>JAUIMM010000387.1:1902500-2502500 GCA_031769625.1 Taudactylus pleione
CCGGCCCTGATGCTCTGTAAGTGGCCTGCGTTTGACAAATGTGTGGAGACCTGTAAAGGTGGTCACTACAACAGCCAGGGTTATAGTCTTTATTAGCGGTATGATGAGACATACCTTTCCCTCATCATCACTACCAGGGTCATTCAATGCCAAATCATCACAGCTTTCAACTGGACCGTCTCAGATTTTCATGAAGTATGGTAGGATGATAGACAGCATAAAGTAACTTACATATGTAAAATTTTAGCCCTCAGTGATGCACAGTGTTCATGCTACAGGGTTGCAAACATGACAAAAATTTAAAATATCTGCTTGAAAGGTCAATTAAAACAAATCATAACTTTGCTTCTAATTGTGATAGAACTTTTACGTTGGTCTTGTTTTCAAGCTAAGGGACCATAGTTTTCATAGAAAATAGTTTTATATTCAAATATTGACTTTTACATTTCAAGGGTCATATGATGTGACCTTTCACCTTGAATATCTAAAAAAGTGTATGTTTAACTTCTTTGTACATAAAGTATGTTATACACTTAAATACAATATTTGGTATAAGTTTCATTTTGGGAAGCCTTTGGAAACAGGAGTAAAAAAAATATTAAGTACAGCAGTTGAACCCTTCTTGCACTAACTATGGAACTGGCAAACTTTGTCTTGTAGTGTCTCTTTCTGTGTTCTAGGGATGGGCATCGGTGTGTTTTCACTTATCACTTTTGCCGTATGGCAAGGTGCTTCATCATACTGGAAAAGGCATTGTTAGTCACCAAACTGTTCTTGGATGGTTGGGAGAAGTTGCTCTTGGAGGATGTTTTAGTACCATTCTTTAATCATGGCTGTGTTCTTACTTATGCAAAATTGTGAGTGAGACAACTCCCTTGGCTGAGAAGCAACCCCACACATGAATGGTCTCAGGATGCTTTACTGTTGGCATGACACATGAGTGGATGACACATTGGGGTAGATGTAAGAAGCGCCATAGCGGTATCAGCGCACGTTATGTGCACTGATACCGCTTCTCCCCGATGTACGATCGGGGGGTTTGGCGGAGAATGATATAGCGCCCCTGTCATTATCGCTGCTGCTATCTACTAGATAGCACTAGATAGCCTGGGCAATGTATGAACGGTCAGTTCGTCTGACCGTTCCACCCGCTGTAGCCGTCGCTATCGACAGCTACAGCCTGGCGATGCCCTATCCCCATAGCAGGGACAGCCTTGTCCCTGCTGTGGTGGCTTCCGGCTCCAGGGCTGCACGCAGGGTCTCTCGATATTTGCGGGATCCCGCACATGCTCAGAGGAAGTGGCTGGGACTGAGACACAGCGCATCAGCACTAGGCTGATGCGCTGTGGTCTCTAGCGGGGGGAGTTAACGATGGAAAAAGAGGATATACTGCGCTCAGCTTGCATATAACAATATCTGTATATTGTGTGTTAGTAGAATAGTTGGGCTAATCTTGTTCCTACCTATATAGGGTGATAAGCAATAGGTATGTAAAATTATAATAAACCACTGTAAATCCTATAATGTAAAAGTCAATGTATTCCAACTATTCTACTAACACACAATATACAGATATTGTTATATGCAAGCTGAGTGCAGTATATCCTCTTTTTCCGTCACGACTTAGAGGATTCAGTCAGTTATCCCATACGGTAGCTCGCTTGCATCTCATACCCCCCCAAAAAAAAAAATTCTTGGTGCGCTAGTATTCTCCTGCTTTTCATATGGGGGAGTTAACGATCCCCCGCTTCGGCCGATGAGATGTTCATACATCTGATCGTTAGTGCTTCCTGTAAAGAGGCAAAGCAGGAAGCGATATAGCGGCACTTAACGTGCTGCTATAAATACATCTCCCCCATTGTGTCCTAACTCTCCCATACTGGCGCAAACACACATGGAGGCACCCTTGCTTGAAAACAAACTTTATTTAAAGCACAAAATTATTAAAAATATTGTATAAAATCACCTTCAGGCTTTGTGTATAAGGTCTATATGAAAAATAAATAAATTTCATGTTTGTACACAAACTTTGTTTGAGCCACAAACTTATTGAAAATTTTGCATAAAATGACCTGCAGGCTGTGTGTATAAGGTGTATATAAAACATAAAAGCATTCTGTGTTTAGATTTGGGTCCCATTCCCAAGATATTTCATTATCGTATGCAAATATTCCAAAATACGGAATAATCCAATATCCAAAATAACCCTAGTCCCAAGCATTTTGGATATGGGAGACTCAACCTGTAAAAAATATGGTAGCTCTCATTGGTTGTAATATTATTCCTACACATGACTAGTGTTTAAATTGAGACGGTAAAAAAAATTATTGCCAAAGCAAGGACCGCAAAGTATTTATATGTGGTGTTTCTAAAAAAGAAATAAAAAGCTAAAAATCACTTTTGCTTTGGTTGCACCTTTAAATTTCGATAAAAAATAACACACACTTCCTTAGACATTTTGGTTTAATATTATTTGATATTTTAGAATGAGTTAAACATTTAAGGTATAATTTGTGTGGGTATTACATAAAAGGGATCATATCAGTGGTATTGTAGTTTGAATGTGACAAACATAAAAAAATTACCTCAGAACAGGGGTGGGCAAACCCTCAGCAGCGAAGGGATTAACATCTTGTAACTGGAAGTTGAAGCTGTGAAAAACTCATTTCAACTTCAAATTAATTCTAAAAACATAGAATGGTGGTTGAATCAAATAGAAGTTTAAATATTTTTTAAACTGCTTTGGGCAAAAGTTTGCCGTCTTTAAACCAGGTAGGTTCACTAATTTTTTGTTTCATTAAATGGTTCAAGCTCCTAAAAATATTATTTTGGCCTTTGCCGTGTTAAGTTAAAAAAATCCATATTGTTTTAAACGTGTGCATTAACCCATTCATAAGGATTTATAACACCAGAAGTTAGGTCAAATATGTAATTTAGATGAATGCATGAAATGACTCTCAGTTGTTTCAGTCTACATTGTGATTAGTGCATACTTGCCAACTCTCCCTGATTGTTAGGGAGACTCCCTGAAATAGTAGCAATCTCCCTGACTCCCTGAAGAGTCTAGCAACCTCCCTGATTGCACCTTACCCCATTATATAAAAGACAAAAACAGAGATATATACATTTTAATGGGTTCATTAGTATAATTTCCCTGCATTGGTTATAAGGCACAATGATCCCTATAGCTACATGCATTTCCTGAAAAGTATCAGTGCGTCTTCATCAACACGTAGATCTTACTAACTGCTTTGGGGCTCATTTACATTTGGATGTAAATTAACTTTATGACGTTTGTGAGGAAATTAGATATGTATTAAAAATTTATTTGTAGCATCTCAGTCCTTGCAGCGATTAATTAACTTTTTAGCCCTTTTGTGTTCCCCTACGCATCCCCTAGTGTATATGTGATCATTCTCAGGACACACATTTCCATTAGCAGGTATATTATTTACTGTAAGAATGGCAGGAAATTTAATGTTTAGTACTGTCTAGCCCTTGATGTTTAGCCTTTGTTTAGCCCTTGTCCATATGTCTGTTTATTCATAACCAGTAGAGCAATGTGATACCTCACGGAACTTAAGATCCCCTGAGTTAATTATCACGTCCGCAGGGGACGTTCAGGATTTACTCCTCCTTCCGTTTGCCTGCTTTTGTGCCTTACTTGAATCTAGCAGACTGAACAGAACCAACACAGCAGGAGTTCGTCACGGAAGTAATATCTGGGGGAAGTAGGAGTTAAGGGACGCGCACCAATCAGGAAACTGCAAATCCTCAGGGTGGTCACAATATCGTGGGAAATTTGGAGATTTCAAAAGAGGTCACCAAAGGCAGCTGCGCATGTTAGTCGCTGACTTTGGCTAAGAGGTCTCGCTCTGCCAAGGTGCTAGTGGAACGCATCACCAGTTCTGTGTGGATTTATACTTTGGAAATTCTGCAAGGACCAATACGCTATTCACTGCTGTGTATTCTGTGATTAGCTTCTACTGTATGGTATCCGGGAAACGCTTGGTTGGACCTAGGGGCTATCACTGCTGCGTGATCTGTGATAGATTCTACGTGTGGGGTCCCGGAAATGCTTGAGGGGACTTATACGCTATTCACTGCGGTGTGATCAGTGATAGTTTTTACTATGGGGACTGAGGGTCTCTAGCTATTTTGTGGAATTGTACTGGGACTTTATACTCTACTGGGACTGCCTCTGTCCGGACTGCTACCTGTTTATTGCCTGTTCACTGTATTTACCGCTTGACCTGAAAAATTATCTATTTCTGGGTGCTGTGGAAAAATAAACCATCACTTTGGTTTCATCTGCTCGGTGTATGGGTGATTGAGAGAACCCAGTATCCTCACATTTGCGTTCTTCTCAGATGTAGCAGTGCACGTCCATTTTTAAGCTCACTCATATGTGCTGCTTTCACATTCTCCCTGAAATGCTTTTTCAAAAGTAGGCAAGTATGGATTAGTGCATTGTGTTGGATATATGAACATATGGATGGGATGTAGTTGGCTTCCTGACAGTCAGGTTGCCGGCAGTCAGAATCCTGGTTCCTGGAATCTTGATAACTGCAATCTGGATCCCGGCTCCAGGATCCTGACCACTGACATCCCGACGGTGAGTATTAGGGTTAGGTTTAGGGTAAGGCACTAAGGGGAGGGTTAGGCTGCAGGGTGGAGGGTCAGAATTAGGCTGCGGGACAGCACAGTTAGGATGTGGGAAAGGTGGGTTAGGGTAAGTGTTACCTACTAAATTTTGTTGGGTTTCTGATTGTTTGATGCCACTGTTGGTATTCTGACCTTCGGCATCCTGACTGCCAGGATATCGTTTGCGACCCCATATGGTCAGATAGTTTCCATTCCTCTAAATGCCCCATCATAATTTTTTTTGTAAGTTAACTACCATAATACTTATAATCGGTTAGTAAAAATGCCCTCATGTACCTCCCATTATTTTCTAGGGACAGATAGAAGTAGGTACTCCTATCTATTTACACACTTCCAGCTTCTTTATGGTTATCATTTAGAGCCAAAACCTCCTCTGTGTAAATGGAGAATAAGTTACAAACACAACAAGAAAGTCATTAATTGCATATTGTAGCATTATAGGCTATTGCTTAATTAGAAGGTCAATTATTTTGCTTTATTTTCTTGCTCAATGAATGCGGCCATATCTATTACAGGCTTGTGTTCTGCGTATACCAAGAATACGCTGATAAATTATCTGTAGGCAATAGATTCTCTGTTCTCTGCAGGAAAGAAGTAGCATCAAATTGATATTTTAATGGTTACTTGAATTGATTTTACTTTGCAGTCTAAAAACTACTTCATCAGACGTATGGTAATGTACAAAAATTGGAACAGCTAATTTTTTTTGTAGGCCTTGGTTTTGTGCTCAAGTACCTTCATGTGAGCAACTAATTGACCTACTTGAGCTAACATAGTACAATCCTTAATCATGGCTTGTTGGGAACACAAGAAATGCTTGAGAAAACTGCCTCAGGACTACAGATTCTCAACCATCTTCTCAAGTATGCCCAGAACAATAGATTTTGAGGCTTATTTGAAATATTCACTGGTGAGTTCATGTAATTTACTGGATCAGTAATGATATTCAGTCCTCTCATTTGAATAAAACCTGAACGCATGATATGTTAAAGGATCTTGAGGAGGAGGTTGGTGACCTATATACTATAGGCACTGTACTTTATGGCAGTGGAGCTGTCCTGTAGTGAGAGTGAAAATCATGCTGGGCAATTAATACATGACAACATGTTATAGAGAATAAATTAAGCACAAAAATCAAATAAATGTTTTATAGTTCTTTTGTATAATACCTTGCTCCATCTTCTTGGACCTGTGACCATTTCCATCATTACTTCTACTGTGTGTGTATCTGGGTGTTGGGTCTCAATCCCCTCCGCAAATCATTGCTCGTCTAAACAAAGTTACTATGCGCTGTTGTACTTGAAAACATAAAACAAAAATGGGCTGCATGGCTCTGTCCCCTAACCAACACCATTTCTAAACAGCCCGGGGTGGTTTTCATTACAAGACGGATACCTACAGCCTACCCAACCCTATTGTGTGGTCCATGAGGTAATCAACAGGATTGCCAATTCCTGGAATCATCCCAATATAATAATAGATGTCCCATTATATCAAAAGTTAAAATATATATACAGGTAACACATAATTTTGTTTTATTATAAATTTATGCAATTCAAATTGAAACACTTTATGAACAGTAACTGCCTATCTATATTGTTGCAGTATCCTCTTGTCTCTGTACAGAAATAGATTGGCCTTCAGGGTTAATGGCATCAACACACAGCTGTAGGTGCCACCATTAATGGATCTAGTTTAAGTGAAAGTCAAGATATTCACTGAGAGGTAGGATCCAATTTATTCAGTCCATGACCTCCTGCTTTCTTGAAATCTGTGTTCACGATGTGCGTTTGATTCAACATGCTGGAGCCACCAGCAACATGGTGATTGTCTACCACCCCAAATCACTGAATGCTGAAGGGCTGGGTAGGTCAAACACTTTGAACACAATAACATGTAGTAGGAGTGAATAAGGGACGCTGCCTGTAACCAGGGAAATGTTCAAGGAAAAATACTTATCTTTCGATGTGTAAGATAGTGTTTTTCCTTGTATTGTTGACACTCTACTTGCTGTCTTTCTTAAAGTTCATCCATCCAGGATTGTTCATATGTATATGAAAATAGACATAATACAAAGAAAAATATGTAGTTTCCTCCTGTAAAATCAACTTTCTATAATTGAAAATCAATGTACTAGGGCTCTATTGTACTCCTAGGAAATAGATGCATTGGAAATGTAAACGTAATTTCCTCTACGAGAAAATAGGTATTCAAATATTACCACTTATGGGGGAATAAGACGCACCTCACTTAAGGTGTCCCTTTATAAAGGGAGTTTGATCCCGAAACGCATTGGTCCTGGAGGCTTTAGAGGATAGGTACCCTGCATTGACATTGGGGAATAGAGGTATGTTTTTTTTTTACATTACCATCTTTGTGATTTTACTGGAGCCAGCACCTTTACAAGACCTTTTTTTATGCACATACCTCTTTCCATTGTCTGGAGTTTTGTTCCTATTCTATTACACATTGTTACAATTTTTTGTACAATAGAGCCCTAGTACATTCATTTTCAATTACACTGCACAACAATGAAAATGTTTCCGATGTGAAAATAGTTACTTCTAATTGATTTCAGCATGCAAAGAATGAATATGACATTTAAAACTCTGTTAGCTCTGAGTTCTGAGATATAGCCCATTTATGATGGTGTAGGGGTATTCCTAGTGAAGTGGGCAGAATGGAGAGAATCTTGCCAGCAATCTGCGTTCCGCGCAGAGGGGGCGGGGCCTAATGACCCAATTAAATGAATCAGTTATTTGTCCCCTCCCCTATTCAAATATATGCGATTCATGGGATTACCCACACAAGATAACTGTGGTGCACTGAGTGACAAGCATAGTGAGCGATTCCACCAAGACATTTCAGCAATGGAACAAAGATATCAGGGTAGGTGACTCACTACTGTTGGACAGTGACAAGAGATGCCCCAGAAGAGGAGTACAAGTGACAAGCAAAGAGAAAGCACCCCCATGAATAGGCCACTATATTAGATAGTACTTTCGTATGCGTTATGTTTGTTTCGTTTTGTGTTCCTATTTGTGATTGATTGAATTAAAACAACTGTTATTTATTTTCTATCAAGAAAATATCAGATTATTTTAACATAGCTTTTCACTATGACTATATTACTAATGTACATACAGTACAAGTACAAGTAGTGTAGCTCAAAAAATAGAGCTAGTAAAAACATTCTGAAATCATTTTAGTTTTTCTTGACCTCAAATTAGTAATGTATGAATATTTTTAGAAATAAACAAATTAAAAGTATTAATTTGTTGTACAGTGTTATAGAAAGTTGATTTTACTGGAGGAAACGACACATTTTTCTTTGTATTATGTCTATTTTCATATACATATGAACAATTCTGGATGGATGAACAATAAGAAAGAGAGCAAGTAGAGTGTCAACGATACAAGGAAAACACTATCTTATACATTGAAAGATAAGTATTTTTCCTTGAGCATTTCCCTGGTTACACCTGCAGACAGCGCCCCTTATTCACTCCTACTACATGCTATTCTGAATTTTTCATAAACGTAGTGGGATAGGTTTTTTTGGTGTGGGTTGCTCACAATGGGGTCAATTCAATTAAGTGCGAGTTTGTTTAATGAAATGCACGATTCACCATAATTGTGAATCTGCGTTCAGCATTGCACTTGCGTGCAATGCTGAATTAGCCCCATTGACCCCAATGAGGAGTTGTTTTTTCTTTATAATGTAACATCACAGAATATTTTGTTAATCAGTGCAAGAATTTAATGATCTGAAAAAAATAAAATATGAAAGGTGCCACAGAGCGTACCTTTTTTTATCATTACAGAATGTTGTAAGAGCAGAAAACACTAGGGCAAATAGTGATGAGATGGGTACACACGATGTTTACCGAACAATGGATCAACATATCGTATCCTGGGAACACATTACAACGATGTAATGTACAACAGAATGATCCCTCGTTCCGTCCTTCATTAACATGCATGGACCCACAAGTGATATCGTCCGGTTTGATGTGCAGCACATTAACCTGACGACACCACATACGCTTCGGAAACGTTCATATCGTGTATACACACTGAACGATATGTCGTTACGATTTGGCCAGTGCAAGGAAATTGCATACACATATAAAGACTGTTCCTTTCCTTTCCAACGCTGACAAATACAATAAAATGGCCACATAATGGATTTAGAAGAAAGAATATGTGTAATTCTAGCTAATGTAGACTAGACTGTAGACATAATTTCACATCAAACTCTGTAAGTCTGCAGTTCTCTTTTTCCAGGTCACAATACAGACAAATGCAGAGGTATTATTCATTTCTATTCTTCTAGGTAAGAGCGGGCTAATGATATTATTCTGTTCCCATGTGTACACACAGCTTGTGAGCTCCATGACCTATTTAGTGATTGTTTGTTATTTTTGTCTGAATCTGAGCTTTCAAATCTTTTTGACCTTCATCTTTATTTTCATTGTTAACGAGATCTTCACGGGATTTGAAAAAACACAAACTGTCTTGATTAGAAAACCTCACAAGATGCTAACTAAAATATCTTAATTATGGAATGCTGACTTGAATGATTGCATACTTGTTCCGAGAGATTATATATAGTTACACTAATGGATGTAGTCATAATCATGGCTGTCAGGATGCTGGCACCAGAATCCCGATACCAGTCAGAATCCAGGCAACGGCATCCCGAAGGTAAGTATTGGGGTTAGGGGCAGGGTTAGGCACTAGCGGGAAGGGTTAGGCACTAGCGGGGATTGGTAGGTTACAGGGGGTTACGTTTAGACACTGGGGGAGGGGGTTAGGGTACAGGTAGGGAGGGTTAGAGGTAGGGAGAGGGAAGGGTTAGGATACTGACAGGTGTCTGTATCCTAACCCTGACGGGATGCCGGCATCGAGATTCTGACCGCCGGTATCCCGTACCCAACCCATAGTAACATAGTGTTCCCTCTAGCTCCGGCGGGAGGCAGGGCGCCGGAGCTAGAGAGGGCATGTCCGTGCGCGCGCCGAAGGCGCTCGCGGTCATCGAAAAGGGTGTGTGTCTATAAGACGCGTCCCCTCTTCATCACTCTTGGAGGCGTGCCCGGCACTTACGGACACGCCGGGCAGCCCCCAAGCCCTGCAGACAGGGAGAATAGATGCCGGGCGCTATTCTCTGGCGGTGACCGGGTCACCGCACATTTCTTCACCCGTGGGACAATGCGACCCGCGGGTGAAGACGGTTCCCGCAGGCAGTTAGTTATATCATTTAATATAGAAGTCGGTATCTGGCTGCGGATGATCTTATCACTCACCGCATGATTGCCCTCCCCCCCCCCAGATCTGACCCCTGGCTAAGCACACAGCGCCACATTTTGTAAACTTTTTTTGTGGGTGTTGACACCCCCCCAGGACCTAATCTCGACGTCCCTAATCACACCACTTCACCTCTTCTAATGATAGCAGATCTGCTCATGGGCATACTTTTAACAGGATTTTTTCAGTATTGAGTTCTGACAGATTTGGTATCGAAATACAACATGAAACTTACTATTTTTCTTTATTTGAAAGTGCCTTGTAGGCTGGTTCTGGTCAGTGAGTGAAGTGTAACTATTTGGTAGCCACACTTCTGTGCAGTCTACCTGACGCATACAGTGCCTGATTCTAAACACTAGAAGAAAAAAGGCCTGAAGCGGAATTAACACTAGACTATGTGAAAATTAGGCTTATAGATGAACAGCAGTGTGGAAAGGAAATCTTACATTTCAACATGGATACTAACACTGGAATGCCCTTTAAAGCAGCCTATATAAAGTCAAACAATAAGGAAATAAGAGCTTAATTTAAATGTGAAGAAAGACTGATCAATATGAAAAGCAGAGCAACAGAGAAAATTTTCAAAGCTTCCAAGCAGAAAAGTAAAACCACACTCACTGACACATGGGGAGTGGAACTTTTAAATTAACAGAGGGCAATCTGTCCCATTGCTGGTGCATAAATTCAGGAGCAACAAGTCACGTTATAGAAGCATCGTCTCAGAACTTGACCTGCCTCACTAAGAAATAATCTATCTTGCAGATGGAAGTAGGATTGATGCTCAAGGCATTGGACGTGGGCTACTCATATGCTTCAGTACAAACAGGAACAATCTGGCAGTACCAGTAACGTATGTACTGGTGTTCCCAGCTTGGAAGGTGGACTCATGTCTGTAAGACACATGGAGCATGAAGGGCTCATCAAATTCCAACAAGTGTATTATCCTGAATGGAAGAAAGGTGATAGCCAGAGCCAAACTGGTTGAACATCTGTAGTGACTCAATGAGACAAAAAAAGCAGTGACACTAAGCACCTACAGTCACATTAATGGTATATTACACATTGATTCCAGAAAAGAATACAAATACCATGCTTTTTTATTTCCCTTTTATACCACATAGAAAATAGGAAAATTTGCTTTTGAAAAAAAAAATACCAACCTTAAAATGGATCCAACTGTTCAAACAAAGGGCCTGATTCAAAAACGGATGCAATACTGATATTTACACAGAACAAACGATTGTTTGCAAAACCGCATGTGCAAACGCTGCACTGCACATGCACAGCGATTGTTTTGTGACTGTCATATAGAGGAACCATTCACAAAGTGAATGACAGGTAGTCAGAGTTTGGGAGTGGTAATGGAGGGGGGAGGGATAGAAGAACGCAGGCGTGTCTGACCGTTTAAATGCCATTTTGTGGATGTGCATAAATTAGTCATTGCGATCTCCTGTGCAGCATGAGAGCTGTCTGTGTGTCAGGAGAGCTGCAGTATTTGTGGCTGGTCATACTTGTCCCATATGCATCATGGCTGCCTGATGTGTGTCAATCCTACTGATGTTTACGTTGTTGTACGTCGTCAGAGAAGGCGGCAGCAGTGGGCGTCCCTATGCTTGGCTGTGCTTCTGAAGGCATTAGCATATTTTAGCAACTGCGGTCTGGGAGAGAATGCAGTTGCGATTGCATTATCGTCCATCTCTGAATCAGGCCCAGAGTTTGTAAATCAGGGTAATATATATACTGTTAGGTCATATCACAAACATTTTTGTACCGTAGGGGTTAATAGGGAAAGCAGTTCACTTAATAAACAAGGGAACATTGGGTGTCCTGTTATAAACTTTTATTCTTCCTGTGGGAACAGTTCTCTGCAATCCAGACAGCTTCCTGCTACATCTGCTCTTTTTGGAATTCATCCAAATACAGACAGGTTGAATAACATTGTCAAAAAATGTTTATGCAAATAGTCAATGATTTTATGTTAAAACTAGCAATTTTGGCACAAATGTTGCCTGGCGTAATCAATATTGGTGTAATAGTTGTGATGTTATTTTGTGGTAATTATGGTTACCTTCATCCAAAGTCAAACTCTTTTATGAAGTCTGTGTCATAGTTATCTACGCTCTGAGATTGTCTGGGAGACTGCTGAATTTCGTGGAGCTCTCGGACTCCTGAGAGAGTAAATCAACCTCCTGGATTTCACCACTTGGAATATATATTTTAAGATTAAGAAGGATGAGCCCCACTCCACAAAGTCAAAAAGAAATTACCTTCTCCACACCGGTCCTGATTATACATTAGACAGAAAACAATAATTGTTACTAATTTAAGTTCATCTATCTCACAAATGATACAGCATAAAAAGTTGAGGCACTCCTGTTAGCAAGGGGGAGTCCCTTTTTTCAAACTGTGCCTTCATCATTGTTATTGCCTGGTCAGGGGCATAACCAGAGGTATGGGGGCTGTACAGCAAACTTTCTGCGGCGCCCCCATAGGTCTAGCTATGCCCCGCCCTGCAGCCCCGCACTCCTTACCTCTTGAGCCCGGCGCACCAGTCAATTTCTCCTCACTGTAGCTGGGAGGAGGCGTGGCCGTGGTCTGGGGCTCCACGCCTCCTCCCAGCATCTCTTAGTGAGAGATGTATCAGAGGAGGGGGGCCCGCAGCTCTGACGATCCGTGCAGCAAACTGCTTCCTAGTCACAGGCTGCAGTGTACCTGTGACTAAAAAGTAGTTTGCTGCACGGATCATCAGTGGCTTCTCTTCTTGTAATGTCGCTGATGTGAGCTGTGTGTAGGGGGAGGTGGGCACTGGAGGTGCTGTGGGCTCCATAGCAACCGCACCCTCTGCACACACGGTAGTTACGCGCCTGTGTCTGGTGTTCAGTGTGATCACCAGGGAAACTCTTCTGCACTACCAAATATCATGGAGTCCAGTGATGTGGGAAGATCTCCCCCCGGGCCGGCTCGAGGCATGCTCATCCAGTGCGGTTGAACATGGGCGCCACCCCATAGAGGGCGCACCCCTACCAGCCATTTTCAGCGGGACAGTTCAGTTTTTTGACCACTAGCCCGCTGTTCCACCCTTGCGACGAAGTGTCCTGCAAGTGGTCGGGATGTTGGGCACCTCACCGCAGCAGCTGTGTAGCGGTGCCGGCCCCTGGGAACAAGATGGCATCCATTCAGTGCAGGGAGAGAGCTGGGGGCAGCCCAGCTACTGATGTAGTGCTGGGCTTGCCCCCAGCCTGGCATTAAATGGAAGGCGTGTCATACGGACATGCCCCCAAATAACGTAATTTAGGGGCATGGCCTATGTTAATTAGGCCACACCCCTTTTTGGCCATGCGAGAATAGTGTGTAGGGGTCCATCGATGTACAGGGTGCGGCTAGTGCTTGAGCCGGCCCTAATCTCCCCCCAACCCCAAATGATGGTGCCCTTTAGTAGCTATTATCTGGTAACCTCCTGTGCTCACCAAACAATAGTACTCTGCACTATGGAAAAAATGTTTTTCATATGGGCATGAGGGTACTATCAGCCCCATAGTTATACCTGGTACACATGTGTTTACCTACTCTTGAATAAGGGGAGTCTCTTCATTTAAATGATGTGGCCCCTTAGCAACTATTACCTGGTGATCACCTGTGGTCACCAAACAAATGTCACCACACGCTATGGAAATATGACAGATGGAGAGAGCACATTGGCCCTGATTCAGAGCCGGACGCTCTGACCAGAGCGCTCGCTCTGAATCAGGGCCCACCTCCATAAATATGGAGCGTCCTCCTGGACGCTCGTATAGCTGTGGGTCACCACCCACAGCATATACGAGCGTGCAGGATGATGGTCGCGATGGTCTTGACCATCGCGACCATCGCCACTGCGAGCAGAAGCCTGCGGTTGAGTTTCTCAACCACAAGGCCAGGAGTGATTTTGGCTCTATCAGAGCCAAAATCACTCCCACTGACATCACTAGTGATGTCAGTGGGGCCGGCTTCTGACGGTAGGCGTTCCCTTGGGAACGCCTCCGTCTGGGAGGCACGCCCACCAAAGGGGGCATGCTGTCAATCAACATCGACAGCACGCCCCCTTTGATCAGACACTACGAGCGAAGGAAAGTCCTTCGCTCGTCGCGTCCCGCGCATGCGCACGATGGAGCTCCCTCCGTCGTGCACATGCGCAGTGCAGACCATCGACTCACTTGCGACAGCCGCTCGCGAGTGGGTCTGAATCAGGGCCATTGTGCCCTATCTCCCCTATACTGGCCCAAACACAGATGGGGCACCTCTATATTAAAGAGCAGTGTCCCCTCTTTCAAATAATTTGCCCCTTAATAGTTATTATCTCGTGATCACCAGACAAGGGTACACAAAAAAAACATTTTCCACAGAAGGGGAGGATCTAAAGTCCAGATCTCCCCATCTTGCATCAAATAAAAAAGGTGTTCCATCATTTCATGCTGTAGATTCTCCTGTTTAAAAAATGGTGCCTTGTTGTACTACCTCACTGTTCCCACACATTACGCCTGATTGAGTTGCCTACAATCCGCACCCACAATTCTTTTAGCTTCTGCGCATGCGTGAACATTTCTTAAAACCCTGAAGGCACAAGTATGAAACAGAGTGTACACACAAAGATACCGGACATACGCTATTAGAAAGGAAATGGAAAAGTGATGGGCGTTCCTGGACAGTGACTAGAAGGTAGCTAGAAGTAAATGCAAAAAAATCAGTCTCATGGGCGTGTTATGGGAGTGTCGTGGGCGTGTCTGTGAAAGCAACTGGGTTACCAGGCGCACAGCCGCAGTCCAGAGTCAGGCGGTGAAACTGCACCTGCCATTGGGCTGGGGCAAGCATCGATGGTACTAGCAATGATGCGCCGATGTTGGCATCTATAGAATTACGCCAGGGATGGACTAATATCAGCATTTGCACATTATTGCATTCACGACTCAGGCATCAAACGCAAGAGTGGAGCAGAAGGGTCTATCTCTAAACCAGGCCCATTGTAAGCATTTAAATTGAGACAGTGAAAATTATCAAAAAAAAAATATGCATCATCATTTCCAGCTCACATTGTTTATTAAATATACCCTTTTTCTGTATATGGAAAGGTGGACTAATATTAATGCAGAAGCAGGAATCGCAAAGTATGTCTTTGTGTTAAAAACTTTTCATTCACTATTCAATTTCAATAAAACTACTTTTTGGGGGCATTTTGGTTGCATTTTATTTTGACTAATGCTATTTTTTGAGACAGCAGTGTGGGGGGTGCGGGCCGCACTAGGTGACACCATCCAAAGGGGGTGACACCAAAATAGAGCTGCTTGGCTATTCTGTCCCCAAGTGGCAAGCAGCGGTGATGTAGAGAGGCAGGGTCCATCTCTCTCTCCTCACTGACTGATCCTGGGAGAAGGTGGCCATGTCTCCTCCCAGTATCAGTCAATGAGGAGAGCCAGAGGCGGAGTCGACAGGGAGGACGCGACCAAAGAGGAGGGGTGCGGTCACTGAGCAGGCAACAGGTAAGTCAAGGAGAGGGGAGTGAGACGCGGGGGGGGGGGGACAGTGTGGGGCCGCGGACCTAGGCCTGGCATCGTACAGTAGGTACAGGGGGAGCGCCGGGCCCTGGGTCGGTCCGGGCCGCATAGCAGCCGCACCCCCTGCACCTACGGTACTTACGCCTATGCTCAAGCTAGTATTGAATAAAACATTTCCTAGGCATCCAAGACTATAGTTGCACTCTTACAACTTCAGGAAGATGTTTATTATACCTGATTGGGCTAACCGCAGGGTCGTCTTAACAGCAGTGTAGGCCCTTGGCAAAGCAATGCACTCCTGTGTCCTGGGGTCCCTACCCACCCATTCATGGGAATAAAAATGTAAACAGTAAATAAAATTAAACAAATGGGAATAATTAGTGGTGTTATTGTAACAGATGGTAATATTGCTTTTTTTGCATAAGACTGTCAGCCCGTCACATCAGCAGCACTGCGTGAGTCACTGCCAGGGCTGCCAAGAGAAATCTTGTACCACGGTACAGCAATTGTCCAGGGCTCCCCCTAAAGGGGGTGTGAACACAGCATATTGGAGGCACACCCACAAGTAATAAGTATCCCTCATATATCTACTGCAGTCTCCCACTTTTGCTTGCAAAAGCATCCCCCATAGGTTTCTATGGGGGCTGCTTTTTGCCCGAATTTACCAAGTTCAGGAATTTGATGCGTTCAGGAGCTGGGCCCTGGTAGCTAATGCCATCTCCGTTGTAGTCTATGGGCTGAATTTTGCAAAAAGTACGGGAGAGGGATCTGTAGGATCCCTCCTCTGCACTCACGCACATGTGGTCAGCAGACTGCCCAGCTCCCGAAGGGTTTGCAATCCTTCATTACTTACACATCGCAGGGATGAGCCCCTGTCCTTGTAAGTGTATTTTAATGTATTTGAGCGAATCAGAATTTCTTATTGCCACGAATAGCGATGATAAGAAATTATAATGATCGGCTCTGAGACTCTATAATTAATAATATGCCTAAAAATAACAAACAGAAAAATATTTGTATGTTCCTGTTTACGAGGGAAGCAAGCATTTCCTTACAAAAACAATAGGGATCGTCACAAGTAAATGCAGATGAGACAATGCAGTTTTTTCATGGCCATTCCACAAAATATGTTTTATGCAGCATCCAGGAGCACAGGCAGGGGCATTTTAAGAGAGGAGGGGGACCTTGTGCAGTCTCCATCCGTGGCACTCTCTTCTCTATCCTGCGTCCGGTAGTGCACTGAGCACAGCAGTAGACTCTGGACACTACTCTGCGCCAGAGTCTACTGCGCATGTGCAGGTCACCGGGGACATTTCCCTGGTGATTTCCCTACTGCGCATGTACAAAACGCAGAGAAAATGGCTGCGATACCACCGCCGACGCGGGACTCTGAAGAGTAAGTATTGTGTAATTGGGTGCAGGGTGTGATGTGTACACCGCACACCCTGCGCCCATTATAGATACGCCCTTGACTACAGGTTTAATAACATAGAAACATCCAGATTAGCAGAGCCAGGTATCCAACTTATAGGCAGCTAAAAGACACCAGTAATGTCATATAGAAATCACTGCTGTCCATTTGAACTATCTGGGTACACACTAAACGATGTGTATCCAGCGCAATATCGCGAGCAGCGGGACCTGACAGGGGTGCCGACATCGGCATGTGCATACACGGCAGGGGTGCGGCATGGCCCCTGCTGACAATATCACCTGTCGGATCTGCATGACGATGTCACGACGCGCGGGAACGGATCGGACGACATATCGTCTAGTGTGTACCCAGCATTACTTAATTAGAAAGTATTGGGAGGGGTTATGTCTTCTAGCAGAGAGAGATGTACCGTGTGTGGTACTAGCGACAGGAGAGGTGTATTGGAAGCTGGGAGGGAGGGAGAGGGGCTAGTGCCTGGAGGCAGGGGAGAGGTAGGTGGGTAGTAGGATGGTGTATGAAGATAGGTAGGTTGTGTGTCCCCTCTGTTTAAAGACAGGGTGGGGCAGGTAGGAGGTGTCTGCAGGCGGGACACACACACCGGTCCTCACATTATTAGCTAGCAGCACAGACAGTAAGTATTAGTAATGGCACTGACCTCGTCTGTATGTATAATGCTGGGGTCTCCTCTTTTTGCTGCCTGGGACTATTGGAGAGATGTGAGGTACTCAGGGAAAGGGAGAGGGACCCTACCTCATGCCCACACTTTGCTCAGGGGAAGAATCTCGATATCGGCAGTGGCTCTTAGCCATCGATGGTACAAATATTCAACATCGGCCATATGCCATCCATGATTTTGAGTCATTGATGGTCGATGGCCATCCCTATATGAGTGTCATTGTGTGGCTGCAGCAGGACACAGGGTGAGTGGCTCCAGAAACCTGTGCTGATAAATCAAGTAAGCAGAGGGGCCATAGTTGACCGCGCCACAGGAATGAAGAATATCAGTATACCCCACTCTACATGCACCTCCCAGCCTTAGGGCCTGGAGAAAAGAAAACAGACTCTTCAGATGATAATGTCATCATTTCATAAGCTCAGTAGCTCTGCAGCGGTGCAGTGGCTGTGTGGTACGCACTGCAGTAAATGTCACTAACAAGGAGGAAGGAAGAAACACACCAGATAACTCCCCTCCTACCCACCCACACGGCCGCTGGAAAATTATATGAAACACTTTGAAATTAATGTAAAAAACCCCCAAAACTTGCAACATTTACTGGTGTGCTTCAGGCCACTTGTATGCCTGACCCCTGGTGAATAGTACCCGCTCCTCCCCTCCAACCCCCCTCCCAGCTCTCCCTCTCTGCACGCTACTACCATACCTGCCCGATATAAGGGACATTTTTTATGTTTGGGCTAAGTGGCCAGTGCCCGTGGGAGGTGGGGGACTACCAGCCGAAACGGGACCCTAGTATCGTGGTGCCTCTGGGCAACTGCCAAGTTAGCCAATGCATAAAGACGGCCCTGGCTAATGGCACCTCTCTTCAAGAACTCTTAGGTACAAAGGTACAAGGCCAGAAATATGTGGGCATAGATAGTCCATTAGAGAGTAGGTGTAATGTGATAGCTAATACATACAGAAAGTGTTTGAGAACTGCTGAACCACAATTGTTTTTTAAATTCTATAATATTGTACATTTAACCCTCTTCGAAGGAGCGTTTTAAGTAGAATGTTGAGTTTAGTGATTAGCTATAACAGCCATATTTGGTTTTTATTTTAGTAGAGCCGTAGGCATTACCAATATTATTTTAATGGAGTGATTTCCACAGTGGTCATGATCTAAAAGCATCTAAATGTAAATTAAATAGTACCAAGGAGTGATCATGCATCCCTTGGAGTGAATGAATGGTCATTAGCATCTTAGGCAGAAGCATTTATATAATTAGTACTCGGTTTCTACATGTCAAATACATGTACAGAAAATACTGTAGGGTCAGAGCAGAAATGGCTGACTCCACAGCTACTAAGGACTGCTGTTGAAGAGACAAACGGAAGCTTCCCAAATACAGATATACAATACACGATAATCTCCGCCAATGACTTTAATGTATATAAATGTAACTCTGCGTAAACTCTGTGTAAATACCTTAAATGTGGATAAGTAATACCCTGTATGACAAGGACTTTGTCTGTCCAATGGACAACCTCCTGCTCCACTACAATAGTTTAGTTGAAAAATGTATTGTATTTTAAATTAAACAGTATACTAATTACTCAGGCTTGTTAGAGGTGCCTGGGTCAGCTGCTAAGAGTTACATTGTCCCCCTGTGAAGTCGCCGGCACCCCCTGTCCGGCAGCGAGGAGGAAGGGAACTTGAGGGTTGGGGTCATGTGCACTCAGGAGGAAGTCTCTCGCCATAGGTAATGGCTGCTGTGGATGGGGCTATGTAATCTGCAGGAGGTGGGTGTTTCATGTTGATGATGCACATTGCATTAGTAGGAATGGGCTGTGTAAGCCAAAACAACTGAAGCAAAAGTGTCCAGCTGCTACAATATAGAAAAATAATAGTGAGAATGGTTATAGTGCTGCAGTGTGTATGTATGCATGTATGTGTGTGTGTATATATATATATATATATATATATATATATAGCGCCATATCTATATATATATATATATATATATATATATATAGAGAGAGAGAGAGAGAGAGAGAGAGAGAGAGAGAGAGAGAGAGAGAGAGAGACAGTGTTTGTGTGTGGTATGTAGGTGTGTGTATATATATATATATATATGTGTATGATCACATACAACATCATTCTCTATCTTGTATTTTGAGAAATTTGTATAACAGTTCCCATTAATGCCTTCTACATTGAATTGGGGTCTATGTACTGTACTAAGCTTTGGAGAGAGATACAGTGGTGGATGGAGATAAAGTACCAACCAATCAGCTTCTAACTGTCATTTCTAAACACAGCCTGTAAGGTGACAGTTAGGAGCTGATTGGTTGGTACTTTATATCCATCCACTTTATCTCTCAACTGACTATAGGGTCTTTGTACGAAGTCTTTATGTTCAAAGTGCATGCAAATAGTTTTTTAATAAAATGAACTTTGGATAGGACTGTTTTTGTGTGGTTAAGCACACTTTCTTTACATTAAACAATGCAATGTGTACATCCAGTCAGTGAGCATGGGGCATGTGTGACACAGCCAGTTAATCAGTAACTGCTTTATAGAGAGATTCCTCTATAGCAGTTTGCCACAAGGTCTGTGACCACAGAGTGAATGACGTTGATATGGTTTTAAAGTCAGAGCTGATGTACTTATCTAGAAACTGCTAAGTGTATTTGCCTGTGTGTGTTGGTGCGATTAGCCTGCAGTTATACACCAAAGCTGTGCCTCTGCAGGAAAGTCTTACAGGACCTGCTTTTGGAAATGAATTCTCAGCTTTAACATGTGACTTCCTATGTCTGCAAACTAGGTAACTCCAAGGGACTTCCTTTGTTAAATCAGCTGTGTCTCCAGAGATGTAATTCCCAGCTAATTCTCAGCCTGTCTCGTCCTGTGGCACATTTAGACTAGCATTGTTTACAGTCTATTTATAATTATTTTTCTGATTCCAGCATGCAAGGATTTGCTGACCGCTGCTCGTGATGGCAAGCTGAACACATTTGTACAGATCTCGGTGGCACAGCCAGCAGACCAGACATTAACCAGATATGCTAACACTGAAATAGTAGAGGTGAGTGGTTTTTTTCTGCTTATCGCTGTACTTAGTAAAGTTGCTCAGACAAGTTCCTACACATTTGTGCAGCATGATTTTAGCTATAACTATTTCAGGGCTTACACATTCTGCATGTATTTTCATGACAAGCATATTTCTGTAGTTCACAGTAACAGCTGCTGACAGTTCATTCCAACACTGTCTACAGGAATATTCCATCATAAGAAACTAGCATCAAGGATTGTGGAGTTACTGTGTTACTACATAGAGTATTCTTTGGCCTTTTATTTTTACCATGAAGCGCTTACGGTGGAAGGCAAGGGTACGTATATGCCTAGAGTGCTGAAGTGCTGTAGGGATTTTACACATTACTGTCCTCCTGGGGGAGGAGAGGAAATAAGGAAGTCTGGAAGAGTACTGGCAGTCAGGAAGGGAACTGTTTATATTGGTTATGGCACCTCCTGTATGTGAGACATAGTTGAGAATACAATATAGCCCGGGATACATAGTTTGTTTTGCTGGATAATGACGTTTGCTAGCTACATTTGCAGCTCCTAAGGCATGCAGACTGGGTTAAATTGGTGCAGCATGCTTCCTATGAATGCTTATTTTCAGCTGACTGCTAATCTGGTTGGCAGCATCTAAATCTTTAGCTATTCTCCTAGTCAGTGCTTTAAACAGCCTGCTACAGATCTCTGTGCTTTAGCGACTGTTCTGGTACCAAGAAATGAAGATGTTTATTGGAGACTGACCTAGATTCTTTCCCGCTAACCTCCCCACTAAGCAATAGCATTTCTGCACTGCAGTGATTTTATTACCCTTTTAAGCATCCCAAGAAGGTTGTTGAAATGCACTTGACACTGCTTGTCTGTTCCTTAGCTATGTTTGTTTGGGCTGCTCCTTCTCTTCTGGCTCAGTTAAATCTGAGATACAGTGATACGGCTCGTTGTTACTAGAGCCCGTCTGCTGCTGGAGTGGATCGTTTTCTGCAGCAGATCTCACTGGTTAGATATCAAGTCTGTTTAGAACTGATTAATCAAACTGCTGCATCCGCTGAAATCATAAATGCTGTATTTCAAAGCTTATTGTTTGTAGGGAAGAAAAAGCTATCAAATCTGTGTGAAGTCTCTGGTGCTAGTCAAGCGAAAAATCACATCCTGACTTAAAACCAGGGAGGTTTGCAAATAAACAGTGGGAGTTGATAGGTCTGCTAAACCAGGCTAATGGTCGTACTCAGGATGCTTCCCATCGCTTCAGTGGCATTAGCAGTAATGTAGCAGAACAATTCTGCTTATAAAGACTTTCTTGTTCTACTCCATTTCCTGACTGCTTGTCCTGTGGATGTCCAGGCTTGGAACATTATGGGTAAAAAAAAAGCAGCTATGATATATATTAGAGGCTGAATTACTAGCATAGTTCTTAGCACACTAGCACTATAGCGTGTTATGGTCATTTGCTATGGTTGTTATAGACTTGTCATCCTGTAGCATGTTTATTATTAGCACTTACTTATATAGCACCCAGTTCTGGATTAATATTGGTTGCAACATCTGGAATGTACAATGATGTTTGAAAACTACTCCTTAACCCCCCGTGAGCTTGGAATCTAGCACGTAACAATGCTGACCACTGAAATATATACACGTGATGTAGTGAAAATACACTATATATTGCTATTCCATTAACAAACTCATGTTTTATAAATGTAAAGATTATCTTATATGTTTATATCAGTGAAAAGATCCAGCTCTGCTTCCCTGTTCCATTTGTATCTGTTCAAGGTTTTACTTATACACTTTTTGTATTTTTTTCTCATTTCAAATGGCAAATATAATAGATTAAATCAAGTTTAACAAGAACCATCAATATCGCTGAACGATTTCCCTGTAGTGTAGGACAAACCATATTGGGTGTTCACACTGATAGATGTCTTTGAAAGATATCTTTAAGTGAAGTCATCCTGCCACATCTCTGAACATGCAAATCGTGACGAAATCGTCCAAATAGGCCTGCATGTATGGACGACCAAATATATCGTTATGGTTCAGCTGAAGAGTGCATTGTTGGTCGTTCATTACATACACACGGAACGATATGAACGAAATATCATTGAACGATATCGTTATCATTTAAAGATAACTCTTGTGTGTATGCACCTTAAGAGCTCACACCAATTGGATTTATTAAATACATTTTACATGTATATTTAAGCATAGAAATGGGTCTGACACTAGAAAGCATTGTTTGTGTTGTCATACCCATTGATGTTTTACTTGCATTTCTTAAATGTTTGAAAAGATACATGTTCCATATTTTTTGCCTTTATCATACGTTGTTAAGCATACAGTGATCTCTAAAACTCTAATAAAATGCAATGCTTTTAGATTTAGGCTACTATAAGTATTAGGGTCACGAACGCTATGTGAACGCCAATGAGTACGAACCCCAGAGCAAGCTTGGGAAACGTCTAGTTGTCCATTGTTCTGGAGAAGATATAAATGGTGTCTCCATCATTCAGAAAGATTATCATTGGAAACGTGTCACCTCAGTTTCCATTGGCAGATTCTGTGTAAACACTTTTAGATGTTGAACTGTGCAATGGTATGGTTATGGTGTTAAATATGTACATTAATTTTTATTAGCCATAACAGTAGACTGGTTACCTAGGACATTAGGAAAACAACAGTGACATAGCATATGAGTCGCAGTGCTGATTACTATTTACACTTGTGGTCGAGGAAGGATACTATGGAGATCTTGAACACCTTGCTTTCACTTGCAGGGAATGCAAATATATGGAGCAAACAGGCTGCCACCGATCCTGATCAGACAAGTGACATGTTTATATGCTTTAAAAACGCTAATTGCAGTATGATTTTCTAACTCCAGTATTATACTTTAGGCTAGATGCACTGATGCTTGTGTTTAAGCTCCATGCACTTACTCACATTACTGTTCAGCACATAGCATGCAGACTTAAACACTCCCAGAATGTCCATAAGACTCCCACATTTCCTTGTAGGTAGACTATTCTCACTAATTTACATTTCTCCAGTGAAGAGTGTGGTCCACCGGCTTGATGACATGATGACCGGCAGTGTACAGTGGGTGCGTGAATGCAATCATGGTTCCTCCCATCTAGATGCCCATTCAGGATTTACTAGTAGTCTAAATTTATAAAAGTTGTCAAGAATGTCCAGGATATGCTCCAAGTTCCTGGCACATGAGTACCAATATGATATATGAATTCTGCTGCCAATATGCCTGGAACTAATCTCTGCTTTGGGTAGGTGAATAGTGCATTTAAAGGATGTGGTATGATTGGTTGACAGTTATCATGTCGTCTTGCATCAGGTCAACACGAGAATCTAAGCATGTCAACATTCATCATGTCGACACAGATGATATGTTGACATGATGAACTGTTGACAAACTGTCCTTAGTGGTCTAGTTGTTGTTTTGCCACCTCTCGGGCAACAGCGGCGGCTCCAGCGTCGTCTTTCAGGTCACTTGCGGAGCAGTTCCAGCTGGCGATTTCTTAGCAGCAGCGTTCTGGTGACTATTCTACCCTCTATCCCAAATCCCTAACCCTTACCCCTCATCCCCCCACCCTCACCCTAACCTCCCCCTGCAGCCTAACCCTCCCGGCGGTACCTAACCCTAACAGTCAGCTTCTTTAGAATGTCAACATTTCACATGGTAACTTTTCAGATGTCGACATTGTATATATATTGACTTACTGGGGATGTCGACATGATGCCTGTCGACACATTCAACCATGTCAACTTTCTAATGTCGACATTATGAATGTTGTCTTGTTTACTGTTGACCAGGGTATTAAGGTGTGTACACACTAGACAATATGCTCCCTGAGCGATATCTAGTGTGTCCCTGGCAGGGTGTGCTCAATGTCATTCATGACATTGAGCACACCCGCTGAACGATATCATTAACGATATTATTCAGTGCCGGGCTCTCTTCCCCCATTCCCCAACATGCAGCAACCTTACGACATCGTCAGGTTGGCCTGCATGTTAACCCGATGATGACGAACGACCCGCGGGAACGCGCGTTGTCATTATCGTTCATCGTTTTTGTGATAAAAATGGACGATAAAGTGGACGACTGAATGATAACGATATCGTTATTGTTCAGTCGTCCACTTTAATCGCCCAGTGTGGACCCACCATTAGGGTTGAAACATGCATTTACTAAGAGCATTTGTTTATCTTGAAATGGAACAAAACCTAAAAGCAAAATAAGTATGTTTCTTTTCCTTAAATGTTTATTTAGAAATCATGGTTGAGTGGTTAAGTGAATGTTGCCATATTTCTGTGGAAGAATGTGACACATATCAAGGTACTAACTTTATCAATACATAAATGAAATTATCAGAAACAAAATAACGCTTTAGCTGACTCTTGTTCTTTCTTTTTATTCATAACACTTGAAAAAAAATCTGAACAGCGGTGCAAAAGATTTCCATAATGATGTGATTTCCTTTGCTCTTAGTGCATATATCATATTACTTCTCATAAGTGAGATCATGGAAGCTCTCAGTCAGCAAAAACTTATGTAAGTCAGTATACAATACCCATTTGTCATTTCCATAAATGTATATAAATGCCTAATACACTTACTTTTAAATTCCTTCATACTAGTTGAATAGCACTACTGGCATTTGCATCTGATAATATAAAAGAATGCCCGTTTTGCTGCTTTGTTCAATATTTGAACTTCTTTAAACAAACTTAAGTACACTTTTCTATACACATGAAATAACTCTTCATAAATGAATATAAAGTACAGTTTCGGCTATTTTCTGAAAACCACAGCAGTCATTTCCTGTCCATTCTGTAAATAAATACCACTAGTGTTCAGGTGAATTATACATCCTGATGAATACAAGAGTGTTATTAGCTGTATTTTAAAACAGATGTTCTAGTTGGATATTTAGGTCAAATGGGTGTTAGAAAATGGAGTGAATGGATAAAAAGCAACTTTCAAGAACAAAGTCTAAATCTGTGCATGAACCTGACAGCAAACAGGGTTTGTAGAAATAGATATCATTGTCAGCTGAATGTTTTACTTTGTGGATTTAAATCCCCAAATGCTGCCCTCATTACAGCTGCCTTCATTGGGTGGCTTAATAAACATAGTTTCTGGCTGTTTGTACAAATTACAGCACACGTCCCCTGAAAAGAGAGACAAAGCACGGTGGCAGCTGGCCCAATGAAATACTTTTAAAAACCTGGCATAGGAAATAAACAGTGCACACTAATAATGCTAATGCTAGATGTTGACAAAGAGGCATTCACTCTCTTACTGGTCACTACCAGACTGCTGTACTTTCCCAAAGCATCTTTCATAGTGTGCCCAGATGATGCACGACGCGAGAGAGGATGGCGACTCCAGACTTTGGATGGAACTGAAAGTGTTCTTTGAAATCAATATCTCCCCCCTTCACCCTGTTGTCTGCATGCTTGTCTGTCAGTTGCTTTCTATGCCGCAAGCAGCTGCCACCTCATTGAGCTTAAACTGTTTGCTTGTGCTATGCAGGGAACAAGAGACCCACTGTTTCTGACTGGTGTGACGTTTCCCTCGGAGTATCCCATCTACGAAGAAACTAAAATAAAGCTCACGGTGTATAATGTCAAGGATAAGTCTCAAGAAACTGTGAGTATATTGCTGGCACTTCTTTCATTTTTACCACTTGCCTCCATCCACTTCAGGGCTCTCTAGAATGACATTAAAGCTAGCAATGGACAGGGTAAGTGCTCTGCATGTGCCATTATCTATTTGGTGAACTCCCTAATTACACTTTGTGGTGATTCGTGGATGTTTTCTAGCCGGGCAAATGCTGTTTTGCTCAATGCTGAAAGGCCACAAC
The DNA here is from genome assembly GCA_031769625.1 of Taudactylus pleione. Classification (NCBI taxonomy): domain Eukaryota; kingdom Metazoa; phylum Chordata; class Amphibia; order Anura; family Myobatrachidae; genus Taudactylus; species Taudactylus pleione. The sequence continues at coordinate 1,929,052 of JAUIMM010000387.1, forward strand.
GACTGAGCACCAACTCTTTAAAAATAAATAATCTGCATTCATTTTTTATGAATCAAGCCCTTATTTTTGCTGTTGTTAGACTGAGGATGCATTTCTTGAGATGTTCCTTGTGTCTGGAGGGGGGTTAACTGCAGACGTACTTAAAGCTCAATGGAGCAAGTCTCATGCTCGTCTGCAGCTTAGAAAGGGAACAGATGGATTAAATTAAACACTGCAAATAACCTTACAAGAAATATGGCTTGTACAAATGGGCCTCTTCACAGCAATCTGGTAACCTGTTATATCAATGTTAGCGGAACATTAAGTAAGATCTCACTGAAAACCTGAAGGGAAAACCTTGCGTTTGTAGGTGGGAATCTGACAAGTTTTCTCTAGATGTCTTAGATTTATATCCCAGGCTTATGTCTAGACTCTAGTTTAGTTGGTAATAAGCACAAAATAATAACAGAATCTGGTATATTTAACTGTTTTGTCACTACATGTGAAACTGCCATTCCATTCCCTACTCATTTCAGTCGATGATTGCTTTTTATGTTTGCCCAGGCATTTTGCTATGATTTGGGAAAATGTAAATATGCATATGAGTATGCTTCCCTGGAACTTCAATTGTTCTATGAAAATGTGCTGAATCTGGATTTTGTTCTGGGCTGTTTTGGTGAATGTTTCTCCATCGCTGAATTTTTATCTGCTCCAATTTCATAATCGTCCACCCATGTGTCTATTAAGCTTCCTTTTTAAAAAAAAAATCAGGTAAATTCCTTGATATGCAAGCAATTCTACTGTATCTGTCTATGTCAGTAGTATATTTAGGCTTTAACATGGATAATTATTCCCATATTTAAAGCAGCAATCTCATAGCAAAAGGATGTGTTTATTTTTTTTATTTAATTTACTGTGGCAGATTATAAGAAGCAGCATGGTAATTAACTTTTTTGCCCCCTTCATTTGTTCTTCAGACTGCTATTAGTGACTCATAACTCTGCAGATTTTCTACAGTGTTATGTAACTACCATGACATCCACAGTCACATGGCACATAAATGTAGTGAGCAAAGAGGCTTTAGAGCACCCATCTGAGCTGTTTTACCTGTGACATCCTCCAACTCTTTCTCTTCCCTCTATCTTCTTATGACCCTCTGTGATATCTGTGAGCCTATATTGGCTGTGTCTGTATTTATTAGCCAGATAATATGTTTTGTGTATGCACGGACATTTTCTCAAAAGCAACTTGATTTTACAGAAACCTGTTGTTGAGTGGATCAGGGTATGTGTTGCTAAGTACAGGAGTTTTGCATACTAGGAAATTAAATTCCATCTTTGTGGGATGAAATAGATGAGCTGGTGGGCGTGAAGAAGGTACAGTTAATGAGGCCTTATTTCTCCTCACCAATTCGACAAAGCAGAATTTGCCATGTCCTGTTATTTCACTGGGATGCATTTTGCACCTTACGGGCGCAGTTTGGTGGAAAAGGCGAACAGTGACCAATGTAATAAGAAGAAACTTTAAAGACGAATGTGTCCCATGTAATAAAGACACTTCAGATGTTCCCTCACTGGCATGATTATTTTACAATATAAATAAGGCTAAACCAAAGAGTATTATAGGAGAAAAAAGTAAAAATGGAAATGGATTAAGAGCATACTTGCCAACCCTCCCTCATTGTCAGGGAGACTCCCTGAAATAGCAGCAATCTCCCTGAAGAGTCTACCAATCTCCCTCATTTCACCTTACCCTCATTATGACACTGTTATATAAAAGAAAAAACAGAGATATATACATTCAAATGGGATCATTAGTATAATTTTCCTGCATTGGTTATAAGGCACAATGATCCCTATGGTTACATGTATGTTCTGAGAAGCATCAGTATATTTTCATCAACAAGTAGATCTTACTAACTGCTTTGGGGCTCATTTACATGTGGAATGGATGCAAATCAATTTTATGACACGCCTCTCAGATGTAGCAGTACACGCCCAGTTTAACGCGCGCTCGTAGGTGTTGCTTTCACAATCTCCCTGAAATGCTTTTTCAAAAGTAGGCAAGCATGATTAAGAGTTTGATACTATAGTGAATGGGTGTTTTGACTCTGTAGTGATATATTAGTTACTTCCCCATGCACAGATACAATTGTAGGTGTATACCTTCTTTATTGGAGTGTTTACAAATACCGGGACATGGACGTGCAGTTGCTGAGTGAGTTGCTGACAGGTGCAAATAAAAAAGCAGCGTGTGACTTATTTTGTGTTTCTCCATGTTTTTTTGTTGATTTCTGAGCATTGTAAATGTGCCTTATGCAGTACTTGATATACATTTAAATAAATAAATGAGTGTGTATTTGATATACTACTTCCATACAGAAAGGGGTACTTAGAAATGTTTTTGCAAATAACAATAGTTGTTGAATTATGTTATACCCTTATACATATATATTTATATACTACACTCTTTGATATAGTACATCAAGACTATCCCAAATCCATTTTTATAACTCATATTTATTTCTATAGCATGTGTCACAACTCAAACTCACCTTTTTCTGAGCATCATGTGAGTGTGCCAAGTTTAATTAAAACCAGACTACCTGGCCTTTCTATTAAATGCCCCCTTTAATATCAAATACTCACCCTCATGTATTGTATTCTGCCACTACTAAGTCTGGTATTCCCAAAGCTAACGTCTGGCTGGCTGTTCGCCCATACTTATCTCGACGTATATTTAATCAGATTTACTGTTATCCTAACCATAAATGTAGTGATACCAAAATAAGCATTCCCTAGTGCATGAACGCGTATAAAAACACAACAACAGACTTAATTAAATTGGGTTTAATATGACATAGATAAGTCTCAATGCTTCAGATAAAAAGAGATAATAAAGATAGACACATGGTAATGATTGCAACCATTTTCAATTAATTTAAAGGACATAAAATATAATATTATCTTACATTTCATTTCAGTTACATTGCTTTTGTCAGGGAATAGTATTGAAAGGGGAAGCAGAGTCAATCTATATAGGTTTTGCCTAAATTGACAATTCTTTTAAGGATAAAATGGGGTTTGAAATTCCTCCACGACCCATCTTCCTCATCTGATCTCTCTGGGGAGGTGTGAAAGCTGATTTCACTCCATGGAGCAGCTGTTCCATGGAAACGCTACAACTTCCAGAACTTCAGAACTTTTGAGGGAAACTGCCCCATTGTGAATTTTACCATTAGACAACTGCCCATCATTTTCCACCAAACCACATATCAATTTTCACTATTATAGTTGTAAATCTGGCTGATGTCATTTTTGTGACGGCAGGATCCCACCTCAGTCTACATAAAGTATGTTATGATGCTGAGATCTTGGATGCAAAATATACACATGAATCTCTTACAGTAGGAATAATGCCAGAAATAATTGCAAAGTAATAAATTCCATTAAATTCAAATAGAGTTTAGGTATTATGATGAAGATGTATTAACATCTCACTAATCCCGGCACTAAGACATTGTGCATTGCCGCTTAGCACAGAACTGCGGGATGTCTTAGTGCAGCATGTACTAAAGAGTCAGTCCCTGGAGAAGTGTTTTGCTCACTTCCTCCCTTTGACAATCTCTGTCCAGAATGGGCAGCCGTAATGCATGTACAACATTTTCAGGAAGACCCATTATATATCAGTGAGAATGAACTGTTCATGCACAAGGTGCATCCAGGGGTGGCAACAGCATGGGTGGATTTAGGGGTCAGGCCACCCTTAGGCACAATATTATTGAGTGCCTGTTGCCCCCAAGATCATGGTGAGACTCCGCCCCTCCCAGTTACCACGCAGCTGAATTGTGGAACTGGAAAGCTCGGATCCAAGGAGACTGCTATGCCCCCCCAGGCTAGTGGTGCCCCAAGGCATGTGCCTAGTGGGAAATCCAGCACTGGGCAGGGGGACTTGTAAATAAGCACACCACCATACTCAGATGCTGCTATGTGTTTAGACTGCTTTTTGCCACATAGTAAATTGCCATCACACTTTGCCGCCATAGCGTTGTTAAGAGAAACCAGAAGAGACATTTCTGCTTTAGCCACGGATTGCTTTTTAATACATTATGGAGAAGCAAAAAAAAAAAAAGTGGTTATCACCGTTTGATACACTGACTTGTATATTTTTGTCCCTGACTGACCCAGGTGGTCAGCCGTATATATGCTCTGACCTGACCAAATGATCTTGTCAGAAGAAAACAGTTTTCTTACCTGGTCCCCCCTGTGAGGATACTTTTTATACACCTACAGGTCTTTTGAAGTATATAACCCTTTGAAATGTATACACTATTTTGAGGACTCTGAAAGGATATAATTTCTTGGACATTAAACCCTAGAAGTTCCCAAAGCGCTACTAAAGGTGTTATACAGTATGATAGAATAGTTGTTATGTAGAAAGATAAAAAAAAACCCATTTAAATATATCAGCAAAATTGCGTCTTCATTATTATGGCTCATAAATCCAGTCGTATCAGATGGTATTGAAATAACAGAAAATACATCAGAAATTGAAAATGAAATAACAATATAAAATTCCAGTTTAACTAGCTGAAAAACTACTTGCATAGCGTAATGGTAAATATTACGTGTCCTATTTAAAAGATTTAAGTGTAAGCAATGAAATGCAGCTAATAGAGTCTGAAATGTTCTGAACACAATTGCCCTGTAGGTGAACCAGTTCTGGGGTGATGTGATTTTCAGATCAGTCACTCCTTCTAGTCTTTAAAATCCAAATAATCAACCGTTGATGCTTGTAAGGGGGAGAGTTTTCCGTGATTCTGATCATAATGTCGACATTCACAATTTCTATACCAAAAGAATGATGTTGATATTGTTAAACTGTCAACATCATTAGTGATTACACCTGCAATATGTCAACGTTGACATAGGAAATGTTGACATAGTCATAATAGCAACATTTCCATTAGGGTTAGAGTTAGGGTAACCATTAGGGTTAGAGTTAGGGTAACTATTAGGGTTAGGGAAATAATTAAAGCAAAATAGAAATTGTTGACATTTTGACAATGTCGACATTTCAATAATGTCGACATTACATCAGTGTTTATTGTCGACATGGTTAATGTCAACATTATGAACATGTCCACATGTTTAGTGTCAACATTAACCCCATGTCAACATTCTCATGCCAACCTAACGATTGTCGACATAATATACCACACACACCTGTAAGTATGTCCACTGTAGCTGTATCCCACTTTGGTGGAATAGTTAAGATGTTCTGTTTAAAGGCTTTGAATTCTCTCTAATCTGTTTCCGGTTCCACAATGTGCTATTACCTGCTCCACACTCTCATTTGTGGCGATCACTGTAGGGTAGTTGTGCAGCCAGTTCGGGTCTCCCTCTCCGGTTTCGTTCGCAGTGTTTTGATAGCAACCACAGGAGTGTTTACGTGGTGTCGGCAGGAATTTCAAGTGTTCTTGGAAGTAGCATGCACTGCTTTAATCAACTGGTGGGGAGTCTTGGCAAATGGTGATTGAGATGATCTAAATCCATCCAGTGTCAGTAATGCCATATGAAATGCATTTCATTGGCATAACACCAAGCTTTGTTGGGGAAATAAGGGGTGATTCAGCTGTGAACTTAGGAACGATCACAGCTGCTAACATGTTAGCAGCTGCGGCTATGCAGCAGGAGGAGCCATGCCTCCTGCATGCATTACTGATCCGAGCTGCATCCTTGGACGCACCATTAAATCATCTGCGTGTCTCTCGACCGGCTGAGTGACTTTGGGATCACGCAAGCTGATGCCTTAAAGAGGCCAGGATGCTGGCCTCTTCCCTCCCCCCCAACGGCAGTGACACGCCTCTGTATTGGGAAATGGAGGCCGTCGCCGCCCCATCTCTGCCCACAAACAGCAGCAGACTGCCAATCATAACAGTTTGCTGCCGCTCTGCGTGCAATCACGCAGAACCCATTCTCTTGATGAAATGTCTGAGCTTAGAGTACAATATGTTTTTCTAGTGTTTGATATTCACAGTTGTATTTTTTTAAACTATATAGTGAGTGAATGAGACATGATTGGGATGCAGTGGGGGCTCAGGGTGTTGAACATTCATAAAATAAAAATAAAACAACAAACTTTATACACCTAATCTAACATGCATAGTATTCTTTTACCCAGTGTATGCACTTTTATTTATGCTTCTAGTTGAACACAAATATAAACAAATCAATCCACTGTACACTCATAACCACATATAGTACATGCTACTGTCCATACAATTAGAAATCTGTATAACTTGTATGCGTCATTTCCTGCACTGATTTTAAATTATTACGGTTCCTGAGTGTTTCCCTTTCTGTCTAACATTTATATCACTGACATTTTCCATACCACCACTTCTAAATTTCCACTTCAACCATGGTTGATTCATTTATCTTGCTTTCCTACAGTAATTACTGACCACTTTGTCATCATCTAGGAAATAATGCATACAAGCACATATATACATTAGTGTAACTTGGTAGAAGAAATGCATGCCAGGTAGGGGTGTGCACCGGCCACTTTTCGTGTTTTGTGTTTTGGTTTTGGATCTGGATCTTTCTTCGTGTTTTGGATCTGGATTGGTTTTGCCAAAACCACCCTTGCGTGTTTTGGGTTCTGGGTTTTGTGTTTTGGATCTGTATTTTTTTGAAAAAAAGCATAAAAACAGCTAAAATCACATAATTTGTAGGTTTTTCTGCTCCTATGCTATTATTAACCTCAATAACCTTAATTTCCACTCATTTCCAGTCTATTCTGAATACCTCACACCTCACAATAGTGTTTTTATGTCCAAAAGGTTGCACCGAGGTAGCTGGATGACTATGCTAAGCGACACAAGTGGGCGGCACAAACACGTGACCCATCTAGGCGTGAAACTGCAGTGGCAGACAGGATGGCATTGAAAAACTAGGCCCCAAACTGTACATAATGCAAAGAAAAAAAAGAAGTGCAAGATGGAATTGTCCTTGGGCCCTCCCACCCACCCTTATGTTGTATAAACAGGACATGCACACTTTAACAAACCAATCATTTCAGCGCCAGGGTCTGCCACACAACTGTGGCTGAAATGATTGGTTCGTTTGGGCCCCCACAAAACAAGCTGGCAATTTATCTGTCCCTGCACAAACTGGCTCTACGGAGGCAAGATGTCATCCTCATCCTCCTCATCCACCGATTCCTCACCCTCTTCAGTGTGTACATCCTCATCCTCACAGAGTATTAATTCGTCCCTGCTGGAACCACAGGTCCCTCTGTACGTTCTGGAGGCTGGTCTCCCTGGAAGAGTTGATAATTCATTTTATGAACATCATCTTCTCCACATTTTGTGGAAGCAACCTCCTACGCCTTTCGCTGACAAGGTTCCCGGCTGCACTAAACACTCTTTCGGAGTACACACTGGAGGGGGGGCAACTCAGGTAAAATAGAGCCAGTTTGTACAGGGACCTCCAAATTGCTTCTTTTTCCTGCCAGTACAGGTACGGACTGTCTGACATGCCTACTTGGATGCTGTCACCGATGTAATCCTTTAACAGACAGACGCACGCTTGTCGCTGCTGCTTTGAGGATTCAAGTGCGGCTACAGCCCACACAATTCACAAAGACAGAAAAAAAAAAGAATATTTTTATTGTTTGTGGAGCACACTTTGAGGGTTACACCACCCTTTAACAGACAGACGCACGCTTGTCGCTGCTGCTTTGAGGATGCAAGTGCGGCTACAGCCCACACAATTCACAAAGACAGAAAAAAGAAGAAGAATATTTTAATTGTTTGTGTAGAACACTTTGAGGTGTCACCACCCTTTAACAGACAGACGCACGCTTGTCGCTGCTGCTTTAAGGATGCAGGTGCGGCTACAGCCCACACAATTCACAAAGACAGAAAAAAGAAGAAGAATATCTTAATTGTTTGTGTAGAACACTTTGAGGTGTCACCACCCTTTAACAGACAGACGCACGCTTGTCGCTGCTGCTTTAAGGATGCAGGTGCGGCTACAGCCCACACATTTCACAAAGACCAAAAAAAAAAGAACAATATTTTAATTGTTTGTGTAGAACACTTTGAGGTGTCACCACCCTTTAACAGACAGACGCACGCTTGTCGCTGCTGCTTTAAGGATGCAGGTGCGGCTACAGCCCACACAATTCACAAAGACAGAAAAAAAAAGAACAATATTTTAATTGTTTGTGTAGCACACTTTGAGGGTGTCACCACCCTTTAACAGACAGACGCACGCTTGTCGCTGCTGCTTTGAGGATGCAGGTGGAATCTAGACGGGATTTGGAACCGAGGACACACTACCTCCATCAATTGTCTAAATCCCACTGCACTAATGTCGGATACCGGACGCACGTCTAACACCAACATAGCAGTCAAGGCCTCAGTTATACGTTTTGCTTCAGGATGACTGCTGTCGTACTTCATCCTCATCGCTAGGGACTGTTGGAGGGTCAATTGTTTAGTAAAAGTAGTGATGTTCCTACTTCCTCTCTGGGATGATGAACAACTCCCAGCAGCAGCAACAGCACTAGGAGGAAGTGGTTCTTGATCTTTCCCTATTTTATTTTTATCGGAGAAAGTTTGGTCCTCCATTTATGTTATATTGATATATATACGTGCGGCTAAAGCGCACACAAACACAGAAAATATTATTTTATTTTTGCTGGAGAGTAGTGCACTTTGTGGGTTACACCACCCTTTAAGAAATGAGCCAGCCGGCTCTTTACTTATGGGACACAGGCGCACGCTTGGCGCTGCTCCTTTGTTGATGCATGTGCAGCCACAGTGCACACAATTCACAAACACAGAAAATAATTTTTTTTTTGGTTTGGACTGGAGTGTACTTTCGGGGGTTACAGCACCCTTAACGGTCAAGCCAGCCGGCCCTTTACTTATGACACAGGTGCACGCTTGGCACTACTTTGTTGATGCACGTGCGGCTACTGCGCACACAATTCACAAACACAGAAAATAATTTTTCTTTGGTTTGGACTGGAGTGTACTTTCGGGGGTTACAGCACCCTTTAACGGTCAAGCCAGCCGGCCCTTTACTTATGACACAGGCGCACGCTTGGCACTACTTTGTTGATGCACGTGCGGCTACTGCGCACACAATTCACAAACACAGAAAATAATTTTTTTTTTGGTTTGGACTGGAGTGTACTTTCGGGGGTTACAGCACCCTTAACGGTCAAGCCAGCCGGCCCTTTACTTATGACACAGGCGCACGCTTGGCACTACTTTGTTGATGCACGTGCGGCTACTGCGCACACAATTCACAAACACAGAAAATAATTTTTTTTTTGGTTTGGACTGGAGTGTACTTTCGGGGGTTACAGCACCCTTAACGGTCAAGCCAGCCGGCCCTTTACTTATGACACAGGCGCACGCTTGGCACTACTTTGTTGATGCACGTGCGGCTACTGCGCACACAATTCACAAACACAGAAAATAATTTTTTTTTTGGTTTGGACTGGAGTGTACTTTCGGGGGTTACAGCACCCTTAACGGTCAAGCCAGCCGGCCCTTTACTTATGACACAGGCGCACGCTTGGCACTACTTTGTTGATGCACGTGCGGCTACTGCGCACACAATTCACAAACACAGAAAATAATTTTTTTTTTGGTTTGGACTGGAGTGTACTTTCGGGGGTTACAGCACCCTTAACGGTCAAGCCAGCCGGCCCTTTACTTATGACACAGGCGCACGCTTGGCACTACTTTGTTGATGCACGTGCGGCTACTGCGCACACAATTCACAAACACAGAAAATAATTTTTTTTTTGGTTTGGACTGGAGTGTACTTTCGGGGGTTACAGCACCCTTAACGGTCAAGCCAGCCGGCCCTTTACTTATGACACAGGCGCACGCTTGGCACTACTTTGTTGATGCACGTGCGGCTACTGCGCACACAATTCACAAACACAGAAAATATATTATTTTTTTAGCACTTGGGGGGAGCACCCCTGATGGACAGAGCACCCCCTGGACAACACTGCAGCACTCCTTTAGGACTGGGACACTGCACAGGACTTTGGAGTGGACACAGCCCCTATGGAGAACTGACTGCACAACACAGTCCAGCCAGCCCCTATGGACTTTGAAGTAGTGGACACAGCCCCTATTAACAACAGCAGCACAGCACAACACAGCCAGCCCCTATGGACTTTGAAGTAGTGGACAACAGCAGCACTACACTACACTACACTACACAGCCCTAACTCCCACCCTCCCTCTTCACTGTCCACAGCCGAGTGAGAAAATGGCGCCGACGTGGGTACCTTATATAGGATCCAAAACCCGCGAGACTCGGAAGGCGGGATGATGACGTTTTGCCTCGATTTCAGATCCGAGTCAGGCGGGAAAAGTCGAGCCTGATTCGGATCGGACTCGGATCGGGGGGGCTCGGGGGGGTTCGGATTTCAGAAATCCGAACCCGCTCACCCCTAATGCCAGGTCAATCACTCTTGCTCTCATGGAATGTGATCAAAAGAGACGGCTTTCCACGTGAATCAGTCCACGGATCAAAAGTCTGTCAACATGCGTGAAAGTGCTCGCAAGCAACTGGGGGTAGACTCCTTTAATGCAGAATAGTATAACACATTTTATTTTATTTACAAAATTAGGGTGTATATACGTAATATGATTATTAGGGATCCATTCATCATCCCTTAATGGCCTGCAGTCGAAAGAAAGTATATCATATGTATACAGATGCTTCAACCTCTATCTAACATATATATGGATTCTCCAACTGGTCCAATGAATTGCTTTTAAAATGTTAAAATTTGGGAAATTATTGAAAATTCAATAAGAAAATTCAGCAACATTTTTGAAAGCCAAGCCAGTTTACACATATATAAGCCGGCTCCAACATGCTTCAGCTAAACTTTATACATTTTGAAATTTTTTGAATGCAAACATGGAGATATGGTTCAATGAGTAAGAACATTTTTAAAATAGTTTAGTTTAAATAATATATATATATATATATAATTATATATATATATATATACAAAATCCGTATTACCGGCACTCCTCCTCAATGAGCAATTAATGCCTTGCTGTGGTGCTCACCCTGGGGCGCAGGATCCCCTGCACATAACCAATTCCAATAAGGAGGCACTCACAGACTGGATAATTGTGGAAAAAATCTAATGCTTTATTGCATTAGTGCACTAATGCAATAAAGCATTAGATTATTTCCACAATTATCCAGTCTGTGAGTGCCTCCTTATTGGAATTGGTTATATATATATATATATATATATATATATATATATACATATATATATATATATATAGTCCAGCAGAGGTCTGGCACTCCCAATAACTGAAAGCAATGTCTAGAGGTGCCCTCACATATAAAGTAGTATAGCCATGCGGAGGTGCGGCACTCTCAATAAATAAAACACGACAACTGTGTCTTAAATAATCAACGTTTCAGTTTCAGTACATTTAACGTACTATCTTGTTAGATATCTTGTTAGATAGTACGTTAAATGTACTGAAACGTTGATTATTTAAGACACAGTTGTCGTGTTTTATTTATTGAGAGTGCCGCACCTCCGCATGGCTATATATATATATATTTATTTATTTATTTTTAAATAGAGTTCTAAAAAAAATAACTAAACACTGATATGATAGAAGCAAACCTTCAACACAAGACACACAGCATTTTTGGCTGCAAGACATAAGTTTAGGTTGCATAGATTTAACCAGGGGTAGAACTGCAGATTTGTGGGTTCCACAGCAAACTTTGATGTAGTTCCCTGGGTTCCAGGGAGGAGCACACTTCCCTCTCCTCCATTTACCCTCATGCTGGCCATCTATGTGCTACTCAACATGTCCAGCTCAGATAGAAGAACAGTAGGCCTGCTGCCCCCACCAAGCAGAATGTTGCAGCACTAGAATGTTAGCTCTTGCTCATTCAGTGGGACACAGAGCCAGGAGTAGCACAGGACATAGGCACACCAGCAGCCAAGTGTCGGGTCCCAATAGGCTTCCTCAGCTTTTCAGAACCAATTGCTACCATGCTAAACTTCTAGTTATGCCCTTGGCTTCACCCAAGCTAAACTAATTGTGTCTTTATATTTTATTTATTTTGTCTGATATAGATTTGTTCACGATGTAATTACTGACAATTCTGTAAGCTGAATCATCTCTAGACTTAAAACTAGTAATGGGATAAACAGATCCTTTGAAGAAGACATTTACAGTATTTGTCTGTGCAGACAAATGGTTGTCATAAAAGGGACGTTCTGATGCAGAGCAAATCTAACTTTGCATATTAAAACTCATAAAAATCTAAATACTGTCTACTATTGAATTAATTTGGGCTATTAAGTAAAGCAAAATGTCATTTACTGCAGCTTCTCTGTTATTTGTGCCAGCTATCCCTGTTACCTTTAAAATATTCCTTCCACAAAACTGCCTGCTCCTTGCATATTCTATCATCGCATACTGTAATTGTTTTGTTGCTTAAAAGACTAATGTATTAAAGCTGGCTACTTCAACGTTTGCCTGCCCTTGCATGCACAGCTGGGAGTTTCAGAGGACCATTTATTAATGTATTATTTGCGGTCAATCCTCAGAAGCACACTCTCTGCAGGGTGCATTAAACATTACATATTTTTCTGCAAATTATAATGCACAAGTACTATGTATTTGCTGAATGTAACAGTGAATGTGTCATTTACAAACATGAACTGCAGATTTACTCAAGGGTCCCAGAAATCTAGAAGCCTTTGGGACATTATTCGCAGTTGACATGTATGTGTGCACTCTGAGCTGAATAATATTTATGAGATAACTGGCATGTTCAGGGGCGTAACTAAGTATTTGAAGGCCCCATAGCAAACGTTTGGAAGGGCCCCTATGTACCACCCAATGGTGAAAAATGCATTTAATACATGTAACTTTGACAAGGAAGATGGGCCTCCCGAAGCCCTGGGCCCCATAGCAGCTACACCTTTTGCACCCTATGGTAGTTATGCCCTTGGGCATGTTTATGCAAAACTTATTTATCCTCCCCGCTGGGAGTTCCTGGAGGGGACCTCAAGGTTAGAGATAGGTAAATACGGTGCCAAGCATAATCATTGCGTCTTCGTAGCACCACCACCTGTTGCTCAGTGTAACACTAGTTTTGGACTTGTCTCTTAAACCATACTTGCCTACCTTTTGCTTGTCCTCCCCAGGAGGACGGGGCCTGACTGGTAACACCATTAAGCCCCGCCCCCTTTGTGGCAAATTGTCAAATTTAAATAGGGGACGGGGCTAAATGACGCGGTTCATGAAGAATTGCGTAATTCAGCCTCGCCCCCTACACAGGGACCCGTGATCGCTGCGAAAATTCTCCCCATTCTGCCCACATCACTAGGAAGTGGGCAGAATGTGGGAGAAATGCCTACCCTTCCGGGTGTTACCCGAAAAATCGTGAGCCTCCCGCGAAAACCGAGAGGGTAGGCATGTATGCCTTAAACACCCAGTACCGGACAATGATTGTGTAAGTGTGCCCTGCGATTATGGAGAGAGATGGAATGTGAACCAGGCTCATTGCTATAAAATCCAAGTCCTGATTCATTATCTACATATAAAAGAAAATTTGCAGCCTGGAAAGTCGCCGCCTGGAGCGTCCTTAGGATACTCAGCGAGCTCATCTTCTCCCTGGCCCTGTACTGTACTCACTATACTCTGGATGGGGGAGAGATAGTCAGTGCTGTTGTTTGCACGTATTGCTAGGATAAATAATCACACATTTCAACCCTTTCGAAAATTACTGTTGTTTTTTTTAATTTTTTTATTTATGAATAATTATTTCTTATTGCACAAGCATATTCCGATGTGTTTTAAAACTTGGATGAAAACATTAATAAGACAAGACTGGGTAATAATAACGGAAAGACAGAGAAGTAAGAGGGCCCTGCTTGCAATCTTTATGGAAATAGGTCCGTTTGATGCAAAGGATTGACAAGGCCTCTCCATCTCTGAGAGCCCACAGCGGTACCATCCCACTAAAATAAGGGAGGGAAGAGTGTTCTTCCCTAGGAAATTCAGCGGCCCTATGCCAAATTTTCTATGGGGACCAAGCATGCTATTTAAGCTCTTGTTTTGGTATTATTTTAAAGTGCTATTGGAAATAAATGGACATTTTTCAAGGTCCAGCTGTCAGAAATACCCACATTAGGCTTTAAACTAGTGGAGCATGTATAAGAGAAAAGAGCTTCTATCTCAGCCTAATGATGACCTAGAGAGACATCAGACTCCTTTTTAACTGAGTCGACATTAACCTGAGAGGTAACATAACAATATTTCAAGCACTCAAACTACTTTATATCCTTGGCCTTGCTCTCCTGTCATGTGACAGCCCTCCATATTTTTTCTGCAGTCTAGAAGCAGTGTCACAATCACCAATAGTGTAGCCAAGGTGCAGTTACAAAATTAACACACGTGCAGTCGTGCGCACACACAAAAATATTAGAAAAAACAACAATGATGATTTATATTTTTTGTCAGCTCCAGAAGAACTTGGCCCCAGAGTAACGATTGATCACGACTGGAGTCTGGCAGCACACAGTTGCAACTTGCGTTACTTTCTGGATCTTGTGCAATACTGCTGTTAAGCCGAAAACCCACCCACTCAAACAAGAAAAAAATATGACACTTTAATTGTTTTTTTTTTTTTTTAAGAACGACTGGAGTCTGGCAGCACAAGGATGCAAGTTTGCGTCACTTTCTGGATCTTGTGCACTACTGCTGTCAAGCCGAAAACCCACCCACACAAACAAGAAAAATGACACTCATTGTTTTTTTTTTGATTGAACACGACTGTAGTTGCTGCATCTTGTGCGCTACTGTGGTAACACCCACGTACACACAGAAGAAAAAAATATATAAAACAGTGACACGTGTAATGTGTTTTTTTTTGATTGAACACGACTGTAGTTGCTGCATCTTGTGCGCTACTGTGGTAACACCCATGCACACACAGAAAAAAAAATATATAAAACAGTGACACTTGTATTGTTTTTTTTTTGATTGAACACGACTGTAGTCGCTGGATCTTGTGCGCTACTGTGGTTAAGCCTAACACCCATGCACACACAGAAAAAAAATATATATAAAACAGTGACACTTGTATTGTTTTTTTTTTGATTGAACACGACTGTAGTCGCTGGATCTTGTGCGCTACTGTGGTTAAGCCTAACACCCATGCACACACAGAAAAAAAAAATATATAAAACAGTGACACTTGTATTGTTTTTTTTTTGATTGAACACGACTGTAGTCGCTGGATCTTGTGCGCTACTGTGGTTAAGCCTAACACCCATGCACACACAGAAAAAAAAAATATATAAAACAGTGACACTTGTATTGTTTTTTTTTTGATTGAACACGACTGTAGTCGCTGAACCGCGAGATTTCCGTCTCTATGGTTTTACCTCGGTTTCGAGAACAGAGTAAGGAGGGAAGCCCCGAGCCTGCTTGGATTCGACTCGGATATGCTAAATTCGGGTGGGTTCGGTTCTCTGGGAACCAAACCCGCTCATCTCTAATAGAATGTAGAATATAGAATGTAAGCTCTTACAAGCAGGGCCTTCTATCCTCTTGTGCTTTCCCTTACTTTACTTTCATCTACTTCTTACTCCCCACTAGGGCACCTAACACTTGGTTGCTTATGCTCTGTTGCTTATCTGGGTGTTATGCATACTTGCCTATCCTCCTGATTTGGTCGGGAGCCTCCAGAAAATCAGGTGCCGCTCCCGACCTCCCGGGAAGATAGGCAATCCTCCCAGCCCCCGGCAATGTGTTCGCACCCCCCGCGCTTGTAAGGAAAAACCCTGGCAGCAGGAGGGCCGGTGACGCGTTTCGCGCTGAATCGCATCATCGTGGCTCCGCCTCTGGCTGCACAATACCATTAATCACGGCATTGTGAAGAGGGGGTGGAGCCATGATGACGCGATCGTGTTACCACGCCCCCATGCTCCACCCCCAACGCCGCATCAGCTGCCAGGCCCCGCCCCCTTTGACTGCGTCATGCACCCAGCCATGCCAGCCCGACAGCTCCCTCCCGGAAGGAGGGAGCTAAATGTCGGCAAGCCTGGTGTTATGGTCGCTAATGTAGCACTGCATATTATTCTTGTCCTCGTCCTGTATTGTATTTGTTATGTTCTGGGTTGTTTGTGGACCTGGGGTGGTAGCAGGAGCGATCACAGAAGCGGGTTTGAATATAAAACTAGGTTTTTTAATAGGTGCTTGAGTAGACATAAAATATGGCAGTAAATAAAAGTAATGGTATATATAAACGTGCACTAGAGTTCTGTGGTGGGCGTAATGGGTTAATGTCCAAGTAGAAACAATTAGAACTGTCCAGGTGTGCAGGTAGTGAGACTGGAATAATGAACCAGGTATGCAGGTAGTGATGCAGGAAAATAATAAGCCAGGTATGCAGGTAGTGAACTAAGGCAAATGAGCAGGATGTCAGCAGGCTCAGGCACTCAGGTATGGGCAAGGGTGGTGGAGGAAGCGGGTGGGGTAGTCCAGCGGAAGCTAGGAGCTGACAGGCAGACCGGCAGACAGCGAATTTCACAGGAACAGGATAAGCACAGAGAACTCCCTCTCAGCTAGGCTGAGATACACGTTGCACTGGCAAAGAAGGAAGGCACTGAACCTTCCTAAATACCCCATGCCGTGCTGTTACTGGCCAGAGGGAACATGTGACTCACCAGGATTGGCCAGCCGCATCACATGGCCAGAAGGCAAAATGGCAGCGCCCATGCCAAACGGAACGGAGACGCCGCCAGGCCTTACCAGCACAGAGTGACAACAGGCCTGCACAACAACGCGCGCAGCCAAAGCCCCCCGCCAGACACCAGCTCCACCACCAGACAGCCCGCGCCACAACGACCTCACAGGTAACACCCGCCTAGCACCGTGCTGAAATACCCTGGCCGTGACAGTATTGTACTGTAAGTCACTGGTCAACCTACTTGTTTATGTACTATGTAAGGCGCTGCGGAACACTCGTGGCGCCATATAAATAAATGATGATGATAATAATAATAATAGAAAGATCCTGGCAGTTGTAATACCACCACAGTTTTTATTTTCTATCGGTTTCAGTTTCTTCTGCTCAAAAAATTAAGTGAAAATAAAAGTTGATATTTAAATAAAATATCTTCTTGCACATTTTAATTCTTTTTAAAGATTTAGAATTTTTGTTAAATATTTTTATTATATGTTTGAACTTGAAATTATTATTTTTTCTACAAGTAAAAGTGAAAACCGAAGTCTGTGCTTTCAGATCCATTCCGCATGTGTAAACCAGCTAGCTGGGTCACACATCCGCTTATCCCTTGTGACTGGCCTGTACTGTAAGTTAAACCTTACAGCTTCAGACTAGAATAGTATTTGGCAAGATTTTATATATAAATTAGGGCAAAAGCTAGTTTCCTATCACTGTGATAATGAGCCCTATCTCCAAATCCTACTAAATAGGCCCCATAGCTGCAAGTTTTTAAAGAAGTTTGTGCTTTGAATAATTATATGGGGGTCTGCTTATGACTTATTTTCCATGGGCCCTCTAATTCCTTAAAGTGGCTTTGAGTACGGTACTGTATATATACCCTGCAATCCCCTATTTATGTATATATTTTTTAAATGCCATTAAAAATTTGTACTTTCTAGTTTTTCATGGTATTTGTTCTAATTCTGTACTATTATAATGTTACTTCAGTTTTTAGGTCTCTTAAAATAGGTGGATAAGTAATTGTCAAACTTTACCATGCCTATTTCTACTAAGGTTAAGTTCTAGTAATTATTCAATTCAGTGAAAGTTTAGTACAAATCACATTTTGGATTGCAAATAAATGATATTTATTTAGAGCGAGACAGAAAGCAGAGCTTATAAACATTTTTTGTACCTTTTGCGTAAGGAGGAAATAGCGCTACGTAAATAATTTTCTTTCCAATATTGCTTTGTGCACTCTCTCAGTATTGTGAAAGAGCTCAGCATGTTTTGGAGTCTTGTTTTTACTTAGTCAGGAATGGATCTAATAATGAAGATATTATATTTTTCTTCATATTAAAAGGCAGCAATTCCTGAATGTACACTGGAATGCACCTGAACGTGTCTTGTAGTAAATCAGTGTGTCACAGTGACTGATGGTAGAGCTTGTGTACGGTGTCTGATATATTGCTACAACACCATGAGGTGACTTAACTGTGCCATGAAAGAGAGTCCCATGGATGGGAGCGTGCTTAGTGCTGAAGTTACTTATACTACGAATTCCTGATGCATGACTAGTATTATGATATTGTTAGTTGGTCAGCACTACTATCCACATCACATATCTGTTGATCTATTAAAATCTGCCAATAGGGCTGGTTTTCTATTGCTACTTTTCCCAATGATAGGAAACCACCTATTGTCATATTCAGGAGCGTAGCTACCATAGGTGCAGGGGGTGCAGCCCCTACTGGGCCCGACCTGACCGCATCCCTGGGCCCACCTCCCCCGCACCAAAGTGCTCAGCTCACATCGCAGAGCAGTGTTTCCTGACTGCTAGGAGGGACTGTCACGTTATGACCGTAATCCTATATTTAATAAACAGCAGGAAACTTAAATTCTTGCTGTTTATTAAGAAATCATTAGGCCATCTCTAGATGGCATTAGCAGCCTTCCCGGCTTTGCTGAAACCATTCTGGCTTGAATCGCTATGTGCAGGCTTGGACGTTAACTGCGCAATGGGGGTTTGACTGTAACTCGTCTCTGGTATCTTTAAAAAACACAGAAGAGGACAGATAGAAGGACGGAGACACTGCTGGACTTCGCCGGACAGGCAAGTGATGACAAAAACCGGCAGGATAATAGTATCACTGCAAGATGACCTAATACTAAATATAATATACTACTCTCATTGTTAAATGGATCCCTTAGCCTGATTGTGCACTACCCTTACTGCTGGAGTCCTTGACACTAACTTCCACTATATGCCTTCAAATTGACCGGCACTCCTGAGTAAATGGATATAATGTCAAGGTGTCTTCTAGTGTACAGCACACTATATATAAAAACCATGTGATGGGGGCACTAATGGGACTTGTACATCAATTAAATCATACTGCAGACAGCAGGAAGTTAATTCAAACTTTCAACTCTTTTTATCAGGGATGTATGTAAAGAATTGAAAGTTTCGGTTAGATAAAATGCTTAGAGTCGTGCCAACACACCATCTCCTCCACCCCTGCAGGGATACAGATGCAAATTAAATAATTAGAAGAAACACATTATACAACATATACAACACTGTAATTTTCAACACTGCTATGAATATAATAATACAGTATAATAAATTATGGTAAAATGATGAAACAAGGGTGTCTTTTGTTCATAGTTCAAGGCCAGCGTGGCATTTCCTCAAATATGATCCGGGAAATTAAATTAAATGTAATATTTTTGCAAATAATTGTTTGTTGAAAGCACAATTCTATCCAAGCAACTCACCCATCATCATAGATCAATTTAGAATTGAATGATGTTTACAGATCCATCGGAACATATGTCACTTATTACAGTAATAGCTGAATAATGAGCTCTTCAGAGAAAATTGTCACCTTTCATGCATACATTGTCTGTTGAAAGTGGCCTGTCATCCGCCCACCCCCTGCCCAAATAGGCTAATTACATTGGTAAGGGCCATCTTTCCTTTTATTATGCGCTGGAGCTATTTCCTCACTCTGTTTTGCTTAAAAAGAAAACTCTGACAGGGTGCCTGAAGGGGTGCCAATAAGAGAAAAATCAATTAAATTATTAAAAAGATTGGCATTTCAATACAAAGTACAAAAAAATATATATATATATATTTTTTTATCTACTTTTGAATAGTGAAAATATTCATGCTGACAGGCTTTCATTGCAGTTAGCTGTAATGACACTACTGAGATCTTGGAAATATATCAAGTTTTTCATAGCTTCAACATTGTTTAATGTTATTGTGACCATATTCCACACCATACATTCCTACATACATTGCATCTGACAGACACACACTACATGACATTACTTTTCGAGGTGAGTGCTGGACACCCTTCTTTTTGTGACATTTATCTATATCTTATGAGTCTGGACAGCTTGTGTGCCCAGCTGCCCCTGCAACCAAGGTAGAATCACCAAAGCGCGAGTGTCATAACCCTATCGTCTACTTCTAGTTCTGTGGTCAGATTAAAGAGAGGAGTCTTTCATCATGTAGGATCATTAGACTTGACATGTGACACAGTAGTAGGGTCATGATACCACCTACTAACCACACTGGTGACTAGGGATTATACTGTACTAGTGACCTGCAATTTCATCTTGCCAAAGCCCAAGGCATCTCATTCCTACACTATATCACCACCGTCTTCTGCATATGCCCACAACCCCCTGCTTCTCACTCCTACCCCTTGCATCTTGCCAGTGTCACCACAACACCCACTGCTGCTGCCCTGCAGCTGGCTGTGGCTGGCCACTGGGATGTGCTGGGAAGGGCAGGAGGATCATGAATGAGAGATTTGTATTGCAGCTACCATAAGCTTATTATCAGTAGCATGTTCCCAGGACTGGGGCACCTGAGCATATTTCACAGCCTCCAGGTGCACCCCTCCACAGCTGCCGAACATGACGGTGAGCAATATCCTCTTTGCACAATGGCCCTCATTCAGAGACGCTCGACAGCCGCCCCTTTTGTAGTGAGTTCCGGAGCGAGAGCAGTGCGGCTACTGCGCGTGCACCTAAACATCGACCCGCTTGCGAGTGCTCAGCGCTTGCTTGCGGGTCTGAATCAGGTCCAATGTACCCTGTATTCCCTGGGCTTCCGTATTGAGCTTCCTCGCCGTGGTACCCCTGTCCGAGAACAGAGCTTACTTCCATGGGAGGTGCCTCCTGTTCACCGAGGGTGCGTGGCTGAGAGGATACACCACACTGGGGAGGGAGCACGTCATGGTGGAGGAGTGGTGCCGGGAGTCTGGCTGGTTCAGCATAGGGATGAACATCGGAATCCGATGGTAACTAACCATCAATGTTTGTTGTTCTGATAGTAGTGTTTTTACAATTTGATGGTGGTGGTCCGATGTTTGCCACCATCAAATTGAAATTGTTCGATGGTGTTCCGATGGTTTTTTTTTTCCCTGATGGCTCTGCCTCCCCTGGCTCCTTCCTGGCTACTGTGTCTGCATCAGGGCATCTTCATAGGTCAGTTGGAAGCTGTCTCTAACTCTGCTGCTATCTCTGATAACCTTTCACTGTCTCTTGCTGTTGTTTCAGCACCCTGGCCAGCTCCTATACAGAAGCTTGGTGCAAGATATTTTTATGTGACTTTGCTTCACTAAAATCACTGCTTGGTTCCTTTTTGTCACATATGAATGATTCATACATCTGAACCTTCCTTGACCAGAATAGCGAAAACCCCGTCAAAATCAGTCTAGTGGTTCAATAGATTAGCCCAAACGAACAGGCAGACCCCTAAACCAGGGACTTAGAGATAAACATTTGCAAATATCCGAATATTTCTTCTACCTGCACTGTGGTGTGTACAACTCTTAGGGCCGTATTCAATTAGGAGTGAAAAGTCCGTCATTTTCGCCATTTTCATTTGCGAAAAGTCTTTGCAAAAAAACGGGGATAAGTTTTTCCCAATGAATATGTCGCGAAAAAAAGTCCAGAATTATGAGGGGTTATGAGGTGCAGACTTAAAAAAGTACCCTGCACCCCTTGGATTGTCCCCTTAAAGTAATCTGTGTCAAAAAAATTTTAACAAAGTTTGATAGGACACCCCAAAAAAAGTGGTTTCATTTTGGGGTGAAAAAAAAAAGTTGGGGGACAAACTTAAAAACTAGTGAAATTGACTCAGGGAGGGTCCCCAAGTATGCGGCAGGTGTTTTCTAGAATGCCTGTGGTTGCGGCAGGTGGATTTTTGAAGAATTTTACAAATTCACTGTAGGGGCTTAAATATATGCTTGCACCCATTTTCATGTACCCCAAATTTGATGGGACTAGTTTTTTTTTATTTTTTAAATGAAGCTAAATGCTATTTTTCACCTTTTCTTTAAAGACGCATTAATGCACCTGTTGCGGCCATTTAAAAACCCCAATTACCTTTAAAAGGCCAATTCGGGGGTACCCATAGTCAGACCATCATTTGGCGGGTGACAGGCTGATTTCCCCAAAAGTGACAGGATTTTTGATACTTACCTTTCCGCCGGGTCCCGTTTTTGCTGATTCCTAATTGAATATGGAGATGAGCGGGCACGCGCCCGATACTTTATCCACTGAAAAATCGGGGGTGACGGCGAAAAGTCCGACCTCTGACTTTTCGCCGCTAATTGAATATGGCCCTTAGGGGCAAATTAAGTTAGTAGTTGGAGTTACAGTGTGGCTGTAGTTCCGAGGTTTAACACCCAGAACTATCCAATTACTTGTCAATTTCTATGTGTGTTAAGCCTGAGGTTAACGCATGTTTACTCATAGCTCCTAGGTTGAGTTAGGATGGAATAGCCTCGTGGACCGAGGGGCCTGCATGCAGCGCACACCCTGCACCCATTTTAGATACGCCACTGGGTCTAATACTCCTGTATAGTCTAACTTAAGCAATTTGGACATCAAGATTTTGTGTGATGAGTCTTTATAACTGCGAGCCTTTTGACCATTGATGTTTAGCAACCATAGATGATTTGCCACCGATAGTCATTGAGATACTATGGTTCACTGTCATCGATGGCAGTGAGTGCAGCAATGTTTTTTTTTTAGTCTCCGTGGCACAGCTTCTCCCCCAACCCCTCTTGCCCTGCCTCCTTTTCCCTGATTGAGCCCTGATGTACTCATTAGCTGTACCTCTTTTACTTGATTGGCCTGTCATGTGATGGTCATCGGAGATGCAAATCATCAATGGTTTTCTGTTGATTGTTTCTTGCCATCATTGTAAATCACTGATGGCACCATTGATGACGCATCATTCAATGGCCATCCGTAGGATTAATTACTCACTGTATAGGAGTAGCAGCATATTTACATCCATCTTCTCAAGCTATGGGCTTGTGTCCGAGCCGTAACTAGACCTTTTGGTGCCCTGTGCCAGAGAGACCATTGGCGCCCCCCCCCCTATTTTTTAAATAGGGACATAAGGTAGTGCACCTGAAAAAGGCCCATGACCACATGGGGCAGGGCCAGGGAAGAGATAGGGGCAGCCAGGAGATGCTGGGATAAAAGAAGAGGAAGCTAAAAGTGATAATGATAATAAACATCAAAATTTACAGGCCCGGACAGCGCCCCCTGCCCTGCGAAGCCCTGTGCCATGGCACTGGTTGCACTACCCTAGTTACGGCCCTGACTTGTGTCACCCGTTTTTATGTTTATTTCTTTGTACAGCGTACAGAGGCGATAAATTGGGATACAGCCCGAGATAATTTGATGTTGGGAATATAAAATGACCGCTTAAGACCTCATACACAGCACAGAACCACTTAAGCTGGGAAACTTGGGAAGTATGCAATTAACATGCAAAAAATACTTTCATTGTTAAGATATATCCTTGTGTAAAATGCTAAAATACTAAAGTTAAGATGTTTTCAAGCACTCTTTAAATAGGCATTTGAGAACCTGTGTTTTTTTAGTATCACCTTTCCTGGTCTGTATCCATGGTGGTTTGGTGATTGTGAAGTCTTATTTAAAGACCACCATTGAATTGCGCTGCGCAGGCAGTGATCACTGTGAGCGTTCATGGTGCACTGAAAGTAGAGCAGGCTTTAGGGTGTGAGTGCACTTACTCTGTACACATTGTAATACGCTCTAACCACTTAAATGAAAACTTTTTTTTCCCACACAACCGCTCAGACCTTAATGGAGTTTTTTATTTTAAAAAAGTTGAAAAATTATTTTTAATATTTAATTTTTTTAAAAACATATATTTACGTGGTGTTTTGAACCCATCCCCCTGTGTCAATAGGCCCACATTATAAAATAAATTCCCACTCCCATTGGCAATAGACCCCGCAGTGGTGACCAGTTTATTGTTGTTGTTTTTTTATTATTACCACCTCTCCCTCCTCCAACCTCGTAATACTTTATTTTATGCCTCCCTCAACCCCACTTATACTAGATACCCCCACCTCCCTGGATTACCCCTGCATACACACCCACACCTATAGGCATATACCCCTCCATTCTTCTCCCCCTCATGCAGGGCGCAGTGGAGTGTGTGTCAGTGGGAGACTGGTGATCAGACCTCTTTGCTGCAGCTGATCTCTGCGCTTGCAGAGATCAGCCAACTGGTACTTGGAGGTCTCCTCGCACTGGGATCTGTGGTGCATGTGCCCTGCATGCCGCATCTCTTCTGCGGAGTTGGAGGATCCATTCTGCACTTGTGCAGAACAGATCTCCTCTGCTACAGCTGGGGGTCAGAGCAGACTGGTGTGGTCGCATGTGAGGTGACCTTGCCAGCTGAAGCACTTCTGGCTCCAGTCGCATCACATGTGATGTCGCCAGGTAAGGGGTTAAAGTATAAGATGCTGGTAACAAGGATGCAATCACATTTCTTTGTATTTTAAACTGACATTGTAAGTATAATATAATTGGTTATATATATCGCTTACCATATGTGTAAACATTCTTATCCCCATTGCTGAACTTTCACACGATTGTGGGCCTGATACAGAGTTGTACAATAATGCCATCGCAGCTGCAAATTTGTACGAAGCTACTATGTGCAAATATTGCAGCCTCCGGAAGATGATTTGAGACGCCCACCTACTGCTCTGCAAATCCAATGCATATAAAGACACAACATTGGTCACAGATCATTCGATTACTGAAGTCCTGAGTGAGTCTAAGGTCCCATCTGTGGGAATCGACATGCTGGAGCCATATTCCTTGCATACAAGATCTCAGTCACAGGTTCAGACACTCTGCAAAGTGGTCACTACATTCCTGCCTGCATTCTTTTCTGCCACTCCCCATTAACTCCCCTAAATGTTCCCTGGCTATCAATCACACTGCGAATAAATAGTTGTTGAGAGCGTGTGGTCCTTGACGCATGTTCAGCCAACTTAGACACATTTACTAATCGCTGATCTCCGTAAACATCGGAATATCGTACAACTTTGAATCAGGCCCACTATATGTGGGAATCAGGCCCTGTATACTTGTGAATCAGGCCCTGTATACTTGTGAATCAGGCCCTGTATACGTGTGAGTCAGGCCTGTATACGTGTGAATCAGGCCGTGTATACGTGTAAATCAGGCCCTGTGTACGTGTGAATCAGGAGCTGTATACGTGTGAATCAGGAGCTGTATATGTGTGAATCAGGCCCTGTATACGTGTGAATCAGGCCCTGTATGCGTGTGAGTCAGGCCCTGTATACATGTGAGTCAGGCCCTGTATACGTGTGAATCAGGCCCTGTATACGTGTGAGTCAGGCCCTGTATACATGTGAATCAGGCCCTGTATACGTGTAAATCAGGCCCTGTGTACGTGTGAAGTGTGACCATGATCGTACATACTCCAACCCAAGGATTATATTAGTCATTTCACCATAACACATATCCTCTCCTCACCTTTTTTCTAGGGATGTGCAGGCTCGGATAGGTTCGAGTTTGCACGTGGAGTTCGGATTTTTCCCTCCAAAAAAATGGAACTCAGAACGAGGCAAAACGTCATCTTACATGGACGAACATCATCATTCCTGGTCTTTTGTCCAGGAATGATGATGTTCGTCCATGTAAGATGACGTTTTGCCTCGTTCTGAGTTCCGTTTTTTTGGAGGGAAAAATCCGAACTCCACGTGCAAACTCGAACCTATCCGAGCCTGCACATCCCTACTTTTTTCCCACCAACTTTAGATTAGAAAGCACCTATACTCTAACCCTTTGTTCAGACTTGCCAAAACTATTCTTAAAGATATATACTAACCTAGATGATCATATCATGTAATAGCAGCACGGCATGACACATTGAGACAAGTGAACTATTGGGAATAGAGGTACTAGTTCTAGCCTAATGTCTTATTATGCAGTATAGGCAAGCAGCACCAGAAATTAAAGGTCAGCAAGCCTTACCCGATTTCCTTTCCAACATATCTCTTAATACCTTGTATGGCGGACATGCACAAAAGTGAGATAAAATTGGAATGTCATTTTATTATTATACATAGCTGTCAATCTTATGACAACATTAAAATGTCTTAAAAGAGTTAAAGAGCAAAGTATCCCAGTAACTGTCTGATGTACGTATGTACAAACTTTTACTTTGCTGTGATTGTAATATGCTGTTTTTATGATATTCTGGACTGTGGTATTTTACTATGAGATACATTTGCCACAGAATTTGGGCTAATGGGGGGTCACGGATTAGCTGCTGACATTCTTTTACTGTGCATAGGTTACTATTGTTGTCATTGTACATTTTAAAGCCTTAGACCAGCTGTTCACACATAACAGACTACTAGGAGACTGCTGCTACATGGAATAAAATAAAGAGAAATCTCTGTGTTAAGGTGGGTACACATTAGACAATATTTCACCTGATCCAAAGGATTGAGCTGACATATCATCAAAATCGGCTAATGTGTACCCTCTATGTCGTCAGTCACATCCTCAGGTTGGCCCTACATGCAGCTCAATCTGACAATGCGACTGACGACCGCATGCAATGGGATGCAACTCGTTCCAACATATCGGATGGTCAGGCACCAGATCGTCTACTGTGTACCAGTTGCCCGATATGTCGGCCGTTGCCCGTTTAGTTGTCCTTCACATTGCTGGGTACAGTCTGAAGGCCTTTCCACCAGACATCAGGCATCCACAAAGGATAGGCTTTGACAGGTGTATTTGTGTCTCAGTGCCAGTTTGCGATCACATACAGGGCCTTATTGCACCAGGCCTGCGTTTGCACACCTCTCGCACCTTTCTGTTGTGAACAAATCTGCCATTGCACTTACAGTATGTGTGTACATTGCACACTTATGATGCATGCACTTTGCAAACTGATGTAAGCCTCACTCTTATCAGCCACTTAATCTCTAAAAAAGGTTAAAAGATTAATTTATCCTGTAATGAATAAATTATTGTAAAAAAAACTATGTATTTCCTAAAACAAGACTGCGATGGGCTTATTCATTGACAATGGATATATTAAGTGTTGATTTTTCTATCAGTGGATTTACTGTATAACAACAAAAACCATTCCCACCCAGTGGATACCTTCATGAGCCTCTCAGTATTACTATCACAATTATTGTATGTATTCCTTGTGGAATGGATACAGGCTAAATTGAATAAAATACATTCAACCAAATTTCCTTGAGTTATGGCTCCAATGTATAAAGTCTTTCCAGAACAATTAGATTATTTAATGAGACTATTATTTTCTCCAGGATTCTACTGTAACAAATTGGTCCATGACTAAATAGTTATATGATGAATAACAATTTGCGAGATTTATGTATTTAGGGGAAAAAAATCAGAGTCCCTTCAAATACAGTTAATTTCTTTTTTGGCTAGATCTCCATATTGCTTTTCCCTTATAACGGTGTTATTCATACTTGCCAACTTTATAAATCTCCTCCCCGGGACATCTTCAAGGTGGCAGGGCCGGACTGTATATGTCATTAGGTCCTGTCCCACCACAGAAAAATGTAGCGATTCGCAGGTCCGGGAGTAGGGGTGGGGCTAAATTACGCAATTCATGTCATTTCGCGGACCCAAAAATTCCCCATAAATTTTCCCCATCCTGCCCACTAGGAAGTGATCACAATAGCGATCCGTAGGGAATCAGGCCCCCAATTGGGGCAGAGGGTTTAACTGTCCCTCTGTCACTACACCTCATGCCCACATGCAGTTCCGTCACTAAGCTGAAGTGCTTTTGTGTCTCAGAGAAGCAATAATTTGTTTGTCATTTAACACTATTTGCAGGTATATGGGCCGGAATTATCTATTATTATGACTGGAAAATCTATTGGACGCTAGTAAGTCACCCCCAATATATCTTGGCTGTACTATGTTTGCATCTGAATCGATTACAGATCACTTTTTTTTTGTTAGCATTAACATTTTAGTGACCTTCTGTTCACTGTCAGCTATGAACATGTTGTGGGATGGAAAAAGATTACAGCTGCGCTCTGCCATATCTTCCTGTTACATATGTCTATCCTATGCCAGCTTTTAAAACGAAATATGACTGTTGAATGAGACGTTTATCAAGTAGTGATTGGGACAGAAACTTGCAGATGGCAGAGGCTTGGTATCATCTCTCTGCATGTGAATGTAACATCTGTGTGAGCCATCAGTGCAGAAAACAATGTTTCTCTGGGTCAAAAACACGTTTCACATTCACTTTATTCATTGATTTAAAAAACAAAAAAAACTTTTGTATTAATAGCCGCATACATTTTGGCAGTACTCCTCAAGCTTAATTTGTGGCATACAGCTGTAAGGAGTCTACATTTATGGCTGTGATATATAATTCATTCACATTACGTAGAATTACATTGCCCTGAGGCTGTATGTTCTCTTATGTATCAGTGTATACAAGGCAGTGCCTATCTTACGCTGGGTACACAGGAATGTTATATTGGTCAGCCATACACACTGTATGATATGGTGTACGATCACACGATATAGCTTTCCATTCACCACTTACCGTTATGCCATCGTCAGCGACGCCATCCCATCCGACGTTCAGCACAGCCGTTCCGATCTGCAGAAAACAATGTGTGCCCTTAGAGGGGCACTTACTTTTTTTTTTTCATAGTACTGTACATACTGTATATGATGTACAATATTATGCATTTTTTCTTAGCATTGTACTTACTGTATATATCATGCAATGTTTTCTCTGCGAAGTACTTACTGTACAGATCATGCAATATTTTCTCATATAAGTACTTACTGTACATGTGATGCAATGTTTTCTCAGAGAAGTACTTACTGTACATATCATGCAATGTTTTCTCATATAAGTACTTACTGTACATGTGATGCAATGTTTTCTCAGAGAAGTACTTACTGTATGCTTCATGCAATATTTTCTCAGAGTAGTACTTACTGTACATATAATACAAAGTTTTCTTACAGTAGTACTTACTGTACATATAATGCAACATTTTCTTACAGTAGTACTTACTGTACATATAATGCATTTTTTTCTCACAGTAGTAGTGTACATATAATGCAACATTTTATCAGTGAAGTACTTATCGTGCATATCATGCAATGATTTCTCAGAGAAGTGATTACTGTACATTTAATGCAACATTTTCTCTGAGAAGTACTTATTGTACATATGCAATGATTTTTCAGAGAAGTAATTACTGTACATATAATGCAACATTTTCTCAGAGAAGTACTTATTGTACATATGCAGTGATTTCTCAGAGAAGTAATTACTGTACATTTAATGCAACATTTTCTCTGAGAAGTACTTATTGTACATATGCAGTGATTTCTCAGAGAAGTAATTACTGTACATATAATGCAACATTTTCTCAGAGAAGTACTTATTGTACATTTCAGGCAATGATTTCTCAGAAGTACTTTCTGTACATATCATGCAATGATTTCTCAGAAGTACTTACTGTACATATGCAATGATTTCTTACAGAAGTACGCACTGTACATATAATGCAGTGTTTTCTCAGAGAAGTACATACTGTACATATGATGCAATGGTTTCTCAGAAAAGTACGTACTGTACATATCATGCAATGATTTCTCAGAGAAGTACATACTGTACATATCATGCAGTGATTTCTCAGAGAAGTACCTACTGTACATATAATGCAACATTTTCTCAGAAAAGTCCGTACTCTACATATCATGCAATGATTTCTCAGAGAAGTACTTACTGCACATATCAGAACAACTTTAACTCTATGCTGGTATATTTTTTCATATGTTCTAGATACAACTAATAGACTTCTATTGTGGACTGCACATTTAGCATTGTAATATGATGATATTTCATTTCAAGCATCATTAATCATACTGAGTGCTAAATGTTTATTTCTCTGGTAAATTAAGACAAATCAGTGGTAAACCTACACAACACCAGGACCAAAATGAAACATTTCCAATCTTTGGCAAAATATAGGCCTAATACAGTGTCCCTGTTCTTGCTTGATAACTGTAACAACCTAAACCCTATAACCTTTCTCCTATATTAGTTAAACTCTCTAATACAGAGTTATTAATGAGTACCTGATTATCAGTTTATTGCTCTGTGGGGACCATGCAGTGTCTTGGATACAACTGGCTCACCTTAAGCTGGATACACACTGACAGATATATTGGCCGATCAATTGATCGGCCAATATATCTGGTGCCCGTTGGCCAGTGTGTACCAGTGATATGTCTGTGAGCGACGCCGTTCACAGACATATCACATTGTCTGTGCTGCACAGCCGATGGACAGATATATCTACAGACATATCTGTCCATCGGCAAGTGTGTACGGGTTGTCTGCAGACCGCATACATGCAGCGGCAGCCGCAGGGAGGGGCGTAGAGAGCCCTGCTGGGCCCAGGTGAAGAGGGGTCGTGGCCTAATCGCGGGAGGAGTGGCCATGCCACCTTGAGCAAAAAAAAACCAAAACAACACACTTTTGCAGCGCCGTTGCTTGTTGGGGAGGGGACGCTGTGAGCCCCTCAGCCCGACGCAAAGCCAGGGGGGGCGCGATCAGTGTGATCGCTCCCCCCCACAGGCATAGGAGACTGCTGTGGCTGCTGCTCAGCAGCCACAAGCAATCTCCCACTGCAGCTCAGCACAAGCTGTATGCAGGGCCGGTTCTCCCGTTACGTATGGTACGCAGCTGCGTAAGGCGCCACATAGTGAAGGGCACCTCAGCTGCGTACCATGCAGACCGCGGTGCAGACTGTGTCTCTGTGACACAGCTGCACCGCGTGTGTAGCGCTGACCGGACCGAGTTCGGTCAGCGCTACACAGCACAAACACACAGCCGCCGGCGCCGGCAGCTGTGTGTTTGCTTTAGCAGCTGATGAGAGTCAGACAGACTCTCATCGGCTGCTGCTCCCACTGCCAGAGCCGGACATCTTCCGGCTCCCGCAGTGGGTAATGGGAGTGACGTCATGACGTGACGTCACTCCCATAATGCAAAGCGGCGGACGGAGGAGCTGGTATCGGCGGCAGGACCAGGACCAGGACCAGGAGCGGGTTTCAGGTAAGTGGTTTTTTTTAAATTTTCATTACGTCTCTACTGCGGGGGCACTACAAGGGGGGATTACTAGGGGGGAATACTACTTATGACACTACAGGGGGTAATACTACTGGGGGGCGCTACAAGGGGGGATTACTAGGGGGGGAATACTACTTATGACACTACAGGGGGTAATACTACTGGGGGGCGCTACAAGGGGGGATTACTAGGGGGGGAATACTACTTATGACACTACAGGGGGTAATACTACTGGGGGGCGCTACAAGGGGGGATTACTAGGGGGGAATACTACTTATGACACTACAGGGGGTAATACTACTGGGGGGCACTACAAGGGGGGATTATTAGGCGGGAGATTACTACTGGGGGCACTACAAGGGGGGAGGAATACTATTGGGGGCACTACAAGGGGGGGATTACTACTAGGGGCACTACAAGGGGGGGACCACTACTGGGGGCACTATATAAAGGGCACTGCATAGTGGGTACCACTACTGGGGGCACTGCATAGGGGGGGAGTACTACTGGGGCACTATATAAGGGGAATACTACTGGGGGCACAAGGGGCACTGCACAGGTGGGACCACTACCGGGGGCACTGTAAAAGGGGCACTGCATAGGGGGTACCACTACTGGGGGCACTGCATAGGGGGACTACTACTGGGGGCACTATATAAGGGGAATACTACTGGGGGCACAAGGGGCACTGCACAGGGGGGACCACTACCGGTGGCACTGTAAAAGGGGCACTGCATAGGGGGGCGCCAAAAAATATACTTTCTTACCAAAAAATTTGGGCTAGGGCCGGCCCTGGCTGTATGCTGGGCTACTGTGAGGGAGAGCGAATGGCGGGGGGGCGGCGCCAGACCCGGGCCCCTCAGGAAATAGTACCTGCTCCCCCCCCTCTCGGTGCCCCTGCCAGCGGGACCCACAGCTGCCTGGAAGATAATGGTCATTCAGTGTATATGAACGATCATCTACAGATATGTCTGCAGATCACTTGATCTGCAGATACTGTATATCTGCTAGATTGTGTACCCACCTTTACAGTCAGTGGTATGAAGTGACTTTTTGTTCCCGGTCAAACATCAGTGATGCCATATTTGATACATGTCAGCGGGGGCCATTGATAACAGATGAAAATTATTGAAAACTGCTGTTTTGTATAAAGCAATTTTTCAATATTTGTATTTTATTTAATAGATTTTTTGTATCCATTCTTTTAAGTTTTTTTTTTTTTAATTACTATAACTAAAAGTTCAAATCTGGGCTTTCAATACACCTGCACACACGCATACAGTATCTACAGACTGGCCTGGCGAAGCGGTACGTTAACCCTCACCAAATACAAATCATCCTTATCATCACATATTGATAATTGGGCCCGTGGGTGTTTTGGTAGCTAGAAAAGTATGATATTCTCACTCTCCCTAGTGACAAATTATTTTCCTGTCACACTGGGTTTGCCTGGAAAAGAATGTATTCCAAAACATCTGGGGATACTGCTTTACTATGAAGTTGCATGCCTTACAATGAGACGATACAGTATAATTCTGTTTTTATCGAAATAGATTGTAGGTACTTCACGCATTTATTGTATTTAATTGTGGGGTCCACAGTATGTATATAGGAACAAATTGGTGCCTTTGGTAGACGTACTGCATTGAATGCAAATGGTTAAATAATTGGGTTGACGTATGCAATGCACAGTTTGTTTCTTTAGATGTTGATACAAATTATTAGGCACATAGGGTAAGCTTACGTCAGTCGCTATGACTTCTTACCAAATGTTTTTCTGGTTTCTTTCCTTATCACATCTGGCAGGAATATCCTAAGCTGCTGATTATTCTAAGACTTAGGGGAAATGTATAAAACCTTCGGAAAAGTGGATAACTGGATAAGTGAAAAAGTTGCCCTTAGCAACCAATCAACTTCAACCTATCATTTTATTGAATGATAAATAATAGTGAGAAGCTAATTGGTTGCTATGGGCAGGGGCGTATATATACCCATTGGCCAGGATGGCACTCGCCATGGGCGTCGACCAAAGGGGGGGCGCCATCCGGCAGTGCCACCAGCAGCCACTGGGTGGACTACCCCGCTAGTCCCCCTTGCCCCAAGTGTAGGGCAGACCGCAGTGAGAGCGGTCTGCCCTACACAGTGTACAAACACACAGCTGCCAGCGGTGACTGTCTGTTTGTTATAGCAGCCAGCCAATGAGAGTCAGATAGACTCTCATTGGCTGCTGCGTCCACGGAGGGAGCTGGCTGGAGCTCCCCCCCCCCCCCCCTGCAGCAGGTGATGGGAGAGACATCATGACGTTTCTCCCATCCCATAGTGAAGAGCTAGAGCAGGCCCGGAGGAGTGGACTGCGGCGGTCGTCGGCAGGAGCGGGGATCAGGTAAGTTGCTTTTTTTTTCTGGCACAGCACAGTGGGGGAGTGTGGCTACTAGGGGGCAATGTATAGGCGGTGGCCACTACTGGGGGCACATTATGGGGGGGGTGGATGCTACTGGGGTCACTGTATTTTGGGGGCCGCTACTTTGGGCACGTTATGGGGTGGATTGGCTGCTACTGGGGGCACTGTATAGGGGGGACTACTACTGGGGGCACTATATAGGGGGACTACTACTGGGGGCACTGTATAGGAGGACTACTACTGGGGGCACTGTATAAGGGGACTACTACTGGGGGCACTGCATAGGGTGGACTACTACTGGGGGCACTGCATAAAGGAGACTACTACTGGGGGCACTGCATAGGGGGGACTACTACTGGGGGGCACTTCCTGAAATTATGGGGGGCGCCAGTCCATTACCTTGCCAGGGGCGCCTGGATCCCTAGATACACCCCTGTCTATGGGAAACTTCTCCACTTGTTCTCTTCTCCAATATTTTATTTAAGGAGCACCTGATGCAGGAGATATTAGAAATATCTCTGCGTTAGACAAACTAATTCTGCACACTACAGTTCCCATTATTTTCAGCGGCGACTGCGTTCTGGTTCAGTTTATTAAGCTCCGAAAAGACCTAGATTTTTAGATCTTGGCCCCCAATAGCTAAAGCCATCTTCAAATGGCATTTACTGCTGTGACCCTATGGGGAGAGCATCGCTTTAGATGGATCTTCTGATCTCTCCACGTCAGCCTCCCCTGTATCGCAACATTTTTCTGGGTATGTGTGGTCTCATGGGCGTGCATGCAGGGTGTCAGAGCTATCAATACTGCATATAAATGAATGGATAGAAAACATTGATTGCCAGTTAAGAAGGAAAGCTTGGGAATTATTGAAGCTTTGTAATAGCTGAGTGTATGATAGGATCACATTCAGAAAGAACCTGTTTTAACAAATATGGCCAAGCATACATAGAAGATGACAGTTTATTAAAGTACCACGTTTTTTGGCAACAGGCGGTCTTAGGGCAGCATGTGACCTTCTCAGCCTGCACTTGTGCTCCCAAGCTCCTTACTACCTTATTTCAGATTTGTAAAACTTGATTAATATGCCTGCTGATATGTTGTCACATACAGATGTCTCGTTCTTGAGTTAAATATGTTCTTTCAACTTTTTGCTGAGATTAAGGGCATTGGACCTCATTCAGAGTCTGTCGTGAGCGCCGATGCGTTCGTAACCGACTTGATGGTTTGGCCTGCGCACGTGCAGCGGCCGCACTGCGCGTGTGCAAGCCCTGGAGCGACAGAGAAACTCTGTTGCTCCGGAACTCATTACCAAAGGGGCGGCTGTCGATGTTGATCGACAGCTGCCCCAGTTTGGTAGGCGGGCCAGGGGGGTGGTTTCCAAAACGGAGGCGTTCCTTTACGAACGCCTACCGTTTTGTGGGCGGCCACACTGACATCAAATTTGCATCACTGATGTCAGTGGGGAGCTTCCTGCTCCATCAGAGCAGAAAGCTCCCTGGGGCTTATGAGTGCCCAGACCCAACCTTAGGGTCTGGTCGTAAGCCCCGATGGTCGCGATGGTGATCAACATCGCGACCATCAACCTGGTCGGTCGTTAAGCTGTGGGTGGTAACCCACAGCTTAACGATCGACTAGGAGGCAGCCGTTCAGGATGCAAGCGGCCGCCCTGATTCAGTGCGACCGCTTGCAACTAACAACCGGCTCTGAATGAGGTCCAGTGTGCTGTGTGGTAAGGACTTTGGATGACATTGCAACATATGGTAATCATGGATGTGAATGACTTGCAGATCGTGTTAGAGGTGTATATATATTTTTTCCTTTTTTTTTAAATCAGTGAGTGGTTTGTACAGTTTTTTAGCATACACTTCGTATATGTACAATTGTGTATACCGGTAGCATGCGTTCATTTTAGAGAAATTGTAATCACATTGTTAATATATGTTTATATAATTTTGAGGCATTTAGTTGTAAGCACCTGAACAGGGCGTGATCCAGCCCTTACAACAGCCTAGTGTTGCCATCTTTTTTTATTTTTCAAGCTTGAAAGACAAACAAGAATGTGGTGTTAATACTAAATGAGAGTTTCCGGCTGTATTGTCCTTAGAGTAATCCCTTGTTTTATATAGTGCTCACATTTTCTATTTGTCACATCTTATCTTTATACTTATTTGAACCCTGCAGACGTATAATTTTGACTGTAAATCAGCTAATTTAATCTATTTTCAGTACAGTGTCAAATTTTATTGCAACCCAATTATTTTACCTTGGGCATCAGGGACTCCATCTATTGTCACAAAGCATTAGCATCCTTTATTTGTAGGCTTTGTCATGCAGTAAACCATATTAACAAATCTGACATTCAAAGTCAGCAGTGTACATCATTACTGTAACATCATAACTGTTACAACTTTAGTTTTGTGAGCAATTTTATTGCACTGATCGTTTCGTTGAAATCTTTACAACACTTTGAGGTACTTTCTACACCAGTTTTGACTACATTATTATCTATAATAAATAAATCATGACCATCTTAAATAATTGTATATTAATTACTGATATTCCTTACAGCTCTTTGAAAATGAGTTGTGCAGATAATAATGAGCTGGGATTTACCATGTGTAAAATTTGCATCTTGCTAAAAATATAACTGCACCATGCAGATGTGTCCTCATGCAGCTATCCTCAGTACACCATGCTAAGCTATCCTCAGTACACATACAGCTATCCTCAGTACACATACAGCTATCCTCAGTACACATACAGCTATCCTCAGTACACCATGCTAAGCTATCCTCAGTACACATACAGCTATCCTCAGTACACATACAGCTATCCTCAGTACACATACAGCTATCCTCAGTACACCATGCTAAGCTATCCTCAGTACACATACAGCTATCCTCAGTACACCATGCTAAGCTATCCTCAGTACACATACAGCTATCCTCAGTACACCATGCTAAGCTATCCTCAGTACACCATGCTAAGCTATCCTCAGTACACATACAGCTATCCTCAGTACACATACAGCTATCCTCAGTACACCATGCTAAGCTATCCTCAGTACACCATGCTAAGCTATCCTCAGTACACATACAGCTATCCTCAGTACACCATGCTAAGCTATCCTCAGTACACATACAACTATCCTCAGTTCACCATGCTAAGCTATGCTCAGTACACCATGCTAAGCTATCCTCAGTACACCATGCTAAGCTATCCACAGTACACATACAGCTATCCTCAGTACACCATGCTAAGCTATCCTCAGTACACCATGCTAAGCTATCCTCAGTACACATACAGCTATCCTCAGTACACCATGCTAAGCTATCCTCAGTACACCATGCTAAGCTATCCTCAGTACACATACAGCTATCCTCAGTACACCATGCTAGGCTATCCTCAGTATTATTATTATTATTATTATTACTAGTTATTTATATAGCGCACACATATTCCGCAGCGCTTTACAGAGAATATTTGGCCACTCACATCAGTCCCTGCCCCAGTGGAGCTTACACTTTATTTTCCCTATCACATGCACACACACATACACACTAGGGTTAATTTTTGTTGGGAGCCAATTAACCTACCAGTATATTTTTGGAGTGCACATACAGCTATCCTCAGTACACCATGCTAAGCTATCCTCAGTACACATACAGCTATCCTCAGTACACCATGCTAAGCTATCCTCAGTACACATACAGCTATCCTCAGTACACCATGCTAAGCTATCCTCAGTACACCATGCTAGCTATCCTCAGTACACCATGCTAAGCTATCCTCAGTACACATACAGCTATCCTCAGTACACATACAGCTATCCTCGGTACACCATGCTAAGTTATTCTCAGTACACCATGCTAAGCTATCCTCAGTACACATACAGCTATCCTCAGTACACCATGCTAAGCTATCCTCAGTACACCATGCTAAGCTATCCTCAGTACACCATGCTAAGCTATCCTCAGTACACATACAGCTATCCTTATTACACCATGCTAAGCTATCCTCAGTACACATACAGCTATCCTCAGTACACCATGCTAGGCTATCCTCAGTATTATTATTATTATTATTATTATTATTATTACTAGTTATTTATATAGCGCACACATATTCCGCAGCGCTTTACAGAGAATATTTGGCCACTCACATCAGTCCCTGCCCCAGTGGAGCTTACACTTTATTTTCCCTATCACATGCACACACACATACACACTAGGGTTAATTTTTGTTGGGAGCCAATTAACCTACCAGTATATTTTTGGAGTGCACATACAGCTATCCTCAGTACACCATGCTAAGCTATCCTCAGTACACATACAGCTATCCTCAGTACACCATGCTAAGCTATCCTCAGTACACCATGCTAGCTATCCTCAGTACACCATGCTAAGCTATCCTCAGTACACATACAGCTATCCTCAGTACACATACAGCTATCCTCGGTACACCATGCTAAGTTATTCTCAGTACACCATGCTAAGCTATCCTCAGTACACCATGCTAAGCTATCCTCAGAACACACACAGCTATCCTCAGTACACCATGCTAAGCTATCCTCAGTACACATACAGCTATCCTCAATACACGATTCTAAGCTATCCTCAGTACACATACAGCTATCCTCGGTACACCATGCTAAGCTATCCTCAGTACACCATGCTAAGCTATCCTCAGTACACATACAGCTATCCTCGGTACACCATGCTAAACTATTCTCAGTACACCATGCTAAGCTATCCTCAGTACACATACAGCTATCCTCAGTACACCATGCTAAGCTATCCTCAGTACACATACAGCTATCCTCAGTACACCATGCTAAGCTATCCTCAGTACACATACAGCTATCCTCAGTACACCATGCTAAGCTATCCTCAGTACACATACAGCTATCCTCAGTACACCATGCTAGGCTATCCTCTGTACACCATGCTAAGCTATCCTCAGTACACATACAGCTATCCTCAGTACACCATGCTAAGCTATCCTCAGTACACATACAGCTATCCTCAGTACAACATGCTAAGCTATCCTCAGTACACCATGCTAGCTATCCTCAGTACAAATACAGCTATGTTCAGTACACCATGCTAAGCTATCCTCAGTACACATACAGCTATCCTCAGTACACATACAGCTATCCTCGGTACACCATGCTAAGTTATTCTCAGTACACCATGCTAAGCTATACTCAGTACACATACAGCTATCCTCAGTACACCATGCTAAGCTATCCTCCGTACACACACAGCTATGCTCAGTACACCATGCTAAGCTATCCTCAGTACACATACAGCTATCCTCAATACACCATTCTAAGCTATCCTCAGTACACATACAGCTATCCTCAGTACACATACAGCTATCCTCGGTACACCATGCTAAGCTATCCTCAGTACACCATGCTAAGCTATCCTCAGTACACATACAGCTATCCTCAGTACACCATGCTAAGCTATTCTCAGTACACCATGCTAAGCTATTCTCAGTACACATACAGCTATCCTCAGTACACCATGCTAAGCTATCCTCAGTACACATACAACTATCCTCAGTTCACCATGCTAAGCTATCCTCAGTACACCATGCTAAGCTATCCTCAGTACACATACAGCTATCCTCAGTACACCATGCTAAGCTATCCTCAGTACACATACAGCTATCCTCGGTACACCATGCTAAGCTATTCTCAGTACACCATGCTAAGCTATCCTCAGTACACGTACAGCTATCCTCAGTACACCATGCTAAGCTATTCTCAGTACACATACAGCTATCCTCAGTACACCATGCTAAGCTATCCTCAGTACACATACAGCTATCCTCAGTACACCATGCTAACCTTACCTCAGTACACACACAGCTATCCTCAATACACCATGCTAAGCTATCCTCAGTACACCATGCTAAGCTATCCTCAGTACACATACAGCTATCCTCAGTACACCATGCTAAGCTATTCTCAGTACACCATGCTAAGCTATTCTCAGTACACATACAGCTATCCTCAGTACACCATGCTAAGCTATCCTCAGTACACATACAACTATCCTCAGTTCACCATGCTAAGCTATCCTCAGTACACCATGCTAAGCTATCCTCAGTACACATACAGCTATCCTCAGTACACCATGCTAAGCTATCCTCAGTACACATACAGCTATCCTCGGTACACCATGCTAAGCTATTCTCAGTACACCATGCTAAGCTATCCTCAGTACACGTACAGCTATCCTCAGTACACCATGCTAAGCTATTCTCAGTACACATACAGCTATCCTCAGTACACCATGCTAAGCTATCCTCAGTACACATACAGCTATCCTCAGTACACCATGCTAAGCTTACCTCAGTACACACACAGCTATCCTCAGT
This sequence comes from Taudactylus pleione, assembly GCA_031769625.1. Lineage (NCBI taxonomy): Eukaryota > Metazoa > Chordata > Amphibia > Anura > Myobatrachidae > Taudactylus > Taudactylus pleione. The sequence goes on from JAUIMM010000387.1 coordinate 1,969,088, forward strand.
ACACCATGCTAAGCTATCCTCAGTACACATACAGCTATCCTCAATACACCATTCTAAGCTATCCTCAGTACACATAAAAGCTATCCTCAGTACACATACAGCTATCCTCGGTACACCATGCTAAGCTATCCTCAGTACACATACAGCTCTCCTCAGTACACATACAGCTATCCTCAGTACACATACAGCTCTCCTCAGTACACATACAGCTATCCTCAGTACACATACAGCTATCCTCGGTACACCATGCTAAGCTATCCTCAGTACACCATGCTAAGCTATCCTCAGTACACATACAGCTATCCTCAGTACACCATGCTAAGCTATCCTCAATACACATACAGCTATCCTCAGTACACCATGCTAAGCTATCCTCAGTACAAATACAGCTATGTTGAGTACACCATGCTAAGCTATCCTCAGTACACATACAGCTATCCTCAGTACACATACAGCTATCCTCAGTACACATACAGCTATCCTCAGTACACCATGCTAAGCTATCCTCAGTACAAATACAGCTATGTTCAGTACACCATGCTAAGCTATCCTCAGTACACATACAGCTATCCTCAGTACACATACAGCTATCCTCAGTACATCATGCTCAGCTTGACTGAGCCGCTCCGAGAGGTGTCTTTCTTAAAAAAAATTGGCATCTTATTTGCACCGCAGCCGCAATGAAACACCAGTCATAGTGCACTAGAGCTGGGCTGCAACTTTAACTGTACATAAATTAGATGAAAACATGTACAAAGCAGGGGCGTATCTATGGGATCGGTATGAATGACTGCCGGACGTATGCCCGGCGGTTCAGATCCAGACAGCAGAAGACCAGCAGGCATCCAAATCCTGATCGGTAAATAGACTATCTAACCTTAATCTTCCCCCCGCCCAACCCTAACCCTCCTTTAGGGGTGCCTAACCCTAATCTCCCCCCCTAGTGCCTAACCCTAACAACCCTCTAAGTGGCTAAACCTAACCCCCCGTTCCCACAGCCTAAACCTAAGTAACCCGTGGGTGACTGCCTAACCCTAACTCCCCCTTTCCCTAGCCTAACCCTCTCGTGGGGTGCCTAACCCTAAGGGGGGCCCACACCACACACCCTGCACCCATATTTTTATTACTTACCTCTCCTCCTTCAGAGTCCCACATCGGTGCCGGTATCAGTGCTGTCAAAATTGCCTGGAAAATGGCACATCGGACATTTTCCCGGTGACCTGCACATGCGCTGTAGAATCCGGGCACACTCGCCGCTGAGCGTAGCTGGCTGCCGGAGAGAGAGGAGTGGGCCCCAGACAGAGACTGCACATGGGCCCCCTCCTCTCTAGAAACGCCTATGGTACAAAGTCTTAGGTGACGCATGGAACATGGCGTGACATAAAGCTGCATTGTAGAACTTGGTATATAGATTCAGGCTCATTCGCACACAGACATACAAATGTTGCCCATCAAATTGATCAGTGCAGTCTAGTAAGGTAGTTTTGTTGCTTCGAATAAGCGGCACATTTTAAACAAAAAGACACTTGGCGCTGTCAAGTTGCACAGGACTTGATGCGCCAAAAGGGGATATCTGGCGCGACTGAAGCCTCGGTATCTGAGGACACATCTGTTGAGAGGAATTACATGTACCTTAAATCTTCACAGCGCTGTGACAGGCCATATCTCAGAGTTATAAAGTTCCAGGGATGCAGTATATGAGTTTTGTTTTTGATATACCATTCCACAGAATGACAGCACATGCTGAGGGCCTGATGCTGAGTAGTACAGATATTGAGAGCTCCTGTATTGTGTGCATGGAAAAAATACATAGATTGGCGTGTATGCAGAGTTGAACACATCTAATGGTGCATCCATCTTATATCTAGAGATATGCGGTTCAGTTTTCCTGAAAAACGAACACACTGGAACTTTGGCACCCAGTAGTGATCCCCTCCTATCCAGTGCCCCCTGTAGTGGCCCTTCCTATTATTGCCCCCAGTAGTGGTCCCCCCAGTGCAGTGCCTCTACTAGTAGGCCCCTTTTATAATGCCCCCAGTGGTAGTTCCCCCCCCAAGTAGTAGTCCCCAGTAGAGGTTCCCCCTCCCGATTAAGTGCCCCCAATAGTAACCCCCCCCCAGTAGAGGTCCTCCCAATAATGGTGCCCCCAGTAGTAGCCACCCCTCCCCCATTGTGCCCCCGCCCCCAGTAGAGGAACCTCCAGTAGTAGCCACACCCCTCCCCCATTGTGCCCCCAGTAGTGCAGCCCGCCTCCTAGCGCTATTGGGCAAGCGCTCAGGGGGAGGGAACGGGCTCAGCTGTGCAACAAATTCCATTTTTTATAATTTATATGTTTTACTAAAATTGTCCATACTGTCAGTAATATTATGTAGACAGAAAGCACAGAACATACCAATCCAGAACACAACCTGTGCACTAGGACCTTGGGATAATAATCATCTCATCACAGGAAAACATCGTTATTATGTTTCAAGTCACACATGTCCCAAGGACATTACATGGAAATTAGCATTACTTTTTTTCTAAACATTTTTTTCTTTATTGAAGCATTAAAGTACAAATAAAAAGTACAATGTAGACAAGAGGTATTTTATATAATACAAATACGGGACAAAAGGAACAGTAGCATCTGAACCAGTAGCAAATAATTAATTAAACAAAAAATAATTAGAATAGGAGGTAGACTTGGATTCAAAACTAAAGAATTGAACCACAGCCCCTATGAATCATATCCAGTGAGAGAAAGGTCATCCAGTCATTGACAATCTGAGGTATAAGCAGGAGGAAAGTAAATCTTGAGCACATACACGGGTCTCATACCAAAGTGTACCCGGAAACATTTCCAGAGCCGATCCTTAAGTGATGGGCAAAGTGTGTCAATGTAGCTCTCTCTCATCTCTAAGAAACTTCAGTAAATCTCTTTTTGCAGGGAGGTCTCCAACCAATTCATTATGAAGACATTAAAGAGCTTTTCTAAAAATAGCGAGCATGGTGGAAGGGTGGGTTTTATCCTCATCTGCAGGATACATTTTTTGGCTACAGCAATTACAGCTAATAACAGTTTCCTTGCCTACTGAACACGCATGCCCTCAGGCAAGATACCAAAGATGGCCCACTCATGGGAAAGAGGTAGGTAATTGACCAAGTGACGGGTAACATAATGCCACACCAGTGTCCAAACTTGACGTATCACAGGAAATGCCCAGACTGTACCAAGTCCACTCCCGGAGATTAACATCAGAGACAGAATGATCTTCCGCCAACCCTACAGTACAAATATTTGCATGGAAATATACAGTATGCCCTATGGAACATGTTGAGAAAATGTTCTACATACGATTCCACTGAGATTAATTCAACAAAAGTAGCTAGTGTCTGCAATAATGTGTGTGTGGTGAGAGGCGGAAAGTGATCCCTCCATTATGCTAATCTTGTTTTTAATGTTTAGTATTGTAGAGGGGTGTGTAGGAAAAAGAATCATGAAACCTTAGGGCGCTAATCTGACTGGTGACAATAAAATGTAGCTCCCTAGAGGGTACTGCCAACCTCCAATAGACACAATTACAATCTCTTATGCGGCACTAGACTTCAAAGAAAGAAAGCACTGTTCAACTAGTAGGAATAAAAATTGGATCAATTTATTGAAATAATATTGAAATTTAATTTTATAATAATCTAGAAATTAAATGTTATAATAATATAGAAAATTGTTGTATATATTTGTGGCTTCTTTTCCAAAGTCACAGGGGTACAGTAACGCATTTCTCTGCCTAGAATATCATCAGCGGCTTCCTCCTACTGGGCTGCACAATCAAAAATTCCAGCAGCAGGAGGCAAAAAGGAACTCTGTGCTTGCAAATTACTCTGGACTATGGGCCTGATTCAGACCCGGTCGATAAGCTGCGCTCCCTCGCTAGGGGCGATTATCGCACAAATGCTTCAAAGTATGCATGCGCAAACCAGTCACTGCGAGCGGGAATCGTGCGCTCGTAGTACACAGACTGGATGCTACTTTGAGTGACAGCGCCGTTTGTGGGTGGTAATAGGGGAAGGTGCTTGTGAACGGGGGAGTGGATGTGCAAACGCAGGCGTGTCTGAGCGTCAAAACAGAGTTTAATGGGTGTGCATAATTAGCAATGTAGCGTCATTGAACATGTCACTTGGTTGTATTTGAGCCTGAACTGATCGCACTGCTTGTGGTGGGGTAGGGGCTACCTCAAGGGCTGCGAGCAGCTCCAATGTCTTTCGATGTTACCGATTAATCAGACACTTCCTGGAGATGACGTGTGCTAAGAAAGAAATGTGGGCGGCCTTATACACCTGCGTACGCTAAATGCCGTCGCTCTCTAAGACATAGAGGGCGTCCTTAAGCAAGACAGTGTAATCATGGAATTTGCCCTATATGCAGTGGCGTAACTAGGGTATTTGGAGCCCGGGACAAATTTGAAAAGGGAGGCCCCCCGATGTGCGCGCACGGCAAAAAAATGGGGCGTGTCAACATGACACACCCTTTATTTTCATGCTGAACATTCCTATCCATATGCACCTTAACCCCCTTATACAGTACCCCCAGTATGCAGTTGTGGTCCCTCTTATGCAGGCCCATATTAGTGCCCCTTATACAGTATCCCCTGTAGTGGTCCCCCTTATACAGCCCCCAATTAGTTCCCCTTACTCAGTACCCCCAGTAGTGGCCCCCCCAAATGCAGTGCCCCATGTAGTGTTCCCCCTTATGCAGTGCCCCCAGTAGCAGTCCCCACAATGCAGTGCGCCCAGTAGCGGTATCCCCTTATGCAGTGCCCTTTATATAGTGCCCCCAGTAGTAGTCCCCCACCCTATGCAGTGCTCTTTATATAGTGCCCCCAACAGTAGTCCCCCCCCATGCAGTTTTCCCAGTAGTGGTCCCCCTTATGCAGGCACCCAGTAGTGATCCCCTCCTATCCAGTGCCCCCTGTAGTGGCCCTTCCTATTATTGCCCCCAGTAGTGGTCCCCCCAGTGCAGTGCCTCTACTAGTAGGCCCCTTTTATAATGCCCCCAGTGGTAGTTCCCCCCCCAAGTAGTAGTCCCCAGTAGAGGTTCCCCCTCCCGATTAAGTGCCCCCAATAGTAACCCCCCCCCAGTAGAGGTCCTCCCAATAATGGTGCCCCCAGTAGTAGCCACCCCTCCCCCATTGTGCCCCCGCCCCCAGTAGAGGAACCTCCAGTAGTAGCCACACCCCTCCCCCATTGTGCCCCCAGTAGTGCAGCCCGCCTCCTAGCGCTATTGGGCAAGCGCTCAGGGGGAGGGAACGGGCTCAGCTGTGCAGCACAGGACCGGCGCTGTAAGTCTAGCGCTGGTCCTGTGTAAATGTGTAGCACTGACCGCACTCACTGCGGTCGGCGCTACACTGCTGGCTAACTAGGGCGGGCCGGACTGTGGCCGGCGGCGCCCCCCCCCCCGTGCCGCCGGTCCCACGGCGCCCAGGGCATGCACCACGCTGGCCCTGCCCAATTTACGTCACTGCCTATATGTGCTCAATATGGTTGTTTAGATATATAAGATTGTTTTAACATCTCATAACAAGTTTGAAAGGAGCCCATGAGTGAGTAATCATATCTACTCAACTGGTGAAATTTCAGCCTATCAATAGTTCCTGCTTTGGTTATATTCTATACTAATACTGCCTGAATGTGTGGAAAAGCAATAGAGTATGTCTGATAACAATTTTGCTAAACTCAGCTTTTAATAATTAGTACAGTGTTAATACTATATATATATATATAATGTGTGTGTGTTTTTAATAGTCTATAAGAAAAAAATTCTATATTATAAAAAAGGTTCTATATTATTACTAGGGGTGTGCACCGGACACTTTTCGTGTTTTGTGTTTTGGTTTTGGATCTGGATCTTTCTTCGTGTTTTGGATCTGGATTGGTTTTGCCAAAACCACCCTTCCGTGTTTTGGGTTCTGGGTTTTGTGTTTTGGATCTGGATTTTTTCTTAAAAAATAAAAAAAAAACGCTAAAATCACATAAATGGGCCTTTTTTTGTTCCTACGCTATTAATAACCCCAATAACATTAATTTCCACTCATTTCCACTCTATTCTGAACACCTCACACCTCACAATATTGTTTTTAGGCCAAAAGGTTGTACCGAGGAAGCTGGATGACTATGCTAAGCGACACAAGGGGGCGGCACAAACACGTGGCCCATCTAGGAGTGGCACTGCAGTGGCAGACAGGAAGCCAATCAGCGTTATGGTGCCCATTTGCATGTAGCACGAACCCGGGAGATCCGTGCTACATGCATCTGTGTGATTGGCACAGAGCAATGACAGGTCCGTGAGACCCGTCTGTGCTGCTGTGGTAAAAAAAAAAAAAAAAAACCTGTGTAAAAAAAGAAAAAAATGGCGTGCACCCCCCCAAAAAAGAGCAACCAGCCCCGGGCATTAGTAACCCAGTGCTGGGTGTGCTTAAATACAGGGGACAAACGACGTAGGGGTCCCCTGTACTTAAGCACAACCAGCACCGGGCTAGTCAGAACCAGCGCTGGTTGCCAAAATACGGGGGACAAACGACGTAGGGGTCCCCTGTATTCTGCGCAACCAGCTCTGGGCTCTGATCCGGTCCTGGTTCTGGAAATATAGGGGACAAAAAATGAGTAGGGTTCCCCTGTATGTTCCAGAACCAGCACTGGACTTTTTCTAGCGGGGGGCTGATGCCACAGCCAGGGGAGCCCTTTCACCGGGCCCCCCAGCCGCAGCATCAACCCTGACCGCTAGTCAGCCCAGGCCGGGGATCCCTGGAGAGCTGGGGACCCCCCCAATAAAGGGGTCACCCTCTCCAGGGCACCCCAGGCCCATGCTGATAGCCCGGGGCTATCCCCGCCACCCCTGGTGGCGGTGGGTGGCGGGTTGATTGTGTGGTGTGGTGTAAATAAAAAATATCAAACATTGTCTTTACAAGTAGAACTGCAAGTCCCAGCTAGCCTGCCCCGCATGCTGGTACTTGGAGAACCACAAGTACCAGCATGCAGGGCATTAAGGGCCCACTAGTACCTGTAGTTCACCTGTAAAAAAAATGTTTAAAAAAACACAGGACACACACACCGTGACAGTATAAGTTTATTAAACATACATACACACACACACACACACATGTACACATACTCACCTATGTAACCTGTAGCATCGGTCCACTTGTCCGGTAAAGTATCCCTAGGGGACCTGTGAAAAAAAACATACTCACCATCTCCTATGCGAGGTTCTGTCCTCTTCGTTCCAAAGTAGGCATCCCCGGACTTGGCAAAAAAAAAAAACGAAAACGCGATCCACGAACTTAGTACCGTTCTATAGAACGGTACTTCCCGAATGAGAGCTTAGCGGCGGGGTATCACCATGGAAACCCCGCTGCTAAGCGTTCATTGGCTGAGAGAGGTCATCTCCCGTCTCTCAGCCAATGAACGGCTCCCTCCATTGTAGTCAATGGTGGGAACCGCAGGGTAAACTTTAATAACCTTGCGGCTCCCAGCATTGACTACAATGGAGGGAGCCGTTCATTGGCTGAGAGAGACGGGAGATGGCCTCTCTCAGCCAATGAACGCTTAGCAGCGGGGTTTCCATGGTGATACCCCGCCGCTAAGCTCTCATTCGGGAAGTACCGTTCTATAGAACGGTACTAAGTTCGTGGATCGCGTTTTCGTTTTTTTTTTTGCCAAGTCCGGGGATGCCTACTTTGGAACGAAGAGGACAGAACCTCGCATAGGAGATGGTGAGTATGTTTTTTTTCACAGGTCCCCTAGGGATACTTTACCGGACAAGTGGACCGATGCTACAGGTTACATAGGTGAGTATGTGTACATGTGTGTGTGTGTATGTATGTTTAATAAACTTATACTGTCACGGTGTGTGTGTCCTGTGTTTTTTTTAAACATTTTTTTACAGGTGAACTACAGGTACTAGTGGGCCCTTAATGCCCTGCATGCTGGTACTTGTGGTTCTCCAAGTACCAGCATGCGGGGCAGGCTTGCTGGGACTTGCAGTTCTACTTGTAAAGACAATGTTTGATATTCTTTATTTACACCACACCACACAATCAACCCGCCACCCACCGCCACCAGGGGTGGCGGGGATAGCCCCGGGCTATCAGCATGGGCCTGGGGAGCCCTGGAGAGGGTGACCCCTTTATTGGGGGGGTCCCCAGCTCTCCAGGGATCCCCGGCCTGGGCTGACTAGCGGTCAGGGCTGATGCTGCGGCTGGGGGGCCCGGTGAAAGGGCTCCCCTGGCTGTGGCATCAGCCCCCCGCTAGAAAAAGTCCAGTGCTGGTTCTGGAACATACAGGGGAACCCTACTCATTTTTTTCCCCTGTATTTCCAGAACCAGGACCGGATCAGAGCCCAGAGCTGGTTGCGCAGAATACGGGGGACCCCTACGTCGTTTGTCCCCCGTATTTTGGCAACCAGCTCTGGTTCTGACTAGCCCGGTGCTGGTTGTGTTTAAGTACAGGGGACCCCTATGTCGTTTGTCCCCTGTATTTAAGCACACCCAGCACTGGGTCACTAATGCCCGGGGCTGGTTGCTCTTTTTTTGGGGGGGGGGCACGCCATTTTTTTCTCTTTTTACACAGGTTTTTTTTTTTTTTTTTACCACAGCAGCACAGACGGGTCTCACGGACCCGTTAGTGCTCTGTGTCAATGACACAGATGCAAGTAGCACGGATCTCCTGGTCCGTGCGTGCATCTGTGTCATTGAAATACACAGCAGCACAGACGGGTCTCACTGACCCATCTGTGCTCTGTGTCACTGTCAATCACACAGATGCATGTAGCACGGATCTCACGAGTCCGTGCTACATGCAAATGAGCACCATAATGCTGATTGGCTGAGAGCCGTGACAGACGGCTCTGTCAGCCAATCAGCACTTTGCCCATTAAAGGCAAAGGCATTTTTTTTAAAATGGCCGCTCGAGGCAAAACCTCGAGATCCGACAGCAGATCTCGAGGTTTTGCCTCGGGAGAGGGATCCGGGGCAGACAGGGAGATCCGAGCTTGGGCTCGGATCGCCCCGGATCCCCGAAGTTCGGGTGGGTTCGGTTCTCAGGGAACCGAACCCGCTCATCCCTAATTATTACTAGATATGTGCGTCGATCCCCGTGTTTTGGTTTTGGATCTGCATCTCCTTGTGTTTTGGATCTGGATTGGTTTTGCCAAAACCGCCTCTTGCATGTTTTTGGTTTTGGATCTGTATTTTTTATCAAAAAAACTGGTAAAATAACATAATTTGGGCTTTTGTTTGTTCGTACAGTATTATTAGGAATGCAGTCAGGAAACCGACTATCGAAATGCCGACTGCCGGCTTCCCGACTGTCAAATCCCGGCAGGGTACAAATGACAGGCGTCGAAATCCTGATGCCTGTCATTAGACCTACGCCGGAGCCCGATACCTGGCTTACCGAATGAAGGTAAGCCGGGCGTGGACAGCCGCGGGGGTTAAAGGGTTAGGTTTCAGGGTATCCCAGGGGTACTTAGGGTTAGGCACCCCCCAGGAGGGTTAGGCTAGGGAAAAGGGGGGTTACGGTTAGGCACCCCCGGGGGGAGATTAGGGTTAGGCACCTCCCTGGGAGACTTAGGTTTAGGCTTCTGGGACGGGGGGGAGGTTTAGGCACTAGGGGGGAGGTTAGGGTTAGTCACCCCTAAGGGAGGGTTAGGGTTGGGGGGGCAGGGTTAGCACTACTTACCTAAATCCGCTGTCGGGATCTTCATCCCTGCCGGACTTCCAGCGTCGGGATTTGAACATACTGATTCCTATTATTAACCTCAATAACATTAATTTCCACTTGTTTCCAGTCAATTTTGACCACCTCACACAATATTGTTCATCAACATAGGCCAAACCAACTCATAAGTACGTTCAATAGAAAACAATACAACACAGACGTTTACTAAAAATTGTACATGGAATATCCTTGCTCAAAACAATTAATAGTTAACAAGCAGCAAAAAAACAAACCCTAAACCATGTGTAAATAGCAACAGCAGACATGAATGCCCCCTACACAAGTGCACATGCCCCCAGCACATGCCTATTCTTAGGCCCAATCTGTATTTCCCTCCTGGGGGTGCTGGGCCATCGATGACTGGCCCATGCAAAGCCCCTATCAATCAGCCTTTTTGTTGAGCAGTTCCCCAAAATCTCCCCAACCATTGAAAACAATGCTCCGTACCTGCGACTCAGAAACCGTGCGGGACGGATACAGTGCGGGACACGGGGTCATTCAGACCCGATGCGCTCAGACCAGGTCGATGGCCCCACAGAGCATGCGCACGACGGCGCCGGCGCCGTCGTGCGCATGCGTGAGACCCGCTACGACCGACAGCGCCGGACGTAGCGGGTCTCGATCCAAAGGGGGCGAGCTGTCGATGTTGATTGACAGCTCACCCCGTTTGGAAGGCGGGCCAGGGGGGTGGTAGCCCAAACGGGGGCGTTCCCATGGGAACGTCTACTGTTTGGGGGCGGCCCCACTGACATCACTAGTGATGTCAGTGGAGAGCTTCCGGCTCAGACAGAGCCGAAAGCTCTCCGGGGCTTACGACAAGGGAGACCCTACCCTAGGGTCTCGTCGTAAGCCCCGATGGTCGTGATGGTCTTGACCATCGCGACCATCACCACAGCCTTACCACCGCAAAGGAGGACGTCTTGAAAATTCAAGACGTCCTCCCCTCATTCAGACCAACCGCACGCTCTGTGCAACCGGCTCTGAATGAGGTCCACAGTGTGGATTGGATACAGTGTAGGTCAGATACAGTGTGGGATACAGTGCTGGGCTGATATAGTGCGGGATGCAGTGCAGGTTGAATACAGTGCAGGTCGGATACAATGTGTTATAAAGTGTTGGTTAAATACAGCGCTGGTCGGATACAGTGAAGGGTACAGTGTGAGTCGGATACAGTGCATTTTCTAGTGCAGGTCTATTATAGTGCAGGTCAGATGCATTGTGGGTTGAATACAGTGTGTTATACAGTGTGGGTTGGATACCCCAATAGTGCCCTTACTGTGACAGCAGTGTCAACAGTGCGGGGTGCTGTCGGTATCCTCAATGCGAGATAGTGCCAGTGGTGTCCTTAGTGTGGCGGTGTTGGCAGAGTGGGGGTGCTGGCAGTGTCCTCAGTGCAGGGGTGCTGGCAGTGTCCTCAGTGCAGGGGTGCCGGTGGTGTCCTCAGTGTGGAAGTGTCGGCAGCGTGGGACATTCAGTGGGACAGTCCTTTTTTTCTGGGACTGTCCCGCTGTCCCTCCCGCGGTGGGGGGGAAGTTGGGGGAAGCATACAACGCTGCCCTGCATAGTAGAGCAGCGTGTATGCAGAGCGAGAATAGATGCTGTGCACATGCGCACAGCATCTATACACAGTACGGGGGAAGCCCGGGGCAGCCCAGCATCTCCGAGATGCTGGGTACACCTCTCAGTGATGTAAACGGGGTGTGCTGCTAGGCCACGGCCCTTCTTGTATATACCATGTCCCCTTTTCGGGAACGTGCGCGCCTTCGGCGCGCGGATATCCCGACTTCATATCTTCAAATGTTGGGAGGTATGAATTTTTATTCCTACTAGTTGAACAACGCTTTCTTTCTTTGTAGTCTAGTGCTTGATAAGAGTTTTGTAAATGTGGAGGAGAGTGGTGCATAGATATTGCTTTGTGGGGAGGTTCTGGGCAGCATGACAGTAAGCCGTAACAGTGGCGTAACTAGGCCACTTAAAAATGGGGCGTGTCAACATTACACACACCCCTTTCTCTTCACTCTGGGAACATTCCTTACCATTCCATATGCACCTTAATGCCCCGAGTAGTAGTGTCCCTCTTGCAATGCTCACTGTAGTAGTGCCCCTTATGCAATGTTCCCAGTAGCAGTGCCCCATGTTGTAGTACCTTTTATACAGTGCCCCAGTAGTGCACCCTTATACAGTGCACCCAGTAGTGCCCTTTATACAGTGCCTCCAGTAGTACACCTTTATACAGTGCCCCCCTATGCAGTGCCCCTTAGACAGTCCCCCCTATGCAGTGCCCCTTATACTGGGGGTCATTCAGACCCGCTCGCGAGCGCAGGGCGCTCGCAAGCGGGTCGATGTTGCCCCACTGCGCATACGCACGAAGGAGGGAGCTCCGTCGTGCGCATGCGCGAGACCCGGATAGCGACGGGCTCTCCGTCGCTCCGGGTCTCGCACCAAAGGGGGCGTGCTGTTGATGTTGATTGACAGCACGCCCCCTTTGGTGGGCGTGCCGGGGGCGTGACTGCCAGATGGAGGCGTTCCCATGGGAACGCCTACCGTCTGAAGCCGGCCCCACTGACATCACTAGTGATGTCAGTGGGAGTGATTTTGGCTCTGATAGAGCCAAAATCACTCCAGGGCTTGCGGCAGCGAGACCCTACCGCAGGGTCTCCGTCACAAGCCCGATAGTCGCGATGGTCTTGACCATCGCGACCATCATCATGGACGCTCGCTATAGCTGTGGGTGGTAACCCACAGCTATGCGAGCGTCCATAAGGCTGCTCCATTTTCAGGGAGGACGGCCCTGATTCAGAGCGAGCGCTCTGGTCAGAGCGTTCGGCTCTGAATCAGGCCCACAGTTCCCCCATATGCAGTGCCCCCAATAGTGGACCCTCTTATGTAGGCCCCCAGTAGTGCCCTTTACACAGTGCCCCCAATAGTAGTCCCCCTTATGCAGGACCCTAGTAGTGCCCCTTATACAGTAGTGGTCCCCCTTATGAAGGCCCCCAGTAGTGCCCCTTTTACAGTGCCCCCAGTAGTGATCCCCCCCTATGCTGTGCCCCCGGTAGTGGTCCCCTTTATGAAGGCCCCCAGTAGTGATCCCCCCTAAACTTGCCCCTTATACAGTGCATTCCATAGTGCATAAAATACACAGACAGACAGACATACACAGACACACATGTATACAGTCAGGAAGCTGGCGGACCTAATCCCGACAGCCGGCTTCCCGACTGTCATATCCTGGCAAGGGTTTAAAGACAGGCGTCGATATGCCGACGCCTGTCATTAGACATACGCCGGGAGCCCAACGCCCGGCATCCCGATCAAAGGGACGCCGAGCGTGGATAGTTGTGGGGGGGGAGAGGGTTAGGTTTAGGGTTCCTGGGGGGGACTTAGGGTTAGGCACCTCCCAAGGGGAGCATAGGGTTAGGCACACCACTGGGGGAATTAGGTTTAGGCGGCGGGGAAGGGGGGGTTAGGTTTAGGCACTTAGAGGGGGGATTAGGGTTAGGCACTGGGGGGGAGGTTAGGGTTAGGCACCCCTAAGGGTTATGGGGTACAAATAGGTTAGTATATACTTACCTTTGACGATTGGGATTTCCTCCTCTGTTGGGACCCCCCCCTCCCCCCGGCTGTCAGCGCCCGACGCCCGGCATCCCTTCGACAGGGATGCCGGGCGTCAGTCTTCCGGCGTCTGGTTAATGACAGGCGTCTAGATTTAGACACCTGTCATTTGTACCACGCAGGGATTAGAACGTCTGGAAGCCGGCGGTCGGGATTTAGACCGTCAGCTTCCAAACTACATCCCCCGGCCAGGGGTGCAGGGAAGAGCCCCAGGATTCAGCTTAAGCCTGGGTACTCAGGAGAGGGGGGACCCCTTTATTGAGGGGTCTTCATCTCCCTTGAGATCTCTGGCTTGGCTGACTAGATTGGGGTATGAATGCTTTGGTTGGGGTGACCTGGTGAAAGGGTCCCCTGACAGTGTCATTACACCCCGCCTAGAATTGAGTCCGGTGCTGGTTTTAAAAATATGGGGAACCCCACGCATTTTTTCCCCCAAACCAAGACTGGCTCTAGGAGCCCATTCTCTGGAACACGCTGGACATGTGTAGCCCATTCAAAGGTATACTCCACCCTCGGATGCGACACACACAATAGGACGTTGTCTGCAAAGACCAATATCTTGATTACCTCATTCCCAATCGTGATACCCTGAAATTTTGATTGATGCTGTAGAACTCTGAGCATGGGCTCCAAGGCTCAGTTTAAGAGCAAGGGTGATGGGGGACAACCTATTGGGAACGATCCAGTTAGTTGAGAATTACTCTTACCTGCGCATAAGTGCGGCTGTATGTCGCACTTATGGTACCACCGGACTCGCACAGTTTTGTTCGCAGCCCCGTAGGGCTGCGTACAAAAATGTGCGAGTGTGGGTGAGATCGGGCAACGATTGGAGCAAATTGATTTACCTTTGCAGGCGTTTCTATGTAGTTGGAATGGCAATTTTCCCCCTTCACAACTAATTGGATTGAGCCCAGTGAGTCTCTGCCCAGTAGTACCATTAACTAAAAGTGAAGTAGAGGGGAGAATCCCAGCATGCCCTGCCACAGTTTTAGCATAATCCAATAGCAAAGCGGTGGCAGGGCATGCTGGGTTGTGGGGTGCCACGGCAGCTGGAGGGCTACATGTTGAATATTCCTGCCCTACATATCTATTTTTTTTTTTTAGGAGTTTATTTATGTCCAAGGTCAAAAACCTTGCTTTTGTTTATTAATGTTTATATAATGCCACCTTGTTACCTAGATTTTGGTTCTGCAGATAAAACTGCAGCCTGAATCGGCTGTCTCCGTTTTTATCACCTCAGGCACACCTTTGGGCAGAACAACAAAATAAAACTTTTGCTTATTAAAGATACAATTTCCAGTAATAAAGTATACAAATCTATTATTTTATTGTTTAAAAGTTTGGTGTTACTTCTTTACAATGTACTGTACTTCACAATAGCAAATGATAGTATTAGTACCCAATTGCGTTTACATTGTGAGTTCCCGTACACCTAGAAAGGTCAATCACTGTTAGTCATATCAATCTTAACTATTACTCTTTCTGCCTCACAAAATGAAGCTATTCAGCAGGATAGATGGATTCCGAGATGCAATATATGATCTCTGCAATCCAATTCTTTTAATCCAAAGATGCTACACATTTGTAGGACTTGGTATATATCTCATGGATGTTGTATAACGCTGTCATGTGGACTGTGCTTTTATGGCATCTAATGTAGGTTAGTGATAGCTAAAAATAAACTCCTGTCACACACACTTGGTAATAAAGAAAAAGACTGACTTTCCAATTGAGGATGTGTATTCTTTTGGAAAATGTTAGGCCGTCACTGCAGGGGCTGAAGCAACGGGTTTGCTGTAATTGTTGTGTGCTAGCACAGTGGCATTTTCTCTGCTCATTTTTAAAATTAACTGCTGATTCCTGTGTTCAGCTTTGTTCTAAATTCAAGGGCTTGGTTTGATGTAAGGGCCTGATTCAGAGGCGCACGCTCTTTGCGTGCGCTCGCTATGAATCAGGGTGTCCCTATTTTTTTTTTGTTAACCGGCCTCCAGGCCGCTCGCACAGCTGTGGGTGACCACCCACAGCGTGTGCGTGCAGCCTGGCGATGGTCGCGATTATCACGACCATCACGCTTGCGAGGAGACCCTGTGTTAGGGTCTCGGGTCTCGCAAGCCCGAGTGGACTTTCTGCTCTAATAGAGCAGGAAGTCCACTACTGACATCACGAGTGATGTCCGTAGGGTCGCCCACAAATGGCAGGCACTCTTTCGGGAACGCCTCCGTTTGTGCAGCCACCCACCCAATAGCGAGCGCACAATTTAAATAGCTGGCCCCTTTTTTTGAACGACCGTCCGCAAATAGCGTCCGGGTCTGAATCAGGCCCTGTGGCTTAAGTATTGAGAAGTAGTTATCCTTTGTACGGGCTCTCTCAGGGGATAAGTGTTGTTTCTCTTAACAGCGGGCCTGATTCACTACCGTACGCAACTGCGACTACGCATGCAATCAGCTGATTGTTGCATACTGCATATGCATCGCAATGCGCAAACTAGCTATTGCGATCGGGACTGCGATCGCAGAGGCTACACAGACCCCTCGCAGATTGAATGACTGGAAGCACCGTTTGTGGGTGTTGACAGGGGTGGTCAGGGAAACACAGGCGTGACAGTGCGTTCGACATTCATAAATTAGCCACTGACACACTACCTTCCTCTTCTATTAAACTATGCTACCTCTGTATAACAAGTTCTGCAACTATATGCCCATTATAAAACTGGATACTCTAGGTAAACTAGTGACATTAGCAACAAAATGACTCTTGAACTGTTATTCCAGAGTTCAATTACTAAATGTAGCTGTGGTGTTTTCCTTTCTCCCTTGCAACTATAGGGTTACAGCTGCACAGTTAATATATCCATTTCTAAGGCATATGAAGAACCCCGCTTCTCTCCTGAACACAATTTGCTGGTTAGCTCCGTATAAAATAATCTGACTAGTCTTTGTAACTGGCAGCAGCTATATTGTAATTAACTATATGTAGATAGTGTTAATCCTGTGCTGTCTGATAAGGTAATTACTATTTCTCGGAGTACACTTCTGGGTATGTATGTGTCACAAATGTCAGATATATAATAGATGCTACTTCGTACTTCAGTAATGGATAGACCCAGAACTGAGGTGCGGAGTCTAACGTGCCAGTGGTGTTCAACAGGAACCTTGGACTTAGCTGTGTCTAACATGCAGGTCATGGCCCTCAGGGTAGGTTCCCTAGTACAGGTGCTGGTGTACTCTTGGCTGTAGTGGAGGACTGTGAAGGTATTCAACGTAGTCAACAAGCCGAGTCAGGACCAACCGAACAAGACGGTACCAGGGGTCAGGCAATATCAGGTCAGGAACGAAGTCAAGGTCAGAACCGGAATACCAAGTGCAGTCCCCGGGAGGCGACACAGATAGGTCACGGACAAGCCAAACGTCAGAATGAGCAGACTGTAACACTGGTATGAACACTGGAGTAAGGCAATGGAGCCTATACTCGGGTACCAGAGTGTCATCAGTGACTTCCTTATATAGGAGGAGGCTATTTTGCCGCCCCAGTTACATCACTCCCCCCGGTGTGCCGGGCCCTTTAAGACTGACACTTAGTGGCCTGCGCAGCCCTATGGGAGCTGCAGCCGCTTGCTAACAGAAGGATAGACCTGCCGTCAGGACCGCACACAGCGTATCCCAAGTGGATGTAAAACAGAGAAGCTGGCTGAATGAGAAAGCAGCGGGCCACCCAGCTTGCCGGAACAGTATGTCTTGGTTCCCGGTGAGTTTCTCCCCGATTGATCCACCACCACTCGGTCTCCGGTTTTTGTTTGTGTACAATGGGTAGTGTGCGGAGCGTTGTCTGATTGTAGCTGCCTTGATCTGCCTCCACCTCTCGTCTTCCGCAACAAAGACCAGCAGTCTGGGTTACATTAGCGATAGTGCTCCTCTGCGTCCCGGTCATGATCAGCAGTTATTGGACACCAGTAAGTAAAGCTGCGCAGCCCCTCTCCGTCTGACAGCCTCCTCAGGAACCCTGTAACTGCCCTAACTGTCCACCTTAGCCCCTGTCTAGATAGATAGATATAGATAGATATCTCACTTAGGACCAAACATCGATAGGCACACCTAGGGTCTGGGGAACCACAGTTATTTATGGTTTAGTGCCGGACTGGCCATCTGTAAATGCTGGCAAATGCAAAAGGGCGATGGCCTGATAAGCTGGTCCGGCCGTCTAGAGGCTTGGCCGAACAGCTCCACCTTTTGACATCTGCTTGGCTGGCAGGTTTAGATTGGGCATAACACAAGGCCACACCCATGTGGCAAAATGCTAATGCCCCTTTTTTGTGCGTACCTTGCTTACAGAGTACTGACACATCCTTAATATATTTTAGTCCCAGTTTCTTATTTAGTAAACCCCAACATTGGCTCACACATTAGTATAAAAGTAACAGTTAATCATGCTTTAAAATCTATCACCTCTATTAATACAACCTAAACCATCCAAATCTGGACCTGTTAAAAGTGGAGTGCGCTACTTCACAAAATACAGTCTTCCTGTTTCTTCTGGGAGGCTTCATGGGTGGCCATAATCACTACTGAGCATTTGCAGGGGGATGTAGTTAACATACCTACAGCCGGCATCCCGGCTGATGAAATCCCGGTGCCAGTATGCCATTACCCAGCCAGAAGACCGACGCCGGAACACCAATAGTAGTGGACATCCCGACGCCAGAATCCCGATAGCCGGGATGCTGATTGTAAGTGTAGCAGGGCTTGTCAGATCTTAGCTGTGGGGGGGGGAGGGTTAGATTTAGGAGTCACTGTTAGGGTTAGGCTTAGGCTAGGGAAGGGGGAGGAGGGTTAGGTTTAGGCACCAAGGGGGAGGGTTAGGTGTAGACACTAACGGGGAGGGTTAGTGTGGGGGGGGGGGTTGTAGTTGAGATACAGAAAAGGAGGGTTAGGGTTATTGGGAATAGGGGGGACGCTTAGCATACTTACTGGACCCTTGTCCGGATCCTGAGCATCGGGATGTCACTATCGGTATATTGATAGCAGGCATTCCCAGTGCCGGGATTTCATACCGATTCCTGTGCAGGGGCCATCTTGTTTTTACTCTGTAGTGTGCAGATTGGTGGGGTACAGTAGTTTCCTATTAGCACCTATGAGAAACTTGGTTAATACCTGCATATAATGCTGTTAAAGCATCTTGCTCCGCTACTCATTTACAGGATAAACTCAGCAGCTGGTGAGCTATATGGAATCCCGCTCTGCTCAAGGTCCACTCCATCACCAGTATGCATGTAACAGTGAGTACTGCTGTACCTGCTATCTATCAATAAACCAACACCACTGGTTAAGTAACTGGACTGGTCATAGTCTGAGTCATTCGCTGGTGTGTGCATACATAATTCTGCAGTATCAACATCTGCATGCACATCATTTCCAACAGGACCAACTGGTTACATTGTCTTTGATGTCATATGGCTGTTACTCTTTGTTTTTTTGCCATCCTGAATTGCTAGTAAATGATCTGCCATCTTTAGATTTGTTATTAATTTACTTCTATGGATCTTGAGTTGACCAGTAATATCTAAAAATGTATCAGTATTCTATCAAAGTGGTTAATAAAGGTTGAAGGTGGTTGTTAAAACATTGATTGGGAGGTTAATTAAATTGTCAATATCAACTCAATTATGAAGTATATCTAAATTTATCTAATAGCCCAACACATGTAAGCAGTTTTAAATGAGAGCCTAGTGATCTCCTTGACAAAATGCACACATTTGAAATACTAAATACTACTAGTTCCATATTGCCTTACATATAAATTCTAATAATTTGAATGAATATTAAACTAAAAGGGATGTCCACCATATATAACACTTTACCAAAGCTGCATATGCCATCTTATATAGAGGCCTATTTATCAAATAATATTTGCGGATACGTGGTCAGCAAAGCGTGTGTGAGCAGTAGTCCTGCAGCATCCTGATAGAGAAGTGGAGTTAGTGATCACTTCACTTCTTACACATGTGATTTTTAATACATTCAGGTGGTACATCATTTATTACTGCCATGAATAGCGTCAGTAAGAAGAATAACTATCGGATCTAAAGCCCGATAATTGATAAATATGTCCCATAGTGTTATTAAAGTATACCTCGTTTTGGAAAACCATCCTAATTTATTCATTATTAATTTATTAACATTTGCTTGTACTGTATAGCACCAGCCTATATCTTTGCTCTTAATGTCTTTCTAAGATCACCCTTTTCTTTGACAACCACCTCCATTATGTACTATAGTTGTCTGTTTCCTCTACCTCCTTAGTGTACTGAGCACCTAGATTACAAATTAGATGACCAATAAATCTGCAGAACATCTTATGAAGTATTATAGAGTACGTTTTAACTGACTAAATTAAAGTTGGAATTTTAATGTTGCTTTAAATATTTACTGAATTGAAATAAGTCTAAAATATATTTAGTACATGAAAATGCTACATTTTGGGTGAAGCCCTCCTCCTATAAAGTACATTGTTCTGATCTGTATCTAAAAAATAGTGATCAGTATGCATAAAGTTTACTCCACATTGATTGGATGGTGGATGCACCCAAATAATAAATACAATAGCTACTACTTTACCCTCAGCGTTATAGTTGACATTTTGAGATGACTTTTCCAGGTAACTGGCAGTACCTGACTAGCTCAATATGTAGGATTGGACTAGTCTCTATGTACTTGTTAGTTAATCAATATATATGTATCATTTGAATTTTGTCATTTTCTGTGATTGTTATATCCTGTCCCTTTTGACTATGCAGTTTAAGTATTTATTGTCCTACTGTATGTATTAGTGTAACCATTCCTGAGATTTTCTTTTCTTCCTGGTGTTATGGTATCTTGTCTTGCCTAATTTGATGTCACTAATATGTACCGCCATCACAATTAGTGTACATGTGGTGATGAGTGCTAGCATACTTGATGTAAGGTGTCTATTTATTTGTTATAATCCTGATGAAAATGCCAAAGCATTGATGTTGGTTAAGTGAAGCAGTGTCTGTGTTTTGCTTAGTCATTCCTTGAGTGTTGCCACATTTTACATGGGATGTAGTTAATAGATCCGAATACTTGAATACGTTTGAGGAAAGATAAGCACCCTGTTTAGGATGGAATACTGCTAGTTCACTAGGTGTTATGGGAGAGGTGGGGGCGTAGCCAGGATTGTGTCCATCAAAAATAATAGCCTATGGCAGTTTAATAAGGGGCAAGGCCCCTACTATTCTTATAAATAGCCTGGAATAGGAGCCATCTTCCTCTTTTCCAGTTTTGGAACCCCACCCACCCAACTAAACTATTCTGTATGCAATTCTTGTTTATTTTCGTTGGACTATGCAATTTTCATGTTTTTCTTCCAACAGGTGGAGGTGCAGCCTGGCGGGAAGCAGTGCTCCTAGGCGGCTTATTATAGCGTAAGAGTGCCTGGGTAGCATTTTCCTTTTGATAGCGGCAAGTTGGTCATTCTCCTTAGGGGGGGACCTGGCCATCTTAGGGAGGGGTCAGAACTGTGCCAATTAAGGTAGAATGGTTCTGCCTCAGGCCAGTTTGCGGCGGGCGAGGATCCGCCTATTCTTATTAAGTCAAATATATTTGCCAGGCTGTGGCCTTGGAGCACTGCTTTCTTACTGCCACCATCTTTCTAACTACAATTTGATCAATACATTTCGGCTGTGTCCTCTTTTAATTCCACACAGTTGTCTGAGTGGTTATTTCTATTTTAGTAGTTAAGTTAGTTAATTAGCATAATGTAAGATTCAAACAATGGGTGACTTAATAAACCTACACCCGGGACACCGGATGCCAAAATCTCGAACCGCTGTTAGAAGAACGGTGCCGGAATCATGACACGAGTGGAGTATAGTGGGGCGGGTTAGCTGTTAGCCGTGTGTGTGTGGGGGGTGTTTGGCTTAGGCACCACGAGGGTAGTTAGGGTTAGGCTGCGAAAGGGAGGAGTTTAGGGTTAGGCTGCGGACAGGGGGGTTAGGCACCACCGGGGGGAGATTAGGGTTAGTCACTAAGGGGGAGGGTTAGTGTTAGGATACAGGAAAAGAGGGTTAGGAGGTGAACAGGGCAGGGTTACAGTGCTTACTGTTACCTGGCGGAATGTCAGCATCGGGATGCCGCTGTCGGTCTATTGGCAGGCGGCATCCCAAGTGCCAGTATTTCATACCCAACCCCTTTTACATATGTACATATGTTGTGTGTATATATAATATAGTGTATATATACTGTATATCTCAATATATACAGTATATGGGCAAACCAGTATCTTGCCTAGGACTCCATGGGGCAATATCCTGGCTCTGTGTCAGGTCTGGTACACTTTAGCTTACATATAAGCCAAATAGTTTGTTTAAAGAGTATTGTAAACAAAGCTGGAGTCCATACACTTGGAGGTCTCAGATAAGCCACAGGAGTCATGGAGAAGAGAGGTCACTAACAAGATCAAAATCAGTATGGAGACAGGAGCATAACTGGACCTAGGGGGGCCCCATAGCAAAATATTTACAGGCCCCTCCCGCTGCACCCTCCTCACTCCCCTCTCCTCGATAGTATTCTTACTTGCTCCATGGTCGCGCTGCGCATCGCAGGAACACTTCTTCTCCCGGTTGGCTCCATCTCGTCAGTGCTCACTGATTGATGCTGGGAGGAGGCGACCACACCTCCACCCAGTATCAGTCAATGAGAAGATTGAAGAGGCGGAGCCGAC
Organism: Taudactylus pleione; assembly: GCA_031769625.1. Taxonomy (NCBI): domain Eukaryota; kingdom Metazoa; phylum Chordata; class Amphibia; order Anura; family Myobatrachidae; genus Taudactylus; species Taudactylus pleione. The sequence continues at coordinate 1,991,192 of JAUIMM010000387.1, forward strand.
CGGGAGGGCGCTACCATGGAGATGGGGCCGCGACCACGGAGTGGGTAAGTCGACTCGAGGAGAGGGGAGTGAGGAGGGTGAGGGTTGGGGGGTGCAAAGGTGGGGATGTGGAGGAGGGCCACGGACTGAGTCCTGGCACCGTAGGTGCAAAGGCAGGGCCCAGCCCAGGGTCAGTCCAGGCCTCATAGCAGCTGCACCCCCTGCACCTACGGTAGTTACGCCACTGCCAGGAGATCATAGCCATTTGTCTTTTCCAACTGCTCTACTCCTGCTAGTTGTGCCGTCACTATTGGAGACAGGTTCCACCCTTTGCGATTACTCCTTCGCAAAACCTTGCTTCCTAGCTGTATTGTGTGCTGAGAATTGTGTTGCTAACTGTTACATGTGCTCTGCTTATGTTTTGGTTACTGTATTGTAATGTAATGTTCTGTGTACCCTGTACCGTCCTACTTTTGCCGTGTGTATGGCATACTTACCTATTCTCCTGGGAGTTGCCAGAGGCTCTCTATTTTTTGGATAGCCCCCCGCATACCCGAAAGAGTAGGCAAATCTCCTGCAACCTGCCCACTTCCTAGTGAAGTGGGCAGGACGGGGTGATTTTATGAGAAATATGTGGGTCCGTAGGGTGGTGCGGGGTTAAATTACATGAAATGCGTCATCTTGCGCTTTTCCTGTAAAGGGGCGGGGCCTAATGATGGCTCTAGGCTTGTCCCGCCCCCAAAACTGAGAACGGCATCTCCTCTCTGGCTACTCACGGAGAAGCTTTGTGAAAAGTCGGCAAGTATGATGTACGGCTCTGTGGACCACTTGTGGCGCCTTATAAATAGAATGTAATTAATAATCACCTACAACTCACAGGGATTATGCGAAAAGAAGTCACGAACAAGCTAGGACAGGATCAAACAGAGAGGGAATCTCAGAATGCTGGAGCTAGGAAGTGAGCATAATACCCCGGCAACCATCTGCAGCCAATGCAGCACTTAAATAGAGAAGTCAGCTTTCAACAACCTGCCTCCAGTGATATTGGTGATCACGTGGTCATAAATATAAAGTCAAGGAAGTACCCTCCCTATAGCAGAAGGGAATGGCACCAGACCTTAGATTCAGCATGAAGCACGCTAAAGCTGGGTACATACTGGAGTGATGCCGGGCCAATTTGCCTTTTCGTAAACACAAATCGCCTACATCGCTCAGTGTGTACGATCAATATGCGGGTGCCCGCGGTTGCACATCAAACCTGACAATTTCACATGACCCTAATGAATGTTAATGGAGGATGGAACGAGTGATCATTCCGTCATTCCTTAATCGCTGTAGTGTCTACCTGAAATCATATGATGTTCTGGGTGTTCCTGGACATCGGCACAATTGTCGGTTATCCCAGTGTATACCTAGCTTAAGGCTGCGTAAAGAGCTGTCACATACAGAACTTGTATGCACAAGTATTACACAGAGCACTTCATTTTATGAGAAAAATGTGCCCTTACAATTTTACCCATACAATCTACAATATGTTAAATAACCTTCAGACAATGTAGACCAGAAATGTGAGCTAACATAAAAATACTTCTATCTGCCAGGCTACAGTCCTTTCAATACACTCGCCAACGTCCGAGACATGCAGCACTGACGGTTGTTTAAGGGGAAGCAGCTGGGGGGCAGACAGTCTGTGGAAGCACTGGAGACCCCCCTCCCCGGAGGAACATGGTACATCCCAATTTGATGTCAGTTACTGCCCCCAATGCAGGGTGTGAGCTCTCTGCCTATTTGAAATTCTAAAAGTTGTGGGGTATGAAATGTAAGGGATTGCACTATATTTTTTGTGAAGAACCTCCAACATGTATGTATGTTTGTGAAATTACCTATAGCTAATGATCCCAAAGTAGAATTTACGATCCACCTGATCGAACTGCATATTTATCTAAGGACCTCATTCAGAGCCGCTCGCAAAATGCGAGCGCTTGCTCTGAATGAGGGCGGCCGCATGTAAAAAATGTTCCGGCCTCCTGGCCGCTCGCTAGGCTGTGGATTACCACCCACAGCCTCAGTGAGTGACCAGGTTGATGGTCGCGATGGTCGAGACCATCGCGACCATCGTGGCTTGCGACGAGACCCTTGAGGTAGGGTCTCGTCTGCCACAAGCCCCAGAGAGCTTTCGGCTCTAATAGAGCCAGAAGCTCTCTCACTTCGCTTGGGAACGCCTCCGTTTGTGAAACCACCCCCCCGCCACGCCTACAAAACGGGGTCAGCTGTCGATCAACATCGAGAGCTCGACATCGTGAGCCCCGGAGCGCAGTGCGGCCGCTGCGCGTGCGCACAGCCTAACATCGACCCGCTTGCGAGCAGGTCTGAATGAGGACCTAAGTCCCATATGAAAAGGCCAACTTTAGCAACAAATATATTACATTAATAGCACCCACTTTATATTAATTGCCCTGTTCTATATCCGTATTAGTCCTCCTCAGCACCCATTATATTAGTTAAACTCCACACACATTAAGATTACGGAATATCCCACTATATTCATTAGCTTCCTGATTCAGAGTTGTATGCAGATGGGCCACCATGCGGCCTCGGAAGTAAAAGCAGATTTTCCTCTGTATTCCATGTTTGCTGCATCTACAGTATGTGTCCGCACCACCCCTATACATCCTTTTATGAAAGTAGAATTCATAAGTAAGCGCACATTTGCACCATCCCTATCTGTCAAGGGATCAGTTTAAAATCAGATGGATCTCTGTATAATTTGCCTGCGAATGGCCCGCATTTCTGCCTACACTTCAATAATATGCCGTCAGAAGATTTAGCCTACCTGTGAGTACCAATTTGCCCCTTCACACATATTTCACTGCAAGTTGTGATGTGGCTCACATGCGTACAACCCTGAATCACCCAAAGTTGCCTGTTCTTGGCTTGGGTGCATGCATACGAAAAAGATAGGCCTGAAAAACGGACTTGCATGCAACTCTAAATCAGGCCTAGATCTACAGGGTCTGCTGCAGGAGACTTCTCTTTCTGTTTTGTGCACTATTATATGTAGTGAAGACTGGAGTCCAACTTGGAAGACAGAGTGGAAGAATCAGTGGGAAGGGAAGAGGAGGAAATAGAAATACAGAAACGAGAGTAGAAGATGAGGGGTGGAACAGATGAGAGGGAATGGAGGAGCAGGACAGTTGAATGAGATGATCAGTAGCCTGCCTTCACTGGCTATGTACCCTATCTATCGGCCTAAGCATCATGTTATAAGGAGTGGTGTCAGCCTAAGCATCCTGTTATAGGTGGTGGTGTCACCCTAGGAAGTGGTGTCAGCCAATCTTTTTAAGGTGGTCCTGTCTGGTAGTATTATGTAAAGCAGAAATGCATTTAATATGGTGGCTCATCCCTGGGAAGGGGCCAGCCACCAGGAAAATAACCAAAATAGTAAAATACCAGGATTGACCAGACTGTAGGTCTCCATCCCTCTACTCCAGCTCAACTGTGTGTACAAGGGTGGGTGGTCATAAGTCCAGGGCTGGCGGGGGTTTCCCTGACTCTTGGGCCCATGTGCATTGCATATGCTACACCCATTGTGGATATGCCACTGACATACAGTCCAACGCTGTCCATGGCCAGTGATTGCTTTGAAGAGCAGGTCCTAGTTGGTGTTTGCTTAGACATCTAACTGAATTTTAGTGTTTTACCTTCCTCTCACTCTCCTATCACAATAAATGATTATAATGTACAATAAATATTATGGAAGCACATTATAATATGCTATACAATGTGCTTTCACAGTCCCCAGGAACTATGCAGAATAGTCAGCGGCAACTGTCAGCCCTTGACAGCAGTAACAAAGAACATACAGTTTGTGCTAGTGCTTTCTACTCAAATATAGTTGTAAGAATACATTAAATTAAAAACAAAAAGTGGAGAGCCCTTGTACAGTAAGTGAGAATTGCTAAACATGTAGATATATTAAATAAATTGTGTCTTGCCATTTTAGCAGCATAATGCAGTTACACAATAATTTTTTGTATGTGCCATGTGAACGAGAATGGAACATCAGCTGCAACTGGTATCGTTTGTTAAATAAACTAAATATTTCGAAACTTGTTCATCTCTAAATACTAAACCATTATAAAAGGCAACATTAACAAACTGTAGTTTAACGAGGCACGTCTCATATTTGTTGTTATAGCAATGGAACACCTTGTATGAAAAGAGAGCCTGAAAAAAATAATTTGGAGACAAATGAGGCTGGACTCATATAGGCAACACATCTTTTATTTTTCATAGGCATAATTATATGTTTGCCACATGAATGAAAAGATAGATGCAATTTCTTTGTGAGAACAGATGCTGCAAAACACATTTAAGTTCATTGCATTCAGAATTACATAAATTTTACATTTTTCATGTCTCGTGAAACAAAAAACGGATATAGTTATGTGCATTGAAATATGCTGAACTGTATTAGATAAAGGCGAGAAGTATTCTAAAAATAGAGTTTGCTTTTATAGGAATAATCCTCTGCAGTAATGTGAGGAATGCTGCACTTTATTATGGAAGCTTGGAGGAATGTATTGTTAAAAGAATAATGGAATTGGTGTTTTCAATAGAGATGTAATATGATCTTATTTGCGATAAAGACATATCAACCTATACATGGTTTGTACTATACTTATAGAATTTGGTAGTCATTTAAAAGAATCGAGTACAAGTACATCTATTGTGTATAGTGAGTAGGAACTTACAGCACTGCCGAAATGGTCAAATAACATTTCAGTCCATTACCCATAAGTAGTCTTTCACCTTGGGAATAGCATAACCTAATGGTTTTGAAGAACCCCAGTCTGTAGTTTCATAATACTCAGAGCAATTGTTTGCAGAACAGTGGTTTACCAGCCTAGTAAACTACCACCTAGAGGTACTGTTCAGCTTTCCTTATTACTTTTGCTCTCACTCGTTTGCAGTACCATTCTTCAATGGTCTGTTCCAAATCTCACTGCTTATACAATTGAAAATAATAAATAATGTAGGTTAAAGGTGTTTTGGGGTTTTTGACTGTAGTTTATTTTACATCAGCTTATTGAGCCAAAGCTATTGGGGAAAGCAGAGTAGCAGAGCCCTTAACATTTAACCTGTATGTTTCATACAGCCTCAGACAAAATGCGCAGGATTTAAAATGAAATTATAAAACCTGGGCATAATATACATATAACTCAAACATGAGTAAATGTATATGCTATGGTTAGGGTTGGATATTAATATATGATGATGATAATAATAATAATAATAATATATTTTGTGCCTGTTCTGCTAGGCATACTAACTTACTACAAAGATGAGTTTTCAATTATAAAAGATTTCTGTGGGAACAGCAAGGATTAGCAGGTAGGGATTGTGTCCAAAAGTATAAGCAGGGCCGGATTAAGGTCTGAGGGGGCCCCTGGGAAACAAAAATGTGGGGGCCCCTATTAAATGTGACAAACTGGGGGTATGTGCAATGCAGACCTTATGCAGAGCCCCCAGTAGTGACAGTGCCCACATTGGTAATGCTCCCATTAGTAGTGCCCCCTGTATAAAAGCCACCAGTAGTAATATCCCTGTAGTTGTGCCCCAAATAGTAATGCCCCCAGTAGTAATGCCCCCTGCATGTGCCCAATAGTAATGCCTCCTGTATAAATCCCCCAGTAGTAATACCCCTATAGTTGTGCCCCCAGTAGTTATGCCCCCTGTAGTAGAGCCCCCAGTCTTAATGCCCCTCTATTAGTACCCCCAATACTAATGCTCCCTCTGTAGTAGAGCCCCAATAGTAATGCCCCCTAATGCCTCCCCCTCCGAGTAATGCCCCCTCCCCAGTAATAATCCTCCCCAGTAATGCACCCATTAGTAATGCCTCCCCCCTCAAAGAGTAATGCCCCAGTAGTAATGCCTCCCCCCGAGTAATGCCCCCTGTAGAAAATGCCTCCCCCCACGAATAATGCCCCAGTAGTAATTCCTCCCCCCTCAGAGTAGTGCCCCCTGTAGTAATGCCTCCCCCCATGAATAATGCCCCAGTAGTAATGCCTCCCCCCTGAATAATGCCCCCTGTAGTAATGCCTCCCCCCCACGAATAATGCCCCAGTAGTAATGCCTCCCCCCGAGTAATGCCCCCTGTAGTAATGCCTCCCCCCACGAATAATGCCCCAGTTGTAATGCCTCCCCCTCCAAGTAGTGCCCCCTGTAGTAATGCCTCCCCCCACGAATAATTAGTAGTAATGCCTCCCCCCCGGGTAATGCCCCCTGTAGTAATGACATCATGCCATCTCTCCCATAGTGCACTGCGTGAGCCGGAAGTGGAAGCTCAGGAGTGAGCTCCGTCCTCCGGCTGCCGCTGCGGGGAGGGAGCCGGGCGCCCACTGGTTACAAGTAACCAGCGGGCGTCTGGCAAATGAAGCCTCCCTACGGCACCGGGGTTAGGTTGGCCGGAGGAGGCAGAACTGGTTCCGTCTCCTCCGGTCCAACCCCAATAGGTGTGGGGGCCCTTTACGTGTGGGGGCCCAGGGTCGATCGCCCCTGTCGCCCCCCCGTTAATCCGGCCCTGAGTATAAGCACCACCTTGGGCCCTACTTTGGCTGAGTAGCGCTATCACAGGCTTGCCAACATTCTGGCAGCCCCACTCCGAGAGGGGGCAGCCAACAGGGACAAGCAGGGGGGCATGGCGCGGTAGAGGGGGGCATGGCCCGATATACTACCCGGCAATGGGGGCGGAACGAGGGGCGTTGACACGGAATCATGCCATTTTGGCCCCCCCACAGCTACACAATGCATAGATTTTCGCCATTGTGAAGCAAAGGGTGAGGCCATGATGACACGATCCCCCTCCCTGCTGCGGGGTTTTATGGTAACCGCAGGGGGGGGTGAGGCTTGCTTGCCTTTCCGGGGGGCCAGGAGTGGCACCCGAATTTTGGGAGGCTCCTGGCCAAATTGGGAGGGTAGGCAAGTATGTGCTATCAGGATCTGCCATTGACAACTAGCAGACAGCTGTGCTTTGATTGCTGCAAAGGAGGTGCTCAGACAGTAATATCCATTTGAAGCGCTCAGATTGGAGGCCTTCTTTGTATATTAGCCAGCAGATTGGATGCCTGCTCTGTATATATAGAAAGCAGACTGAAGACCTGCTTTGTATATTAGCCAGCAGATTGGAGGCCTGCTTGGTATGACAGCCCCCAGATTTGAGGCATTCTTTACATATTAGCAAGCAAATTGGATGCCTTCTTTGTATATTAGTCAGCAGATTGGAGGCCTGATGTGTATATATACAAGGCAGATTGGAGGTTTTCTTTGTATATTAGTCAGCAGAATGGAGCCCTGCTTTGTATATTACCCAGCAGATTGGAGGCCGTTTTTGTATATTAGCCAGCAGAATGGAGGCCTGATGTGTATATATACAAGGCAGATTGGAGACTTTCTTTGTATATTAGCCAGCAGAATGGAGGCCCGCTTTGTATATTAGCCAGCAGATTGGAGGCCGTTTTTGTATATTCGCCAGTAGATTGGAGGCCTGATTTGTATGTTAGCAGCAGATTGGAGGCCTGCTTTGTATATTATTAATTATATTAATAACCAATATTTGTGAAAGTGGCTCTGGCTAGTAGTATTTATGTCCATGGTTTCTTCTAATGTTTAATTTTGAATGAGCAAAACATAAGACTTTTTTTTTTTCTGTAGACTATAATCCTTTTTAACAGACTCCAGTTGTGTGTGTGTATATATATATATATATCATACTTGCCTACTTTTGGAAACTAGTTTCAGGGAGATTCTAGATGGCATGACAGTTCACACGGCACACCGCTGAGGGCACGACATGTCATGCTCCGCCCAAAGGGTGTGTCTATCTCCACTTGTGGGCGTGTCTATTGTCACTCAGTGTGGTATCCTGCGGTGGCAGGTGGAAACGAAATTACTAAGTGCAGCACGCTGGCAGGGTGGGTTTGTGTATGGGTGGCATGTGCAGTCACAAATTATCCATAATTTATGTGATCATTGCCTCAACCAAAATGAGTCTTCTAACAAAGTTTTTTTTTTTTTTATAACCTCCACTGTTTGGGCACACAGGGATCTGTGCCATCCTACGCACACACAGGACACAAACACGGGTCAGTGCCAGTCACCATCCCCCCCCCCACACACACACATACAAAGGGGAAAGTGCGAGCCCCCCTCACCCCACACCCACACAGGGGTCAGTGCCAGCCCCACCCCACACACACAGGGGTTAGTGCCACCCCCCCCTCACCACACACACATACATAGGGGTCAGTGCCAGCCCCCCTCACCCCAAACATACACATACACAGGGGTTAGTTCCAGCCCCCCTCACCTCACACACACAGGGGTTAGTGCCAGCCCCCCTTACCCCACACACACCCACACAGGGGTCAGTGCCAGCCCCACCTCACACACACACACACACACACACACACGGGTTAGTGCCACCCCCCCTCACCACACACACATACATAGGGGACAGTGCCAGCCCCCCTCACCCCATACACACACAGGGGTTAGTGCCATCCCCCCTCACCACACACACATACATAGGGGTCAGTGCCAGCCCCCCTCACCCCATACACACACATACACACAGGGGTTAGTGCCAGCCCCCTCACCACACACACACACAGGGGTTAGTGCCAGCCCCCCTTACCCCCCCCCCACACACACACAGGGGTTAGTGCCAGCCCCCCTTACCCCACACCCACATACACAGGGGTTAGTGCCAGCCCCCATCACCACACACACATACAGGACAGTGCCATGGAGCTGCTGGGGTATAATCAAAAACACTCACCTTGGGACCATGCACTTGTCCTCCTCCAGCCACTCCACTGAGCTCCAGGACCAAGCCGCCACTGCACAGGAATCTTCCCATCAGATAAGAGCTTATCTCCGCACCCAGCCAGCTCCCCCATCACTCCTCCTCCATGTCTTACTCCCCAGGCTCCAAACATGCAGGTGGGAGAGAGAGAGGGATCCGCCCGCACGTCTCACTCCACAGGCTCCAAACGCGCAGGGGGGAGAGGGGGAGGGATCCGCCGCCGCTACTGCCAAAGAAGAATCACTGCTGCCTTATTTGGGCCACCCACAGGCACAGCTGGTTGGATGGCCAGCGCTGCCTACGGACCTGCGGTGCGTGGTTGACCTATTTTGCATGGTTGCGCCAAGCTCCGCCCCCGCCGACGCTGGGATCACGCATGCCCGGTCTGGATTTAAGACGGTGCTCAGTGATTCCGGGGGATTGGGAGGGCTTTGCGGGGCAGCGGGAGACTGGTGGGTTGGCATGTATGATATATATATATATATATATATATATATATATATATATATAAAGCAGATTGGAGGCCTGTTTTGTATGTTAGAAGCAGATTGGAGGTCTGCTTTGTATATTAGCCAGCAGATTAGAGGCCTGATTTGTATATTAGCCAGCAGATTGGAGGCCTGATTTGTATATTAGCCAGCAGATTGGAGGCCTGATTTGTATATTAGCCTGCAGATTGGAGGCCTGCTTTGTATGTTAGCAGCAGATTGGAGGCCTGCTTTGTATATAATAAATTATATTAATAACCAATATTTGTAAAAGTGGCTCTGGCTAGTAGTATTTATGTCCATGGTTTCTTCTAATGTTTACTTTTGAATGAGCAAAACATAAGACATTTTTTTTCTGTAGACTATAATCCTTTTTAATAGACTCCAGTTGTCTACAATAATTATTGTACAGTCAGGTAAAATAAATAGTACTAAAAAAAATAATGTTAGAAAGATGAATTCATATATTTTAAATGCATCCTGTACCCATAGATGAAGATACTTCAGTTCACTGAGTGTGAATGAGCTTCAGTGTGGCAATGTAAGGATGATGCTGATGTACTGTAGCACTGGCTGAGGAGCCAAGATCCAGAGAGTTAGGAACCTGTTAATATAGAACTCCAAACATGGAAGTCATTCCACTAAATCTATTCTAACCCCAACTGTTTAGTCTATTAAGACCAGTTGGTGTGGGTTAAAGTTAATGTCTAGGCAGTGATGCCGGTTGAATGCAGAGAGCTCAGGTAGCAATGGAGGTTTTAGGTAAGTATCTATTGAAAGCTTGCTGTACCTAGTAGTATATTGAGTTTACTTTTGTAATCAGTTGACGACTTCAGCTGGGTACATGCCCCAAACACAGGCAATCACTTTGGACTGCTCAGTTACACAAGCTCTACATTTCTGTTGCAAAATTGTTTCCCACCTGGGGCTTCCTCATTCCCACACATCAGTACCAGAAATGTTATAGTTCTGTAGGCCACTGTTGTGCTTTCTCACACTCAAATACCTTTTGTTCTTCCATTTAAACTAATGTTTGTCCATTACTCTACTACACAATAAGAAAATAAAAAAGTTGATTACTGATGTGATGCTTCATATAGTAACTATAGTCAGTGTTCCACCGTCATCTCGGACTACTTCCTCTGCACTTTACCTTCTCGAGTGGCGTAACTAGGGGGGGTCGGGCAGGGTGCGTGCCCTGGGCGCCGTGGGACCGGCGGCACGGGGGGGCGCCGCCGGCCACGGTCCGGCCCGCCCTAGTTAGCTACAAGTGTAGCGCCGACCGCAGTGATTGCGGTCGGCGCTACACATTTACACAGGACCGGCGCTAGGCTTCCAGCGCCGGTCCTGTGCTGCACGCCTGAGCCCGTTCCCTCCCCCTGAGCGCTTGCCCAATAGCGCCAGGAGGCGGGCTCAGGCTGTGCATAACACACACATCGCCGCCAGCGCTGGCGGCAATGCGTGTGTTAAACAGCAGCCAATGAGAGTCAGATAGACTCTCATTGACTGCAACAGCACCCACTGCAAGAGCCGGACTTCCGTCCGGCTCCTGCAGTGGGTAATGGGACTGACGTCATGACGTCTGTCCCATAATGCTGAGCGCGCCAGCCCGGGAGGACTGGCGGGCGGCGGGAGCAGCGGCGCGGACCGGAGCAGCAGGTAAGTATGTTTTTTTATATATATACATATATTTTTTTTTTAACCTTTCTGCAGAACGGGGGAGGGGGGGTGGCTACTACTGGGAGGACCTCTACTGGGGGTGGGGGCACCATTATTGGGAGGACCTCTACTGGGGGGGGCTACTACTGGGGGCACTTAATCGGGAGGGGGAACCTCTACTGGGGACTACTACTTGGGGGGGAACTACCACTGGGGGCATTATAAAAGGGGCCTACTAGTAGAGGCACTGCACTTGGGGGACCACTACTGGGGGCAATAATAGGAAGGGCCACTACAGGGGGCACTGGATAGGGGGGATCTCTACTGGGTGCCTGCATAAGGGGACCACTACTGGGAAAACTGCATGGGGGGGGGACTACTACTGGGGGCACCATATAAAGGGCACTGCATAAGGGGAAACCACTACTGGGCACACTGTATTGTGGGGACTGCTACTGGGGGCACTGCATAAGGGGGAACACTACATGGGGCACTGTATTTGGGGGGACCACTACTGGGGATACTGTATAAGGGGCACTACTATGGGCCTGCATAAGAGGGACCACAACTCCATACTGGGGGTACTGTATAAGGGGTACTACTGGGGTTAAGGTGCATATGGATAGGAATGTTCAGTGTGAAAATAAAGGGGTGTGTCATGTTGACACGCCCCATTTTTAAGTGACCACGCCCATATTTTCACCGCGCGCGCACATCAGGTGGGGGTGGGGGCTCCCTTTTCAAATTTGCCCTGGGCTCCAAATACCCTAGTTACGCCACTGCCTTCCACATCCACTCCTGTTCATAAATATACCGCTGCTAATAAATGAATAATCAGTATAAATGTTGACACAGTTAGTGTTTTACAGTGTCAGCATTTTCCCTTCAAAAGTTGGGCGTAACTATCATATGTGCAAGTAGTGCAGCTGATATGGGGCCCAGAGCTGCTATCCACCACTATGAAGCCTCAAATAGATTTGTGCAAAATATTTTTGTAATATGCTTACATAATGATGCTTTGGCTTCAGATACATTTTTCAGATATATTTAAGTCATTCTGGCATGCAGCCCATATACTTATTTATACTGCAGAAGAAAGATGTAATAATGGCTGATACAATTATCTGTAGTTAGATGCAGTAGTCCCAATTACATTATCTGTTAATAATATATTAAACTAAACATACCTTTATTAGTCTTTGCTTAGCACTTGGAAATATTATGAAAAACAAAATATTGAGTGCATACAAATTTTCCACTTTTGAAAATGTCTTGGCAAATACCGTATAGTTTATCATGTACATTGAAACATTTCTTATTATCAATATTTCAAAATGTTAGTAAAAAATAATGGGCTGAAAAGATCTAAGGGGTCTAGTTACTAAGCAGTGTTAGGAGACAGAGAGAAAAGTGATAAGACAGTGATAAGGTGCCAGCCAATCAGCTCCCAACTGTCATTTTTCAAACACAGCCTGTGAGATGGCAGTTGGGAGCTGATTGGCTGACACTTATCACAGACTTATCACTTATTACTCTGTGTCCTAACACTGCTTGGTAACTAGACCCCTAAAACTGAGAAGAGAATGTTATAGATTGCAGGAAGTTGTATCTCTGATCACACTACCTAGAAAACATTCTGACAAATAATGACCCTATTGTCACCAGACCACTCTTACTGTATCTGTGTACATCAGTCACTTTGTGCTAAATGCCTGGCACAACAATGTTCTGTGCATCCATTTCTGACTGCATGTGTAGCAATTACAGTAAGTGACCTCTGAATCAAAAATAAAGTTTGGTCTGACCCATGTAGTTATATTACGGATATTTTCTGGTAAACATGCACCAAATAAAATAAACTTGCTGATCTGTTATCTCATTTTGCTGCCTAGATAATTTCTTTATTTTCTTGCTGTATTACTGCTACTTAGTACTTTCTCTGAGCATTACTGTTGGCTCTGTAAGTGCGAGCCATTTGTTTGTAGTCCCTGTAGGGCCTCTGTATCCTTGTGGAGCTTGTACTTTTTCGCTTATTTGGTTTCCTGTCACCGGTTTGCACCGTTTGCAAAAAGCAAATCTCAAATACACAGCAAATCATTAACTAGGGATTAAAAGATTTGCACACAGAAGTCCAAACACAACACTTCAGATGTACATAATGGGAAATTCACATTATAGAACTAAAAAGAGTCCAATTGCTTGAATTCAATAACAATTCGTCAGAACATTTTATATAGGTAATGTGTGAGCTTTCCAAACACAGATCTGTATTTTGTGTCCCAAGCAGTATGCTTACAAAGTGCTGTATGCTTTGTTAAATTGGGATTGTTAGCTATTTAGTTTTACATAACCTATTTTAATCCCCTCCCCCCCCTCTTATGCAAGCACACATAGGTGCACGGATTACTTGAATGAGTTCTAGGCGTTGAGCAGGAAGCAGCTACCAAATAATGTGTAGACAAGTTTTTTTACATAACTTCATTGGGATTAATAGCATTAGAAACTGCAGATTACCTGTAACATCACAAACTGGCAGCTGTGACCATTTAAATGTATATCCAGTATTTTATGGATAGCTTGATCATAGCTATTGAATTCTGATCTGTGATGTTTTATCATCAGCTTATGTTTCATGCATGGGCATAACTACCATAGGTGCAAAGGGTGAATTTGCTATGGGGCCCAGAGCTGAGGGAGGCCCATTTTCCTTGTCAAAGTTACATGTGCTATATAAATTTTTCACCATGGGGGGGTACATAAGGGCCCTTACAAACGTTTGCTACAGTATGAGACCTTCAAATACCTAGATAGATATGCCCCTGGTTTCATATGTACGTTTCAGCTAGCAAATGCTGTTGTTACGGGCTCATTTTTATCTCCTGTCTCTCTTTATAATACTACCCTCTCCTATCATCTGGTATATAGGGCCGCCATGAGAAATGTCCAGGCCCGGTATGAAGGGTGTAGCAACGCCACAATGTGAATTTAGGGCCCTATCAGTATATAATGTAGTGGATGCATGCCGCTGGTGGTGATGTCGCCAGACTATGTTAGGTCATACTTGCCGACATTCCTGGGCAGTTTCCGGGAGCAGCAGGAGGGGACCTGCTGGTCTTCTCTTTGGGGGCGGGGCCAAACGATAGACTGCATTAGGCCCCGACCCTTTACAGAAAACCTCCGCGATTTGCGGGTCCGTGAGAAGGGGGCGGGGCTAAATGACACAACTTGAGCCATTTAGCCCCGCCCCTTCCCTACGGACCCGAAAATTTCAGGTAAAATCTCCCCATCCTGCCCACTTCACTAGGAAGTGGGTGGGATGCAGGAAATATGCCTACTCTTCCGGGGGTGTGGGGGGTTACCCGAAAAATCGAGAGCCTCCCGCGATTCCTGGGAAAGTAGGCATGTATGTGTTGGGTGCTGTTGACTGCACCTCTTTGTAACTGTCCCATGCTGACATAGAGTAACCAGTAGGTACAGTTTCTTAGATTGTGCAGCTCAGTGTTTAAATAAAATGACTTCTATTGTTGATGCTATATTAAATGGTATATTTAATTGTACCTTAAAAATATTTCTTAGATTGCGCAGCTCAGTGTTTAAATAAAATAACTTGTATTGTTGATGCTATATTAAATGGTATATTTAAGTGTACCTTAAAAATATATATATTTTTTTCCTTGATGCTATGAACTTCCAATCCTTGGTTTTCGAACAAAAGCGTTTACTTCCAACCTTTTTACACAGGTTCCTTGAAGGCATATTCTACTTTCTTTTCTAATGCACAAAGTTATTAGAGCAGGAATTTGAATTTGATTTCTAAATACATGACAGATTTCCTTGCACCGGTTGAGGCTGACGTTGAAGAACTGTGTAACATTGTAAACTCTCATTTAAAATACTTCAAGCTTTTATCCTGAAGGCTTCTTGTCATAAAACTCTCCATTGTTACACAAATGCTCGTTGATAGATCATAACACAAAGAGGTGTAAGAGCTTCAGGATTCTCTGTAGAAAGACAACGGCAATTAAGCAGAGACGAGATGTTTTATTATACAATACAAAACACATTAATGCGTGCTATTCATTAAAAGCTGAATAAATTTTTTAATGTAAGAGTAAAAATATAACTGTATGAGTCTGATCGTGCAAAAGATGATCATTGCTCCAGCTTTCAATAAAGCTGTTCTGTTTTTTTTCTTCTTCTTCTTCATGTCTAAAAACGGCATGTTATACTGAGATGGCCATGTGACTAAAGGCGCCTGCACACTAGACGATGTGCTCACGATGCGAGATCGTGAACGATGCCTTGAACTCTCCCCAGCACTCCAGGACACAATATGGTGCTAAAAAGTGTCCAATCTGACCAACGATCTAACAATCTATTGTGCGTCGTTAACGATTTGCAAATTGTTAGATCCTGCACGATATATCGTTAGCTTACCAAAACACCTGACGATTATCTTAAAGATTTCTGCAACATTTAATTTTTAGCGTGGTCAACAATATGTCTGTGAAAAGACGCAGATCGGACGATAATCGTGTGATGGATCGTTAGTGCATAAACACAAACGATCTGCACAGTTTTAGACTTGGGCATGAAGGGCCCACTGGAGGAATGCAGTGTTAGGGCCACATGCTTAAGGGGAGTGGTCATCCACCAGAGGTGGTGTGGCCAGCCACCACAGACACTTGGCTAGCCATTAAGCAAATCTTGGTGTAGTTTCTATAGAAGGGAACCAAATTCCCATGTTGGTCAGTGGTCCTGCACCATAAAATAACTGACCGTCTAATAGAGTAACAATTTATAATTTGAATTCTGGAACCTGACATCCAGAAGAGAGGGGTGGGCCCACAGGTAGTGGGGCCCACCCGGGATTACTCCTGTACCCCTGTGGGCCAGCCCAACCCTGGATCTGCACAAAATCGTGTACGAGATTGGCAAATCTTGCCTGCAGTAGGCAAGACCTGAAGATATGACGTATGATCTGCGGGCACATGCATCAGCATCGTTATCGTCAGTGGACACTGACTATTTGCACATATTTTGCACGATTTGTCTTTCCAATTCGTCGAAATCGGACGAATCGTGCAAAATATTGTCTAGTGTGTAGGCACCTTAAGTTCATTTAAAAGCTAACCTGTATATAAAAAGCTGAGGAGTGATGTCATCACGTTGTCAGTTAATAACAGTGGGTCTGAACTTATCTGACATCTTCCACCTGTGTCAGTGATGTCCCTTGCAGAGTGCTCTGGCATAACACACATCTACAGTCGCCAAACACTTCTGTTATTTCCCGTATGTACTCATCACATATGTCCTCATGATGATAACACAGACACTCCTAAAAATCAACCAAAAACAACATCACAGCATTAAGGCTGATTCTGAGTCTCAGGCAAAGTGGGTGTAGTTGTGAATAACCGAGGAAGCCTGATTTACTACCTTATGCTAATGTAAGAATCCATAGGACTGATGCTGGGGTTTGTGCATCTGCAAACAGGAACCTGTGCCATCCATTTATTTCATAACAGCCGCCGCAACCACGATCAATTAAATGGGCACTTGCACCAGCCCCATGCTAGTGCCAAAAATGTATAACAGTCCTGAGGAAAGGAAAAACACACACCGGGAGGCACGGCCCACAGAGAGGAAAAAAACTTTGTAGAGCAGAAAAAGTGAGGATGTCCCAAAAAGCACAATAGTAAAGATGTAAATAAAAAAAGGTAATGCTAAGGATAATCTATATAATATATTAATGATATATAGCTAATAAAAAAAATAGATGCGGGGAAAGAGAGAGATGGGCAATATCTGATGTAAAATAAACTTGGACTATCAGCTTACGTTGAACATAAATACAAAGGTTAAGGGAATATACAAAAGGTGTACTCCTACAAGTTGTTATATATTTATATGTAGAATGCACATAGTTTTATTAATATATCAGTATCATTTCCTGCTATTTTCATGACTGAAAATGCCAAATATTCCAAGACTTTAATGAAAAGAAGGCCTACAATAAGGATAATAGCAGCCGCTAGCCCGAACTCTCCACACAGCATAAGTATGACAAATGAAACAATCAAATGTCGCAGGCAATTGTAATTCATTTTTAATTGGAGTTCATGTGAAGCAGTTGACTCAAGCACTTGTCTCAGCAAACAATGCTTCCTATTTGAGCGCCAAGGCTATAATCTAATACTAAACTGAGCAGCTCAGGTTATTTTAATTCTTTTTCATCCAGGACCAGCAAAAATAAGTAGTAATTGTGCTTGGTCACGCTAGGCTACCCACCATGTCCATTTTCAAGGTTTTCGATGGATGAAGGAGTTGGTGACAAAGTCTAAGCAGCAGTAAACAGAAAAAATTCAGTCATCTTGTTATGAAACTCATACACAATATGAATCAGAATTGACCTTGACAAGGTTTGCACCAAGGTCACCCCCATACCTGGGCTATCCTATCCAATTGCATGTAGAATGAGCTGCACGGTAGCATAGTGGTTAGCATTACTGCATCACTACAATGAGGTAATGAGTTCAATCACCTGTGTATGCGTAGATTTCCTCCCACACTCCAAAAACATACTGATAGGTTAATTGGATTCTGGCAAAACGTAGCTTCAGGGGTATATTTACAGAGGCTGTAGAAATATGCACAGGTGCCCCAGCCCTCGGGGACATGCTGCTGACAATACAGAAGCTGCTAGTGATAGCTATTCGCATCACGGTTTGAATAAGGAGCATTTGAAGGTAAAAATTTGCACGAAAGACGTTCGTCATTTCCGAGGCACACAGAGTTCCCGCGTTATGTGTGGTGTGACTTGTAGCGCATGGAGGATAGATGTATGTGGACACATCTGTAAAACATAAACAACATGCCAGCAGAACTAAGGCAACAGCATATACTGTAAGTTATTGAACAAACACACAGTTACCTGCTGTTCCTAACATATCTATCTACAGCACAGCAGTATTTCCCAAACTCGATGCTCAAGATACAGTACTTTAACATTCCAGCTTTTAAGGATATCCATAAAATTGTGTAGTACTATGTGGCGCTCAAAAATACTAGAAGTGTATATTCCGAGTGGTATCAAAAATGATTTCATTGATATAATAAATAGTCCACAATTTTAAATAACTCCCGGGAGTCCAAAAAAATAATAATAAAAATAAGCAATAATGCACATATCAATAAAAAATTAAAAGCATGATAAAACACAATCAAATCCTTCACATAATGTAGAGAGTTACACTGTTTAGCAGTAATGATACTTTGTAAGGGAGCACAGAATAAACAAAGTAGCAATCTAAGGCTGGGTACACACGTAAAGATTTTCTGTCCAACCATCCAACTAGTTGATTTGTTGGAATGAAAATCTGGTAACATATGGGAGTAACTGGTAATCAGCAATTTGCTCCTAAATGCCAGAAAACAGATGAAAATGGTCGTCAGACAAGTTTGTTAAATGTTTGATCTTAACAATTTGTTCAAACAACAGTATTTGTCCATTTTCCAGCATTTGGGAGCAGATTGCTGATTGTCATTTGCTTTCATACCTTACCAGATTTTCATTCCAACCAATCAACTACCTGTAGTTGGATGGTGGGACAGAAAATCTTTACGTGTGTATGCACTTTAAGTAGTATCATTCCAGGAAAACACAGATGAAAATCAACCTTTTCTTAATTATCCATGAGTGCTAGACACACTTAAAAAACGTAATGTGCTAACATAATCAATTAAGTCTCTGGACTCCGTTATTTAAATGCTGAGATGGAGTTATCACATTTGTGGGAAAAAAGTATATAGATATAGGAGTATACACAGTGCTCAAAGTGGGGTGGTATATGGCGGTATGACATACCACCGCTTCCTGCCACCACTTCGTTTTTGCCACATTAAAAAAGGTACCAGCATTGGGATCGTATCTGGAATCCCAACGCTGGAACAGCAGCGGCATTGTGTGGAGATGTTTCTCGCTGGGGACACATCTCGACGACGGCGCTGGGATGAAGACAGCCAGGAGCTACACTGACATCAGTTAGCACCAGCCACCAGCCAATCATGGCTCGCGGCCCGCCAGCCAATGAGAAGCTGCCAAGTGGCAGCTTCTCATTGGCTGCTGGCCAGTGCCGGCTTTAAAATGCCGCCCCGTCTGCGGAAACGTCTCTCTCCACTCGGTTGGGAACCACCGAGTGCTGCTCCTTAGCCGGCATCAGCGCGCAGCTCACATAGGTGAGCATGATCTTCAATCCCCCAGAGTGACTAAGACTGCAGGGACAGTACAAGGCAGGGTGAGTACGTGCACTGCTTACCGCTCACTGCCGACACATGAAGGGGGTGGGGAAGGTTGGAGATTCAAAGCTACCCCCACCTCCAAATTCTCACTTCGAGTACTGAGTATCCAAATGTCCTTACTTATACTCACTATCCTCAAGACCCAGGTTTAGGAGCGTGAAGGTACAGGTGCTGTTTTGCTACACTGTGCTCTATTCACTCTCACTACCCTGGATCGAGACCACGTGAACCGGTGTTCCTCTGGCCTGTTAAACTCATTCTGCAACTGCACGCCCGCTGGAGCACTATTACTGTGTGCCCGTCTCAACCACGCTCAGTCCTCTTGTGCACTAGGTTCCACTACAGCGTGAGCACTTGTCAGAGTTGCTGCCAGCTTAAAACATTAGCCCTAGGATACAGACTGCTATCATAGCGGCATGGCCCACTGACCAACCACTGGATGTGAGTTTTTGGGCTCGATCCAATTAGGTGTTTTTTTAAACTCACACTTCGCCGCGAAGCGCGCTCCCGAGAATTCTCCAATTCAGTTAAAAATGCCTATTCATACTACTCACACCGGAGTTGTGCGAATCGACTGCCAAATGAGATTAGCAAGAAATGCATGAAAATGTGGGGAGACCATCCTGGAACCCCCAAAATGGATAATTTAGTTAGCAGGACTGTATAGACGGCTGTTTGTGGCCATTAGGAAGTTACTGTCGTTTTTTAAATGGTGTGAAATGGCTGATTTGTGGGGGGGGGGGGGGTTAAATGCAAGAAAATGATGAAAAACAAACTTTTTCATTTAATCTCAAACGAATTAAACGAAAAATGCAAAAAAAAGTAGGAAAAAGAGTGATTTTGTGGTACTTTGAGGGCACCTTGAAAAAAGGAAAAAAAAATGATAAACAATTATTTTTCAACTAAAAAATTATTGTAATTAACTTTGAGGTGCCGAAACTAATGAAAAAGTTGATTTTGTGGTAATTTGAAGACATTTTTATTTTTTACCTCAAAAAATGACACATAATTATTGGACTGGATAAGCTAATTAGAAACTTACAATTGCCTAATTGGTCATTAGGGGGGGTGTCCAAGGGGTTCAGCACAGTGTCCCCACATTTTAACCTTAAAATAAAGATTTTCCTTTCCATCTCTCACCCTCAGGGAGGTGTGAGTGGAAAGTTGCGAATTCAGTCTGACTGATCAGTGCGATTTGCTAATTGGATTGAAAAATTAATTCGCTATGCGAATTCGAACTGAAAATCGCAACTCGCACCTCGCATCCCGCAAATCACACCTAATAGGATTGTCCCCTTAGTCTCCCCAGTGAGATTACATGGCAGCGTGAGTCACCAGGATAGGCTTCCTCTTGCCACATGCTTCACGCTCCTAAACCTGGATCTTGCGAATAGTGAGTATAATACCCCTTTTACACCTAAATTCCGGG
Source organism: Taudactylus pleione (assembly GCA_031769625.1). NCBI lineage: Eukaryota > Metazoa > Chordata > Amphibia > Anura > Myobatrachidae > Taudactylus > Taudactylus pleione. The sequence continues at coordinate 2,011,914 of JAUIMM010000387.1, forward strand.
TCTGACCCGGAGTTGGAACAAAGTTCCTATCCGGATCAGACCCGGAATTTTGCCGCCGCTGACTCGGGATATTCCCGAGTCAGCACCGCTCACACCGCAGTCGGGTCTGCATAGACCTGGCTTTTGCGGAGTGAAAGTGGACGCTTGGAGATGACGTCATCTCCAAGCGCCACTGAAGCCGGGCCAATCGGCCGGCTAGCAGCGCACTCCAGGTCTTCGTGACCCGGAGTGCGCTGTTCCCATAGCAGGGTTTCACGGGCTACGCCCGTGTTAAACCCTGCTAGTTACCTGGGTTGGATTGCCGGGTCACTCGACCCGGCGATCCAACCCTCTCCCCTTTTACACCAGGGAGCTGCCCGGGTTAACCCCTCAAAAACCCGGGTTTTAGCTCCGGTGTAAAAGGGGTATAAGTGAGGACATTTGGATACTCCTATATCTATATACTTTTTTTCTCACAGATGTGATATCACCATCTCAGCATTTGAATAACGGAGTCCAGAGACTTTGGGGGTCATTCAGACCCACTCGCGAGCGGCAGTACGCTCGCAAGTGGGTCGATGTTCCCCACTGCGCATGCGCACGACGGAGGGAGCTCCGCCGTGCACATGCGCGAGACCCGGCGAGCAAAGGACTTTCCATCGCTCCGGGTCTCGCACCAAAGGGGGCGTGCTGTCGATGTGCCGGGGGCGTGCCTGCCAGACGGAGGCGTTCCTATGGGAGCGCCTACCGTCTGAAGCCGGCCCCACTGACATCACTAGTGATGTCAGTGGGAGTGATTTCGGCTCTGATAGAGCCAAAATCACTCCAGGGCTTGCGGTTGAGAAACCCGACCACAGGGTTTCACTCGCAAGTCCGATGGTCGCGATGGTCAAGACCATCGCGACCATCTTGTTGGACGCTCGTATATGCTGTGGGTGGTGACCCACAGCTATACGAGCGTCCAGGAGGACGCTCCATTTTAATGGAGGTGGTCCCTGATTCAGAGCGAGCGCTCTGGTCAGAGCGTCCGGCTCTGAATCAGGGCCTTAATTGATTGTTGGCACATTACGTTTTTGAAGTGTGTCTAGCACTGATGGATAATTAAGAAAAGGTTGATTTTCATCTGTGTTTTCCTGGATTGATACTACTTAGATTGCTACTTTGTTTATTCTGTGCTCCCTTACGAAGTATCAGTATAATTACTGCTAAACAGTGTAACTCTGTATATTATGTGAAGGATTTGATTGTGTTTTATCAAGTTTTAATTTTTTATTGCTTATTTTTATTATAATATTTTTGTACTCCCGGGAGTTATTTAAAATTGTGGATTATTTATTATATCTATTAAATCATTTTTGATACCACTTGGATTCATGCACTTCTAGGGGTCTATTTACTAAGCAGTGTTAGGAGACAATGAAAAGTGATAAGGTGCCAGCTAATCAGCTCCCAACTGTCATTTTTTAAATACAGCCTGTTAGATGGCAGTTGGGAGCTGATTGGCTGGCACCTTATCACTTTCTTATCACTTTTCACTCTGTCTCCTAACACTGCTTAGTAAATAGACCCCCTAGTATTTTTGAGCGCCACATAGTACTACACAATTTTTTGTATCAGTTTTCCTATTTGTGGATATAGGCATTCTCCACGTGTTAGTGCTGGTTGGCTGCTAGAGATACTTGATTTAGTCAAATCCAGGTGTCTCAGTAAGCGCATCAACCCGGGATTTTAGTCAGTGTAAATAGATCCACCCGGGTCCAGTAACCCAGGGGTTCCAACTTGGGTAGCTTGCAGGGTTGGGCAGGGGTCAATCCCGTGTCACACTGCAGTGTGAATGGCCCGAACTGGGTCACGATAACCCGGGTCGTGCCGCATGCTGCCCGATTGTCCGGCCTCAGCGGTGCTTGGACATTACATCATCTCCAAGTGTCCACTGCAAAGCCAGAAGAGCCGGGTCACTGCAGACCCGGTACGGTGTGAACAGTGCCGACCTGGGTATAACCCGGGTTGACACCGCAGTGGGAAAGGGGCCTCTCCCGGGTCTGACCCGGGTTGGAAACGTGTTACAAACCCCAGGTCAGACCCGGGACTTTGGTATAAAAGGGGTATCAATCTTTACCATTCACTATTATAGTTAGTTACAACTTTACTGTTACATTGTATACTGTTTTGCATTAAGACATTCTGTACCCAGTCCTTGGAGTGTATACACTTGATGGTGCAAAACAATTACTTGATTATCTCTAGATGAGGCAGTAATACAGCACAAAGAAACCTTTAACTGGGTTCACACTTACCTTACAGAGCAGCCAAACGAGCGGCCAATTTGGTGAGCTATACACACCAATCGGCCACTCGATATGTCTGGCCAGGCATCACAACCGAGTGGGCATTTAAATTTGCCTGTCCAGTTGTGATGTCCCTGCAGACAGTGTACAGGTGGTCAGCGGGTCGCCCGTAAACACAAAGAGCCGACCCTAGCCCATTTGGTGCCCTAGGCAAAATTTTAACTGGTGCCCCCTAAAAACAGGTGGCCCTCCTTTTGGCCACAGGCTTATTGCCCGCCTACTTTATTCAATAGTGACCTGGGCCTAGTACCTAGGTCACTTCCACCTAATAGGGCAATAACTCCTTCTAGGGCCTAATGCCCCCTATGTAGCCCGGGCCTTGCGCACATCTATATGCCCACGGGCCTATTGCCTGATAGTGTCCCCACGGGCCTAGTGCCCGACAACCCTGGTGGTCTAGGGAAGGGGTATATGGTAGGCTTCATGGAGGGCCTACCTGCTCCGTTGGAAGAGGCTGCGGGTGGGATCTTCGTTGGCTCTTTTACTTTCCACCCCCGCAGTCCTCTCCGGTCCTCAGTCGCATTCTTTGGCCGCTGGCCTGTCCTGGCCAGCGGCACCGCCTCTTCTTTGCTTCTTCCAGCTGGTGCTGCCTGTCTTCCTTCTTGATCACGGCGTCTTCTGGCCTCTTCCGCCGGAACTCTTGCCGCGATGCTCTCTTCGGAGGTCTTCACTCCTCCCTCTCCACCGCCGTACTGCCTTTTCCTGCTCAGCGGCGTCTGATACAAAATGCTGTGAGTGGGCTGGACTATAACGCGGTGAGACGCGATTGGCTCGTCGCGTCTGCCTCCTATTGGCTGCTGGCCAGCGAGCCGAGTTTGGCTCGCAGCCAGAGCCAAACACCCGCCGCGGCCGACGCTGTACCAAGGCTACCGGGTGACGGTCTACAGTAAACCCACACCCGGTGTCAAGTCCTGCCCGCCGCGCCCGATGATTGACCAGCGCTGAGAACACACACTCTTTCCCAGTGGTGGCTACCCGCCGCCTATGCTTCCCTGGCGCTAGGAGCAGAAATAGCATCCCAGTGCCGGTCGCTGATGTGTCCCGCAAGGGACACATCTCCCCCTGCTGTGCTGCTGCTGGGATCAGCCTCTTGATCCCAGCACGGCTTTCCACACGGCAGCGGCAGGGGGGAGGGGCATGCAGCGCCAGTGGGGGGGGGGGGAACTGCGGCAGAGCCCTGGAATGCCCCTAGGCATTCCAGTCGCCTCTTGGCATTTGCTTATTATGCCTATGCCTAGGGCCGGCTCTGTAAACACATGAAGATGTCGTTATATCATGTAGATCTGAACGTCGTTCACAGACATATAAGGTGTACACGCCCGCCGATCCACAACAGATATATCATTCGATTGAACAATATATCTAGCAGTGCGTACCCACTACCCAGCATTAAATAACTGTAGTACCAAATTGGAAATTCCTGTATAACAATATTCTATAGACCCCGCTAAGAGGAGAGTTGACAGATAGGCATGTTTCTACAATATAGAATTGCTTCACTGTAATAATGTTGTTGGTGATTATGGTACAGGTAATGTATAGTAGGCTAAATTTACAAGTTGAGTCTAAGAAGTTTAGCATATGCAGCCATGCACCTGCACCCCAATATAGAGCAATTGTGCTTTGCTTGGCATAAACATTAAATTGTGTTCTATTCATATGGTCATAATGCTTCATTTTCTGGTACTCTGTGTATGTTGAGATTTGCAGGTTCTCTGTTGGCAATATCCAGTATACTTGACATGTTCCACCAGTCCAGCTGCTTACTTAGTAGAGTGGAGACCAATATAATCTAGGTTGAATATTATTGGTGATCTTGAGCTTCTGAGGAATGAGGACTGCATAGTCCTCCTTAGGTAAAGATATGGGGCTAAATGTAATAGCTTGTGATCTTCAGCCGTTGCAGGGATTTATGCAAGTCTCCCTGTATTTTCAAATCGGCAATCATGTTAAAGGCTAAACAAAGCTGGTTTAGCCTTTTAAAATGATTGCCACTTTAAAAATACAGGGATACTCTCATAAATCGCCGCAGCGGCTGAAGATTGTAAGCTATTATATTTAGCACATGGATCGTCATTTAGAAATTTTTTCTATGCAATAGTGTACATCTAGAACAGATCTGCAAAAACTGTATGCCTGTATTCTAGAGGTGTTGGGAAAGGGAGAGTGGTCATTTTTAATGTATTAGTATATTTTAGGTATAATGCTCAAATTATGACACAATGCCTAATGAGTCAAGACCCAGGCATCTGACTAGTCGATCACATACATGTGTTTTGTATTTTCATTAAATGTATGCATTTTTTGTAATTATCTGTGGTAAATATACAGTAGCTTGTTCATTAAAGTGGCAGTCGGTGTACAATCAGTCCAGTATCACAATGGATTATACATCACAACTCCATTGAACTTTTCCAGGATATTCAGTACGTGGTCATGTCTGGCTATGGCAAAGATGTCAATAACACGACAACCGTTGCAAACTCGCACTGGGCCTTTCTGTGCTGAGTTCTAAGTAAACAGTTTGTAAAGAAAAGAAACATTCTTACCCCAGAGATCCATTAAACATGTTTTTCTAAAATTCTGTGTGACAAATCTACATTAGAGTATGAGTAGTATTTTTAAATGGTCGTTTTGCTCCTTGCCTATTTAAGTCACACGGTTGTAACCATAGTTTACCAACAAATTGACAAAACTAAGATGATCAAATAATTCCTCTATTTCTGCTGTGTGTGTGATATATATTTATTTATCATAATAAAAGCCCAGGAAAAGTTGTCAATTGTAGCTGAGATTAGCCAGCTGTGCCAGGAAGATTCCCACCTTGTATAAGATAAACTAAAGTGATTTATCTTGCCAGGAGTCCATAAATATGTATCGGAATACTGTGCATACTGCCCTTAGTCACAGCAGATTACACTAGCAGATATCTGGAACCGATACCATTGCGCAATACGTCAATAAAGGCAAGGAAGCTAGTACATGTCTTTAGCAGACTGGCAATACCTAAATAAATCATAACTGATCAGGATACCCCATTTATCATGAAAGAGTTGTGCTCCCTGTTAAGGTTACGCTGCTAAGGACCTGTTAAAACTTTATAAAATATGCTAAAGAATATACTAAAGAAAGTGGTGGATATAGATGGGAAAGATTGGGATTATTTCTTCCCTATTTATTGCTGGCCATTAGAGAGGTTCTACAATCTTCCACAGGGTTTTCACCTTTTGTTTTTCTGTATGGGAGACACCCAAGGGAATTGCTGGATATTGCAAAAGAGACATGGTAGAGGCAACCCAATCCTTATAAAATGGTTATTGAACATGTTTCTCAGATGCTGGACAAAATAGATGAAGTGGTTACGATAGTGAGAGAGCATTTGGAGCAGGCCCAACAAGCACAACAGGGGATGTACAATTATAATGCCCACTTTTGCACCTTTGCTCCTGGGGAGTGTTTGTTTTGGTTCCCATCATAGAAAGTAAATTTTTGGCCAAGTAGCAAGGACCATTTGAAACAATAGAAAAAGTGGATGAGGTTATTTATAAAGTGTATCAGCTCAGGAAAAGAAAGCCAGAACAGATCTACCATGTAAATCTTATAAACCGTGGAAGGATAAAGTAGCTCTGTCGGCCATCCTGATCCCTCCTATAACCATGTTACCTTTGGTTACCATAGTGACAATAGCCAAAACCCAATCAACTATTCAACAGCATGAGGCTAAAGAATTTCATAATCACTGAACCAGGGGTTAATGTTAACCTAAAGCCCTATAGAATATGAGAATTGGTGTCTAAAAAAAAATAAAATATGTTGTAGTTAGATGTAATTGAAGAGTCACATAGTGATTGGTCAAATCCCTTTGTACTTATTCCGAAACCTAACAGGAGCTTACACTTCTGCAATGATTTCCATAAAATGAATAGTGTGTCTAATGGTGCATACACGCGGTACGATTAAAATGCAAGATATGAACAATAACAATATCGATCATATCGTTATTGTTCATATCGTGCATTTTTTGGTGCCTACAACCCACCAACAACCTGCGATATGCGGGCACTTATGGTCAATAAAGATATCATCCATCGACCATGATTGCAGGCCAACCTGGTCGATATGGACCAGAGGGTATGTTCCAATATAAGAAGTTGCCATTTAGATTACATGGGGCACTCGCTACCTTTCAGAGGATAATGGATAGACTTCTAAGGCCCCATAGACATTATGCTGCTGATGTAATCCTCTATATTCCTGACTGACCGTCTAATTTGTGTTGGACTACATCCCTGAGGCAGTATTGACAGCCAACCCAAAAAGTGTTGCTTAGAAATCGAAGAGGTTAAGTAACTTGGATACACCATAAGCAGAGGCTTGATAAAGCCCCAACTAAATAAAATTGAAGCAATGTAAAATTAGCCACGACCCATAAATAAGAAGCAGATGAGAGCTTTCTTAGGAATCACAGTATTATAAAGGTTTATGCCCATTTTTGCCTCTATTGCTGTCCTGTTGACTGATGTTACCAAGGGCAAACAGTCAGTTATGACTAAATGGAATCCTGACACAGAAAAGGCTTTTCAGACGTTGAAGGTAGCATTGTGCACCCAACCAGTCTTGAATGCACCACAAACTCGCATTTAAAATCAGGTGTCAACAGATGCATTGGAGGTAGGGATAGGTGCAGTTCTGTCTCAGAACAAAGATAGTGAAGATCATTCTCTTATTTAAGTAGAAAATTAAATGTACATGTGAGAAACTATGCCACTATTGAAAAAGAAGCTTTGGAAATTAAGTGGGCAATAGAAACACTCAGGTGACACCTTTTGGGGTGAAAATTCAGGTTGATTGCTGATCATGCTCCCTTGACCAATAGGAGAATAACGAGATGGTTTTTGGCATTGCAAAATTGTAAATTCTAAGTAGAACGTAGGCTAGGAAGTCAATTGGATAATGCAAATGCTTTATCATGCATATTTTGTTTAGGGAATGTGATAAAAGCACAAGAAAAGTTGTAAATGGGAGCTATGTGTGCCATAGATTCCTGGCTTCTGTCTTGTGGACAAAGCACCTGTAAGATGCTGATATAAAAATGTGTAATTTGCTAAGCTCACCCTGTTACTACATGGGAAGCAGGCAGCAGGCCTGTTGAGAGACACTGTGGTTACTAGCTGTAGATATTGTGCTAAAACTGTCGTTTTGTGAGACGGGTGCTAGGTTCCTCCACTCTGAGAGAGGGAATCATTTGTTTAGTTATGTCCGGGCAGGCTAGGTTTTTCTTTTATGTGTTATTTATCTTTATGCTGCAAATAAAACTACCAAGGACCTGAACTGGTTGTTTAAGCATTACCATTATTTAACAACTATATCATGATTGTGGCAATGTGTTTTTTGTTTTTTCTTTATCTTTGCAACAAGCAGTAATAACAGTAATCAGCCTTATGACCACAGTTTATAAAAAATGTATTGCTAGGGCAGCTAGTACTTAGCAAGAAAAAAGACTATGGGCCTGATACAGAGGCGCACGCTATTTGCATGCGCTCGCTCTGAATCAGGGCGTCCCTTTTTTTTTAAATTCCGGCCTCCAGGCTGCTTGCACAGCTGTGGGTGACCATTGTGAGGAGACGCTTGTGGTAGGGTCTCAGCAATCGCAATACCAAGTGGACTTCCTGCTCTAATAGAGCAGGAAGTCCACTACTGACATCATGAGTGATGTCAGTAGGGCCGCCCACAAACGGCAGGCGTTCCTTCGGGAATGCCTCCGTTTGTACAGCCACCCCCCCTCCCCGCCTACAAAACGTGGCGAGCTGTCGATCAACATCGACAGCCGCCCCGTTTTGTTGAGAGCCCCAGAGCGAGTGATTTCTCACTCGCTACGGGGCTTGCGCACACCGCGCGTGCGCATTGGCCCACCATCGACCTGCTTGCACTCGAGAGCGTGTCTGAATCAGTCCCTATATCCCCATGAGCAGTCCAGGAACATGGAAGATTCGCGTTCGCATATGCAATCCGGGAGCCTGTGAAAGAGTTCTTAACCCTCAAAAGGGGGGAGAAAGGTAGTTGGAGGGGGCGTTGTCTCATCAGAATTTTGGAGGTCGTGTTGATTGGGGCATTACTACTGGTGGCACTACTACATGGGGCATTACTACTGCGGACACTATGGGGGCATTACTAATGGGGGCATTGCATAGGGGGCACTGCATAAGGGGCACTACCACTGTGGGCACTGCATACGGGGCACTATCACTGTGGGTACTGCATAAGAGGCACTACCACTGTGAGCACTACCACTGTGGGCACTGCATAAGGGGCACCACTACTGGGGACATTGCATAAGGGACACCACTACAGTGGGCATTGTATAAGGGGCACTATTGCTGTGGGCATTGTATAAGGGGCAGTACTACTGTGGGCATTGTATAAGGGGCACTACTACTGCGAGCATTGTGTATTAGGGGCACTACTACTGTTGGCATTATGTATTAGGGGCACTACTGCTATGGGCATTGTGTATAAGGGGCACAAATGTTGGCATTGTGTAAAAGGGGCACTGCTGTGTGTCAACATGAATAAGGGACACTCCTATGTGGTGTAATGTGAATCAGGTGTACTATGTGTAAAGATTGTGCTACTGCGCAGTGTAATTTGGATTGGGAATACTATTGTGTGACCACGCCCCTTTCTTTTGAGACCACAACCCATTTTTGGCGCCGCACCTTTATTGAAAAAGTGGGGAGAGGGGGGGTGAGTTCCACCACTTCTTTAGACCACTGAAGGCACTGTTAAGTTGCATCATACAAAGTGTATTGTGTGTAATTTTGCCAGCATATAAAGGACCAGTGATCACAGTAAGCCAGTAAGCCATTAAATGCGGCAGTAGGGCCATCCTGTCTGAGCTGAATGTTTGTATTTCAGATGTGGGCACCATTCCAGATCATTGGATTAAGTCAGGGAGTCTGGAGGAGCAGCAGAAGAATCTAGCACGGCCCTGGACATATATGTACATATTGGTCTCCTTATGCACTGGATAGTGTATTATTATACAGTATTAATAATTAACCCTATTGATGGTCTATAGCTGCGCACCCCTAACAGTGAATGTTTTACAGATCTCCTAGTTGGTGCACAGGTTATTTATTACTGAATGACACATGTTAGAAGTTCCACAGGTGGTGCTAATTATTTAATTTATGATACTGAGAAGAACATGCAGCACTAGTAACATTCTATTATATTACTATTTCTATAGTGGTCATGGTGTGGGCTGTTGGAACTGGAACCCCCCCGTATTTGCCTGGCCGTATGTGCCTGGTTACCTGCAGCCTAATGTTGCTGGACTATGGAAACAGTAAACTTCACATACATGACCAACTATGCTTTTCGTCACTTGTTAAACTGAATCAGGCTGCCAAAAATATGGGGACAGTGGTAGGTAAGTGATGGTTAGCTAAATACTGGAGGGTGGAATCAGTGATTTCACATTGATTTATCCTTTGGTGAATTTGAAGAAACTGAAACTGGCAAAAACACAGAATAATGGGTATATCTCAAATGAATAAATAGTCCCTTAGGCTGGGTACACACCTGGGAAACTTGCCCGCGGACCTAATGTAGGGAACTGCAGACCAAGCGGCTAATTGGTAAGCCAATACACACTTACCAATCTGCCACTCAATATGTCTGTCCTGACATCATAACTGGGTGGGCATTTAAGTTTGCCCATCCAGTTGAGATGTCAGTGTTGGCGTATCCCTGCAGCAAGTGTAGAGGCGGTTGGCGGGTCACCAGTACACAAAGCCAGACATGACGATATATCTGCAAGACATATCGGCATCGGCTGTGCTGCAGGGCCGATGCAATATGTCTGTAAATTACGTCGTTCACAGCCATATCTCCTAAAGACCTGTACAGATGCACTATGCAATATGTCGTTCGTCGGCTGATTGAACAACATATTGCATAGTGTGTACCCAGCATTACCCTCCAAAAACAGGCTAGAAACTTAGTATATGTTTTTGTTTATTGTGTTATCATTTGTTTGCGGCTCACTCCCTTCTGAACAGGGTACACAGGATTGCTGCAATCACTAAATTCAAGAAAGTGTATTGGTGCAATTTAGTAAATTGTTAGAGAGACAGTTTCTGCAGCCTGTGTACTAGAGAGACGCTGCATTTCATAGTGTACTGAACAAACACATGAGGCTGAATACTCTGAGCTCGGCCACTCAGACAATACAACAGTTTCATTCATCCAGTGTGACAGATCTGTCACACTTGTTTCTGTACTCCTATTCTCACAAACCCGTTTATCTTTCTTTCGCTGTACGTGGATGTACATCACTATAGCCTGTCTGCTTATTTTTCACCAAATGTCTTTTTTGGGAGTTTAGAATTTTCTGAAACTGTAGAAAGTTCCTATATCCTTTATTATCAGGCTTTTATATTTGCCACAGACATATGGTGTAGGAATCAGGTGTGTCAATTGTTTTGCAGCAGGTTATTTGAAGTCTGTGTACATATAAATTTTCCTTTTTGTTCTGTCTATTTAATGTTGATTCACAAGACAGAGAGTTGAATGGACACGGTGTGGATTTTAGAACGCTGCGGCAGGTGTTGACATGACTGGCAAGATCTCACTCTGGTCTCCTCACTACACAGCTGCTGCGATACAGTACATTGCTCTGCCTGCACGAGAGATATTATTGTGGCAATGCGTTTCCTGTTTAATCCAAATGTGCAGCACTTGAAAGAGATGTGCTAGTTGCTTTTATCATCACAAGAGGATGCAGAAAGGTAAGGACGCATATGGGGAAGGAATAGGGAAAAAAAATCTTGATTTCCTGGGGGATTTCAGCTCAGTATGAAGGAGCTACTGTTAGTTCATATAGAGAGAGAGAGATACAACAGTTGGAAGCAGTTAGCAGAGATCAATAACAGATGCACACTATAAAGATGGAATCCATTATGTACTATTGCTTATGTGTAACACAGGATAGGTTTTCAAGGTGAAATCACTACCATTTTAAGGACACTTGAATCGGATTGCAATGATGACTCCATTGCTGCCTTGAAGGAAATCATGATAAACTACAGAGCAGGTTAAATTAACTTTGCATTTACATCACTCATGGCTAATATTATTTGTAGGTGACCTATCTCTGGCAGATGAATGGTACCATTGACTTATGCAGGGCTTGAACCTATCATGACCCTTATCCGATTCAAATGTCACGGACAGAAGCTCCATCTGGCTAGAGCTGTTTCCAGCCAAGTTTTATAATAAGGCTTAATTGCTGTTCTTCGGGTTTCTTTTTTTTTAAAGTCATTATGATAAATAAATGCAGATCTGTTTTTAATACACTTCTTTAAATAGATGTGTTTGGCACGTAATGGGATGTTACATTTAAATTTCCGATTACTGAAATGTGTATTGGCGTTAGTTAAAAAAAACTAAAACTTTCAAGGTCTATGCTTGAAATGAGACTAACAGACTAATCTGTCAAAAAAAAGAAAAGTTAAATATTTATACTGTAACTATTAAATTATTCTTAGAATTCTTGTCATTATTACGGCACCCCTTACCTCTGTTGAGGGTACATTTGTTTAAGTATTTGTAAACGTATTCAAGTAAGATCAAAACTACATGTGTACTATTTCCTCTTTCAAAGCCAACTTTATTATACTCTGGAAATCTAATAGGGCTAGAGCTCATCTGACACACAAAAAATGTGGGTACAGTCTTACAGGTCTTTGGTATAAAGTTGTTTTATTTAGTTTATATTTCTTTTGCACCAGATTTGACAACTATACTACGAGGAGTTTTTTTTTTTTGTTATTCCCTAGTCCGCTCCGTGGAAAAAGTGTTGAAATTCTGATTTATAATGTCATAGGAGTACTAAAACATAATTGCAACATTTCCATTGTATACTTTTACTGCTGTCAAAGCAGAACTTCAAGTCCCTAAAGGTAATGTTATCCCCATGAGACAGAATTGCAATATTTATGTGTGTCAGCATATTATATTTGAGACTAGCCTTCCAAGTTTTGTTACAATGTCTCATTTTCAGACAATTTCAAACAACACTTGTATCCTATTTTTACGCCTAAGAACAAATGTACCTTTAGCGTGTGTTATGCTTCATAAAAATGATTGGTATTTGTCCCAGTGGTTACATCAGTTAGACAATAGGCTAGTTGTACATTGCTTGTGAATGTTTATACAAATAAATTGTGTATAATACCCAATAAACTATTCTGATTTATAAAACCCATGCAATATGGATGTCTTGGGGCTTGCTCACAGCAGCATTTTCCTTAAGTGTTATCCAACCTTCAGTTTAGTTTAGTATAAAGTTCCATTATTATCTATTAAAATATATTCCCCCTATCACTAATTGTAGCATGAAGCTAAGGGGAGGGGCCACTTGAGGAACATATTTTCCTGCTATAAATACAGCTTTAATAGCTTGTACATGACTCCAGCATCATTAACTAATTACATTGCTTTATTTTACCAGCATATGTCTGCAAGGCATGTATCGAGATCACAAGATACCATTTTTTAATGACAATAAGGTACAGATGTGATCACATACATCTAACCTCCTTGCTCGTGAAATAGCCCTTCTAGTTACGCCATTTTCGTGGTGTGACTTGGTAGCGCTGAGCGTCTTTTCATGTGACTTCATAACGATGCGAATAGGACGCACAAGCAGCTTCTGCTGATTAAAATTATATGTGGCATGCCTATATTCTGTGTGCAACTGTGGGTGTATCTGCATACGAAATACTACGTTACAGTGTCACAGCCTCTGACACTGTAACGTTCCGTTTTACATACAGCTACACCCACAGTTCCACACAGAATATTCACATCATTGTTTGAATAAGGATTGCATTGGAAGGTAAGAAGTCACACGAAAAGACGCTACCGAGTCACAGAGCACTCGCGCATATGTGTAATGCAACTTGTAGCGCACTAAGGATACATGTATGTGGACACATCTGTAGGACACCTCTCTGTTGCCACATCCACGCTGGATAGAAGTAAAGGCGTGTAACGTCTATGTGTTGTATCCAAGGGCAATAAAATCAACTACAGATATGCCCACATCTATCCTCCGTGCTCTACAAGTCGCACCACACATGTGGTAGCGCTGAGTGTCTTTTTGTGCGTCTTTTTACCTTCAAATGCATCCTATTCGCACAACGATGCGAATAGATAGCTTCTGCTGATTAAAATGATATGCGGCATGCCTATGTTCTCTGTGCGTCTGCGGGTGTATCTGCATGCTAAACACTACGTCACAGTGTTACAGCCGCTGACACTAACTTAGCATTTCGCATGCAGGTACACCCGCAGTCGCTCAGAGAACTTAGGCATGCTGCATATCATTTTAATTAGCAGAAGCTGCTTGTGCTATCTTTTCACATCTTTGTGCGAATAAGACGGATTTGGAGGTAAAAGATGCACAAAAAGATGCTTGGCACTACTGAGTCACCCCACGGCATGGCGCGACTAGAAGGACTGTTTATCACGCCAGGAGGCTAGATGTATGTGGACCCATCTGTACCATGTCTGCCGATATAAAGACATGAGGGAAAAGCACAGAAGAAAACTGTAACAGTAAAGCAAGATGTTTAGTAAAAGTTGCATGGGGTAATGTACTGTATAAACCAATCTATTAGTCCATCAGAAGGTCCCTTTTGATGGACAGCTTATTTATGCTTTATATTAAGCACTGCTGGTGGAGGTATGGTAAAAGAAGCTACAGTAAAAGTGAAATATAGGCTAATATAAAGTATTTTTAAATAGTCTCTGTGGGTGTTACTTCTTCATTCAAATCTCTGCACAGCATCTTTTCAAATGCTTCAATGCATTTATTTTTTGTCCATTTACTCATGCACTGTAAAACCACCCCCATAAATTACTTTCCCAGCTCTTGGATGACATGAAATGTAAGCAAATGGAATTAGATACATTCAATCATTTTATGTAAATAATTAAATAGTCTACATATGGATGAGAACACACTAGGGTTGTTTCCTATGTCAACTCTGTCGTGTTTTCAAGGTTGAACGCATTGATAATGAAGCATGAGTGGCATAGGTATCATGGCTTACTGGGAAGAAAATACAATCTATAGTGAGTTTCTTAACAATATAGAATTTAGAATGCACAGCATGAGTCTTGTGTATGAAGCCAGCTATACCTCTCTGCAGCCTCCAAGGAGGCAAATCACTGACAAAGAATGTTGGTAGGAAACACCACTACTGGCCTCCTCCAGAACTACATATACTACATTCTCTAAAATGAGGTTAGTGTTATGAATTTCCCAAGCAGGGGTGGGTGCCCATATGCAATCTCTGCACAGCCCCACTTTTGTTGGAGCTTGCACAGTGAATACTTTGGCACTGTGACATAGTCTACTGTTTATGTGCATGTCTCCTGGAATTTGGAGGCTTCTAAAATACTCCTCCACAATTATATAGTAATTACAGTGCTTCTCCGGCGCTAACAAGGATGCTTCTAAACCACAATGCAACAATCACAATATTTCTATTGGGCAATCTTGATTACTCAATAATGAGCTAATAATAATTGAGAGAATGTCCATTCCATGTGGGTATCATAAAGTAACAGGTAGTTTAATTTAAATATTGTATTTATTTCTTAATGTCCTGGAAATATTATAATTCCTATTATGGAAACTGATTTAATTCCACTTTGCTTCACAATTTACAGTAAACAATTATGGCATAATATACAATTATAAAATTGGTGTAGATATACATTTAAAAATTATATATTTAATCATAAAAAAATATAAATTTTTAAAATATTGTTTGGATCAGACAAATAAGAAAAATAAAGCATAAAATAAGATTTAAAAAGTCTTACAATTTGTAGTTATGCAATACTCTTTTGCAGATAGGTCCACTTCCTCAGACTGTGAGTATAAGACTGGTAGAGTTGTTCTTGTATAGGCAGATGCATGGAGCCTTAACTGGTTATTCAAGGGATGGATAGAAGATAGGAATAATGGATGACATAGGTTGATTAATGGAGAAATATGGAGTAGACGTGAAGAAATTATTCTAATAAACTTGTGAAGTATACAAAAGTGAATCATAATGTGCAAAGAATATAGTGAATCCAACTTTTAGTGTCATGAACTCTGGTGACTGACAATGAATCTAAATTGTCTGTTTCACCAAGACCAGTAATTGGAAAGTAGGTGCTGGATGGCAGGGTATGATGCCTGCCTCTATGTAGAAGTCTGCTGATCCTGAATGCGGGCGATAATATGAAAGGTAAACAAAGTGACATCATCTGTGATATATCCAGGGGCATAACTAGGTATTTGAAGGCCCCATAGCAAAAGTTTGCAAGTGCCCCTGTGTACCACCCAATTGTGAAAAATGTAAATAACATATGTAACAAGGAGAATGGCCCCCTAAGCTCTGGGCCCCATAGCAGATGCACCCCTTGCACCTATGGTAGTTACGCCCATGGATATACCCAGGGAGTGCCCGGACTGGGGAAAGTGTGTGTATATATTTCTCGATTTTGAATGATGATATGATAAGGAGGGATAATATAAATTATATGATATGTTGAAAGACAAGTGTGTTGTTTGATGTTACTGTTTAAGTAACACTTGATTATTGTGTTCATTTATTAAGATACTAAATAAAAGTGAACTGTGTGTGAGTGCAACTGGTTTGTGTATGTGGAAACATTGTAACATAACATAAAAAGTACATAAGGTAAAAGTACAAATGATCTAATATTGTCTGTAAAGTGTAAACCGTAAGTGCACAGGATTGGAGATACACTATGGTTATAGTATGTTAATAAATTCTATAGCAGAAATGCATAAGGAAAAAAAATAATAATATATATATATATATATATATATATATATATATATATATATATTCATTCAGTGCTTCCGGAAAGTATTCACAACGTTTCACTTTTTCCACATTTTGTTATGTTACAGCCTTTTTCCAAAATGGTATAGATTAATTTTTGTCCTCAAAATTCTACACACAATACCCCATAATGACAACGTGTTCAATTTTTTTTTGAGATCTTTGCAAATTTAATTAAACAAACACTAAAGCTGCATACACACACAACGATTTAGTAAATGAACGATTTTAGTAAATGATTTTCATTCATTTTCTCAAGGGAAAAACAATTTTTTTGAACTACAAACGATTTTTGCATATTCCCTTACTGAAAATCGTTGAGTTGGTAAATCTGACTGAACTACAAACTACAAACGTGAATGCATATGAACGATAATCGTTCATTGTTTTAACTCAGAAAGTGAATGATTATTTTCAACGATTGAAAGATAAACGATATCGTTAGCGATAATCGTTCAAAAAAATCGTGTGTGTATGCACTTTTAGAATTCACATGTACATAAGTTTTCGCGGCCTTTGCCATGAAGCTCAAAAATGAACTCTGGTGCATCCTGTTTCCACTGATCATCCATGAGATGTTCCTACAGCTTAATTGGAGACCACCTGTGGTAAATTCAGTTGATTGGACATGATTTTGACTGGCATACACCTGTCTATATAAGGTCCCACACTTGACAGTGCATGTCAGAGCACAAGCCAAGCTTGAAGTCCAAGAAATTGTCGGTAGACCTCCAAGACAGGATTGTCTCGAGAGACAAATCTTGGAAGGGTACAGAAAAATATCTGCCGCTTTGAAGGTCCCAATGAGCACAGTGGCCTCCATCATCCATAAATGGAAGGAGTTCGGAACCACCAGGACTCTTCCTAGAGTTGGCCGGCTGTCTAAACTGAGTGATCGTGGGAGAAGGGCCCTAGTCAGGGAGGTGACCAAGAACCCTACAGCATTCATCTTTGGAGAGAGAAGAACCTTCCAGAAGGACAGCCATCTCTGCAATAATCCACCAATCAGGCCTGTATGGTAGAGTGGCCAGACGGAAGCCATTCCTTAGTAAAAAGCACATGGCAACCCACCTGGAGTTTGCCAAAATGCACCTGAAGGACTCTCAGACCATGATGAGACAAATATTGAACTCTTTGGCGTGAATGCCAGGCGCTATATTTGGAGGAAACAAGGCACCGCTCATCACCAGGCCAATACCATCCCTATCCCAATACCATCCCTACAGTGAAGCATGGTGGTGGCAGCATCATGCTGTGGGAATGTTTTTCAGCGGCAGGGACTTGGAGATTAGTCAGGATAGAGGGAAAGATGAATTCAGCAATGTACAGAGACATCCTGGATGAAAACCTGCTCCAGAGCGCTTTTGACCTCAGACTGGGGCGAACGTTCATCTTTCAGCAGGGCAACGACCCTAAGCACACAGCCAAGAAATCAAAGGAGTGGCATCAGGTCCTTGAGTGGCCCAGCCAGAGCCCGGACTTGAATACAACTGAACATCTCTAGATAGATCTGAAAATGGCTGTGCACCAACGCTTCCCATTCAACCTGATGGAGCTTGAGAGGTGCTGCAAAGAGGAATGGGCGAAACTGCCCAAAGATAGGTGTGCCAAGCTTGCAGCATAATTTTCAAAAAGACTTGAGGCTGTAAATGCTGCCAAAGGTGCATCAACAAAGTATTGAGTAAAGGGTGTGAATACTGTATGTACATGTGATTTCTTAGTTGTTGTTTTTAATTAAATTTGCAAAAAAAACACAAACTTTTTACACGTTGTCATTATGGGGTATTGTGTGTAGAATTTTGAGGACAAAAATTAATTTATTCCATTCTGGAATAAGGCCGTAACAATGTGCATATATATATATATATATATATATATATATATATATATATATGCACATAGGAAGATTTATACACTTTTGACAGGCTAGGCATAAACCTTAATGGTGCAGCAATTAAGTACTAATATTAAAAAATGTTGACTTGATTATGAATATTATCATTAGACAGGTATTGCTCATTATAAAATGTTTTAGGACAGCAGAAATATTGTAGAGCGCATACAATGAAATAAGGAAATTATTATAAAAAAGGTCAGAGTGAGGTTTCCAAATCAATGTCAATATGTGCCTCCCACTTTTTAAGGGGCCAAAAGTAATGGGACAAACTAAACAATCCTAAATCTAACTTTCACTTTTTAATGCTTTGTTGCAAATCCTTTGCAGGCAATTACAGCCTGAAGTCTGAAACGCATAGACATCACCAGATGCTGGGTTTCATCCCTGGTGATGCTCTGCCAGGCCTCTACTGCAAATGTGGTGAATAGAGGCCAAAATATGAAAATTCTGTCAATGTCCCAATATTTATGCACCTGACTGTATGTTCCCTAATTCTTCCCTAAGGTGTTGAAGTTTTTCCTACATATTGAAGACCACAAGGGCACTCCAATAAGTAAAGCACAAAAAATTTCAATTACAAGTAATGTTAGAATATTATATTCTGTAAGATTGGCTCTAGAAATAAATTTGCCCCATTTTTTCTAGAAATAAATCTAACCAACCAATTCCAAGACTGTTTTTAGGTACTATACAGTAGGCACTAATGTTTATTTTTTAGTTTGGTGTTTGCAGTTTATCTAAAAATACACTTTTTAAAAGTTCATCCTGTGGTTGGATGTGCCAAAATTTATGGAAAATCTTTAATACTTCAGATGCCTGGTCACTGTATAAAGTGATAATAGAAATGGTGGGGGTTGTTTGTGGGATGGTCAGTACTATGGCTCTAAATACATTTTATTTGTTAGATCTGGCTATAGTCATTGATACAAGGGTCCAACAGCTTGGGTGGATATCCTCCTTCCTTAAATCTTTTGGAGATAAATTGGCAGTGCCCGTATCGGGGAAAGTGTAATGTGCCATCATGTGTGGATGTTTCTCGCTTTTGAATGAGAATCAATACTGGATGATATGAAAAGGAAGGATAATGCAAATATTATGATATGTTGAATGACAAGTGTGTTGTTTGATGTTACCGTTTAAATTACATCTCATTATTGTGTTCATTTACGAAGATAATAAATTAATATTAAGTGTGTGTTAGTGCAATTAGTGTACATTTGTGTGTGGAGACATTGTAACAACATAAAAAGTAAATAAGTTGAAAGTATAAATGATTTAATATTGTGTGCAAACATTAAGTGCACACCAGAGATTGGAGATATGTATTTCTGATATAAAATGTATTACCATACTATAAAATAATAAGTAAAATAAAAATAATAAAAACATAACAATAAAAAAAAAAAATATATATATATATATATATATATATATATACTGCTCAAAAAAATAAAGGGAAGACTAAAATAACACATCCTAGATCTGAATGAATGAAATATTCTCATTAAATACTTTGCTCTTTACATAGTTGAATGTGCTGACACCAAAATCGCACAAAAATTATGATTGGAAATCAAATTTATTATAAAAACACACTACTGGCTGCTCCAACTTTGATGTAATGTCCTTAAACAAGTCAAACTGAGGCTCAGTAGTGTGTCTGGCCTCCCACGTGCCTGTATGACCTACCTACAATGCCTGGGCATGCTCCTGATGAGGTGGCGGATGGACTCCTGAGGGATCTCCTCCCAGACCTGGACTAAAGCATCTTCCAACTCCTGGACAGTCTGTGGTGCAACGTGGCGTTGGTGGATGGAGCGAGACATGACGTCCCAGATGTGCTCAATTGGATTCAGGTCTGGGGAACGGGCGGGCCAGTCCATAACATCAATGCCTTCGTCTTACAGGAACTGCTCACACACTCGAGCCACATGAGGTCTAGCATTGTCTTGCATTAGGAGGAACCCAAGGCCAACCGCACCAGCATATGGTCTCACAAGGGGTCTGAGGATCTCATCTCGGTACCTAATGGCAGCCAGGCTACCTCTAGCGAGCACATGGAGGGCTGTGCGGCCCCCCAAAGAAATGCCACCCCACACCATTACTGACCCACTGCCAAACCGGTCATGCTGGAGGATGTTTCAGGCAGCAGAACGTTCTCCTTGACACGTCTGTCACATGTGCTCAGTGTGAACCTGCTTTCATCTGTGAAGAGCACAGGGCGCCACTGGTGAATTTGCCAATCTTGGTGTTCTCTGGGAAATGCCAAACGTCCTTCACGGTGTTGGGCTGTAAGCACAACCCCCACCTGTGGACGTCGGGCCCTCATACCACCCTGTTTGAGCACACATGCACATTTGTGGACTGCTGGAGGTCATTTTGCAGGGCCCTGGCAGTTCTCCTCCTATTCCTCCTTGCACAAAGTCGGAGGTAGAGGTCCTGCTGCTGGGTTGTTACCCTCCTACGGCCTCCTCCACGTCTCCTGATGTACTGGCCTGTCTCTTGGTAGTGCCTCCATGCTCTGGACACTACACTGACAGACACAGCAAACCTTCTTGCCACAGCTCTCATTGATGTGCCATCCTGGATGAGTTGCACTACCTGAGCCACTTGTGTGGGTTGTAGACTTCGTCTCATGCTACCACTAGAGTGAAAGCACCGCCAGCATTCAAAAGTGACCAAAACATCAGCCAAAAAGCATAGGAACTGAGAAGTGGTCTGTGGTCACCACCTGCAGAACCACTCATTTATTGGGGGTGTCTTGCTAATTGCCTATAATTTCCACCTGTTGTCTATTCCATTTGCACAACAGCATGTGAAATTGATTATCAATCAATGTTGCTTCCTAAGTGGACAGTTTGATTTCACAGAAGTGTGAATGACTTGGAGTTACATTGTGTTGTTTAAGCGTCCCCTGTATTTTTTTGAGCAGTGTATATATATATATATATATATATATATATATATATACAAATACAAATACAAATGTTGGCTTATTTATGAAATTTATCATTTAGACAGGTATATAGAACTCATTACAAAATGATTATTAGGACAGCAGATATATTGTAAATCGCATATAATGAAATTAGGCGCTGATTATATAAAGATCAGAGAAAGGCTCCTTAATCAATGTCTATATTTAGTCCATTGGGAGCCATAGTTATAAGTTGGAAAATCCAATAGGCTTCTCTTTGAGATAACATTTTTGTTTGTCCCCACCTCTATGGTCCTTGTTAACTTTTTCAATTTCCATACATTTTAGGCCTGTTGGATATTTCTGGTGGATGTATTGAAAGTGCCAGAGTAGTAGTTTTTGTTTTTAGGTATAGTAAGAGCTGACGTTTGTTTTAAGTTTGGTGCTTTAGTGAATACAATTTTCATTTTATCTGGTAATACACTTTTTACTACTGTAGTTCATCCTGTTGTTGAATGTGCCAATGTTTATTGAAAATCTTTCATACTTGAGATGCCTGGTCACTGTATACAGTGATAAAAGTGATGATGGGTTTCTTTTAGGGATGGTCATTACTATGGCTCTGAATAAGTTATTTTTGTGAGATCTGGCTATAGTCATTAATACAAGTGTATAACAGCTTGGTTGGATATCTTCCTTCCTTAAATCTTTTGGAGATAAATTGGACTTGTGTGCTAGAACTTTTCTCATCTATACAATTCCTTCTAATTCTCCTTACTTGACCCTTGGGAATGTTCTGAATCCAAGTTGGATTATGACAACTGGATGTCATTAAATAATTGTTAGCATATACAGTACTTCTTTAAAATATGTTTCCATTGTATTTCTTTCCCATATGAGTAGATATATTGTCCTTGTTAGTAGAGGATTTGAATTTTTTTTGATTAAGGTAATAATAATAATTTTTTTTAAGTATTTTTATCTCCTTTCCAAATTGGCATAGCTTGGTGTGAAGCATGTGCCCAACACTGTGCCTTGTGTCTGAAGATAAAAACGGTCCTATACTTTAAAATAACTGCTACAGTAAGCTTAAAACATATAACTCTTAGTTAAATTGATTCACATACATATGGTTGGGTCCTAAAGTGTTGCTTATTCACATATTCTTATCTAGTGAGATTAATAATGTATTTAAAAGTTTAAAATGTTTGTGTTCACATTATAAAATAAAAAAAAATTTCTGCAGTGAAGTTACCAGCACAGTGTATGTTGCAGGGGGATGCAGTCAGAAAGCTGAAGGTCGAAAAAAGGCCGACCACCGGCTTCCCGACTGTCTAATTCCAGCAAGGTACTTATGACAGGCATTGAAATCCCGACATCTGTCATTAGACCTACGCTGGGAGTTCGACGTCCGACATACCGAATGAAGGTAAGCCGGGGCGCGGACAGCTGCGGAGGGGGGGAGGGTTAGGTTTTAGAGCTCCCGAGGGAACTTAGGGTTAGGCACTTCCCCCGGGAGGGTTAGGTTTAGGCTAGGGGAAGGGGGGGTTAGAGTTAGACACCCCCAGGGGGAGGTTAGGGTTAGAGACTTAAGGTTAGGCTGCGGGGAAAGGGGGTTAGGATTAGGCACTTGGGGGGGAGGTTAGGGTTAGGCACCCCTAAAGGAGGGTTAGGGTAGGGAGTAAGGTTAGCGATACTTACCTAAATGAACGATCGGGATCTTCACCCCTACCGGGCCATGTGGCCGGCGGTATTAGATACTGATTCCGTTTCAGGAATATTCAGGGCTGCAATAAGTATGTTCAGCTCGGCAGAGGAAAAGGATTCAGGAAATGTTACATATCAACTTTATAAATAAATATATTTACCATCGAGATGGTAGTTCTTGTTGCATTCGAAGCCACTGACTGGACTGCAACTAAAATGCTATTATTTTATTTTTTTCAGCCCTTAGAACATATACTGTAAACTTAAATTACAGCCAGTAAGACACCTACTCATGATTTGGGGCATGGCTATGGCATTCCTTTGGAGAGGCCACATCATAGTGGGTGGAATGGCCATGCCCCAGGTTGGCGTTTTACCTATCAGGGCACTATATACAAACATCTGGTAGCCAAGAGGCAGACAGATGATCCTACCCAACCACTCTGATTGTATGTTAATCTGAAATGGGCAGGGCTAAGCAAATGTCTCCCCATCCCGTTGCCCTCTCTGGATCTCCCACTGACCCATATAGCCATCTCTGTTCACTGCTTGATTTCATGATTGGCTGATGAGAATGTTACACTTTATTGTATATAGTGCCAACATATTGCATTACGGGCATTCACATCATTCCCTGCCTTGGTGATTTTTACAGTTTTGTACAATACAAATATGTACTCCAAACTGGGAAAAAAAGCATGTAAACATGGGAGAACATACAAACTATACACATAAAGTGGTATTTTTAGAATATAGCCCATGGTCTCAGCTTACTACTAATCACTGTCCCATTGCGAGAAGGGAAACATTGTTTCATATTAGTTAATTATAATCTAATTTTATGTAATTATAGTTAAAAAGAAATACAGAATATTCGTTTAAGTTAATTTTGGCTATCATAGTGGTTCAGTATTTTTGTATATAACATTTTATATCTACCAGTAGCAGGGTCATTCTCAGGAGAAAGTATTTAATTGAGTCTCAAAAATCCCAGTGCAAGACGGATAAATTACCAGGGTACAGAAAACAGTGCTTCTGCAGCTGGCTGACAGGACCACTCATTACAGTGCGAATGTAGCAAAAACTTCATTCTTTTCAATGTCATAATTGGTTCATACAGATATTTATTTATTTATTTTAAAAAATATATATTTTTTTGTATTGTTCCTAAACAAACTGAAGATTTCAGTGACCTGAATTCCTTTCTCTTCTCATCTGTAGAATACCATTCATCTGAACAAGGTATTCATCTGGACTAGGATAATTAAAGTACATGCTGGGTAGTAAGATCAAATGGATAGTAACATAACAAAATCCAATTGCCATGAACCTTTCCAAATATATAATATAATTGGTGCGTACACACGGTACGATTTTAATGAACGATAACGATATCATTCATATTGTTAATTTTTATGCAGCGAACGATCAACATACCACTAACGATGCACGTTTGCGCATGAACGATAACAATATCTATGATCGTTCGTACATGCAGGCCAATCTGGACGATATTGTCAACTTTGCCTGTTCAGAGATGTGGCAGGATGACTTCACTGAAAGATATCTTTCAAGTCGTTGGTGGTACAGATCGTTCCGTGTGTACCCAGCAATAATAGATATCTATCAGTGTGTACAGCCAAAATCGTTTGCCCTGCACTACAGAAAGTTGAAGAGAAATCGATCAGCGATATTGTTGGTTGTGCAGGTTGTACCGTGTGTATGCACCATTAGTGTATATAAGATGGCATTATGATGCTTTGCAAATCACCTACTCTGTACAACCTCTTATTATCAATCAGGGATATAAATGTAAACATTTGATGGGGTATTCCATAGGATTAGCAATAATTATTTTGCTTTTGTTTGTTGCTATTTGCGTGTTCATTATAAAATCACTTGTTAAATGGCCTCCAGCTGATCAGAAATGTTTTCTAATGCAATGCTCTCCAGGACTGTGTTGTTGCATGGCACTGCTTTTGTTTCTATATTATTATTTTACTTCAGCTTTTGGCGACATGATGTGTAAAAATACAGTTAATCAACTCTTGACAGCATGCATTAGTCACATGACTAATGTCAAGTTTTCATGCTCAAAGGGAAAAATGATGGACAAGCAGACAAGTGCATGACTTATAGGTTGCTTAGAGGAACAATCTTGCTGTTTTGTTCATGTTCATATATTTGTAAAAAAAAATGGAGGCTATTGAAGTCGCTATGTTCCCCATATTTCTGTTCAGCAGTTCCATTATCACTCAGTGTGGTATGACAGGATTACACTACTGTTTTTGACAGATGGGTCACATTGGTATATAGTAATCATTTGTAGCAGCCGCAATAAAATATTGACATGTAAAATACTTAGGCCCATATTAAATTTGGGAGCGAAAAGTCCGTGCTGGACTTTTTGCTCCACATCGGAGCTTTTCCTGGGATAAAGTATCGGGCGCGTACCCTCTTTATCCCCGTATTCAATTTAAAATCAGCGAAAACGGAACTCGGCGAATTGGGATCTACAAATAAAAATGGTAATTTTCTGGAAATAATTGTAGGACCCCCTAAAGATATCCAGATATGGGGAATCACTATGGGTACCCCCGTTTTTGCCTGCAAAATAAAGTCGGGTTTTTAAATAGCCACAGCAGGTGTTTTTTCCCGACATTGAAGAAGTGATGCAGAAGAGCACTTAGGACCACTTAAAAAAAACGAAAAAAATAACCTATCAAATTTGGGGTACATAAAAATGGGTACTAGCCTATTTTTAAGTCCCTAAAGTAATTTTATTTAAAATTCCTCAAAAATGCACCTGCCGTTAATAGCCTATTCTAGAAAACACCTGCCGCATATTTGCAGAACATCCCTGAACCTATTTCCCTATTTTTAAACACTGTTTCCACTTTTTTTTTCCACCCCAAATTATTAATTACATTTTTTGGGGTGTCCCCATTTTTTTTTTTACTTTTTTGACACAGTTTATTTTGAAATGATTCCCAGGGGCGCAGGCTATTATTTTTAAGCCTGCACCTCTAAACCCCAATTCTGCACTTTTTTTTGCCATGTAAAACCTGCGAACCTGCGAAAAGTCTTTGAAATTGAATATGGGGATAATTGAAATAGATGAAAATTACGTCATCGGTGATAAATTTTCGCCGATTCCGACTTTTCGCAGCTTACTAGAGGAAAATGGAAACCATTCAGCAGTTATTCCACAGTTATTTCATACCTCTAAGCATTTTCAAAAAGTCTTCATGGAGGCAGAAGCAATGCGCCACCATCGGGGATGTGCCCAATCTGTGATATTGGCGTGGCCACATCACAGAGAGCAAGCCATGTACTTTTCCTGATACACAAGTGTCCTTCTTCACTTCTGTAGTAACTTTAGCAATATATGCCCCATCACTTCTCTAGGTGGGATGTAGCTAAATTGCCAACAGACGGGATGTCGGGCGCCGAAATACTGTCACCGGAATCCCACAGCCTGGCAAAATATGCCGACGCCGATATCCAGAAGGAGATCAGGATACCAGGGTTGGCATTCTGAAAGGTGGAATCCCGAACGTCCGGACCCGGATAAATATTGCAGTTTCCCCAGGGATGGGGGGGCTAGGTTTAAGCACCACCGGAGGGGAAATTAAGGTTAAGCACCCCATACGGAGGGTTAGGCTACGGGGAGGGAGGGTTAGGGTTAAGCACCCCTGAAGGAGGTTTGGGTTAGAGCATGGTAATGGGGGTTTGGGTTTAGGCACCACCGGGGGGAGGTAAGTGTTAGGCACTGGGGGAGCGGTATTTTATACCGATTGCCTCTAGATATACTGTATATCCTGCCCCATCATCCCTCCCGTTACGCATTTATTCCCCACACTTACTACTTTAGTAGCACATTCAGCTTTATCACTCTGAAGCAGCACATTATTTTCCATCAACTCTGTAGTAACATGTTTTGTCGGAATCGGTATGAAATACCGCCAGCCTCATGGCCGGCGGTTCGATTCCCGCAGCAGCAGCCCGACTGATGAATAGATCCCGGCAGCAGCAGCCCGACAGCGCTGGAAATCCTGATCGTCCTCAGGTAAGTAATAACTAACCTAACCCCCCTAACCCTAACCCTCCTTAGCGGTGCCTTACCCTAACCTCCCCCCAAGTGCCTAACCCTAATCCCCCCTGTAAGTGCCTAACCCTAACCCCCCTTCCCCGCTGCCTAAACCTAAGTCCCCCAATGGGGTGCCTAACTCTAAGTCCCCCCCGGTGGTGCCTAAACCTATCCTAACCCTCCCGTGGGGGTGCCTAACCCTAAGTCCCCCCCGGGTGCGCTAAACCTAACCCCCCCCCCCCCCGCGCGCGACTGTCCGCTCGCGGTTCCCGGCATCCCTTCGATCGGGATGCCGGGCGCCTGTCTCCCGGCATCGGCAAAATGACAGGCTTCTAGATATAGACGCCGGTCATTTAACCCACGCCGGGATAAAGCAGTCGGGAAACCGGCTGTCGGGATCACGTCAGACGGTTTCCCGATTGCATCTCTGCCATATGAACACATTTCTAAATTGACCATATTCTTCCCTGCTCATCTCTGTAATAATACATTCTGTCCCACTGAAATCTATAGTAATGAATCCCTCCCCTCTCACAACTGTACTAATGCATTCTCCGCCCCCCTAACCTCTGTAGTAAGTTCCTCCCCACTGAAATCTGTAGTAATGCATTCCTCCTCTCTCACATCTGTATTAATGCATTGCCCCCTCACCTCTGTAATAGCACAATTCTCCCCACTCAAATCTGTAGTTATGCTTTCCTCCTCCCCTCTCAGCTCTGTAGTAACACATTTCTCCTCCCGCCTCTGTAGTAACACATTCCTCCCCTCTCTCCTTTGTAGTAACACATTCCTCCCCTTTCACCTCTGTAGTAACAAATTCCTCCCCCACCTCTGTAGTAAGACATTTCTCTTCCCGCCTCTGTAGTAACACATTCCTCCCCTCTCACCTTTGTAGTAACAAATTCCTCCCCCACCTCTGTAGTAACACATTCCTCCCCTCTCACCTCTGTAGTAACAAATTCCTACCCCACCTTTGTAGTAACACATTCCTCCCCTCTCACCTTTGTAGTAACACATTCCTCCCCTTTCACCTCTGTAGTAACAAATTCCTCCTCCACCTCTGTAGTAAGACATTTCTCTTCCCGCCTCTGTAGTAACACATTCCTCCCCTCTCACCTTTGTAGTAACAAATTCCTCCCCCACCTCTGTAGTAACACATTTCTCCTCCCACATCTGTACGGTAGTAACACATTCCTCCCCTCTCACCTTTGTAGTAACAAATTCCTCCCCCACCTCTGTTGTAACGCATTTCTTCCCTCTCACCTGTGTATTACACATTACTCTCCTCTCACTTCTGTAGTAACGCGGTGGTCATTTTTCCAGAAATTTGTGCATGCGTAGTAGCGAAGTCTCCGGGAACATGGTGTGGGTGCCAGAGTCTACTGCGCTGCCGGAGAGGAGGAGGCTCTCTCAGGGGCTGCACACGGGCTCCCTTCTATTTTAAACTGCCCCTGCCCCAGGGCCATCTGTTGCCAGTCACTGACTTATGGGGACTGCATTTAAATTTTAAACAACATTTTTTTTTAATCTCATCAAATGCTTTTTAAATTTGCCCTTCCCATTGTATTTTTTTAATAAATGTCACAAATGGAAGTAGTATAGGTTGAGTCTCCCATATCCAAATATTACAAAATATTCTGAAATACAGAATTTTTTTCGCATGACTCAGAAAATGAAACCTTTGCTTTTTGATGGTTCAATATACACAAACTTTGTTTAAGGCACAATATTATTAAAAATAAAGTATAAAATTACCTTCAGGCTTTGTGTATAAGGTGTATATGCAACTTAAATGAATTTCATGTATGTACACAAACTTTGTTTGAGCCACAAAATTATTGAAAACATTGCATAAAATTAGCTACAGGCTGTGTGTATAAGGTATATATAACACATAAATGCATTCTGTGTTTAGATTTGGGTCCCATTACCAAGATATTTCATTATGGTATGCAAATATTCCAAAATACGGAATAATCCGATATCCAAAATACCCCTGGTCCCAAGCATTTTGCATATGGGGGACTCAACCTGTATAGGCAAAAAAGAAGTCTGTAACAGATATCAGTGTAGAGTGATGTTTAGGCATGTTTGCTCAAACATTGCTAATTTATTGAGACAGATCCACTTTAAAACCAATTCAACTTCGATTGGCCTGGCAAACACGTCCTGAAAAGCAATCTTTGTTAAGTATATTTTTGTGATCCAACCACTGCAAAAATAATTAATAACAAATGTCTCCAGAGACATTTAATACAAAATGATTGAGTAAAAATTATTTTACATACATACTGTTTCACCTTTCATGCAAGCCTGAAGACAAGGCTGAAACTTAAATCTCCTAGTTCCCTGTCATTTAAACTACGGGTCAAATGCTCTTAAATTTATGATATGCAAGCAAGCAAACATATATGTATTTAAAGTATTATACAGAGAAATGTCGTAAACCTCGCTGAGTATTAATAATGCTGATCTTCATGCTGAAAGTATATGGCTAGATAATTTTTTTCATGATGTTGAATCCAAGTTTATGAGAATATACAGCAGTAACTCTTCAAAGAATGAGTAGCCAAAGCCACTTGAATGTTATAGATAGTGTGTAATGCCAGTGATATTGTAGACACAACACAGTAACCATGTCGATATGTCGATATGGTTCAACCTGTCGACAGGCATCATTTCGAAATCCGCAAAATGTCGACATGATAATTGTCGACAAATCATACCACAACCTTCGTTAGTGGGCTAAAAATGTGGAAGGGAGTATCACAAGTACTATCTCAAATTTCTGTCCGGTCTCTTGACCTACTGTACCACTTAGGAAAGGGGGAGTGGGCTTGGACTGCGCATCCTAATTTTAAACTTAATAAGTGGTGCTATCTTGCTGAGACTTGTAGTGCAATGCAGCAAACAGAAAATGCAGGTGCACACTCTAAGTACTAAGAATATATACAAACACACACATTTGTTTGTAAATTATTGGAGCAAATTCTGTGTTATAGAATATGTGGTGTTGCCCACAGAAACCAGTTACATTCTTATTGCTTTAATTTTCTAAGCTAAACTACAAACATAATTACAAACATCTGCTCGGTTGCTATAGGAAACATCTTTCAATCAGCTTTCATAAATGTCTTCATGTGTCCTGTATTGTATAAAATGAAATGATTAATAATCTCTGATTAGCTGTAATAATTGTAATTCAGTCATATAGCTACACTGCTGGACTTCTATAAACACTCATGCATGCACTGAATAGTAAACTACAATGTCCTGCATCTATAATGATTTTAAACCTAAAAGTAAAATACTAAGGGGTCTGTTCATCATCACTTACTTTATGCACAAGCAGGTGAAAATTTAAATTTTCACATACTTTTTTATGTAACGAGAACATTCATTATAAAGCTAATGCAGGAGATATCAGTGAATTATTTGCTTTCAGCAATACAAGACTTCAACTTTTCATGCTTTTGCAGTAGAAAAAAAAGGACAATAATACTTTACTTTAAAAAGTATAAATCAGGCATGAAAATTGTTTTAACATTTTTGCACAAGCTAAGCTATACTGGGTACACACTTGGCGATATATATCGTTCGCTCTATCGGCGGGTGTGTATGCCTGATATGTCTGTGAACAACCACCATCAACCATTGTATGGAGGCTCTAAAACATCAAAGTACATACAATGACCCAATAACTAACATTATTATATTGAAGACCAAATAATGTTAACAGTTGACTAGATTTAAGATATGTCATTATTGGGATGTAGTCAGCCTCCTGGCGTGAGGGATGCCGACGGCCTAAATACTGGTGCCGGAATCCCAATCGCCGGCATTCCGAAGGTAAGTATCGGGGTTAGGAGAGGGCTAGCTTTAGGGTTGGTACTAAGGGGGGAGGGTTAGGTTTAGGATGCGGGGAGGGGGAGGTTAGGTTTAGGCAACAGGAATGAGGGAGGGTTAGAGTAGGGGTTAGGATTAGTGGTACTATACTTACCTATGGGTGTCGGAATTCTGACTGTTGGGATGCCGCTGTTGGAATTCTGACCAGCGGCATCCCGACCGCCGGAAACCCATACCCAACCCGTCATTATCATCGAGTTTGGCCACAGTGTATGACTTTCCCTACAACAAATCCCACACTAGGGTGAGTGGGAGAGCACTGATCTATACAAGAGAATAATTTACCATAACAAAGTGAAGGCAACTGGCTACCCTTTATTGCACTGGATGAGTCCTTTATTATGCCAGATATCTCTCTAAATACGGCACGAGCTGAGCCCAGTTGATGTCCCGGCACCGGCCATGCCGCCCCATTTACCTTGTACCCACGGTAACGGCGCTGGTTGCACTGCCCTCTATACGGTTCTGCATACAGTAACTACCAATATAGAAGCAGCTTTCAATGGTGTTATCAGTCACTGAGGTTCCATATCACAGAATGATAGAAGGAGATGGTCAACGACAACAAGTATTTTTATTCTAAATGATACCTTTCTCCTGGCGTCATTAACAGTACTTCCCTCTTGCAGCATTATTAATAATATGTATTCTTTAGACTATGGCTAATGAAAAATAAATTCTGATTACAAAATGTATTCTATATTTCTGTTATCTAGGAAAGTGCAGACAAATAAGATGCATTTTAATTCACATTTTTGTTTTATGTTGGATGAAGGACAATTTTGTCATCTCATGTAATGTACATTGCACTTGTTCCAGGGGGTTTTAAGAGAGGAGAGGGCCTGTGTTCACTCCGCGGCCCCCCTCATCTCTGTCTACTGACAGCAGCAGTAGACTTCGGGCACTAGAGTGTACCTGGAGTCTACTGTGCAGGTCACCGGTAAAATGGCGTGGCAGCCATCTTCCCGGTGATTTCCTACTGCGCAAGTACAAAACACGGGGAAAATGGCCGCAGTGGCCATTTTCCAGGCATTTTGTGTAGCACTACTCCATGAGACTATATATTAAAAAAAAGGATGGGTGCAGGGTGTGCTCTGCGGGCCCCTTCTGGACTCAGATGCCCGCGTGCACCACACACTCTGCACCCATTATAAATATGCCCCTGACTTGTTCTCTGTGAATACTTGAATGAACTGTCCTACTTGCTTACTTGATAAGGCAGGTGAAAAGTCTACCCTTCCTTAATAAAACCTAAAGAGCCTGCTAATAAAATGATTCTAGAGAACATGAATATCACACTGGACATTTTATGACTGTCATCAATAACTGTCAATACAATAATTCTTCCAAAAAATTAGATTTATTTAGTAGTAAATCCTTTCACTTCACCTGATTCCAGTTCATCTCTAATGCTGGGATCACAGGGAATAAAGTATTGGGAAATATTTATAAAAAACTTATATTTATTCAAACTCTGCTGATATTCCCCTAAATAGTGCCTTGTATTCTGACCTAAGTCAGGTTTGACTGTTTAATTACATATCGTAGGTATGGTATTTTTCTAATTGTATTTTTGATGTATCCCTCCAACCTCTACCCTATTTATCTATCTTTGAACAGTCTCCATTTTGTTTTTATTCTCTGATAATTATTTCTGAAGTACAGTAATATATCTGTCAAACTCACCCTTCCCCTTCACACTTGGTGATATCGTGTGAGAAGGGGGGGATTAGCATCACAATGATTTTGTACCCTCTAGTAATAAGAATATATTCTCTTTTTTTGTTGAGAGTATGACGGTAATTAGGATACAGTGTAGATCTTTATGTATAGATTGTGTGACTGTAATTAGGACACAGTATACATCTTTATGTATAGATTTATATTGTCAGGGAGTACAAGTACATATAAATGGTGGGAATGCATTTAAAATGTGTGTGCTTTTCTGTGAATATGCCACAAAAATTGCTTTTTATCTGATGCTATATATAAAGCTATCAAAATAATAAAGTAATAAATATATGCTTCGGTTCATAGCTTTATCATATACACCCTTTCAGATATTTTATCCCTGCGTCTGGCAAGGCAATTGAAATAGCTTTGTTATATATGTATTCATTGCAGTATTAGTATGTATTGCAGTACAATTAATTACTGATCTGCCATATAAAGTTGCATGGTGGTAAAATTGGATAACAGAGCCTGGAGCATCTTAATCTATTAGAGAGAGACACTCGCTTTGCAAGTTTTTATGGGACTTCAATAGAAGACTTGTCAAACTGTAGGAAAAATATGCTTACACATTGTGTTAAAATGGAAATAAAGACCTTTACACTGAACAGTTCAATGGCCTTTCTAGTGAACCCTAGGCCTGATTCAGACCCGGTCGCAAGTGCTGAGCGCTCGCAACCGGGTCGATGGTGGGCCAGTGTGCATGTGCACGACGGAGCCGGCTCCGTCGTGCGCATGCGCGAGACCCGGATAGCGACGGGCACTCCGTCGCTCTGGGTCTCGCAACAAAGGGGGCGAGCTGTCGATGTTGAGTGTTGGTGGGCGGGCCGGGGGAGTGGCTGCCCAAACGGAGGCATTCCCATGTGAACGCCTCCGTTTGAGGGCGGCCCCACTGACATCACGAGTGATCTCAGTGAGAGAGATTTCGGCTCTGTTAGAGCCGAAATCTCTCTGGGGCTTGCGGCCACGAGACCCTACCACAAGGGTCTCATCGCAAGCCCGTCGGTCGCGATGGTCTTGACCATCGCGACCATCTTCCTGGCCGCTCGCTATAGCTGTGGGTGGTCACCCACAGCTATGTGAGCGGCCAGCAGGCCGATCTAAGAAAAAAAAAGACCGGCCCTGATTCAGAGCGAGCGCTCTGTCAGAACGTCCGGCTCTGAATCAGGGCCCCTGTGCTAAGTACAGCTCTCATCCTAACCTGCTGCTTACATGCTTCTTCCTCACTGTCTACCCTATCCGTGTCACCCCTGACTGTCTCCCCCCCACCCCCTATAGAATGTAAGCTCTCACGAGCAGGGCCCTCTTACCTTATGTGCTTTACCTTCCCTCTCTCATACGATCACCTACTCAAAACTCTACACAAGGGCACTTAATACTTGGTAGCTGACGCCCTGCTGCTTTTTTGAGTGTTATGATCGCTGCAGCAATGTTTATAAACTATGTTCTTCTGTATTGTCTTGTACTGTAAGTCGCTGTTTTACGAATTTGGTTATTTGTTAATGTACTTTGTGAGGCGCTGCAGAACCCTTGTGGCGCCATATAAATAAAGGATAATAATAATATATGTTGTTTGTTTTCTTTAACTGTGCCTATTGGACCCTTATGTCTATCCATTAATCTCCCAGCCACGCTATATAACATCAACGGACTATACCGAAAAATATCAAGGCCTGGCCTTAGCAAAAATATCAGGACTACTCGGCCAAAGCCAGCTTTACTGTGTCTTATTAATTAACAAGCTCTCACTTGTCAGCATATTTAATCCCCAAATTTAAAATGGCAATGATTTTAATAGAAAATTACACTGTGTTCTACTATTGAATTACTTGCCGTTGTAAATTTGGGGGTTTTAACGTGTTGACAAGTGGCGGCTTTTAAAAGCTGCTCCTTAGTAAATAAACCTCATATATATACACGCATCAGTCAAAACATTAAAACCTGCAAAATATTATCTGGGTCTCCGTTGTGCCACTAAAAACAGCTCTTACCTGTAAATTGCGAGATGGGACTCCATAGCTTGGACTGTTCCTGCACATCCCACAGATTGTCGTTAAGATTGATACCTGGGTAATTTGAAGGCAAAGTCAAAACCTTGAACTCTATAATGTTTTTCAAAGTATTCCTGAACAATGTTTGGCATGTGGCAGGGCGCATTATCCTGCTTAAAGAGGCCAATGCCATTAGGGGATGTTTTTGCCATGAAGTAGTGTACTTGGTCTGCAACAATATTTAGGTATGTCTCAAAATAACATCCATATGAATGACAGAGTCCAAAGTTTCCCAGTAGAATAATGCTCAGAGAATCACATTGCCTTTGCCAATTTCCATTGCTCCCATAGTGCATCCTGGTGCCATCTCTTCCCTAGATAACTGTCACACTTGCACCCGGCATTCCTCATTATATAAATTATACAGGTTCATGGCTGGCTTCAGTGGAAATTGGCAGTCTTGTCAAAAACCTATCAGAAAGCTACAAAAGTATAATTTTAACCTCATTCTGAGCAAACTTGATGACTCATGAATGTACATATTAAATCAAGAGCCTCTGTGCTTTCATGCAAGGGCGTAACTAGAACTTTGTGGGACACATAGCAAGAGCTTAAAATGGCTCCCCAGAGGTAATAAGAACACATACATTTGCCCCCACACAGAGCCCATTCATGTTATGCCAGACAGAGCTCATTCAGGTTATGCCACACATTACACCCCACAGTCATGCCCTTTACAGATTATTTCACACAATAGTAGTGCCTCTTACACATTATGCCCCCCCCAGCAACTCACCTCTCCATGTCCCTCCAGCAGCCTCTTGCCCCCCTCCCCCTGTCTGCCATCAGCAATCAGCAGGTGTAGATTTGGTGCCGGGCCGCCAGCTAATTACAGCTGGTGCACCAGCAGGCAGCAGCTGACATGGGTAGACAGCGCCTGCACATTTTTAATTTGGCGCCGGTCAAAGAGCAAATTGGAGCCCACGGACCGGCAGCCAATCAGGAGCCACCACTGCTGTTTGACTGCCGGTCCACGAGCTCTGATTGCCTCATGACCGGCGGTACTGTTTCCCCATGACTGCCTGCCAGTGTGCTAGCTGTAATCAGCTGGCGGTCTGCCATCAAATCAACATCACTGACACCCATGCCCCCTCAACAGCCCTGATTAACCGTCCCACCTTGTGTGTGTGACTGGGTGCAGGAAGCACAGAGGGCCACAGAGGCATCTCGGGAACCATAGCTCATAGCCCCCCATTTGCATGCATGTTAGTAAACAGTGGGGTCATTTTCAGGATCAATGGATTGAGGTTATAAGTAAGAACAATGTAAACAAATAAATGCTACTGGTGTACTTCCGGATCCATTCATCAACCCGGGAAACGCTGGGTGTCCCAACTATATATATACATACATGCCCACGCCATGACACTACCACCACCATGCTTCACTGATGAGGTGGTATGTTTTGGATCATGAGCAGTTCCTTTCCTTCTCTTCTCTTCCCATCACTCTGGTACAAGTTGATCTTTGTCTCATCTGTCAATAGGATGTTGTTCCAGAACTGTAATGGCTTTTTTAGATGTTGTTTGGCAAACTCTAATCTGGTCTTCCTGTTTTTGTGGCTCACCAATGATTTGCATCTTGTGGTGAACCCTCTATATTCACTCTTGTGAAGTCTTCTGTTGATTGTTGACTTTGACACATATACATCTACCTCCAGGAGAGTGTTCTTGATTTGGCCAACTGTTGTGATGGGATTTTTCTTCACCAGGGAAATAATTCTTTTGTCATCCACCACAGTTGTTTTCCATGGTCTTCCGGGTCTTTTGGTGTTGCTGAGTTCTCCGGTGTGTTCTTTCTTTTTAAGAATGTTCCAAACAGTTGATTTGGCCACACCTAATGTTTTTGCTATCTCTCTGAGGGGTTTGTTTTGATTTTTCAGCCTAATGATGGCTTGCTTCACTGATAGTGACAGCTCTTTCGATCTCATATTGAGAGTTGACAGCAACTGATTCCAAATGCAAATGTCACACCTAGAATCAACTGCAGACCTTTTACCGGCTTAATTGATAATGAAATAAAGAGGGAATAGCCCACACCTGTCCATGAAATAGCTTTTGAGTTGATAGTCCCATTACTTTTGGCCCCTTAAAAAGTGGGAGGCAAATATTGAAACTGTTGTAATTCCTACACCGTTCACCCGATTTGGGTGTAATTACCCTCAAATTAAATCTGAAAGTCTGCAGTTAAAGCACATCTTGTTTGTTTCATTTCAAAACCATTGTGGTGGTGAATAGAAGCCAAAATATGAAAATTCTGTCAATGTCCCAATATTTATGGACCTGACTGTATATAGACTCGATATACCAGTTACATCAAAGTACACAAAGTACAGTTCTAAAGATACCCTAGCATTCAAGGTTTTTTGCAAACAATCAAGAGCAAATCATAATAAATTGTCAAAAACACAGATCATTGTCTTATTGGATAGGTCCACAAATGTAACAGATCACTCAATGTTAACTTAAATGCGTTACTCATAAAAAAGACCTGGACAGACATCCGTGGTGCTCATAGAGATAGCCGCATTAACAGATATACCCCATAATGATAAAACATCTGTAAACAAAGACCAACATTATAAAAAACTGTGTAACCCAAATTTTCATTCAAACCCTTCAGGTATACTGTTCCTAATCTGTAGATCCAGAGTGACTCTGCAGCAATTTCCGGGATCTATTCCCCCCGCGAGTCACGGCTGGAACATGATCTATAATTATATATCTAAGGGTAGATAAATTGTGACTTGCCTCTAAAAAATGTCTGGCTATAGGTTGGTCACTTGAGCCAAAATTAATGGCTGCTGGAATGGCCGACATGTGCAATGCCATACGTTCACGCAGTGTCCGGTCGGTCTTGCCGACATAGCTCAGGCCACATGGACATTTGATTAGATAAATCACATATTTTGTAGTACAGATAACCCTATGTCGTATGTTGTAGCGCTTGCCAAAGTAATCACCTGTAGTCCTATACCTGCACATGAGGCAATTGAGGCACTTGTAGCAACCCTTTTTAAAACTTAAAAATTGGTCTTTCTCGTTGCTTCCCAGTCTACTAACATCTGTTTTAACCAACCAGTCTCGGATGTTGTTACACCGAGAGTAACTTGACATTATTGTAGTATCAGCCAGGTTCATCTCACTATCCCTCTGCACAATAGGCCAATGTTGTTTGGAAATAGAATTGATTTTGTAACTTAGTGTATTGTAATGATTCACCCATGGAAATTGTTTCTGTGTCTGTAAGAGGCTTTTCTTACACAAAAGGTCATCACATGACACATGCATAGCTTTGTCCTTAGCGCCTGTTTATCATAGCATTAGTGATAACATTTAGTATCCTCTGATAGATTTTACTGGAGTCCATTTAACTGTCACTGCAAATGCGTCTTGCCAGTAAAAATTGGGAATAGGGTAACCCGTATTTGGAAGACTTGGGGTGGAAACTGCTTGCATGCAATAGGGAGTTGTTACTCAAAATAGGGAGTTGTTACTCAATAGGGAGTTGTTACTCATGATTCTCACACACAATTTCTTTCTATTTGA
Source organism: Taudactylus pleione (assembly GCA_031769625.1). Classification (NCBI taxonomy): domain Eukaryota; kingdom Metazoa; phylum Chordata; class Amphibia; order Anura; family Myobatrachidae; genus Taudactylus; species Taudactylus pleione. The sequence continues at coordinate 2,050,025 of JAUIMM010000387.1, forward strand.
TGGTAAGCTGTACCTATCGGGATGTATTCATTTCTACCTCCGATACATAGATGATCTCTTCATTATTTGGTCTGGTACGAAGGAGAATTTTGTGGATATGATTAATAATCATAATATGACCAGTAGCCCTATCAAATTTACTTATACTATCGATGCAATTAGTGTGACACTCCTTGATGTTGAGATCTGAAAATGTGGGGGCAAATTGAGCGCTTCCCTTTATCGTAAACTAGCTAACCGCAACTCCCTATTGCATGCATAGCGATGCGAATCGTTAACACAAGCTTCTGCTGATTAGAATGATATGCGGAATGCCTATGTTCTGTGAGCGACTCCAGGTGCAACTGCATGTGAAACGCTACATTACAGTGTCAGCGGCTGTGACACTGTAATGTAGCGTTTTGCATGCAGATACACCCGCAGTTGCACACAGAACATAGGCATGCCGCATATCATTCTAATCAGCAGAAGCTTGTGCTAACTATTTGCATCGCTATGTGAATAAGACGCATATGAAGGTAAAAAGTCGCACAAAAACACGCTCGGTGCTACCGAGTCACACGGAGCTCCCACGTTGTGTGGCGCACGAAGGATAGATGTATGTTGACACATCTGTATATTTACTGTATATACTGTATATGGATGCATATATACTGTGTATATATATATATATATATATATATATATATACATATATATGGGGGGGAGAAAGTATTTGTAAATTTGTGATAGTTATTTTTGCAGAAAACATTGAGTGAATATTCTCTGTATAATCTCCGTGTGATATATAGGGGCTGTATGAATAATGGTTAATAAATAAATAAAATTATGAAAAAGGAATAAAGTAACAGGTTAAGTCTTGTGCTGTGCTACATTTTCCGTGAGATTGAAATACGCTTGACTACCTGCAGTTTTTCATGTGGTTCAATAGGATGTCATGATAATTCATTGGGTCCTAACTACATGTGTCAGATTAGATAAGAGTGAGCGACGATGCAAGTCATTTAGCATTAAGAATTTTCTTTTAAGTCCTAACTCTATGATATGTTTGAGATCTGTAATGAACCTACAACCTGCTATTTTATACCTTTGGATATTTTAAAGATATTACACCAGTAACTTGCTAGAAGTAAAAGAGAAAAACTTTTGTCTTGTTATTGTCATTATTTTTCTATTAAAACAGCAGTAACCTGTAAATGTTGCTGCTAGGATACATGGACCCACACTTGTCCACAATTGTTTGGGCATCTTCTACTGTATTAATACTGTACAGTGAATTACCTACAACTGCAGAAAAAAAAATATATAAAAACTATGGATGTTATTGCTGTCACTGCAGATAAAAAGAGGTATACCCCCATGGAGGCATTTTTTCTTCATGGTCCAGACTGCTGCAAGGTTAGTGACCAAGTTCTTCCTATCCCAATGGTCAATATTTCCCATACTGTAGATGTCCACAGTCTTTTCACCAACACGGTTCAGCGTTGGTAAATGGACTGTGGATATCTATGGGGAAATCCTGACCATTGGGATAGGAGGACTTTGACACTAACCTTTCCGCAGTCCGGACCATGAACCCCTACAAAGGTGACCTACTTTTCCATTTTGTAACTCCACCCATGGTTTATTATTATACTGGATGTTCACCTAATTTTCTATGATGTTATTATTGTTCAATAAACTGTTGTATATTCTATAAATACTAAAAAGAACATTTTATTCCCGTAAGTCAACTCCCTGAGTGCTTCTTGGGGTGAAAGATACAAATTGATACTCCACAAGGGATGTTGCAGTGTAAATAGATACTTTGATGCACAGGAACCTATGGTGTACACTGTGAGTAGGGTTCACCCATTGACCACCTATATTACATAGTTGGTGAACCCCTTACTTTTTCATGTAGATATGGGGACCTGTAAAGATTCCTTTATATGAGCATCTCAAGTAACTCACCAACGCCCTTCGCTGCTTACCTTTTCATAGATATGTTGGGATCTTAAGGTCGACCTATGCAAAATCATATAAACCCGGGTGCTCTAAGTGTATATATCTACGAAACAAACTACACTCTGAAAAAACATTTTTTCTGTTTCATTACCCTGAAATATCCGCAGAAGATAACTAGCTATTTAAGAATAACTACATCCACAACATATTGGTGCCCGACTTGGATAGGATCCTTGTATACAGCAGAGCTATATCGCCATGCCTATCGTTTTGACTCATATTAACTCTTATTGACTACTGTATAAGACCTACCCTTTTGAATTGACCAGTAGTGCGCTCGAGAGTTGGCTGTGGAACCTTTTCTTGTTTAAAGTTTGGAATATTTGTGTGCCAGGTGATACAATGATAGTGGGCTGTGTACATTGTATTATTGGTTTTATGTAGATGGCATTTGCCTCAGTGACTGCTTTGTTTTGCTTTCCTTTGCAGAACAGAATTTAGAAAATATTGTAATGAATGGATTCAGTTCATTTCCAAGTTTACCAACTCTGTAAGTCAATAGAATACAATAGAACTGTACAATAGACGGTGTACGGTGTGTTATTAGTACTACTTTTTCCTTTGCACATGCCAAGCAACTATGTTTCCTTTGGCACAATGCTATATACATTTTTTTTTTTTAATTGTTCTTTTTGTCTCTGTAACCTATTGGACACAAATCAAGCCACTTGTTGTTTCTGTGACTTTGTGTATGCTAATTTGCTAATTACAACACTAATTTATTTACTGTAATTATGGGTACGGGGACATATTTACCAACATTGGGCCTGGTACAGAGTTACAACAAGGCAATAAAAGGAGCAATTTGCACCTTGGCAAACCATGTTACATTGCAGGTGGGGCACATTTATGTACATAGAAATCTAGGGTTAAAATAACTAAGAATCGTGTCTGGCCCGAGTTTAAAGTAAACTTGCTCAGCATCGTAGGTACATTCGAGAGTTTTGTTTCCTGAAACACTCAAATTTACCAAGAATAGTATTTTGATGAGTCGTGTTTTCCAATGGCGTATGAGATCGTGGTTCTCCTCCGTGTTCTCTGTGTCTAGCCGCAGCCAGACACACCCGAACATGCACCCTGCACAGATTAGTGAGATCTGTGCAGACTTGTGTGTGTATAGTGTAAAAAAAAGTGTAAAAATTGAAAAAAAAATGTAGTGGGGCCCCTCCTCCCACGCATATCTAGCACCAGGCTTTTTGAGCCGGTCCTGGTTCAGGAAATACAAGGAAAAAAGAGTCCCCCGTATTTCAATGAACCAGCGCCAGGCTACGGGGTGTGTGTACTGTCTTTATTGAAAGAGGTTTTTTTTACAGGAGGACTATAGGCACCAGCGGGCTCTTAATGCCCCACATGCTGGCACTTGTGGTTCCCCAAGTACTGTAATACAGGAGAGGCTTGCAGGGACCCATAGTCCCCATGTAGAAGACAACATTACTTGAAATCTATTATTTACCGCTATCGACCTTGCATCCACTGCACAGAAGTGCAGGGGATAGTCCCAGGCTTCAGCCCTGTCCTGGGGTTACCTGGAAAGGGTGACCCCTTTATTGGGGGGGGTCCCCATTTGTCCAGCAAACCCCCAGCCTGGGGTGACTAGTTGAGGGAGAGAATGCTTTGGACGGGGGACTCCGTCAAGCATGTTTCACCCGTATTTCCTGAAACAGTACTGGGTCAAAAAGCATGGTGTTGGTTATGCTTGAGAGGAAAACGCCTGTTTTCTCATTATTTTAGTAAAAATAATATTGATAAATATTCCAGTTAGTAAGCCTGTGTTCCCTGTTGCTGTAGCCTACCCACTTCACAGTTCAATGTGCATACAGCTGTAACACATTGGGTATTTGCACGTTTTTCTCTCACATGCACAAAACTGCTGCTCACTTCATATCATTTGTTTTTGTTTTGTGCAGCATTCTCCATAAGACTGTTGTGTATGAGAACATCAGGAGGGTAACAGTTTTTGGCACACTCAAACCACCCTGTCTGCCACCAACAATTATTTCATGGTCAAAGTCACTTAGATCACATTCCTGCCTTATTTTGGTGTTTGGTGTGTCCATGTCTGCATGCTTTCATTGCTGCCACATGATTGGCTGATGAAATAATTGCATTAAATATACAGTACATAAATAGAGACTGTTTATCACACTGCATCTTCATGAAATCAGACATCACTTATTACCAGTAGACAAAATTTCAGCACATTTTGACCTCGCCAGTGGCTGACATTGGGTGAGTTATAACTGGGCAGATTATTATTATTTCTTAAGGAATAGAAATGAGTTTGTCTCTACACCCCCTGCTGACTGGCATATCTAGCCACTTACTCCAGCAAGAAATTGTTACTGATGAGATCGTATCCCTGGAAATCTTCTGCATAGACTGGCAATTAGGATATGAGCTATCTAACCCTTTTATATAGAGAACCATCGCCACACATAGACCTCTTTGTTCATGTTTTTGTTCTGCATGTTACTTTATAACTTTATGTTTTGCTTTTGTATCTCTTTCAGGATGTTTTAGATTCTCTGATAAAATAATACATTGAATACTTGCCAAGATTGCTGCTGCTGGCTGCCTGTGCTCCATAGGAGGTCAAACGTATAGGTATCCCACTGATTGTGTCAGATAGAAGAGATCATTTTGGCACCTCGCTGTAACAGCTTCTCATTTGAACTGTTATAATGAGGACTGAGGATTGGTGAAACTTGTTAAAGCAAGGGTCTTCACTGTTCATGTGATGTACAGTCAGCTGAATCCACAGATCTCTCCTTCTCTCCGGCTTTGTGTGCTCTAATCCAGCGGTTTACACGTTCCCCTGTCTCATGGTACATTAAACGTTATTCATTTCAAACAGTGCAGATTCACATATTTCCGTTATTAGAGACATCATCCATTTCCAATACAAATGATCTTAATGTCCCCATTGCTGTTTGGGAAGTTGTGTTCTCAGGGTGTTGTGCATGTCATATAGCCAGAATACAGCACATGGAGGGGGAAAATGACAGTAATTGCCTCCATTTATTTTTCACTTTTATAACCCACAACTGTAATGGATGCAATGTTTCTGATCTTATTCAGTATGCTCCTAGAGAAACAATATTTCTTTATTACAAAGAGGAATGTTACATTGTTTGCTTTGCAGCAACTTGTAATATACATTTTCCCATTACTGTATAGTAAGTAAGGGGGGGATCCAGAGAGCTGACTGGGGCAGGTAACCAGGGGGTAGTTAGGCTGCATGTCCTAACTGAACATGAAAACTTCCCTTTTCCAGAAGATGAGAATGGTTCAGTGGATAGGTATGTAGGAGGGAAAAAGTAGACGCCTCTAGTAGCAGGGAGTGTCATATAGGGGGCAGCACAGAGACATAAATGTTTAGGAGATGGGACAGCTTTATTTTTATGCTGCAATTTAGATGTCAGTTAGGACACACCCCTCCCAAATCTAAATATCTCATATGCACATTTGAAATCTTCCCAACCCGCAGAGCAGCATGGTTTTGTCCAGATGCACAATTACTTGCTCTATCTTACTGTATTGAGTGTATTTCTAAATCTGGAGCAGGTCAAATAAGAGATTGTATTTCCTTGCTTTCATTTTTAGTGCAAGTTCCCTTTCATTACAACTATACTATTAGCTATGTAGTGTATCACAGAATGGTGGCTTCCAGTGTATGTTCATTGAATCCTATAAAAGGCCATATGCATCTAGTATGTTCCAACTAATCCCATCATGCCTAATGTTGAGGGAACACTGTTGGAGATTACAGACTTCCAAGCAACTCCCGTTCTTGAATGTATTTCAGTTCTGTGTAGATATATGAGACCTATAGTGTGTGTGATGGCAATATGTGCTGATGGTTTATGGGTGGTATACTGTCAATGCTTACATGTATATAGATAGAATTTCTAGGAGGAAATCATTATTTAATAGGGTGATGTCCTAGCCTGTCCCTGCTCGTTTGCCTTATCTATTTGTCTAGGAAATTGAGAGTTTATAATATAAACAATTTGCACAGACAGGACTCCATTGATTAATTACTAGTGATTTGCTTCTGGGTAAGTGTTATCATTATTATTACTATTTAACACTTTTATTACAGTGGCAGCCATAGCTAATCCTTTCCAGAGCAGGAAACATATTGCTTGGGAGGCATTTTTCTTGTTTTACTGATTATGCTTGGGGGCCTGGCGTCCTTGTGGAACTTGAATCACAGATGTAAGCTTTCAATTCCACTGCTATTTAGAAAAAAGTTAAACAGCTAATATTTATTTTCCGGGGGGCAGAGAGATAGGCCTATTAATTTGTAAGAGGCCTGCAGTAAAAAAAGAAAGTGTATTAACTGCTTCCTCTTGGTACTTTCACCCCCTTGATATTTATAAATGCTATTGAAACACCCATGCTATTGGTGAGAATGAGCGAATACTTAGTGCTAATACAGTTATTAGAAACTGTAAAAGGGTTATAACCAGTGGGAACACCATTAGTATATAGGGTGAAAGTAAATGGGATATTTTGTCTTTTGAAAAATTGGTCCCTCAGTGCTATGCTGCTAATTTTACTAAAAAGGCCACACATGTTATAACTGTTGGCTGAATGTTATAATAAAAATGTCATGCAACCGAGTTTGTTACCCAGGAACATGATTTCCACATAAAAGGCCTTAAGAGACTAATGAAGTTTGTGGTGCCGACTGTACAGATTTTATATTCAGAGTACTTTGGTGAAAGGCCTCGTCGTTAGTATTATTGTAATGTAACACATCCCCTCCAACAGGTATTGCATGAATACTTTACTAGAGGTAAAAATTGTAATTTCTAAAAGGAAAAATGTACAAAGGTGTTAGACCAGTGCAGTAATATACCTTAAGAGCATTGTCTGGGATCTTCATTTCTCTGTATTGCAAAACTAATTAGATCTCTTGAGGAAAGTAACATTTAAGTTTAAAACTAAGTAACACAAAGCATTGTTTCAAATTTCTGGCATCTCTCAGATTGGCTTTAGGGAAGCAAGATAACGTACATCATATAAAAGTCCCCATAGAGTAATATACTGAAACTATGTTGTCACTCATCTGCTTAAACTGGATTTATTTCAAAAAAATCTACAAATATTTTATTGCTTGAATTTTATCTACAACATATACCACTAGTACAATACTAATTCTATTTTAGCTTTACTGGTACTCGGTTTTAGCCAATACTTCTGCTAAACTAGGTTTAGAGTTACCTTTATAAAACTGTTACCTAAAACTTAATTCTTAATTTGAAATAAGATACTTATTTGGGATAACAGGCTTTGGCAATCATTTGAGGCAATCCTTTGTCATCCCTACTCTAAAAATATAGGCCCTCATTCAGAGCAGTACGCTCTGAGCAGAGCGCACGCTCTGAATGAGTGCCGCCCTCCTAAAAAATGGAGTGTCCTCCTGGACGCTCGTATAGCTGTGGGTCACCACCCACAGGCTATACGAGCGTGTAGTTTGATGGCCGCGATGGTCTTGACCATCGCGACCATCGAAACTGCGAGCCAGAGCCTGCGGTTGAGGTTTTCAACCGCAAGCTCCGGAGTGATTTTGGCTCTATCAGAGCCCAAATCACTCCTACTGACATCACTAGTGATGTCAGTGGGCCGGCTTCTGACGGGAGGCATTCCCGTGGGAACGCCCCCGTCAGGGAGGCACGCCCCCGGCACGCCCACCAAAGGGGGCGTGCTGTCAATCAACATCGACAGCACGCCCCCTTTGATCAGACACAACGAGCGAAGGACTTTCCTTCGCTCGTCGCATCTGGCGCATGCGCACGACGGAGCTCCCTCCGTCGTGCGCATGCTCAGTGCAGAACATCGACCCACTTGCGAGCGGACAGCCGCTCACGAGTGGGTCTGAATCAGGGCCATAGTTTTCAATCGACCATCAATAGTTAACAACCATTGATTGTTAACTATTGATGGTCAATGGTTTAACATATAATTGATCTCCATCAAGCGATGGCAGACTGGGACCCGATGGTACAAACTATTGATGGTTTTGTGCCATTGACTGTAATCATGATAGAACAATCACTGGTGACCATCGATGACAGCCCACCAATGGCCATTTCTATTTTATAGTGACATGTTAGAGTTTAGACATAATTTCTACCTTTTGCCATTATTAGGGCTCACCAGTCTCCATAAATTTGGATGTGAAGTGTTGTAGAAAGAAGCTCAATGAAAATAATTAGTGAGATCTTTAAGTTAAGGCATCCATACATTTGCAGGCCATTTCCCAGATTCCCTGATTGGACCAGAACCGCTGATCCGCCGGTCGGAAATACGGGGAATCTGTGAAATTCTGTTAACAATCCCCGATTTGCTGATCCTGATCATATTTTGGACGGGATTAGAAAATCTGGGAAATCTGGGAAAGTCAACATGTGGTATTTCACTGGTGCCTTGGCGTCTGGGAATTGGGGAATTGCCCCAACACATCGTAAATGTATTGGGGCCTTAACTCTGGTGGGACAATATGCAAATAAGCCACTTGAATTTAAGAAAACATTCTTTTGGCAAATGTCATTTTTATGACAGTCCTTTTTGAGTCAGTGCACTTCCTGCTGAGGTATGTAGGATTTCTATAGGGGTTAGCATACTTGTTTTATGATCAAAGTAGAGAAAAACGGTCACAATAAGCCTACATTTTATTAAAATTACTGTGTTTCCCATACATATGATTTGGGTCTATTGGATCCTTCTCAGGAAAGTCTGGTAAGAAGCCCATAGGGCTATCGGGAACAAGTTCCGAAAAGTTTTGTTTTCCAGGGTTTAATGCATAAGGGGAACACGGTCAAACCTCCAACCACATTTTTGAGGATAGTATCTACTGCCTTGTATATTAAAATGTGTATGTTAGGCATATGGTAGCTGGTCAGGGCCGGCAACAGACATCTTGGGGTCCGGTACACTGATGTCTCTGGGGGCCCCACCTTCTCACCACAACCACCGATCCCGCACATCCCTCCCCTGCATGTGTGATATGTGAAGCATGATAATGTTAACTGAAAGATATGCCAGCCTTTAAATAAAGTAAAAATACACTGACTTACCACACTGTCTCTCTGTCACTGATGATGGAGGCTGTAGTTCTTGTCTTCTGTCTCTTGCAAGGTGGTCTTAATGACGGTGCTGTGGATGCCTCAGGGGTAGGAGGGATGGTGTCTGCAACCAGCCGTCCTCAGTCCTCATCACCCTCAAATTCAGCCTCTCATCACCATTCTCAGCCCAGAAGCCCCCATCACCTTCCTCCGTCCCCAGCCCCCATTACCTATTGTCCAAGCCCCATCAACCTATCTCTGACCCCTTCACCTTCCTCCATCCCTAGCCCCATTCAAATTTCTCTACCCCAGCCTCTATCATCTTCCTCTGCCCCCATAATCTTCCTCTGCTCCTTCACATTTCTCCGTCCCTAGCCCCACCTTCGTCTGCTCCCAGCCCTTGTCACCTACCCCCAGCACCTTCCTCTGCCCCTTCATCTTCCTCTATCCCCAGCCCCCATCACCTTCCTCTGCCCCCAGCCCATGTCACCTTCCTCTGCTCCCAGCCAATGTCATCTTCTGACCCAGCCCCATCACCTTCCTTTGCCCCCAGCCCATGTCACTTTCCTCTGCCCCAGCCATGTCACCTTCTGTCCCCAGCCCCCATCACTTTCCTATGCCCCAGCCCATGTCACCTTCTGTCCCCAGCCCCTATCACTTTCCTATGCCCCTTTATCTTTCTCCATCCCCAGCCCCCATCACCTTCCGCTGCCCCCAGCCCCTATCAGCTTCCTATGCCCCCTTCACATTCTTCCGTCCCCAGCACCCATCATCTTCCTCTGCCCCAGCCCCTATTCCTCTACCATCCGGGGATCTATCCACTTCCACTTCCATCCCCTTAACACCACAGCGGCGCAGCCTGCCTGATGTGCGGCAATGTGACCTATGATGTCACGCCACTGTGTTGCTCACCTAAAGATCAGGCCCGGCCCGGGCCGCAGCTGAGCCACCCGGAAGAGCCCAGTGCTCGGAGGCCGTGGCCCGTCGGCTGGAACAGAGACCACTGTCTGCGGCCCCGTTTTGTGCCCATCCGTTCCTCTGGGCCCCTCTAGACCTCGGGGCCCGGTATGGGTGTCCCCTTAGCCCCCCTTGTCGCCGAGCCTGTAGCCGGTGACCACTTGGCAGGTGCACAGGTATATGGCCAACTGTCACATTTTAAACATGAACAAGTGGCCTGGAAAACATGAACTGTTTGGGGTACTGAGGATCGAGTTTCAACCTAGAGAACTGCTAGCAGGTATGATCTCCATATGTAAAAGTTAAGTATTCTCAGAGGAACCTGGAGGTCTTTTGGAAATAAACATTTTCCTTTGAAACTGTGCTTTGTTGGGTGCTGAGTAAATAGGTGTCATGCTCTTAGAGAGCTACTCTAATTTATGCTCAAGGAGTAAATATGGTTTAGTTAGAACCAAACATGTATTAGGCTGTTTTTCTGTACCATTGCAATCTGCCAATAACGCTGACTGCAGTCCATTACATTAAATCTGCTGGCCTGTAGGCACTTCCTGAGTGACTGCAGCTTTGTGCCTTGTCTGCAGCATGAGATGGTGATCCCACTACTGATATACTGTAATTAAATTATGTACTGCCATAGGGAAGAATGCTTTCTGAATGAGCTTCGGCTCTACTGTTTTGCTCTACTTTTAGATTCACAGGTGTGTGTAAGACCTGCCTGGCAAGATAAGGGGTCACCTCACTGGTGATACTTGCCATCACTTTCCCTGAGTACCACCTGCATCATTACTCAGACCAGAAAGCGTTTCTAAACATTTATAATAGAAACTGTGTCTATGAATCATGTTTGTAACACATTGATTTTCAGTAATAGTTTTCTTTTATTACTATATTGTAATCTACAATTAGGTATAATTAAGTATACTAAAATCCATATTTTTATGGATAATATTTGTAAGATTCATACATTGCTGTAGTCTTGTATGGCTTGATCTGGCGCTTCTTGGTGTGGGAGTAATAAGGTATGCTGTGGAGAGTAGTGGGTTGTTTTACAGCATGAGGTAGGCAATGGAATCTGTACCATCTGTAGCTGCCAGCCAGATGTCTTAAACTTTATAACAGGTCATTGATAAATGTAGTTGTATTAGATAAAGTTTCATGAGAATGTTCCAATTAGTTTTGCCAATAATAGCCAATGGCAAAAAGCTGCCATGGGTTTATCAGGTTTTCTTCCAGTCTTGGTTGACATATGATTGATCTCATTAAGAGTACGTTGTTACGAATACTTATTGATTTTGATCTATGCACAGCACCTTGATGTATATTAGGTCTACAGCAACCAAACTACCTGTGCAAATTGCTACCTATATTTCCTCATTATTTGTAACACTTCCATACATTTTATTTCAACTCTTCTTCACTATTATTTTAGGCTTATCCTCCTTTAACTTGTTTTTACTTATCTTACAGCATTAAAATATTAGAGTCCTTTAGTATATTAACTCTGAACAGCAATTTGGTTGAAGCCCACCCTCTCTATATATCATCATCATTGGTGCCACCATTAGGCTAACCTAGTAGTGTGCTAAGAATAGCAATGATTATTGCACTCTTAAAACACTGATTGTCTCTCATCCAGTGTTTTTAAATAACCCACATTTCCCCCCACAGACAGCCAGCAACGTCTTTAATGTAAAGCTGTTGGCTAATGCTCCTGTTCTATTTCAGTGTTATTCTGGGATAGTAGCATGTGACTGCTGGGCCCCATATATGATAATGAGTTTGTGAGGCAGGTGAATACCACTGATTTACCATAAGATTTGCTAATGATATGACATCACTAGAAACATTTATTAAAGCTAATCAATTTATTAGTGGCGTAGAGTCTGAAGGGACAAGATTTTATAGATACAGTATCTGATACAATTCCTTATTAAAAAGAATCTCTCTCTCTCTCTCTCTCTCCCTCCCTCCCTCCCTCCCTCCCCTGAGTTTTACAAGTAAACCCGAGTTGTTGATCATTTTAGGAATGGTTAGAAATGGTGCTGAAGAAAGGAATTGTGGAAGGTAATAAATAAATGATGATTGCATTAGACATGGGTTATAACCCAAGTTGATTTTAAAGCCCTTCAGCCTGTCAAGGTTACCTTTGCTTGCACAGATTGCAGGAAGGTGGCATCTAGATCCCCAGGATAAGAAAGATGCTTATTGCTTGGAAAACAGATTTACAAAAGTGATGTGAAACTCATAATCCCTTGGAAACAGACTATACAAAATCCATTAGAAAAAAAGAGAGCATTTGCTGACAATTATCCCCTCTTCTTTGCACATCTGAAAAAATATTTATATGTTTTAGGTTTGAGTTCACTAGTCTAATGTTAAATTAAACCTCAATACTTTTAAGTGAATCGATGGCGAGACATTAAGCGTCATGAAAGATGCATAGATTAGTGATGACATGGTCATTGTGCCAAATGGATTTGAGATTGATCACTGTTATTTTGCAAGAATCATTTAATCTAGCAGTGTTTTAGCTGAGGGTGGAAGGAGTGCAGGACAATGTGTTTGCTTTTTGTGCAGTGACAGATTATCAGGGACAGATGGGGGTGCTGTCCTGAGCATGGTTAAAAACAGATTTTTATAACATTCAATGATAGAAAGAGATTGACACTGCAGTATTATTCACCTGTCCCCATAGAGTGTCACTGCAGGGGATACCTGTGAGTGTGACAGTGCTGCAAAGGCGAGCTGCAGGTCCTCTCTACTTTTTGGCTCTAGCTTCACCTTAGTGGCAGACGGGTTTGAATCCTGGCTGTCGGGATGCCGCTGGTCAGAATACAGACATCAGAATCCCTAACACTCCCCCTCTAGTGCCTAAACCTAACCTCCCCCTCCTCGTACCCTAATTCTAACACTCCCTCCCCCTAATGCCTAACCTTGACACGGCTACCTAACCCTAACCTCCCCCTAACACCTCGATAATTATCTTCGGGGTGTCGGGATACTTGTGCCGGGATCCCAACCTGTCGGGATTTCGGCGTCTGTATTCAGACCGTCTGCATCCCACACACCGGGATGCCGACTACATCCCGTGGCGGACACATGGCAACTATCTTGATTCATAGCTGTGATCACACGAACACTTATCAGCTCAGCCACCTCCTGGCAGGCTTAGTTGCTTAGCTTCTTGGATTTTAATTTGGGCTTCTAATGTTCTGGTTTCTGAGAATCCTGTTTGTCATCATTCAGCTCCTAGTGCCTGGAATTCAGCACCATCTCCTACTCCTTATGTCTCTTTTTACTTATTTTCCAGTTGTCTCATTCCTCATTCTATCTGCTTCTACTTCAACCAGTTTATTCCTCCTGGTCATGTCTGGTACTTACATGGGTGGCCACAACCTACTTTGTGTTAGCAGTGATGTCCATACCTCCTTTCTTTGGGCCCTGGTGAATACCTGCATTCAACTACGATTCTCCGTAGTGAGTAGTTTCAAACCAGACTTACTGTAATTGATTAATCACTTCACAGTGATTTCCACTCACAACCCTTCAGGGTCTCTCCATTCGTTTTGATGCCCTCCTGAATACGCTAATTACATCAGCATCACTACTATAGCTGTTACACCTGAACCCACTGGCCACTCTGGCAGTTCCATCTACTTTTTGGATTCCTATAACTCCACAGACTCTTGAATCAATGCTCATACAGTTTGTGTTATTGCCAAGTAACTTTCCTTCTAAAAAGGTTAGAATAGCTAACTTTATAACTGGGAACAAAATTACTAATTTCTACTTAATGGTGCCCCTTTCTTGGACAATTTTCAGTAGATTTTTGACAGACATGGATGCACCTCTTCAGCAATCTAAAGTATAATTTCCATTTACTTCAACTTACAGTGGGAAAGTAAGTCAATCAATTATACACATTAGCATCAGAATTGCAATGGAAAAATGAGGCCTTGGTTGGAGCCTTCTATCAAGGTCTCTCAGACCACTTTAAATATTAATTGAGTTCTTGGGAATTACCCGTGTCTCTTAATGGTCTCATATAATTGTGCAATTGAGTAGATATTAGCTTCCAAGAGCACTGTTATTCAAATGAGGAATGCTGCAATAAATGTAGAACCTTATTTTCAAGTTCCCAGGCATCCTCCGTAGTAGTCTATGTAATTGGTATGTTCCCACGTCTCACCAGCAGAATGACAGAGAAGATTCAATTTCAACCTATTCCTCTATTGTGCAGAATCTTGTAATTTAGTTGCACCCTGTCCTGAGTATCCAGGAAATGCCAAATCCTAAACAGTTCTGAATTGGCCAATTTAGGATTGATCTCACACTCTTCTGCTTAGATTGATGCTTTTTCCATTCCAGTATCACTTGGGTAAGCATCTGGTTCTGTTTTCTCTCTGCTCTTTTTGACTCCAGAGCTGCAAGGAATTGTCTTTTACCCTTGTGATCAATCTGAAATGAATACTTCTGCCATTAGAGACATCCATGTTACTAGCCGCCATTGAGGGTAGTAGAATTCTTAATACTATCATTTATATTTGGATGACTCCACTAATATGTAAAGTATAACTCTAGCATAATGGCACCATATCCCTCCTGATCATTCCATGTGCTAACATTCCTATTGTTCTAGGTTTTCCCTGGCTCCATCTTTATGCTCTTGTGTTGGATTGGTGCTATGGTCCCATCTTAAATTTTAAATGTTTACTGGCAGCTACTACTGCTTCTCCTTTCATATTTCCACCGAGGAATACTTTCATTTTATCCCTCTTATTAAGGAGCTTCTTCAATGGGCACATATGTAAAAATTGTCCTAACATGCTATGAGCAATAAGACTCTGACACTTATTGTTCATGTCTGCCTGTTAAAGAAGCATGTTCTATTTGTGCATAGCATAAGATGACATGTCGATTACCCGGTGGGTCTCTTCTCACTTTGTCCATTGCTGAAAGATCTTGGACTCACAGCTTCATGGATTTCTTAACTGAGCTTCCATTCAGTAAATAATATAATACGATCTGGTGGTTTCCTTTTGTAAGGTTCATAATCTTCTCCTCTGTTGCTAAACTGTTCATAAAATAGGGTTCCATTTTCATGAATGTTCCAGAAATATATAATTCCTCATCAAGGAGTTAAGTTTGTTTTTAAACTTAGGAGGTCCTTGTGTAAACAATTAAACATACGGCTCAATTTTTCTCCTGTGTGCTGTCCCCAGTCAGATGGAAAGAGTTAACCAGGACTTGGAAACTTTTCACAAAATACACATCTCACCCATTCGGGATGATTGGGTAGTTCATTTACCTTGGATGTAATTCCACACTACAATAATTTCCACGAGGCATCCTCCTCCTCCCCATTTTTTTATATGTATGGTGATCATCCTCTTCTCCCTGAACTTGTCTCACCCCCTTCATCTGAGGTCCCTGCTGTGGATTCCTATGAATAAATTAAAACCTCCGGAAATATTCTTGTCATAACATTTTTGCAGACCAGAACTGCCGCTCAGCTCCACATTACAAACTGGATACAGAGTATGGCTATCCACCTGAAATCTCTGGTTAATTGTGCTCAGTATGAAGTTTGCACATTTCATTGATCCTTTCAAGATTCTGTGGCAATGAAATTTAAATTCCTTCACAATTTACGATTTTCAAAGGTCTAGAGTGTACAGTCTTTTTGGGTGTTTGGTACCCAACTTCTGAGGGAGAAGGGTACTGTCTGTGGTCTGGTGCACTCCTGGTGGCTGGTCATCATCATGCTATCATGATGATGGGCTTATTTTTATGTGGAGGTCTGGAGCTGGAGCTCCATCTACCCCATTGGTAATCTGGCACTGACTGCTGGCCACATCTGGCACTCACACACGGGACTGCAAAGTCCATACTTTCTTGAGGGGTTCCCAGCTGAATAACTGTACCAGTTAGACTCCATGCCGCCTTAGAGTAGTGTCTAGCCAGACTGTATACTGATTTATCACATGATGATGAGTTTCTGACACATAGAACAGTAAGAGGGATAATAATTTGTTATGATTAATAACTGAATGGAACAAAGGCTTATTTATTAAATATTTGTGGGATATTCCCCGAGAACATCTGTTTTCAGGGGGTACTGGCAAATATTAAAAATCCTCCAGCTGTACTATGGAGGGATTACAATAGATATCTGCTGTGGTCCCTCTATTTTCATCTGCAGATGCAGACCTCATAGTTTTCTGTGGGGGCTTTGCGCTATCACCCTGCTTTCAGTTCATCACCAGGACGGGCTCTTACTGTAGCCCATCTCCTAGGAAAAGCCAAATAATAAATTTGCTTTCAAATTTAATTTTTACTTTGCGAATTTATGCGAAACATATTTATTACATCCTCATTAAAAATGGGAATTGAGATAAATATGCCCCTATATCTGCTATTGATTGTTTGCTGTGTGGTTATAATTACTTTCCTTTACGTCAACCCTTTGATCTTCTTACTAGTGACTTGGATATCACAGAGTGATAACAACATTTATAAGATGTCAGTCCATGATGATGAGGATATTTATTATACTTTATTTAAAAAGCACCAACATATTATGCAGAGCCATAACGATGGCTCTCTGCGCCAGGTGCAGGCAACGCCACCTCCGTGTGATGTCACGTGGAGGGGGCTGGGCTACAAATGGCAAAAATTACAGCAATCCTCTCATCATCCTCAGGATGCTCAGGGCTGTAAGGGCAGCTATGTGCATATCTGAAGCTTCCTATGGACACTTCAGACGACACTGCTGTGGAGATTCTGGCTGCAGGGTGCCGTTCCATATGATATGAAACAATGTAAAGGTAGATGGTTGGCGATGTCATAGTGTCTCAGCAGTTCTGCTTGGGCTGTGTGAACACAACAGATGTTGCGTCTGCAAAATACGAGTGTTGCTCATTACAGTGCTACAACCTTTGGAAGTTAGATGTGCACACACAACTAATTTAAGTGCTATAAAGTTTTTTCATCTACTGTATCAGGAGTGGGTAGAAAAATGTGAGTTGGAGGTTTGACCTCTACATTTCAGCCACCTTATGCAGGACTGAAATCATTATATTCTAGCTTTGCTTCTGTACTGTATGTCACTCCTCTATCTCCTCGCACATATAATAGTGGAAATAAAGGCTGATCATGGTTTTAGCCACAGGCTAAATCACTGCTGAGACAACAAGGAGCACAAGTTCGCTTTTTTTTTGCCTGTTAGAACCGAAACAACATCTTTTCCACAGTTAAATGAATCCATCATGTCTTCATTATTCAACATATACAATCAAACAAAAAGATCTCTAGTACAATTTGCCTGCGAGGTAAGTCAGTAACAAAAATAATACATAGACTTCAAAATCAAGACATTTGTGTGGGCGTGGAAGGTCCTCGCACATGGAGGCATGACATATGTAAGCTCTCTACAGCTGCCTGTATCACTACAGACTGTAGTTTCATTAGCTGCATGACTAATTATGGAAATGACCTGAAAGCTCTCCTGTATCTCCTCCAACCTGTTTCTAATGGAGTTATGACATGGCTCCTAGATCAAAGTCTTAGTAATTAAGTAGAGTTTTTTGTTACAAGTACAGTAGACTAGAAAGCATAATGACTTATTCACAGTGAGTGAATTAACAAATGCATTATAAATGAACAGATGTGAAAGGGTGACCATAGGTTCTGACTACTTATCTACAACACAGTTAACAATACTCTGTGGTCCTCCTTTGTGCTGTTCCTCAGAAATCAAATAACTGTGTTTATTCTTTTCTCCTGTGTTTTAAAAAAAAAAAACACTGGTGTTTACAGCTGCTGATATTCATAAGAGGTTTATAGTCATATGGAGGGTACTATCAAAACTTTAATAGTTACACTATTGCAGTAGGACTTAACATATTCAAAGTAATTACCTGAGGAAAGATACAAGCATATGAATCTAATTCTAATTCCAGATTCACTTCTTCAGTAATGGCTCTGTATACCACAGATACTGTGAGGGCTTGGCCTTCCCCACCACAGATACTTGGAGGGCATGGTATTTCACACCACAGATACTGTGAAGGCATGGCATTCCCCACCAGAGATACTTGGAGGGCATGGCATTCCCCACTACAGATACTGTGAGGGCATGGCATTCCTTACCACAGTTACTTGGAGGGCATGGCATTCCCCACCACAGATACTGTGAAGGCATGGCATTCCTCACCACAGATACTTGGAGGGCATGGCGTTCCCCACCACAGATACTGTGAGGGTATGGCATTCCCCACCACAGATACTGTGAGGGCATGGCATTACTTACCACAGATACTTGGAGGGCATGGCATTCCCCACCACAGATAATTGGATGGCATGGCATTCCACGCCACAGATACTTGGAGGGCATGGCATTCCCCACCACAGATAATTGGAGGGCATGGCATTCCCCACCACAGATACTGTGAAGGCATGGCATTCCCCACACAGACACTTGGAGGGTATGGCGTTCCCCACCACAGATACTGTGAGGGTATGGCATGCCCCACCACAGATACTGTGAGGGCATGGCATTCCTTGCCACATATACTTGGAGGGCCTGACATTTCCCACCACAGTTACTTGGAGGATATGGCGTTCCCCACCACAGATACTATATGAATCGGATGTTATCAGCATGTGAATGCTTTAAATTTGAAAAAAGGTTTATGCTATATTATTTACAAAGAAAGGTTCTAGTACTCCTTGTAGGCAGCTTACCATAACTGTAGTATAAAATTATTATTCATTAGTAGGGCTGTACCAGAGGTTCTACACTGTATCATGACATTTTTACCTTAAAAGAAAGGTTTATTTACCTTTCCACATGCTTAGAAAAATGTGAATTTGCTGGTAAAATATACCACAAATTGCGTTGCAAATTCACCATAAACAGTTTGTGGGACCCAACTCAACTCACTACTAATTGAATTGATCCCTTAGCTTAAATCATACTTGCCTACTTTTGAAAAAAACATTTCAGGGAGATTGTGAAAGTAACACCTATGAGCGTGCGGTAAAGGGGCATGTACTGTTACATCTGAGAGGCGTGTCATAAAATGAATTTACATCCAAATGTAAATGAGCCCCAAAGCAGTTAGTAAGATCTACTTTTCAGAAAATGCATGAAGCCTTAGAGATCACTGGCCCTCATTCAGAGCCACTCGCTAGCGGCAGTACGCTCGTTCCGAGCGATGTTCGCACATCTGCGCATGCGTACGGATCATTATACGCATGCGCGAACCAGTCAGTGCGGCCGAAATTCATGTGCTCGCAAAATAGCGAATGCCTGATAATTTGAGTGACAGGATGAGGCGTATGTGGGTGGTAACAGGGGAAGGTGCTTGAAAACGGGGAGTGGAAATCAGAACGCAGGCGTGCTTAAAGGTCAAAACGGGCGTTTTATGGGTGTGCATATTTAAAACAGCAGCGTCATTGACCACGTCACTGGGTTTTTTTTAAGCCAGAACTGTTCGCAAAATTGTGGTAGCAAAAACCAACCACAAGAATAGCGAGCAGTTCATACGCTGGTCGATGTACTCGATTAATCTAATAAATAGCGGACATGACGTATGGTGCGAGCGGCCAGGGGGCGTTTTTAACAAATAAACGAGCGTATGTTTTGCTCGCTCGTTCAGACTTAGAGGTGTGAACAGACTGCAATTTGCGAACGGATCATTTGAATAGCCACCCCTTGTTTTTGAACGAACGACCGCAAATAGCGAACGGCTCTGAATCAGGCCCTCTGTTCCTTACAACCAATGCAGGGGAATTATACTAATGATCCTATTTGAATATATATATCTCTATTTTTTTCTTTTATATAGCAGCTTCATAATGGGGGTAAGGTAGAAACAGGGAGATTACTACACTCTTCAGGGAGTCAGGGAGATTGCTGCTATTTCAGGGAGTCTCTCTGACAATCAGGGAGAGTTGGCAAGTATGGTTTAAATTAAGGGAGATGTACCTACAGTTTATGTGCTTTGATAACATAGCCTGCATTTGTTTGAGTTGACAATAAAGGGTTAGGTGGAGTTGTTTAGGGTGTAATTATGAAGCTGTTTGCCAGAGAAAGGGAATAATTATCCTATTTAACAAGAGTAATACCACAGAGAAATCACTGATTTCTCCTGATATCCTTCTATTTTTGTTGGTTTGTACTAGGGATGTGCAGGCTCGGATAGGTTCGAGTTTGCACGTGGAGTTCGGATTTTTCCCTCCAAAAAAACGGAACTCAGAACGAGGCAAAACGTCATCTTACATGGACGAACATCATCATTCCTGGACAAAAGACCAGGAATGATGATGTTCGTCCATGTAAGATGACGTTTTGCCTCGTTCTGAGTTCCGTTTTTTTGGAGGGAAAAATCCGAACTCCACGTGCAAACTCGAACCTATC
Source organism: Taudactylus pleione (assembly GCA_031769625.1). NCBI lineage: Eukaryota > Metazoa > Chordata > Amphibia > Anura > Myobatrachidae > Taudactylus > Taudactylus pleione. The sequence goes on from JAUIMM010000387.1 coordinate 2,070,485, forward strand.
CGAGCCTGCACATCCCTAGTTTGTACATCCTTTGGGGACTATCCGCAGTATATGACGTGGTGGAAGGCTAGTAGCACAATCATGTGATGAAGTTACATCAGTGAGTGATCTGAAAAGCCAGTGAGGCTTCGCTGGATTCTCTCCAAGTCCAGCCTCAATGCTCACTTACATATTGCCTGATCACCTTGCTGGAAACATTAGGCTACTGATAAGGGAGACAAAATGCTGCTTAGGAGTGGGGATTTTGGAGCCCTGGATTGATAAATTGGTGGAAAACTTCTGTATAGCTGTGCTATGCAGCAATACAACCGCCAAAATCACTAATGATTAACAGATCCCTCAATATTTTTCTAATGTTTAATACTGTATGTGGACATATGTTGCTGATTTACAGTATCTGCTTTTAAGCAGATAAACTTATAAATACTTCATAACCGTAAGACATCCATTAGATTTTCTTTCCATGTTGAGTCACTACTAAGAGAAGAGACCTTTTACCACATTAGCAGCTGTCGCAGCACTGAGTACCCTGGCAAACCTGAACTGCATACAATGGCATATCTATAATGGGTGCACACAGTCACCTGGATCCAGGGGGGCCAAGACTGCACACCCTGCATCCATTTAGTGTACTTACCTCTCCAGGGTCCCGCTATCATGATTCTCGGGTAGATAGTGAATGCAACCCGTATTTAGGGAATTGGCGTGACTTATTCCTGAGACGCGGAGTCTAATGTGCCGGCGGTATTCACCAGGGACCCTCGCAAGAAAGTATGGACTTGGCTGTGTCTGACACACAGGTCGCGGCCCTCAGGGTAGGTTTCCCTATACAGGTGCTGGCGAACTCTGGATGGAACGGAGAAGACTTTCAGCGTAGTCAACATGCCGGATCAGAACCAAACAGATGAGACGGTACCAGGGAGCAGATATATGTGGGTCACAGAGGAAAGACAAGGTCAGAGCCAGATATCAAACGCAGTCATGACAAGTCAGACAAATCGGAGTCATGAACAAAGCTAAGGTCAGGAACAGGATATGCACAGGAACGCTGGAGTAACTAATGGAGCCTATACTCTGGCACCTGTGTGCTGCCAGAGACTCCCTCTTATAGAGAGGAGATCAAATCCCGTTCCAAATGTGACTTCACGTTTGGCACGCCTGCCCCTTTAAATTCTATACAGGCCGGCGCGCGCGCTCCTAGGAGAGCCACGGCCACCTGTCACAGTCAACGGAGGAAGCTGGTGACTCCCCGCCCGCTGATTGACAGTCCAGTGCAGCCGGACCAGGTAACTACCCCCCCGGTGTCCGGCACACTGACATCCGGCATTGTGCTAATCACCAGGAAAATAGAGAGACTGCCATTTTCCCAGAGAATTGTGCATGCACAGTACAGAACTCACCATGAACAGGGTGCAGGCACCATGTTCCTGGAGACCCGTGCAAACACATTACACTATGGCGCAGTGGCTGCATATGGGCCCCCTCCTCTCTAAATCCACCCCTGGTGACATAGGTTCTTGATAATGCTGAATCTGATGCTAGACTTAGGGACACATTAGTGTTCAATACACACTAAGCATGTGAATGCCTATTAATTAGCCTATTGAATTATCATTTTTATATATTTTTTTAATATACCATTCTAAATCTTTTGTTCAGGAACCATTAATTGACGGCAAACACATGAATTTTTTAATAATTAGATAATATGTATAACAAATGGTTTTTGGCAGAATTCTAGAACAAGTCTTCTTACCTATGAGATAGGGAAATAAACACACAAATTGTTACAGTACAGTATGTCTTGTGGGATTAAAGGCAATTATTTTACATTAAACAAAGTGCTTATCTTTAATGGCAGATATTTTACATACCATCCTACAGTATGTGTGTTTCATGCACTGGAGTGAGTGGGATGCACTTAGCTACAGTACAAGCCTTCAGAAAAAAGGATGAAAGCTTTGGGCTCCTTATGTAGCTGAATATGTATGCTGCCTTCCTTATTTCTCAGAGTAAAAAAATACTCTTGTAAAGGGAACAAAACAACTTTGTCAGGTAAAATACTTGCAAGTTCATTTGAATGACTACAAAAGTCACCAGTCATTGCCCTGAAAAAAGTTGAAGGTCTGTAATATGCTAGAAAATATAATGGTGTGCTTGTAGATACATTTGTTGCTTGGCAATGCAGCAAACAGTACTACTGTGTCGAAATATACTGTAGCATTGCCTGTGCCTGTATTGCATGTCAGTATTTTGTGGGTTGTTAGTTATGTGATAGTATACACACCATCTACACCAAAACTACACATGCCAATGCCTTCTCCTGCATCTAGCTAATTGGTCTAGGTCAGTAGTTCTCAAACTCGGTGTTCAAGACCCCACACAGTTCACATTTTGCAGGTAACCCAGCAGGTGCACAGGTGTACTCATTACTCACTGACACATTTTAAAAGGTCCACAGGTGGAGCTAATTATTTCTCTTGATTCCTCGCCTGATTCAGAGCCGGACACTCTGGCCAGAGCGCTCGCTCTGAATCAGGGCCCTCCTACATGAAAATGGAGCGGCCTCTTGGACGCTCGCATAGCTGTGGGTGACCACCCACAGCTATAGCGAGCGTCCATGATGATGGTCGCGATGGTCAAGACCATCGCGACCATCGGGCTTGCGACGGAGACCCTGCGGTAGGGTCTCGCTGCCGCAAGCCCTGGAGTGATTTTGGCTCTATCAGAGCAAAATCACTCCCTCTGACATCACTACTGATGTCAGTGGGGCCGGCTTCAGACGGTAGGCGTTCCCAAGGGAACGCCTCCGTCTGGCAGCCACGCCCCCGGCACGCCCACCAAAGGGGGCGTGCTGTCAATCAACATCGACAGCACGCCCCCTCTGGTGCGAGACCCAGAGCGACGGCCATCCCGACGCTAGCCGGGTCTCGCGCATGGGACGCTAGCATAGGGCACCATCGACCCGTTTGTGAGCGTCCTGCGCTTGCGAGCGGGTCTGAATGACCCCCTCAGTGTGGAGACCTGGTAAACATGCACTGTTTGGGGTCCTGAGGACCGAGTTTGAGAAGCTGTGGTCTAGGTAATAAGAGGGAGCAGAGAGTGCTTCATGTGCAGGAGGCATACACTGCAGGAGACACTACTGTATAGTTGGAATGTCCCCCACATAGGAGTTTGGAGTGGCAAAACCAATGGTGGTGACATCAAACACTAACTGCCTGCCTCCACTTCATACCAATGCGATATGGAGAGAGAACCTTGAGGTTCTTTACATTCAAGTTATGTGGCTGGTGTGGAAGAAAGCAGTATGGGCACCAGAGAAACAGTCACACGCCTCCACTTCAGAGTAACCAGGGCCGAGAGGGAAAGAGTTGATTTGCGCAACAGATAAGTTATCTACTGCAATGGGGAGTGTGGGTATTATATAGAGACAGCTGCGAGATGGGATTAATTGCAGTGTTACAGAAATAAAATGTTTATGTATAGGCAAAGCAAAAATTAGTCCTACCACCATTGAAAATACCCATCTTCACTGGTATTAATGTAAATTTATTTATTTATTTTTTCATTTAGTTAACTGTAAGCTCATACTGGGGTAGATGTATTATAGCGGCACTTAACGTGCCACTTTAATGCTTCCCGCTTCGCCTCTTTACCGAGGCGAAGCAGGAAGCACTATCGATGAGATGTATAAACATCTCATCGGCCGGAGAGGGGGAGCGTTAACTCCCCCCTCCGGTGCTACCCGCTAAAGATGGCAGCGCATCAGCCTAGTGCTGATGCGCTGTGTCTCTCTCCCTGCCGGCTCCACTGAGCATGCGCGGGATCTCGCAAGTATCGTGAGATCCCCGCCTGGAGCCGGCAGCCGCCGCAGCAGGGACAGCGCTGTCCCTGCTGTGGGGATAGGCTAACGCCAGGCTGTAGCTGTCGATAACGACAGCTACAGCCGGCCGAACGGTCATGCGTTATGACCGTTCGTACATGGCACTGCCGTCGGCACTGCTATCTTATAGATAGCAGCGCCGATAATGACAGGGACGCACAGCGCCCCTGTCATTTACCGCCCGGACCCCGATCATACATCGGGGAGAAGCGGTATCAGCGCACATAACGTGCGCTGATACCGTTTCTGGGCTTCGTACATCTCCCCCACTAAGCTGTCCATGTGTGCTCAAGGCCCCCAAGCATGCTCTATACAACTAAATAGGAGCCTTCACAATTACATGATAGCAGCTGTATTTCACATATATTGCATGTTGTTTCCCCTTTTAGCGATCTATTTACTAAGCAGTGTTAGGAGACAGAGTGAAAAGTGATAAGGTACCAGCCAATCAGCTCCAAACTGTCATTTTTCAAACACAACCTGTGAGATGGCAGTAAGGAACTGATAGGCTGGCACCTTATCACTTTTCACTCTGTCTCCTAACACTGCTTAGTAAATAGACCCCTAAAGTTAATGAAGTGTAACATTTTTATCACCTTCTGAGTTTCAAACTGTTTTTAGGGACTTTATCGCCAATGCACATAGATAACTTCACAGGTTTTAGCAGCTGGATTGGACTTTTCCTGTCCAACTATACTTTAGTATAGGAAAAAATACCGTAGGAACTTTGATGCTTTTCATTTGCAAATGCACAAGATAGTTAAAATGATGTGAAAGGCATTGCTCAAGTTGTAAAGAAACAAAAAATAAGTTCTACTGGTGAATTATTTGTATCTGTATTCGTGGTGAAATGAATCTCCTCTTCATTTGTAAATAAATGCAATGAATTCACATGTGACAAAGGGTATTTCTGCCACAAAAGTGTATATTTTGTAATATAATAAACAATAAACATTTGTAACCATTCCTTGAGATTTTAATGTAACTTTATTTCTTGCAAAATTTTCATTGAGATCAGAGATACAGTTGTGTCTACATAAACCTTTTCTCAATTTACAGCAGATAGCACTGTTTGGCGAGCCATGAAGTTTGCGACTTACTGTAGCCACACCATGCATCCTGCAAGAGACTTTTTCACAAAATATGTGTCTTATTCACATCACTAATGCAACCAAAGTACAATGCATGGGTACCCTGAGTACTAACGCTGGTATTTCATGTAGCTTCTGTGTGCAAATCATTCGCCCATCCATGTTTGGTACTAGAGACCCATGCCATGCCTCATTATGCTTAATCTGCGAATATGTTCCAATTCCTTTGCCTCAAAAATACTAATCCTAAATACATAAAAAGTATGAAATGATAGGAATCGCTACCTGTGGCAGAGCGGCTTAATCAGGCCATGAATCTCGCACCATTTGGAACAAAGCACTAGGTTTATGAGGACACATCTGTATCTTCTCCTAAAGCAAACTGCAACTCATTTATTTTTATTTTTCATTTTTCTTAAAGCTGCAGTGCCACTGAGTAGCAAGGGGCTCAGTATGACATTTGGACAATTATAATGACAACAGAGACAATGTTAGGTCAAACACTAAACGCTAACATGCTAAAAAGGCGATTTAAAGCCTTTTTACAGTGTCGGAGATAAAGCTTCAAACATGATGGTTTTAAAACTTTCAGCATGCTTAACCAACACTGTAAAATATTTAACATGCTTAACATCACATTATTAGTGTTTGACCTAGCAGTGTCCCCGCTGACATTGTGGACATCATGATTGTTAAAATGGCAACTACATCCCGTAGCAGGTCCCCCACTCAACAGCCCCAGCTCCATGTTGCTGTATTATGGAAACAGCAGATTCTTATCATTATCTAGCCAAAATGTTTCAAATATTCTTGTCAAAGCAGTAGATGTATACTCAGCTGACCCGGCAATACTGGCCCAGAGCGGTACAGGTTACCTTACAGATGGTGATGACAGAACAATATAATCTTGAGATTGCACAAACACTACAAGTATTGTGGTGATACAAATATCAGAAGCGATCTTTGTATTTATTAGGCTTCCCCACAAGACCTAGGGGTCTATTTACTAAGTAGTGTTATGCTGGGTACACACTGGCCGATATATTGGCCGATCAATTGATCGGCCAATATATCGTGCCCCCGTCGGGCAGTGTGTGCAGACGATATGTCTGTGAACAACGTCGTTCACAGACTTATCGCATTGGCTGTGCAGTACAGCCAATGAACAGATATGTCTGCAGACATATCTGTACAACGGCAAGTGTGTACGGGCGATCAGCCGATCGCCCCTGTACACAGGGGTGCAGAGAGGGGAGGGGGTCCGGCACAGCTCCCCATCCACAGCAGCCCAGCACACACTGCTGTGTGCTGGGCTGCACCAGGAGACTGTCCGAGGCTGCTAAAGCAGCAGCCCGAGCAGTCTCCTATGCCAAAGGGGGGAGCGATCACGCTGATCGCGCCCCCCATTGGCTGAGCGCCGGGCTGAGGGGCACACAGCGCCACCCTCCCCAGCGCCGCAAAGACAGAGTGAAAAGTAATAAGGTGCCAGCCAATCAGCTCCAAACTGTCATTTTTCTAACACAGGTTGTGATTGGCAGTTGGGAGCTGATTGGCTGGTACCTTATCACTTTTCACTCTGTCTCCTAACACTGCTTAGTAAATAGACCCCTTAGCCATTTGATGTATAGGGTGAAGAGAGACAAATCCCTAACGCTAGCGAAAATTCTATGAACAATAGAGCCTTTTGTTCTTTTTATGTAATGGTCTCATGTGAATGGTGCCAGGACTTGAGAATTCTGTGCAGACTAATCAATCCACTTACTGTGTTTTTTTTTTTTTGAAACATGATGCTATAAGCAGTTCAATAGTTTTACATTAATGGTGTAAAAAAACAGTGCAGACAGGTATATCACACCATTTGCCAAGTACTGACAATATCAGTGGAAAATTTGGTCAATATAGCAGTGTATATGGTCACACTAGGACTACGAAGAGCACTAAATCGTAAAAAAACAACTTGTATTTTTGCCAGAGATAGGGCTTCTCTCTGTTTAACCAGCCTCAATGCTGGAAAAAGCTGTTGTTTGGTATCACCTGCGGTAGCCTTGCTGGTCACCTTTAAGCTGGCCATACACCAGACCAACTTTCCTCCAACCATCCAACTACAGTAGTTGGTTGGTTGGAATGAAAATCCAATGTATGGCCAGCTTAACCTTCTGAAAAAGGAATGTGGTGGTACTATTATTACTACGTAGTATGTACTATTATTTATTACAGTATGTGGGCCTGATTCAGCACAGGACAAAATTGCAAAGCCGAACACAAGCAGCTTTGCAATTCCATACCTGCTATTATGTTAATGCAGCAGGAGATGTCAGGCCTTAATGATCCGAGCTACATCCATGGAGGCAGCATCACATCATCTGCATGATCCTTGGCAGGCTGAGCGACCATGGGGTCACGGAGGCTGGCCATCGCAGATGAGGGAAAGAGGCTAGAAAATCTCCGTTAGCCGACGGAGGTCCTAGCCTCTTCTCTCCTCCCCAATGGCGGAGACGCGCCTCTGTTTTGTGAAACTTAGGCCAACGTTGTCCGTCCACAAATGGCAGCAGACTGTCAATAACTGACACTGCCGCTCTGCATCTGATCATGCAGGACCTGTTAGGCACATGTGCAGAATGGGTCCTGTGCACACACAGATTTCCGACTATTGGGAATCTGTGATCAGCAGCACACGCTGAATCAGCCCCTGTGAATGGGACTACTATTATTGTTTGCACAGCATAATGATCATATTATGTTTGCCATGCATGTTGGAAAGACCATGTGGGTAGAACTTGAGAATGATTGCGTTTGGGCATTAAAGAGTAATCAGAGATCATTTCACAGTCATAAATTTACATTTTAAATGTGTGAATGTCTTAGTTTATCTTTCTCTGGCATCAGTAAACACGAGCAGCTAAGCTGGAGTATGCAGATTGAACATAATGTTCTACATTAGTAAAAGCGTAAAGAAAACAAAACAAAAGTCTAAATAACAAAGTGGTCCCACTGAGGATTAGAGTTGTGAAAAAGCAACACTAAATAGGGAAAATGCACAAACTGAACATCTGCATAAAATAAAAGCATATCCATTATAAAGTCATATACAAGTGAAAGTGAATTTAATCTTTAATAAGCAGCGGCAAATAGATCACAAAGGAGAATATACCCTCAACTTAGGTCTTTATGCAAGCGTTTATTTTGATAATATGGACAGGAGCTGTGCTGGGATGCACCTTTGTGTCTCACTCAAGCTGCTGGGGGAAGCTGGGTAATTCAGTCCTAATGAACTATTCATTTTCATCCATTTTACAGTGCTATTGATTTTTGCTTCTCCCGCTGTAGAATGGAAAAGACAGAGGAGCATGTTGTGGGAGCACTGCTGATTTTAGCACAGAAAGGACCAGAATAACACATTGGGTACCAATTAGAACAGTTTCTGATCATTTATTTCATGCGGCTCTAATTCTTCTGGGGAATGAACTGAGGCAGCTAGTTGAAGGACAAAATCAATAATCTAATAGTAAGCTAAACAACAATAATAAAAGTTGCAGAAGTTTATGGAACTGTGTGTTTTGTATGGTCTTCGCAAACATTTATCTTATTGTTTTCTTTTTCCCAAAGGTTCTCCCAGAAACCAGTGAGCCGAGGACAAACTCTGGGGTAAGCATTTTGTCCTTTCATCCCATATCTATATATTTTCTTTTTCTTCAGAAAGTCCTTATAATCCTCAATACTGCACAAATAGTATATTCACTATATATTTTATTGTGTTTTCATTATTTACCTTTAAATTAAATTGACTAATACAGAGGTATTTCAGTCCAGGTTTTAAGGAGCCCAGATGGTTAAATCAAATTGACTGAAGTACTAATTAAGTCACATGGCTCAAGCATGGATCTCCTTAAAACCTGGACTGTAATGTCAGAGTTTGGGAACCTCAGAACTAATATATCTGTATAAAAAGCGAGAAAGTGTGTGTGGCTGCCTGTCCTTTATGCACAGCAAGAGTTTTGTACCTAGCTCCACTATATTTGGCATGGTGGTGTAGTTTGACCAGGATTATGTTTTTTTCTGTTTGAAGTTTGTCAGGGCCATGGAGTCTCTGATTGATATTTTGGTTTAAGCAAGTTTGCTCAGGATGTCTTCCAGTGCCTAAAACTGCACTGATCTAAAGGCACAGGCTGATGTGTACCAGTGGGGGCAGGCAGAGCTCCAACGGGAGAGCAGTGAGTTGGAGGTTCAACTGTCACACTGCACCTGCACTGACAGTTACTGATTTCCTCCAAGCACATTTTCATATGACATGGTCTGCAATATAAAAAATGAAGACTGCAGATGTACAGGCAACACCAGGTATCCCGGCTAGTATGAAATATAATTGAATGTTTCAGTACAATTTATTTAATAATAAGAAAAAAATTATCATTTTGTTAACTTTAGTCTTCTGGACACTCATTTGCAGGGTGTTATGTAATGCCCTGTTATAGCCACAGGGATCACTGTTGCTATTCCTAATTTCATTGACCTAAAGAATTTAATAGGAAAGCCAACAGTCTATTCCTCAGGGAGCACTAACAGTGCATGGTTTCCAAGTTGGTGCACAGGTGTATTCATTACTGGCTGACAAATTTTAAAAGATCCACAGGTGATCACTTGTGATTCTGTGAGGAATGAGTTTGGTAAACACTCGTCTATCATATGGCAAGGATGTACTGTATATACTGTACATTTGCAAATGCCATATGCATGACAAATAATTTGGCACTAGATTAATAGTTGTCTATCCCATATCCCCCTGCATCGCTAGCTGCACAAAATAGATGCTGGGTAAAGACTGGCAAAAAAGGGAAATTTATTTGTTCTTTTTGCTCTAGTTGGCTCATATTGTAAATATAATCCTGTCACATGGCCTAACTCTGGCAGTGAAGGGCGGCCGCACATTTGCCTAATGTATACTTGCCTACTTTTGAAAATTAGTTTCAGGGAGATTATAGTCGGTTGTTGTAGTAGTGCCATCAAGGAAGGGCTGCCATGCACCGCCCAAATGGCATGTCTAGCTTTACCTATGGGCATAGCTATTTCTACTCAGGAGTGGGGCACCAGCAATAACTGTAGATCAGGGTTGCATACTGCGGAATGCAGGTCCTGGGGGTTGTGGGTAAGAGTCACTGCTGTCCAGTTGCTGTGTGGGCTGGTGTCTCACTGCTGTTGCAGTGGTGCAGGAAGTGTCATATATCATTGGACAGTCCCCTCTCCTCTATATAATAATACCACTTATAGTTGGTGCTGAGAGCTGTGTTATCACCCCTCTCTTCTATATAATAATACCACATATCAGTGTGTGCTGGGAGCTGTCACACTGCGATGTAGTCAGCAAGCGGCCGATCTAAATACCGACCGCCGACTTCCCGGCTCTATAATCCCAGCGTGGTACTAATGACAGGCGTCATAACGAACGAAGGTAAGCCGGGCGCGGACAGCTGCACGGGGGGGAGGGTTAGATTTAGGCTAGGGGAAGGGAGGGTTAGGGTTAGGCACCCCCGGGGGGAGGTTAGGGTTAGGCACCCCCCCCCGGGAGACTTAGGTTTAGGCTACGGGGAAGGGGGGGTTAGGTTTAGGCAATTGGGGGGGTTTAGGGTTAGGCACTTGGGAGGTAGGTTAGGGTTAGTCACCCCTAAGGGAGAGTTAGGGTTAGGGGGTAGAATTAGGTTAGCGATACTTATCTTTTGACGATCGGGATTTTCACCCTTACTGGGCTGCCGCTGTCAGAATTTAATACCTACTACACCCGTCACCCTCCCCTCATATATCACTATACAGTCCCTTATATTGTAAATAATAAAAGCCCCATGTCAGTGTGTACTGGAAGTTGATGATTAATACTGCCTCCATTAGCTATTCCATCTCGGGCCAGTGTGCAGTCTCCACAGTGTGTCACTTACCAGGTTCTCATGACTCAGACCGCTGCTGAGTTCTCACTGTTCCGACAATGATAGCGTGGCTGCCGTGCAGGAGGAAGCGGCTCCCGCTGCATTGTGATCCACACACACACAAAATATATATATATATATATATATTTATTTATATATTATGCAGGTAATATTGTATTAGTATAAAATTACACCAATAAGGCACTCATTTATTATTTATTTGGTTTTAGACCCGAGGATGGAGGAGAAGGGCTGTGGGGAGTGCGGAGGTATATAGCAGCTGGACAGGGGATTATCTCCGTGCCTGGCCCCGTAGTAACCCTGCTACTTGTACATAGACTGACGCCTCTCAAATGTTTATTTTGAGGGGAGTGGGCCCAATGCAACCCCCCTCGGTTCCGTCACCTATTGCCATACTGAGACTGTTAATAAGACTCAGGATACTGTGCCTAATTCAGACCCGCTCACGAACGCTGAGCGCTCGCAAGCGGGTCGATGTTGGGCCAGTATGTATGCGCACAACGGAGGCGGCTCCGTCGTGCGCATGTGCGAGACCCGGATAGCGATGGGTAAGCCATCGCCCCGGGTCTCGCTACAAAGGGGGCGTGCTGTTGATGGTGAGTGACAGCACGCCCCCTTTGGTGGGCGTGCCGGGGGCGTAGCTGCCCAGAAGGAGGCTTTCCCATGGGAACGCCTACTATTTGTGGCCGGCCCCACTGACATCACAAGTGATGTCAGTGGGAGTGCTCTCGGCTCTGATAGAGCCGAAAGCACTCCAGGGCATGCGGCAGATGAGACCCAACCACAAGGGTCTCGTTGCAAGCCCAATGGTCGCGACCATCGCGACCATCTTTTTGGCCGCTCGCTATAGCTGTGAGTGGTCACCCACAGCTATGTGAGCAGCCAGGAGGACGCTCTAAAAGTCAGAAGGACGGCCCTGATTTAGAGCGAGCGCTCTGTCAGAGCGTCCGGCTCTGAATCAGGGCCACTGTCCCCAAAGAGGTCAATAGGGGTAGCAGTATGCAGTACAATATAGATTATCTGATTTCTCTGATGTAAACCTTTTTTAAATTAAAAGAAGCTAAGAAAAATCCTTTCTCATGGGAACATTTTACAGAAAAGTATTTTTTTGTCAGCTATACAACTAGACCCCTGTGTAACTTACATAATCTGAAATTGTGGAGCTGAATTGGTTAATGGTTCAATGAAATAGTGATCTTGGAAGAATGTTAATTTGCTTTGCTAACATTTAGATGCATATTATTTTATGGTAATTTGAACAAGAAATGTGTTTCACTTCTGTCAGACATGACATCATTTCAAAGTAGATTATGTGCACATCAGTGTGAATGCAAATTGTCATGTAATAGAACTGTCCCATTACTGTCTGTCAGTCTTCATTTATTCAGCTGCTGGAATGCGGTATGTGTTTTCTACCATTTATTTAATCTAATGGACAGAGTTTAAAGAACTCATAGGTACAATGCTGTTCTATCACTGGTAATAAAGCACCTGTACTGCTTGCTGCATTAATTCATTCATTCATTCATTCATTCTTTCATGTTCTTAAGGGTGTTGATCCTTGGTTAACTGACTTTTAACCAGAGGAAGCTGTAGTGAGTATGAAATGTGTTAGTCCTAGATATGGTAACACTGGGTTATGCTGCGTACACACTGTACGGCAGCAATGATCAGATAACGATCAGAGGATCGTTGTCTGATCGTTCTGCATGTGCTGGAGCGAGCATCCAGCACATGCAGCAGACCCCCCAATACTATAACGACCCGCAATCAACGATTGCGGGTCCCTATAGTAAACAGGCTAACCTGGTCGATATTGACCAGGTCTGCCTGCTTGCACAGATGACGTTAGTTCGTCGTCAACTACCATACGTGGACGCGCATCGTCCATTGTATGATCATTAGTAGGGCCCAGAAACTGTCAGATTTTAACGATAACAATAGGATCGTTATGGTTGAAATCTGACACATTATCGTACCGTGTGTATGGCCCATTATACTAACCAGGAGGGAGGGGTGTGTTTTTCCACAGCAGGGAAGGGGAATTTCCTCTGCCGTTTGGATATTTATAAAATCATTCACGGGCCATACAAACTGATCAACTTAAAAAAAAAAATATATATATATATATATATATATATATACTGTATGTCACCAACACTGTGCACCCACTTTCCACATGTCACCTACACTGTGCACCCTACTCCCACATGTCACCCACACTGTGCTCCCTCTTCCCTCAACTCACCCACACTGTGCTCCCCCTTCCCACATGTCACCCACACTGTGCTCATCCAGGGCCATCTTCATTCTTTTGCTTCTGCATGCCTGACACTGGCTACCAGGGTCCCTGGAGAAGCTGAACAGTGCACTGACAGGGGTGGGGGCGGAGCTTCCTAATGACTCATCGGCACTCTCAGCCAGTGATCAGAGGAGACTGAAGCAGACAGCTCAGCTCACTTCAGACTCCTCAGATCACTGGCTTAAATATCCGAGGAGTCATCAGGCAGCCGGGTTCTGCCCCCACCCCCTTCTCTCAGCTTCTCCAGGGCAGACGGCAGCAGAAGATGCTGATGCTATCCTATCCGGATTGCTTTTACACAGGACCAGGTCCTTCATGTGTGCAGCGTGCAGCTGCAGGTAGGAGCGAGTGGGCCTGATAAAATAATCGTGCGAGCCGGAGGTTCCCCATCCCTGTTCTAAAGCAAAAAGAACTTTCTGCAGAGTACTCATTTGGCATGTTTTATTACTACTTAATTAATCTGGATTTAAAATCAGCAGACCAGGGGTTGTTAACCATCAATTGCATACCTTCCAACTGTCCCGCATCCAGCTGGGCAGTCCAGTTTTTCTGGGACTATCCTGCTGTCCCACTCGCGGGCCGCAGTGGGGAGGAGTTGGGGAGAACACAAACCGTTGCTCTGCATAGCAGAGCAGCTGGTGTGCAGGAGGAGAACAGATGCCGTGCGCATGCACACGACATCTGTTCTCATGTGTACGGACTGCCTGGGGGCTGCGCCCCCAAAGTGCCGAAAACTGGGGAAGCTGTGAGGCTCCGCCCCGTTTCTCATAGACTCCGCCCCTTTTTGTAAACCACGCCCTATTTTCAGTCACGCATTTTAGGGATTGTAAGATCTTTGGCTTCTTAAACTGTTCACACCCTCAAAATGTATGTAGAGTGGACCTCAAATGATAACCAGTTCTTATCATTGTGCTAATGTTCATCTGAAGTAACTAAAAATCTGGTAATTGGATTGTGATCCAGTATGTGCTATCATTGGCCTGCCTGTATACTACTTTTCCCATATGATCTGTTCACTTGGTGCAGAGAAATTGGAAAGAAAAAGATGTGTTCTGTGGTGCACAAGGACAGAATTAAATTTAATTTAACTTTTATTACATATATTAAAATATCATAAATATAAGACTGCAAAATAATACTAAGCTTATAGAGAATGTGAATAAAGATAGAAATAGTGATTAAAAACTGCTGTGTGCAGGAATGCCGCTGTAATGCTGGCCATACACCTACACGACCATCATAAGATCCGATTCATCATATGATTTCCCTTCGATTCCCCGGAGCTCCCTGGCAGTCCCAGCAGCATGTTTGTTGTGTTTCTTAGCACAGGATCTGTCGTAAGATCGATCCTGTGTCTCACAGGCTCCTAGGGATACAGTCATTGAAATGACTTGAATTGCTGCACGATGGATCGCATGAACAAAATAAACGGCACGATCTACACATGATACGATGGAACATATGTGCTGCACATCTGATCATAAGATCCGATTATAGGAGCTGTGGGAGCGCGCATCGGATCTGATCTTACTAAAATAATACACGATTTTCACAAGATCCATCTTATGACTCATCGAAAATCGGGCAATCGGCCTGAAATCGTGCATGTGTATGGCCAGCATAACTGTCTCTAATAATATTATATTATATTCAGAAGTTTCTATTACAATGTCAAATAAAGGTAATATGCATTGCAGAGGATGTCCACGTTGTGGTGTGATATCCACTGTGCTATAATATTCTTCAAATGAATGGTAACAATGTGCCAACATTCAGGAAAATTCTTGGATTTTATATAGGTGATTACCTTTTAGAGGTTAAGGCAGAATATTATGTGTCTACAAATAATAATATGAATGCTACAGAGAGTAATCCCCCCTCTGTTGCACACATCTAATGAAATGAATCTGTGTTCAGATATCAGATATCTTTCATTCACAAATAGTGCACTTCCAAAGTTCTGATTTTATTGTAATAGGAGTGCTCTATGCTGCCTTTACCCTGTCACAGTCAAAGTGTCCCACTGGTGGTCGTGAGGTTGGGCACCAGCGTGCGGCATCCATTCAGTGCAGGGAGAGGACTGGGGGCAGCACAGCTACTGACAGAGTGCTGGGCTCGCCCCCAGCCTGACGTTAAATGATAGGCGTTCCATACGGGCATGCCCCCAAATAGCATCATTTAGGGGGGTGGCCTATGGTAATTAGGTCATGCCCCCTTTCCGGACCCTTTTAGGGTAAAGGGGCATCTGATTCCCTCCTGGAGCCGGCCCTGCACCTCGCGTTCCACGCCTGAAATGGGTTAACAGAATTATTATAAAGAAATGTCTGTGTGTACTGTAACAATAATTGGATGTGCAAATAAGATGGTGTCTTGGTGATGAAGTAGACACTTAAAGAAATCAGGTGACATGATAGAAGGAAGTGTGAAAATCAGGGTAATGGGGGGATAAAAACACTGGGGAAAAAAAAAAAAGTTAAAACAAATAAATTGTAAAAAATAATACCCGGGCACTGTGCTCCCTGGAGACCGCTGCACAGCTGTGACAGCCGGATTACCAACCGGACTGACACAGCTGGTATTAGCAGAGTTCCAGGACCCGCATTAGGCTGGCCACTCTCTACTACTGCAGGGGCTGTCAGTAGATGAGCTGTGTACTCTTGAATTTTTTATTCTCATATTAAATTTTGGAATTTTTATTATTTTTTAATAATTTTTTGTTTTCTTTCATATTTTGAATTTTCTTTTCCAGTGTTTTTATCCCATTACCCTCACTTTCACACTTCCTTCCCTCGTGTCATCTAATTTCTTTTAGTGTCAACTTCATCACCAAGACACCATCTTATATGCACATCCAATTATTGTGACAGTACACACAGACTTTTCTTTAAAATAAATCTGTTAACCCCATTTCAGCCGTCTACAATGCATTCTTATTAGCATTGCAGACTAATGTAATTTTAACACATGTACAGTAGGGGGGTGCACCGGCCACTTTTCGTGTTTTGGTTTTGGATCTGGATCTTTCTTCGTGTTTTGGATCTGGATTGGTTTTGCCAAAACCACCCTTCCGTGTTTTGGGTTCTGGGTTTTGTGTTTTGGATCTGAAAAAAAAAAGCATAAAAACAGCTAAAATCACAGAATTTGTGGGTTTTTCTGCTCCTATGCTATTATTAACCTCAATAACCTTAATTTCCACTAATTTCCAGTCTATTCTGAACACCTCACCCCTCACAATAGTGTTTTTATGTCCAAAAGGTTGCACTGAGGTAGCTGGATGACTATGCTAAGCGACACGAGTGGGCAGCACAAACATGTGGCCCATCTAGGAGTGACACTGCAGTGGCAGACAGGATGGCAGTTTGAAAAACTAAGCCCCAAACAGTACATAATGCAAAGAAAAAAAAGAGGTGCAAGATGGAATTGTCCTTGGGCCTTCCCACCCACCCTTATGTTGTATAAACAGGACATGCACACTTTAGCAAACCAATAATTTCAGCTCCAGGGTCTGCCACACGACTGTGGCTGAAATAATTGGTTCATTTGGGCCCCCACAAAACAAGCTGGCAATTAATCTGTCCTTGCACAAACTGGCTCTACGGAGGCAAGATGTCGTCCTCATCCTCCTCATCCACCGATTCCTCACCCTCTTCAGTGTTGTGTACATCCTCATCCTCACAGAGTATTAATTCATCCCCGTTGGAATCCACCACCACAGGTCCCTCTGTACGTTCTGGAGGCTGGTCTCCCTGGAAGAGTTGATAATTAATTTTTATGAACATCATCTTCTCCACATTTTGTGGAAGCAACCTTCTACGCCTTTCGCTGACAAGGTTCCCGGCTGCACTAAACACTCTTTCGGAGTACCCACTGGAGGGGGGGCAACTCAGGTAAAATAGAGGTAGTTTGTACAGGGGCCTCCAAATTGCCTCTTTTTCCTGCCAGTACAGGTACGGACTGTCTGACATGCCTACTTGGATGCTTCACTGATGTAATCCTTTAACAGACAGACGCACGCTTGTCGCTGCTGCTTTGAGGATGCAGGTACGGCTACAGCCCACACAATTCACAAAGACAGAAAAAAAAGAAGCATTTTTTATTTTTTGTGGAGCGCACTTTGAGGGTTACACCAACCTTTAACAGACAGATGCACGCTTGTTGCTGCTGCTTTGAGGATGCAGGTGTGGCTACTGCGCATACATTTCACACACAAACACAGAAAAAAAGATTATTTTATTTTGGTTGGAGCACACTTTGGGGGTTACACCACCGTTTAACAGACAGACACACGCTTGTTGCTGCTGCTTTGAGGATGCAGGTGCAGCTACAGCCCACACAATTCACAAAGACAGAAAAAAAAATAATTTTTTATTTTTTGTGGAGCGCACTTTGAGGGTTACACCACCCGTTAACGGTCAAGCCAGCCGGCCCTTTACTTATGACACAGGCGCACAGTTGGCGCTACTTTGTTGATGCACGTGCGGCTACTGCGCACACAATTCACAAACACAGAAAAAAAAAAATTTTTTTTTGGAGTGCACTTTGGGGGAGCACCCCTGATGCACAGATCACCCCCTGGACAACACTACAGCACCCCTCTAGGACTACAGCCCTTATGGGACACTGCACAACACAGTCCAGCCAGCCCCTATAGTCTTTGGAGTGGACACAGCCCCTATGACTGCAACTGACTGCACAACACAGCCCAGCCTGCCCCTATGACAGCAGCACAACACAGCCCATCCAGCCCCTTTGGACAACAGCAGCACAACACAGCCCAGCCAGCCCCTATGGACAACAGCAGCACAACACAGCCCAGCCAGCCCCTATAGACTTTGGACTGGACACAGCCCCTATGGACAACTGACTGCACAACACAGCCCAGCCAGCCCCTATGACAGCATCACAACACAGCCCAGCCAGCCCCTATGGACTGAGTGGTCACAGGCCCTATGGACAACAGCAGCACAACACAGCACAGCCAACCCTAGCTCCCACCCTCCCTCTTCACTGTCCACAGCCAGAGTGAGAAATGGCGCCGACGCGGGGACCTTTTATAGAATCCAAAACCCGCGAGATCCGGAAGGCGTGATGATGACGTTTTGCCTCGATTTCAGATCCGAGTCAGGCGGGAATAGTCGAGCCTGACTCGGATACGACTCGGATCGGGGGGGTTCGAATTTCAGAAATCCGAACCCGCTCATCCGTAATGTACAGTATATCTCACATAGGTGAGCGCAGCTGGATTAGTGCTGCTTGACAGCACTTAACATTATGTTGTCTTGGACACTGATTTCGGACACAAAATGGCTGCATAAACTGTATGTGGCTAACAGGTATACATTATGGAAAGCAGCTGATTACTCCCAAAGATGATAGATGAATCAGCTGATTTAATTTTATTGCATCTGAAGCATATTCCTTAGTATATCATACATTGATGGTAAAGTAGACAGATCGTTGTGTACTGATTATTAGAACACTTTCATTCTATTTTATGGAGGCTAAGATTTTACATATACTTAGATGTGCAAGGCACGTGCGCTACACTATATCAGCTAGAAAAGCCTTAGGCATTAAGACAGCAGTGTCAGCTGGTGACATTTAGAGACATGCCTTGTGGGTACTCTGCATCATGTATTGGAAATCTTAATTATAATAATTAATTTAATAACCACCAGCTGAGTATGTTTGCCTGTAATCTAGTCTGCAGTGAGCAATGTTAAATTAAACATGTGTGGATGCTATAATATAAAGGTACAGTATTTGTGACCCTTTTTCATATGCAACAATTGCCCATGGTACGGAAGGCTGCAATGTTATTGCTGTCATAACACCATACTTGCCAACTCTCCCTCATTGTCAGGGAAACTCTGAAATAGCAGAAATCTCCCTGTCTCCCTGGAGAGTCTAGCAATCTCCCTGATTGCAACTTAAGGCCCCTATATATCAGCAATCAATTGTGTATAAAAATCTGCAATGTATGGGCTTCACAGATTGCAGATTGCAACCAAAAAGTGATTGGAATTGTTAAATCAGATTGTCCAACATGTTGGAATTCACAGATCGATTGGGGCTGTAGATTGCTAGAGTATGGACAAGATCAGCAGATTGCAGACCGTCACTAGTAAAATGATGGGCCTTTCAAGATTGGCAGATTTGTGTTTGCTGAAAATGATCTGCAAATCACTGAAAAAGATCTGTAATGTATGGGTGCAGATTGCTAAATTGGGAAATCCTAAGATCGGGCAATAAATCTTCCAATTGTTCAATTGTGGTTTTCAGATTGCTGATGTATGGGGGGCCTTTACCCCCATTATGAAGCTGTTATATTTAAAAAATCCCAGAGATATATACATTCAAATGGCATCATTAGTATAATTTCCCTACATTGGTTATACGGCACAATGGGCCTAATTCAGACCAGCTCGCGAGCGCTGAGCGCTCGCAAGCGGGTCGATGGTGCCCTAATGCGCATGCGCACGACGAAGGGAGCTCCATCGTGCGCATGCGCGAGACCTGCATAGCGACAGCCAAGCTGCCGCTATGGGTCTCGCACCAGAGGGGGCGTGCTGTCGATGGTGAGTGATAGCACGCCCCTTTGGTGGGCGTGCCGGGGGCGTGGCTGCCCAGACGGAGGCATTCCCATGGGAACGCCTACCGTCTGGGTCCGGCCCCACTGACATCACTAGTGATGTCACTGGGAGTGCTTTTGGCTTTGATAGAGCCAAAAGCACTCCCGGGGCTTGCGGCAGCGAGACCCTACTGCAGGGTCTCGTCGCAAGCCCGATGGTCGCGATGGTCAAGCCCGATGGTCATCCACAGCTATGCGAGCGGCCAGGAGGCCGCTCCATTTTTAGGTAGGAGGGCCCTGATTCAGAGCGAGCGCTCTGGTCAGAGCGTCCGGCTCTGAATCAGGCCCAATGATCCCTATGGCTACATGCATTTTCTGTAAAGCATTAGTGTGTTTTCATTAACAAATAGCTCTTACTAACTACTTTTGAGCTCGTTTACATTTAGGTATAAGTAAATTTTATGACGTGCCTCTCAGATGTAGCAGTACACGCCCATTGTATTGCCGTGCTCATAGGTGTTGCTTTTACAATCTCCCTGAAATGCTTTTTCAAAAGTAGGTAAGCATGCATAACACACAGTACTTTTTTCAGGAGCATAAAAACTGATCCAGGAGTCACAAGCTATCTCATCTCTTAACACAGAACTGAAAAACATAACTGATTACAAGTTTCATGCTCTTGGGAAGGAAGGATTGGTAAATGCCAACACAACTGTTATTGTCCATTTTCCTGAATATGTTACTGCGACAGTGTGTTTATAATATGCTTATTATATATTCTTAATTTCATGTACAAACGTTGAAATAACCATAGTAGGATGCATTTTGACTACTGTCTAAGAAGTTTGTCCATGGTACCATTTTAAATGCATTTTAACAACAATTGTTTGACAAAAGTCCTTTGCTCTTTGAGAGGCCGATTCATTAAGGTGAACGGCCCCAATATTCAATCAGAAACAGTAGTTTGCAGATGTTTTATGTAATGGGCCCATTCACCATTGGAGTCCCAATGTGGCTGCTGTCTGTTCCTCAGGCTCCGGATCTTGATTGTGGGAACTGACGCTGTCTACAGATGGCATTAGCCCCTAAACCCTTTCCATTGGAAGGACTTCTGGAATGCTGAAATTGATCCATTCAGTTGGACAGTCACACTGCCTGTCAGTGTAAACTTTTGCTGCTACTGCTACTAATTAGCTTCCAAAGTGTATATTTTGGGGATCACAGGATAGTTGCATTTTGGAGCAATATTGAATTGCTCTGGTGCATTGGTGTCTGTTGCTGCAACACACAACGAGTTAGAAACTTGAATTCCAGTGGACCATCACAAATTATAATTAATAGGCTTCTGAAAGAGAATGATGAACTGTCACAGTCCTTCCAACCCAAGAGCATATGTGAAACCCTACTGGTACTGTGGTACCCGAATGTACTGTCTCTCACCCTTTGGTGATGGGTATCCTCTCATCCGGCTATGGCGTGGGTATGGCGTTCGTGACCAGCAGGGCTTCCGAATAGACTAGTACCTGATGGAGGGGACACATAATGACAACAGGTACAGTGCAATAAAGAAATGTCGGGCGCCAGACCATCTCATGATGCAAGTATAGGAAAACTTTATTTATACTCCTCAATAACCTAGAGCACAGTAACCAGGGGCTTCTCAGTTTATGACCCCTTATTACCTACGGTCATTTTGCAGGAGCTTGAATATACAAATTGCGGTTCAGACAGTAGTCATGCTTCACCCCCCCCCCCCTAAATGCCAGGGTACAGTGGGACCTCCCTCCTGTCCCGCGGCCCCAGCGTTAAATGGCTGACCTCCTCCCCGAGGACGCCAGGAACCTGAGTCTTTATAGACTCAGGCCCCGACATAACTCGCTGCAGCCATATCTGGAACGCGATCACTCCTGCCGCGAGTTATTTTTAAAATATAACTTCTATTGATTTTGTTAAAATTGGACAGGGTATATTGGGCAAGTAAAACTTCGTGAGATAACAAAGACAAATTTACAATCTCATCTGAGACTCTCATCTCCTGTTCACTGTCCAGTGACACACAGGAAACAGTAGAAGCCAACACATCCCCTGTTTATTTTTCATTTTATTTATTCCTTACTGCTCCAAGATAATATTGACCATAAACAATAGAGATCCTATTGCTCAAGATCTACCCTGATTGCGCTAACTGTCCTGTGACTCGTGCCATTAGAATAATTACTCTATAGAACAGAGTGCGGTGCGACCATTTTTATTAAGTGTATTGTGTCACTGTTACACATTTTTCACTAAATGTTCTAAATTTTGCCACTTTCTACACATTGTAAATTTTTCTTCGTTGTCTCACAAATATTCACTTGCCCAATATACTGTACATGGGGGATAGACCATAAATAGCTCATAATTCAATCAATAGTGTACCCTTTAAAAAGTGAGGACTCTGGTTCTTTCCATTACTAGCTTGTGTATTTCTTACTCATGAAGAGCATCACCGGACAATCAAATAATCACCATTTGCCTTATATACTCAGGTATACTGATCTTAAATAAATATTTAAATAACACATATTACATATTCATTTGACCTCATCCTGTACGGGAATCACCCCTTCTCCTTGATTAGATATGGCAGAAAAGCACAGGAGTGGCTTCCCATTGGAAGCAATACTTACTGACTTGAATGAACAGTCATTCCCAGGGGCTGGCTGGCAACTTTTAGCAACTTTTAGCCTGGGGGGCAAATGCATGCAGATGGCCCTGGCAGAGGGGTAGCGTGTAGCCAGGGTGCCCGGAACACGTGTGTGCTTAGGCGCCCCCCCCTCAAGTGTTCCAGAGAGGAGGCGGGTCCATATGGAATTAATGTCAAGTAAAAATAAAGATATGGGGCAGTCCCCTGTAGTGGTGCCCATATACAGGCCACCAGTAGTGATCTTCCTATGCAGTGCCCCTTATACAGTGCCCCCAGTAGTGGTCCCCCCTGTGCAGTGCCCCCAGTAGTAAGCTTCTTATATAGTGTCCCCAGTAGTGGTCCCCCCTGTGCAGTGCCCCTTGTGCCCCCAGTAGTAAGCCCCTTATATAGTGCCCCCAGTAGTGGTAACCCCTATGCAGTGCCCCCAGTAGTAGTCCCCCCCCCTTGTAGTGCCCCCAGTAGTAGTCCCCCCCTTGTAGTGCCCCCAGTAGTGCTCTCCCTCTTGTAGTGCCCCAGTAGTAGTCCCCCCTTTGTAATGCCCCAGTAGTAGTCCCCCCTTGTAGAGCCCCCAGTAGTGCTCTCCCCCTTGTAGTGCCCCCAGTAGTAGTCCCCCCCCCTTGTAGTGCCCCCAGTAGTGCTCTCCCCCTTGTAGTACCCCCAGTAGTGCTCTCCCCCGCTTGTAGTGCCCCCAGTAGTAGTCCCCCCCCTTGTAGTGCCCCAGTAGCATCCCCCCCTTGTAATGCTCTCCCCTTGTAGTGCCCCCAGTAGTGCTCTCCCCCTTGTAATGCCCCAGTAGTAATCCCCCCCTTGTAATGCCCCCTGTAGTAGCCCCCCCTTGTTGTGCCCCCAGTAGTAATCCCCCTTGTAGTGCCCCCAGTAGTGTTCTCCCCCTTGTAGTGTCCCCAGTAGTAGTCCCCCCCCCTTTTAGTGCCCCCAGTAGTGGTCCCCCCCTCCCACAGTACACACACACACACACACACACATACGTAATAAATAATTTAAAAAAACACTTAACTGAATCCCCGCTCCCGCCGCCGCCATCCGCTCCTCCGTCTGTCCTCCCGGGCAGAGCCGCTCTGCATTATGGGAGAGACGTCATATGATGTCATTACGTCTCTTCCATTACCCACTGCAGGAGCCGGAAGATGGAGCGGCTCCTGCGGTGGGCGCAGCAGCAGTCAGTGAGAGTCTGACAGACTCTCATTGGCTGCCACTCAAAACAAACACACGGCTGCCGGAGCCGGCGGCTGTGTGTTTGTAACTGTATAGCACTGACCGAACTCCGTCCAGTCAGCGCTACATGCGCGGTGCAGCTGTGTCACACAGACAAAGACTGCCCGAGGCCCGCATGACGCTGCGGCCCGGGGGGCACAGGGCACCCTGCCCCCCGGCCCAGCCTGCCACTGGTCATTCCCATCCTGGAGTAATGTGGGACTCTCAGCCATCGCAACCTGGAGTAAGAGTACCTTATGTGTCTCCATCAGGAATCAAATTATCCATATTCTTTCCACCCAATAGCATGGAACCCATTGTTCTGCAAAGCAGAGTTCATTGAAATAACAAGAAGCATGCTTTTACTGACTCCTCCTGGAAAAATAGGTCCCACTCAAATAACTGACTGAACGGAGGATAGGCACATATATATACAGTATGAGGTGCTATACACTGGGACCACAGGATAAGTGTGTGACTCAAGTGTAAGGGCCACATGCAGCCAGTCACACTCACTATTGTGTTCTTATTAGTCTTGCCTTTACTTTTTAGAGTAAATCAGCCAGTGAATGAACATTTTCAGGTTTAATAAATTTTAGTGCATACAATCTTAGATTGTAGATCTTAGTGTAATTTCTACACCTCTCCACATACATCTAGCCTCCTTGTGCATTAAACAGCCCTACTAGTCACAGCGACCATCTTTTCATGTGTCTTTTTCCCTTAAAATGCAAATTCGCAAAGTGATTACGAAGAGGATAGGAATAGAAGCTTCTGCTGATTAAAATGATATGCAGCATGCAGGTTGGGTACGGGATGCTGGCATTTGGGATCCCGGTGGTCAGAATCCTGATGCAAGCATCCTGACAGGGTTAGAATACCGACACTTGGTCGGTATTCTAACCCTCTCCCTACCCTAATTCTCCCTCCCCAGTGCCTATCCCTAACCTCTCCCCTAGTGCCTAAACCTACCCTCCCCCTTCCCGCACCCTAAACCTAACCCTCCCCCATTAGTCCCTAACCCCCCCCTAGTGCCTACGCTAACCCTCCCTCTAGTGCCTAACCCTAACCCTCACCACGGTACCTTCAGGATCCCGTCAGTCGGGATGCCAGCGCTGGTATTCTGACTAGTGTCGGGATTTAGGCGTCTGCATTCTGACCGCCGGCAGGGTTGGACTGGTCCACATAGGTACAGGGGAAATCCCTGGTGGGCCCCACTGCCTGAGGCCCTGCCCCCCTCCTCTACGTGTCATGTTCCAGTCCTCAAATCATAAATTGTTACTCTATTAAATGGTCATTTACAGTACCTGGTGGAGTAGTACCACTGATCAACATGGGTGTTTGGTTCATTTCTATTGAAACTACCACAAGATTTGCATATTGGTTAGCCAAGCATCTTTGGTGGCTGGCCACACCCCCTCTGGAGGTTGGCCACACCCCTTAAGCATGGGCTCCTACCACTGCATTCCCCCGGTAGGCCCTTCATGCCGCAATCCGACACTGACTGCCGGAATCGAGATATTGACCTCATCCCGTGGCATGCCTGTATCTGCATGCAAAATGCTACATTACAGTGTCACAGCCACTGACACTGTAACGTAACATTTTTCATGCAGATAGAACCGCTGTCGCACACAGTATACAGGCATGCATATAATTTTAATCAGCAGAAGTAAATAAAAACACATTTTAAGGGAAAAAGTTGCACGAAAAGATGCTTGGCACTACTAAGTCGCACAGCGCTCACGCATTATGTGTGAAGCAACTTGTAGCGCACAGAGGATAGATGTATATGGACCCATCTGTATTCCTTCAATCTTTAAACCAAAAATGTATTTTAAAAGTATACATAGTAATAATAATGGTACATGTCTCAAAATCGTTTTTATGTTGTATCTTTCACACACACCATCCCTTTAAATAACAGAATTCCCATTCATTCACTGGACAATTCACCCTATTCTTGTTTTGTTTAATGCTCCTGTTACTTTTTCATGTCTAGTAACTATTTGACAAGGATTAGAAGAATAGATATAATCCCTTTTAAGGATTATAGAAATATAGACAGTTACTGATATAAAACATGAAACTATTGAGCTATTGACAAATTTGTGACAGAATACTGACAGAGATGCTTCTCAGTAGTGATGGATGGTACACCGAATACACACTATAAATTCCCTAACCCGCTGGGAGAGATGATATCCTGACCTCTTAGCCTGATAGCAGTGCTTCTAGAAATATTTGTGACTATGAATAATAATCATAAGACTACAGTATATTTACTTACTGTAGTTACAGACTGGGACATTGTGTGACATTTTGCACAGCGCATCCTGCTCATTTAATAATTAATAAATACATAATCATTGGACAGTTATGAGTTAGTAAATTGCCCACAATCCATTACATATTGAGTAATGCTGTACTCTGAATTAAACATCACGTCACTGTATTTGCTTACCACTTGTGTACTGTCCCGAAGTCAATTGTGAAAATGTGTGACATTTGTTGTTATAAACTCGGGAGAAGTTGCAATATTATTCCACTCCTGGGAACTCTTAGCAGAATTGCCTGTTTTACAACGCAGCACCTGTTCCATCCAGTTAATTGTCTCTCTCACACCTATGATCAATGACAGCTGTATGAGTTGTTCCATTCTGCTGTACAAATTTGCCCTTCTGGTTAATTTTTCTTTAAAACATTTTTTTAAATCATGATTTGAAATGCTATTAACGGCATTTTAGATTAAATGCTTAAAAGTCTGTTACATGGTTGAACAATTGCATAGGTTTGCAGCTGAATAATGTCTTATACCCCTTTTACATCGGAGCTAAAACCCAGGTTATTGCAGGGTTAACCCGGGTAGCTCCTTGGTGTAAAAGGGATGAGGGTTGGATCGCCGGGTCGAGTGACCCGTCAATCCCACCCAGGTAACTTGAAGGGTTTAACACGGAAGTAACCCATGAAACCCTGCAGTGTGAACGGCGTGCTCCGGATCATGATGACCTGGAGCACGGTGTGAATGGCGCCGACTCGGGACTATCCTGGGTCGGCGCCGGCTAAAGTCCGGATCTGATCCAGTTTGGAAGCCGGAATTTAGGTGTAAAATTGGTATTACTAGATTCCAAAAGACCTCTAAATTGGAACCAACTTTCAAAAATGTGTAATACCTCTTTTACACCAGAGCTAAAACCCGGGTAGCGCCTTGGTGTAAAACGGTAAAGGGTTGGATTGCCGGGTCGAGTGACCCGGCATTTCAACCCAGGTAAATTGCAGGGTTTAACATGGGAATAACCAGTGAAACCCTGCAGTGTGAATGGTGCGCTCCGGGTTATGATGACCTGGAGCACGGTGTGAATGGCGCCGACTCGGGACTATCCTGGGTCGCGCCGGCTAAGTTCCGGGTCTGATCCGGATTGGAACCCGGAATTTAGGTGTAAAAGTGGTATGACTAGATTCCAAAAGATCTCTAAATTGGAACCAACTTTCAAAAATGTGTAATACCTCTTTTACACCAGAGCTAAAACCCGGGTAGCTCCTTGGTGTAAAAGGGTAAAGGGTTGGATTGCCGGGTCGAGTGACCCGGCAATCCAACCCAGGTAAATTGCAGGGTTTAACATGGGAATAACCTGTGAAACCCTGCAGTGTGAACGGTGCACTCCGGGTCACGATGACCTGGAGCGTGCCGCATGCCGGTCGATTGGTCCGGCTTCAGTGGCGCTTGGAGATGACGTCATCTCCAAGCATCCACTTCAACACCGGAAAAGCCAGGTCAATGCAGGCATGGCTTCGGTGTGAACGGCGCCAACTCAGGAATATCCTGGTTGGCGCAAGGGAAATTCCGGGTCTGATCCGGGTTGGAACTCTATTCTAACTCCGGGTCAGACCCGGAATTTCGGTGTAAAAGCGGTATACGTGGAGTGAAGCATTGTATGATAACAATTTACTCAGCTCAATTCTCTTCCAGTAATAGGATGATTGGCAGGTGTGATTAACCTTACTAACAACAACTGCACTGGTGTCCTGATAATACATCCATCAGAGATAAACAGGTCCATATATATCTGCTGAATGGGTGTATATATTTTATCTGCTGCAGATAAGATGGGCCAAGAAGAAATTAGGTTGTTAATTCCTGTAAATGAAAGCACATAAATTGTATTTATTTTTTTTGTATTCCGTTAAAACCTCTTTCTTGACTGTGGTACTGAAAAGGGCATTTGCTGAAGGGTTGTTTGTCATGTTTTTTGAATATTGTTTGACCTTAAGAATTGAAATAATTATTTACGAGAATCAATATGATGTTCGAGGCTACAGCTTTAAAAAAAAAAAATCAACAACTGTTTTTTACTGCAGCATTTACACAAAGTGACTGGTCCAAGATACTAAATAAAATATAAAAAACAAAAAAAATAAAGGAATGTAAACAATGGAGTGTGAATCTTAGCTACTAAAAGAAGACCTTCAGTATAAAGCAATCTAAAGTAACAAAAGTGAGGATTAGGTCCAAGTTTCCACCATACCCAATGTTCAGGAAAGCTAAACATCCTAAGCAGTCTGATATCCTAGTTGCAGCATTCAACAGTAATCAGTGTGTGTTTCTAAAGGCCCCCATACATCTGCGACGGATCATCACGATGTAGTGATCCTGCAACCTGGCATTGCAGGATCGCTGAAATCCAACATGTTGGATTTCACAGATATGCCGATCATGATCAAAAAATTAACGTGATTGGCAGATCGGTGAAATTTAACATGAATTTCACCAATCCTGCGACGGATCACGGAACATCGATGGGCGCCGGTCGGCATTTACGACCAGCGGATCGGCGTTTCCTATCCCATGGCAACATCGTGGCGATCTGTCGCAGATGTATGTGGACCTTAAGTCTTTCATTCTCCTGGAATCTGAAAATCATATACCCGCTGAGGTATACTTATACCCAAACCAGACTTACCTAATCTCCCTCAATGGCTGGCAGGTTGATCCCAGGCAGCCCAGAAGAGCATTCAAGTCTCCGCATCCATCCATCACTGCCCACTTCACGCATGAAGTAGATGGACCAGGCAGCTGATGCTGTGATTCACTCTGACTCGCGTCATCGTAGCCCCGTTCCCTGCATTACAATACTGGTAATCTCAGCATTGTATAGCAGGGCCACTATGATGTACTCATTTATTATCATGATCAGTGCCGTCACACCACACACACTGCCTCCATATGCATTGCCACATCCCCCATTGTGGGAGGGGGCAGCCAGAAAGTGGGCTAGTATGACATAAACAGGCTATAAGCATAATAACAGGTTGTTAACATTTGTTTTGATAATGGTAAACAAATGCGGTATTAGATTTTATTTTAATAAAAAAATTACCACGGACCAGATATCTTCTTTCTCACAAATGAAAGTTGCAAAAACTTTTTTTAAAAATATGCTCACTGAATCTTAGACAATACACATGATCAGCGCTCAGAGGTGAACCTGCAATCAGCCAATCAGAAGCGACCATCATCTTAAGTGTGAATTTTCACCAGCTATTAGGCACCCGCAATTGAACCAGCTACTGACAGGTGTCTCCCTGCAGCCTCAGTTGGCAATTACACGGTCATGAATCATGATGTATCTATGTGCACGTCCCCTAGTCTCCCTTATTCTAATTCCTGAATAGAATCAAATATCGCACAGAGGGACAGAGCAAATAATTTTTTGAGACCGTGCCTCCGCCGCCACCGTAACTTTCTCTTCCAATTACCCAGTGATACATTTATGTGATTCTAAAATAATGTGAAAAGGGTGTGAAAACACACTCGTTTCCACATTACTTTAGTGAAAACAATATTGATAAATAGACCCTTTAGTCTTCAAGTGCTGGAAGTCAGAGGCGTAACCGGATCTGGTGACACCCAGGGCGCATTGTACATCCCCCTGCGCGTGACTGAACTGCGTGCACCTGAAAAGGCGGTGTGACCCAAAATAAAGGGGTGTGGTCTCACAGGAAGCGCCAAGTTCATCACTCCTGGGACGTGCCCAGCATCCCCGGAGAGATGCTGGACTGCCCCCGGAGACTGTATATGCCTGCACTTTCGGCTCCTTCTCTGTGACAGAAGCCAAGTGCTGCAGGAGTCACTGAGGAGGAGACGGCATTTTGGTGTCACCCCCTCTGAGGGTGACACCAGGGTTCGGCCCACAACCCCATAGTGACACCACTGCTGGAAGTGCTGCTGTCATTATAAGATAACAAGACAGCTAAAAAATAAAGTACTGTTAGGCACTTTTATGCTGCTGTGCTACTGCATAAACCATGGAAAGCCATTCTCTGTTCTGCACATTGGACGGGTCTTTCAGAAAATAATACTGACTCGGGGTAATGCTTCGACAGAAATCTGATGTTTTTGGACAAAGTCTGTAGTCACAAAGTTTTCTGCAGCTCCAGAATCTAAAAGAGCTAGAACGACTTTAGTACATTGAGGAAGCTTCAACTGAGCCTGGATGGTGGAATCTAATTTCCTAGGCGAGTCAATAGCAACTCCTAACTTAACCTCTCTGTCATAAGTTAGGAGAAGGCGTTTCCCGGACGGATGGGACAAGTTTTAATTTGATGTTGAGACGATCCACAATACATACCTAGATTCTGTCTCTGTCTTTTCTGTCGCTCCTCAGCAGACAAACGGGAACAGTTAACTTGCATGGGTTCTTCGCCCACGGGAGGTGACCGTACTCAGGGAGCAGGATGTGGTCTTCCATGGTAGAATCTACCTCTCTCCAGAGCACGCTCTCTATGCGTAGATCCACTTTATTATAGAGAGAAATTAACTCATCCAATTTAGAAGGAAGATCATGGGAGGCTAGATAGTCTTTCAGCCTTTCAGAAAGCCCACTCCAAAACGCTGCAATGAGAGCATCCTCATTTCAGTTGAGCTCCGAGGAAAAGGTTCGGAATTTGATGACATACTGTCCGACTGTTTTACTGCCTTGCCGAAGATGGAGAATATCTCTCGAGGCAGACGTGACTCTTCCAGGCTCATCAAAGATCCTACGAAACATAGAAATTAATTTGGGGTAGTTAGATAGTAGCGGATCATATTTTTCCCAGAGTGGGGAGACCCAATTGAGTGCTTGTCCGGAGAGCAGCAAGATTGTATAAGCTACTCGAGTTCTGGCAATCGGGAAGTTGGCCGGTTGAAGTTCAAAATGACTCTTGCACTGGTTTAGGAAACCCCTGCATAGTTTGGGGTTGCCATAGAACATGCTGGGAAGTGCGAGTTGGAGCCGAGGAGTAGGTGGAACTGAAGGTGGAGACACCACAGAGGAGGGAATCGCAGCTTGAGTTTTAGTAGGAGCAGGATTTGATAACAGTGCCTGAATGCTATCCAAGCGAGATGACATATCCTGAATAAATTGGATGAGTTGAGCTTGAGAAGTCTCCTGTCTTTCCAGACGTGAAAGGACATCTTGAGGGGAATCCGCACCAGATCCCTGACCACTTGCCGAGTCCATCTTGCCAGTGCAAACTGTCACAGTTGTGGGATTTTGAGGCTGTGTTCCTGGGCTGGGTCTTGGACCTGTACTACTAAACTCAGATGCTCTCTGGAGGAGACTTGGTTTGATGAAGTTTCTACGCATGAAAGAGTATATAGATACATTTGAGTGCATGTAAAAGGATGGCTGAAGGCTGGTGACAGCACAGAAGCTGCTCTGTGTGGCTAGGAAGCTGTAAGGTAAATGGTGGTAGCACGGGAGCTACTTGTAGGGCTGGGAAGCCATAAGGTGAATGGTGGTAGCACGGGAGCTACTTGATGCGGCTTGGAAGCCATAAGGTGAACGGTGACAGTATGGACTGCTTGGGGCGGCTGGGAAGTCGTTGGGAGAATGGTGGCAGTACGGACTGCTTGATCGGCTGGGAAACCATTGGGAAAATGGTGGCAGTACGGACGGCTTGGTGCAGCTGGGAAGCCGTTGGTAGAATGGTGGCAGTACGGACTGCTTGGAGTGGCTGGGAAGCTGTTGGGAGAATGGTGGCAGTATGGACTGCTTGGAACGGCTGGGAAGCCGTTTGGAGGGGTATTTGCTGGATGGTAGCAAATACTCATGGAGCTCAGTGAAGAGGCTCACTTAGTCAGACTAAGGGACTTGTTGCACTGGCAATTTGTGAGTGTAACAGGGAATCCTTTTATAGGATCCACAGGACGCTGATTAGCTGAGAAAGAATGAGAAACATCCTCATTGGTAGTAGTGGAGTCACATGGGCAAAACCAAGATGGCCGTGCCCAAAGACCAGAGGACAGTGCCCCCAGCATGCGAGCACTGGAGCCAGAGCAGTCAGCAGGAGCCAGCGTGGAAGTGAGAGGACAGCAGCGGGACCCGCACCAGAGGGAGACGACACCGCCACACATCGTGGGAGCCAGAAGACACCGTGGGTCAGCGCCCGCAAAGGTAAGTGACAGGGTATGATCCTGGGGTCTCTGTTGCGGGCTCTGACAACTTGCAGAGTACTTGTGTTCTCAACCCCCTTGTGTCCTCTGAGAGTACTCCTGAAAATATGGTGATCACATCTCTCACTAGCTGTCTCTTCTGTTGTGCAAATAAACCAAATTTTTACACCCTTACCTGATAACTTATTTCTTCCCCTGTTATTAGATTAGCTGTCTGGTCCTTATTGGAGATGAGCAGTTAAGTTTTACAGAAAACCGAACTTGGGGTTTCTGAAGAGAACCGAGTCATGGCTCGGGTCTTCCCGCCAGGTTTGGTTCTCAAAACATGGCAAAACTTAATTTTTCCAGAAATCTCAGATCTGGCTCATTTTGTATTGCATATACTGCAACAGTCCCAACCTGGTGATCATGCATCATTTCACACAGGAGAGTGTAGGACGAGGGTGTGGGCTGTGGTTGTGCTTCACAAAATGCCATTAAGACACCATTATTACGCCATTAGGCTTAGATTAGTGAGAGTAGTAGTCGGTAGATGTAGTAGGTAGGAAGGGTGACTGCAGGCATCTTTGTCACTGTGTATGTGTGTTTATCACACACGCTAGCTAGCAATTGCAGTCCAGTGCACTGCAACCTGCAAACAGGCTACTGTGTAGGTGTTTGTTTGTCAGACATAGTAGAACCTGCAATCCATTTGTCAGGATGCGGACTTGGATCAGCCGCTACTCACCTCCGCGCCGGCATCCTAGGACTTAGGTGTTCAGTCACTGGCAGTGGAGGTGAGTGGTGTCTGAGTATTCTTCCCGGCAGTGGCATAACTACAGCCCCCGCAGTGGCTTGGGGATCACGGAGACTTGTGGGGCGCTGGGGTGGGCACAGGGCAGCGGTTCTAACCTCTCCTTACCCTGTACTCTATGCTGTACATGTGCTATATTGACAGTGAGGATCACAGTGAGAAGCCAATGTGTAGTTGTGTGAGGAAGGGCTTATTAGAACTGGCAGCCTGGATACATGTGTATATGTACAGTAAAATGAATGTATATATATATGTGTGTGTATATATATATATATATATATATATATATAATGTGCTCCAAGAGTTGTCCCTCCAGGACTTTCTCAGGCGACCAGCACACCACCATGTAGAGATTTATGCAAAAAAAGTCATTTTAATGTAGTATCAAAAAAACACCATCGTATAAAAAAATTGCCATCATTAGTATGGGGTATAATCAAGGAAATAATAGTAACACTGTGCTTCTATGTTTACAAGCAGCTCAAATAAATAAAGAATATCTTAAATACAGAGAATGAAATTGAGCGCTAAATATAGGGATAAATAGCAAAATGCAGTGAGGGGGGAGAAGTAAAATGAAAAAGATATGTAAAATGATCACAACGATAAATGAGGTAACTGAATCAAAAATAAAGTGGAGCTACAAACGGAGACATTAGCCAGAGCTAGAACAAGCCTGAGAGACCCCCGTGACAGCGGCCACACGGTGTCTGAGTCATCACCTAGGCGCGGCGCCACGTGTTCAGCGGATTGTCCGGAGGCTGCGACAACGAAAAGAAGAAGACCTGGAGCAGGGTTAGATAGGGACAGAACTCACATATAATGGATGTTACTTGGAGGACTGCTTATCTACCTCCCGGAGCCCACTCTCCACATTGCCAAAAGGCTATAAACATACATCAGCACTATAAGTGCAAAACCATTGTTTTTAATTGTTATTATTGCTTCAACTGATTAGTAGATTCACTGGGATTTATTTATTTGTTATTTTATTTATTTATATTAATTTTATCCTATCTTATTTTGATTTTATATTTATTTTATTTTTGTTCAGTTACCTCATTTATCATTCTGATCATTTTACATATCTTTTTCATTTTACTTCTCCCCCCACTGCATTTTGCTATTTATCCCTATATTTAGCGCTCAATTTCATTCTCTGTATTTAAGATGGGGTAAAGTCAGCCACAAATGATCATATAACCTAAGACCTTAATATACCAAGGTGCTAATCACCAATTACACCCACCTGTGTACTTGTATGCTGGCATCCACATGGTCCCCAACCACCATCATCGTCACAAGCCAGCATCAGAACCAATGTGCTCTACTAAGTCTCCGGAGGTCACACAGTGTGTTCCATCATACAGGGAGTGACGCCGCGGGACTATGGCCGTCAACATCCGGCCAGCTGAAGCAACACACTGCCTACAATGGAGACAAGGAGCCTGGTTGGAACCTTCCACCGGAAGTGAACAGGACAGTCATGGCAACCACGTCCATGACAACAGTGATCTAGTAAACAATATACAAAATTAATCAGAAGCCTTACTGTGGGGCATAAAATGGTGTCAGGGGCAAATATGTAAGTGGCACCTTGGTAATAGGCATTACAGTGTGTGGTACAATGTGTAATGGGCATTATGGTGTGTGGAATAATGTGAAAGGGGCATTACGGTGTGTGACATAATGTGTAAGGGGCATTACTATGAGGAGGAAAAATGACAAATACTGTAAATTGTCTATGGGGGCACATTTTTAACTTTTTCACTGGGGGCCAAATTACGTATAAATGGCCCTGTATTCATTTTACCAAAATGCCATTGGGGGGGCGATAGAAACTTTTTTGGCAGGGGGGAGCAAGATTTATAGTTACGCCACTGCTCCCCGGGGCCTGCTAGGGCTTCCGTCCGTGCGTCCTGGTTTCTGGGTGCCGGGCATGGGCACAGCCATGTTGGTCCATATCACCTGACTAGTCTCTCCCAATGCTAGTCCTGTGGTCACTCAGCTGATCCAATGACCAGCTACCCAGGGGTATTTAAGTCTGACTCCAGGAACAGGAAACTGCTATTCAACTTCGCTGTATGACATAACACTGCTTTTCTTTCAAGACCTTCAGTACATCTTGTCTCCAGTGTTCCAGTGACTTCCAGCTATACTCTCTCCTGTGTGCTGTTCAGATCCCTAGCTGAACTTTCTGTGTTAACTGTTCTCACCTGTGTAGCTGATTGCAAGATTTCCAAGTTCTCCCTTCATGCTGGAATTGTAATGTGCTGTTCAATCTCCAAGCTAAACTGTCAGTGTTAACTCTTTCAGCTGTGTATTCGTTACCAGTGTATCTGTGGAAGTCCGTGTCTGCACCTCCAGTGCATCTCAAGTTAACCCTTGTGTGTTCGTTACCAGTATCCCAGTACAAATCCATGTCAGCACCTTCAGTGCGTCCCAAGTCTACATATGTGCACTCGCTACCCGGATCTCAGTACTTGACATGCCCGCACCTTCAGTGGGTCTCAAGCCAACCTTTGTGTACTCGCTACCCGAATCTCAGTACAAATCTATCTCTGGATTATCTCCTCCTAGTGTTTCAAGTGCTATTCCTTTTCAGTAAACTTTTAGTGTTCTTCATTTCCAGTATCCCTAGTGTTTCCAGTCCTTGTAGTGTTAGTATTTGTTTTGGTCTTCTGCCATTCCCAGGCACTTGGTGCGGCGAAAACCAAATCCCAATTGGAGGGGTCACTGGAGAAAACCACCAAGTGAGTTAGACTCCACGCCTCGGGGCAGGACTAGCCAAACCTGGGTTTGGCCGCAACTAGGAGGCCTAGTTACTGTCCCTCCTGTCATTTATTCATCCTTATCCTAACCCCCCGGTTCTCTACCTCGGTCGTGATACCATTATTGCAAACAGGCTGTTGTATATGTTCATTAAAGACAAAATTAACTTCTTGCACTTATTTTTAGCTTTTACAAGGATACCTATTCTATCTACACTGCAGTATATCATTTATATTGTCACTTGTGTATGAAGGTAGAGAGACAGTGTGATTTCAAGATTATTTGTCCAAAATAATACGGTATGAGTGAGCTGCACCACAGATAAAGAAGCCCTCTTTTCCTGTTATTAAAAACTAATTGCAAAAAAAAAATGTTTTTCCATATTATCTGCAATTTTTTATAATTCAATTTAGCAATTCATGAGTGTGTGTCTTGGAAAGGCAGCGTATATTACTGTATTTACTGTGGGTGTTGTTGTCGTGTCCCTATTAGCTGCACCCCATAAATAATTAAAATGTAAATAATACTTTTTTTTTAATCTGGTGTCAAAAGAAATCTATTGTGTGTAATTTGCCAACTGCAAAATAATTGTTTAAATAATGTATTACGATGTAAAGACCCCTATTTCATCGAGGGTAAACATTCAATACATATATTACTTATTGTCGATAGAGGGTGCTACTACTGGCAATTAGAAACAAATACAAATGGAAGAAAAAACAAAAATGATTGATATGAAATTACTGATTGTATGAGACGTGTGTGAAACTAGGCAATTTGAGAAAAATACCTTAAGGGTATAATTTAACCTCCTAAGAGATACAACTTCAAGACAACTTTATAACAAGGCTGAGAAAAATATCACATTACATTTCATACATAATATACATAATACATTTCCTACATAATACCACACATCATGTGGAGGTGGTGCTTGTGAAATACATAGATCGATTAGTAACTAATTAACGAGAGCTAATTATTTAGCAACTATCTGGAAAATACAGAGATGATTTATGTATAATACATGGAAGAAATGATCAGCATCTACTAAACTTGAATAGTTGCTCAGCTGCCACCAGTTCGCTTAAACTACCGTAAGTAAAGGGTTGGGACATGTCAAGGAGGTACTCAGAGGAGCTGGTGTAGTTATCCCTCTTGCCATTGTGAGACATGATGGAGAACTTCTCCCAGTTGTCCACCACATACCTCACAATAGTTCACTCACTGATGAACCTCCCTAGCCATTAGTTGAGTGTCATACATGAGATACTAGTGAACAGACATGCTCCGTCTCCTGTGATGGGGACAATGGTGTGAGGCACCATCTCCCCTTTAGCATTCAAAGACTCAGTTGCAATGTTCATTAAAATGAAAAATCCAGATACTAAGCAAGTGAAGTATCCAAATGGAAAAAACATAGTCAAAGTGTTAAGTTCTTAGCAGTGTCGACTCCAGAGGCAGGTCTGCAGCGCAGTCCAGTATTCAAATAGGGGAGCCACACCAACTGTCACCCCAACATCACTGGCAGTTGGTGTGACCACCCTATTTGAATATTAGACTGTGCTGCAGCCCAGTCTAATATGCCACTGCATACTGCTGATCAATGTTTAAAAATATATATATATATATATATATATATACACACACACACACACAGTCAGGTGCATAAATATTGGGACATTGGCAGAATTTTCATATTTTGGTCTCCATTCACCACCACAATGGCTTTGAAATGAAACAAACAAGATGTGCTTTAACTGCAGACTTTCAGATTTAATTTGAGGGTAATTACATCCAAATCAGATGAACGGTGTAGGAATTACAACGGTTTCTATATGTGCCTCCCACTTTTTAAGGGGCCAAAAGTAATGGGACTGTCAACTCAAAAGTTATTTCATGGACAGGTGTGGGCTATTCCCTCATTATTTAATTATCAATTAAGCAGGTAAAAGGTCTGGAGTTGATTCTAGGTGTGACATTTGCATTTGGAATCAGTTGCTGTCGACTCTCAATATGAGATCCAAAGAGCTGTCACTATCAGTGAAGCAAGCCATCATTAGGCTGAAAAATCAAAACAAACCCATCAGAGAGATAGCAAAAACATTAGGTGTGGCCAAATCAACTGTTTGGAACATTCTTAAAAAGAAAGAACGCACCAGAGAGCTCAGCAACACCAAAAGACCCGGAAGACAACGGAAAACAACTATGATGGATGACAGAAGAATTATTTCCCTGGTGAAGAAATACCCCTTCACAACAGTTGGCCAAATCAAGAACACTCTCCAGGAGGTAGGTGCATATGTGTCAAAGTCAACAATCAAAAGAAGACTTCACAAGAGTGAATATAGAGGATTCACCACAAGATGTAAACCATTGGTGAGCCACAAAAACAGGAAGACCAGATTAGAGTTTGCCAAACAACATCTAAATGAACCATTACAGTTCTGGAACAACATCCTATGGACAGATGAGACAAAGATCAACTTGTACCAGAGTGATGGGAAGAGAAGAGTATGGAGAAGGAAAGGAACTGCTCATGATCCAAAACATACCACCTCATCAGTGAAGTATGGTGGTGGTAGTGTCATGGCGTGGGCATGTATGGCTGCCGATGGAACTGGTTCCCTTGTATTTATTGATGATGTGACTGCTGACAAAAGCAGCAGAATGAATTCTGAAGTGTTTCGGGCAATATTATATGCTCATATTCAGTCAAATGGTTCAGAACTCATTGGACGGCGCTTCACAGTGCAGATGGACAATGACCCGAAGCATACTGCCAAAGCAACCAAAGAGTTTTTTAAGGCTAAACAGTGGAATGTTATGCAATGGCCAAGTCAATCCCCTGACCTGAATCCGAATGAGCATGCATTTCACTTGATGAAGACAAAACTGAAGGGAAAATGCCCCAAGAACACGCAGGAACTGAAGACATTTGCAGTTGAGGCCTGGCAGAGCATCACCAGGGATGAAACCCAGCGTCTGGTGATGTCTATGCGTTCCAGACTACAGGCTGTAATTGCCTGCAAAGGATTTGCAACAAAGTATTAAAAAGTGAAAGTTCGATTTAGGATTGTTTCGTTTGTCCCATTACTTTTGGCCCCTTAAAAAGTGGGAGGCACATATAGAAACCGTTGTAATTCCTACACCGTTCACCTGATTTGGATGTAATTAAAATCAAATTAAATCTGAAAGTCTGCAGTTCAAGCACATCTTGTTTGTTTCATTTGAAAGCCATTGTGGTGGTGAATAGAGGCCAAAATATGAAAATTCTGTCAATGTCCCAATATTTATGCACCTGAATGTATATATTATAATGTCTAGATGCCACTCAGGTGGTAATGCCTTAGAACAGTATATTTTCTTAAAAGACAACTAATAACAGCTAAAGTGGAGTTAATTAAGGGAAACTACTTAGCTAATTTCATTTATGCCACATATACATTCCCTTGGATAAATCAAACACCTTATACACTCCATATAATTATTTTATGGCTAATTAGACATTTGCCAGGTGGTTACGTTTTCCTGACAGCACTAATGGGGCCTTCTGGTATTCTTGTCTATACTATTCGATACAATTTGCAGTTGACTTCAAAATAAATATTACAACAAAAAAGTTGTAACTTACCCATTATATTTAACACATTTTAGCAAAGCCACGATCATCATATATAATAATAGGAATATACAAGGGACACCATCTTCTTACCAAATTAAGATCTTTATTTAAGGGAATAAATATAGGAGCAGGTACAAGTGCATAGCGATTTTTAATCACATTTCCTAATCTACATACACTTTCTGATAGCTATAAAAAAAATTTTGCTGGTTTGTTTTTTATATATTTGTATTTAAAAAGTAAACAATAAAGGTTATGTTTTAATGTTCTCATTGTGTGCACCACATTTTTTTTTTATTCGTTCAGCTTTTGTCAAAAGAAAACTGCAGTATTTTATAATTCAATAGTATTTCAAGAGTGTGTCTTGGAAAGGCAGTATATATGACTGTAGTTACTGTAAGTGTAACTGTCGTGTCAACGTTAGCTGTACACCAAAAAAAGTGGTATCATTATTTTTTTTTTAACGTAATGTATAAAATATTCTTCAGTCTTTTATAATTTATTTTAAATAGTGTTTCAAAATGATGGGTCTCATTCAGATCCGGTCGCAAGCGCTGAGCGCTAGCAACCAGGTTGATGGTTAGGCCCTGCGCACGCGCAGCGGCCGCACTGCGCGTGCGCAAGCCCTGGAGCGAGAGAGAAACTCTCTCACTCCGGAGCTCACTACAAAAGGGCCGGCTCACTACAAAAGGGCCGGCTGTCGATGTTGATTGACAGCTCGGAATGTAAGGGGGGGGCTCCCTTTTCAAATTTTTCCGAGGCGTGGTCACTTAAAAATGGGGCGTGTCAACATGACACACCCCTTTATTTTCACGCTGAACATTCCTATCCATATGCACCTTAACCCCAGTAGTACCCCTTATACAGTACCCCCAGTATGCAGTTGTGGTCCCTCTTATGCAGGCCCATAGTAGTGCCGCTTATACAGTATCCCCAGTAGTGGTCCCCCTTATACAGCCCCCAATTAGTTCCCCTTACTCAGTACCCCCAGTAGTGGCCCCCTCAAATGCAGTGCCCCACGTAGTGTTCCCCCTTATGCAGTGCCCCCAGTAGCAGTCCCCACAATGCAGTGCGCCCAGTAGCGGTATCCCCTTATGCAGTGCCCTTTATATGGTGCCCCCAGTAGTAGTCCCCCCCCCCTATGCAGTGCCCTTTATATAGTGCCCCCAGCAGTAGTCCCCCCCATGCAGTTTTCCCAGTAGTGGTCCCCTTATGCAGGCACCCTGTAGTGATCTCCCTATCCAGTGCCCCCTGTAGTGGCCCTTCCTATTATTGCCCCCAGTAGTGGTCCCCTGAGTGCAGTGCCTCTTGTAGTAGGCCCCTTTTATAATGCCCCCATTAGTAGTTCCTGCCCAAGTAGTAGACCCCAGTAGAGTAGGTCCTCCCAATGGCGCCCCCAGTAGTAGCCACCCCTCCCCCAGTAGAGGTCCCCCCAGTAGTAGCCACCTCTCCCCCAGTAGAGGTCCCCCCAGTAGTAGCCACCCCTCCCCCAGTAGAGGTCCCCCCAGTAGTAGCCACCCCTCCCCCAGTAGTAGCCACCCCCCTCCCCCGTTGTGCAGATAGGTTTTAAAAATATATATATATATATAAAAATATACTTACCTGAATCTCTGGTCCTGCTCGCGACGCCGCTCCCTCCCGGGCTGGCGCGCTCAGCATTATGGGACATACGTCATGACGTCAGTCCCATTACCCACTGCAGGAGCCGGACGGAAGTCCGGCTCTTGCAGTGGGTGCTGTAGCAGTCAATGAGAGTCTGTCTGACTCTCATTGGCTGCTGTTTAACCACGCATCGCCGCCAGCGCTGGCGGCGATGCGTGTGTTATGCACAG
Source organism: Taudactylus pleione (assembly GCA_031769625.1). Taxonomy (NCBI): domain Eukaryota; kingdom Metazoa; phylum Chordata; class Amphibia; order Anura; family Myobatrachidae; genus Taudactylus; species Taudactylus pleione. The sequence continues at coordinate 2,111,625 of JAUIMM010000387.1, forward strand.
CCTGAGCCCGCCTCCTGGCGCTATTGGGCAAGCGCTCAGGGGGAGGGAACGGGCTCAGGCGTGCAGCACAGGAACGGTGCTGGAAGCCTAGCGCCGGTCCTGTGTAAATGTGTAGCACTGACCGCACTCATTGCGGTCGGCGCTAAACTGGCTAGCTAGGGCGGGCAGGCCGGTACCGTGGCCGGTGGCGCCCCCCCACGCCGCAGGTCCAACGGCGCCCAGGGCACGCACCCCGCTCGCCCTGCCCTAGTTACGCCACTGATAGGTTCTCTCTACACTAAATGAGCAATACAGTACTGTAATTCCTTCCTAAGGGCATGCCAGGTTACATGGTGATTTGTAAATTGTATTAACATATAATATATATAACCATCGGCCAGCACTGCAGCCCACTGACTGAGCCCTCTACCGCTCACCTGTCCCCGCAGACCGCCTGTGGTCCCCACCTCAGGCTCTCGCTGAATAGATCAGCGTGGACACGACTCGATTACAGCAGGTAAGCAATCTCCCGAACGACCGGCTCATGCTCCCCCTACCTCACTCCGTAACGATCCACATGCTGGGCAGGTGGCTGGGAAAATCTCCGTGAAGGGAGCACGGCATGTGTTGCTGGCAGGGTGGCTCTGTACAAGGAGCATGGCACCCTACACACCTGCGTAATCTTTCGGGCCGGCCCTGGTCTTCACATAGCCAGGAGAAGCGCCTGCCTAGCCCTTTATCACCGGCTCCCAATATACCCACAACCCGCCTGAAAGTGACTCCGGCGCCAGCGCAGACACAACAGTTAGTGCGGCTCTCCCCTCACTTGTTTGATGCCGGCGCTACCCTCATTCGGCGCCGCCCCAAGCCACTGCGCGGGCTGCAGGGACTGTAGTTACGCCACTGGCATCCATCGTAGTTTTTTATCCATATTTAATAGAAATCAAACATTTGCATTTTATTTTTGATTTAACAGAATATTTCAAATAATAAAACAATGAAAATGACATGGACAAAAATGATGGGTCCCCATACTTGCCTACTTTTGCATTCTTCTCTCCAGATCTTTTGAACTTTGGGCCTGATTCAGACCTGCTTGCAAGCGCTATGTGCTCGTAAGCGGGTCGATGGCCGGGCAGTGCGCACCCGCCGTGTGCACTCGCTCTGGGGCTCGCAAGAACACGGGGCGGTTGTCGATGTTGATTGACAGCTCGCCCCGTTTTGTAGGCGGTGAGGGGGGGTAGCTGGCTAAACGAAGGCGTTCCCGAAGTAATGCCTGCCGTTTGATACCGGCCCTACTGACATCACTAGTGATGTCAGAAAGTGAGCTTCCTGCTCAATTAGAGCAGGAAACTCACTGGGGCTTGCGAGAACGAGACCCTACTACAAGAGTCTCGTCGCGAGCAAGCGAGTGGCCTTTAGGCCGGCTCCCAAAAAAAAGCCCTGATTCAGAGCGAGCGCTCTGAAAGAGTGTCCGGCTCTGAATCAGGGCCTTTATCCCCGCCCCCATCGAGGCAAAATGCTGTGAATCGCGGTTCTGTGGAAAGGGGCTAAAAGCACAATGTGTGCCAGTTTATCTTTACCCCCTCTACGGAGCCGTGATTCCCAGTATTATCACCCCAATTCTACCCACTTCACTAGGATGTGGGTGGGATGCAGGAAATCCTCCCACTCTTCTGAAAAATCGTGAGTCTCCCGCAACATCCGGGAGAGTAGGTAAGTATGTGGGACCCTTAATCTAATATTTTGTTACACAACCTTTAGTGGCAAATACTGCAGTCAAGCGATTTTTGTAGCTCTCAGTGAGACTTCTACACCTATCATCAGATAGTTTGGCCCTCTCTTCCTAAGCAAACTGCTCCAACTGTCTCAGTTATGATGGGTGCCTTCTCCAGACTGCATGTTTCAGCTATTTCCATAGATGTTTGATAGGATTCATATGAGATTTCATGTGCCCTACACAGATTCAAGGCACCCCATGCCAGATGCAGAAAAGCATCCCCAAAATTTAACTGAGACTCATCCATTTTTCATAATAGGTATGGTGTACTATTCTTTGAAAGCTTCATTTTTTTTCATTTGTAAACATAGATCTGATGTGACTTACCAAAAATCTCCAGTTTTTACTTATCTGTCCAAAGCAAATTCTCCCAGAAGCACTGTGGCTTGTCAATATGCCTTTTAGCAAATTCCAATCTGTCTTTTTTATGTTGCTTTTTCAAAAGTGGAATCCTCCTGGGTCCTCTTCCATGGAGCCCACACTTAAAAAAGCATTGGATGGTGCGATAAGACACTGGCGTTCCGTGACCTTTTTTTTCAGTTTGTATCTCTTTGGAAGTTTTCTTTGGTTATTTTTCTACCATTCTCAGGGGTATTTACTAAAGTGAGAGTTTTTAGAAGTGAAGATGTTGGCCATAGCAACCAATCAGATTCTAACTATTATCTTCTAGAAGGTGCTAGTTAAATGTTAAGTTGATCTGATTGGTTGCTATAAGCAACATCTCCAATTCTAAAAACTTTCACTTTAGTAAATATACCCCTCACTTTCCTCCTGTTTAATCTGGGATCAATATTTTTCTTGCGCTGTCCAGGGAGGTTGTCTACAGTCAAATGGACTTTAATCTTAATAATATTTGCAACTGTAGTCAGAGGAACAGCAAGCTGCTTGGAGACGGTCTTATAGCCTATACCTTTAACATGCTTGTCTATAATTTTACTTTCTAATCTCTTCAAACAACTCTCTCCTTTACTTTCTCTAGTCCATGTCCAGTGTGGTGGACACAATGATACCAAACAACAGAGTGACTACTTTCTCCATTTAAATAGGCAGAATAACTTGTAGAAGACATGTGGGATGCTAATTCAATCAAGCAATTAGTATGAAATATCACAAAAAAGCCAACTGTTACCTTTTCTAAGGGAAATATGTATGTGTATACGGTGAGGACAGAAACCCCTGTGGAGCAGAATGACAATATATGCATACAGCAGGTAAAATAAGTATTGACACATCAACATTTTTCTCAGTAAATATATTTGTAATTGGGCTATTGTAATGAAATTTTCACCAAATGTCAGCAACAACCCATGTAATCCACACTTGCAAAGAAATGAAACCATAGATGTCCATAAATGAAGTTATGTGTAATAATGTGAAATGACACAGGGAAAAAATATTGAACACGCTTACTGAAATTTATTTAATACTTCGTACAAAAGCCTTTGTTGGTAATGACAGCCTTAAGACTGTATGGAGAAAATAGTCACATACATTGCTCAGGTGTGATTTTGTCCCATTCTTACACACAAACACACACAAACACTTCAAATCTTGAAGGTTCTGTGGGCCTCTTCTATGAACTCTGGTCTTTAGTTCTTTCCATAGATTTTCAATTGGTTTCATGTCAGGTGATTGGCTGGGCCATTGTAGCAGTTTTATATTCTTTCTCTGAAACCAATTGAGAGTGTCCTTGGCTGTGTGTTTGGGATCATTGTCTTGCTGAAATGTCCACCCTCGTTTCATCTTCAGAATCCTGGTAAATGGCAGCAGATTTTTAGCAAGAATGTCTCGGTACATTTTTCCATTCATCCTTCCTTCAATCATATGAAGTATGCCAGTACCGTATGCTGAAAAACAGCCCCACACCACAATGTTCCCACCTCCAAACTTCACTGTTGGTATGTTGTTTTTTGGGTGATGTGCAGTGCCATTTCTCCTCCAAATATGGTGTGCATTATGGCATCCAAAGAGTTACATTTTGGTCTCATCTGACAAGACTATATTCTCCCAGTATTTCACCCAGCTTGTCAAAATGTTGTGCAGCAAACTTTAAACAAGCGTCAACATGCTTTTTCTTCAGCAATGGAGTCTTGCGTGGTGAGCGTGCATACAGGCCATAGCGGTTCAGTGCATTACTTATTGTTTCTTTGTACCTGCTAATTCCAGGTCTTTCTGAAGCTCTCCTCAAGTTGTCCTTGGCTCTTGGACAACCCTTCTGATGATTCTTTTCACTCCTCTGTCAGAAATCTTGTGAGGAGCACCTGGTCGTGGCCAGTTTATGGTGAAATGATGCTCTTTCCACTTCCGGATTATGGCCCTAACAGTGCTCAATGGAAAATTCAGACGTTTAGAAATCCTTCTGTAACCAGTGCCATCAGTATGTTTTTGTCACGGTTGAAGACACTTGAGACTCCTGGGAGGAGGCAGGCCTACTAAGCACAATAAACTGGGGTGGCTTTAGGAATGACCTTTTCATGAAATCTCGATAGCACGGAATAAAAGTAAACAGAATTTATTCATAGGAGAAATATAATAGCAACGTCTCACATAAAGTCTCAACAACACTGAGGTTCACATAAGTAATAACGAGTATAGGAGAAAACCCCCCATATAGTCTTTAACACAGAAAAGTTAATATGGTAGGGAACCCCGAGTCCAGTATGAGGCTAACACCTCAGGATGGTATAGTAGAGCTTCACCTGGGTGGAACACTGTAGTGATGGAGATCCGGAGCAGAGTGAGCCCTGTGATGCAGTGAAAGACGGAGCAGGGTTGAGCCCTGTGATGCTGTGAGGTTGAAGCAGGGTTGAGCCCTGTGATGTGGTGAGGTCGGAGCTGGGTTGAGCCCTGTGATGCGATGAGGTCGGAGCAGGGTTGAGCCCTGTGATGAGATAAGGTCGGAGCAGAGTTGAGCCCTGTGATGCAGTGAGATCGGAGTAGGGTTGAGCCCTGTGATGCGATGAGGTTGAAACAGGGTTGAGCCATGTGAAGCGGTGTAGTTCCGGAACAGGGTTGAGCCCTGCGGTGTAACTAGAATCCGGAGTGGGGTTGAGCCCTGCGATACAATGAAGGTTGAAGCAGGGTTGAGCCCTGTGAAGTGGTGTAGTTCCAGGACAGGGTTGAGCCCTGCGGTGTGACTAAAATCCGGAACGGGGTTGAGCCCCATGATGCAGTGATGATAACTGTAACAGTTGACAACTGTAACGAAGAGGGGTTCGATATCCACAGGAGTGAGAGGCAACAGGCAAAGTAAATAGTGCAGCAAAAGGTGAAACCACAGCAGTGGAGCATAAAACAATATTTAGGCAATGGCTATGCTGAGCTCCATAGTGCGGCTGATAACTGGCATCAGAAGTTAAGCTGGAACATGAGCGGAGATTTAGCAAAGTCCACAGCAACCCACAGGCACAGCAGGGATCTGGCAGGAGTCCAAGAAAGACCTGAAAGTAACGTTGCTCAGACACTGAGACACAGTTAGTAACAGGCTTTATACTAGAGGTCTGTGATTCATAGGAAGTTCAGAACATGTGACCCAAATGGAATCAGGTTTGAAATAATGAGCAATCTAGGAATCCCACAACCTGACAACACCTTGGAAACAGATGATCACTTTAACTCTCTATTCCCTGTATGTGAAGAACGCCAGCAAGCAGGATAGCTCCTCCAACGACCACAAAGGAACTTTGGAAAAAGTAATTATCTTTATGTACTGGAATAGTCGCAGTTCTGACAGTTTTGCAACAATAAGGTTACGAAGGTCTTGAGAGAGCTCTTTGCTTTTACCCATCATGAGATGTTTCTTGTGTGACACCTTGGTAATGAGACACCTTTTTTATAGGCCATCAGTTGGGACTGAACCAGCTTATATTAATTTGCACTGACAAGGGGCAGGATTGCTTCCTAATTACTGATAGATTTCAGCTGGTGTCTTGGCTTTCCATGCCTTTTTGCACCTCCCTTTCTTCGTGTTCAATACTTTTTCCCTGTATCATTTCACATTATTACACATAACTTAATTTATGAACATCTGTGGTTTGATTTATTTGCATGTGTGGATTGCATGGGTTGTTGCTGACATTTGGTGAAAATTTCATTACAATAGCCCCATTACAAATATATTTACTGAGAAAAATCTTGATGTGTTCAATACTTATTTTGCCTGCTGTATGTATATATATATATATATATATATATATATATATAATAGAAAGGAAACGAGTGGCTAATAGTGTAGTATTTTAGACCACGTGAGAAATACTCAATGTATAATCAAATGCATACTAGATATATACTTGAGAAGGAGAATAACGGTATCCCCAATACAAATTATTTTTTGGTCAGAGAACTGTTTTTTCTTCCACCCAATATCTGTGAATAGTTAGAGCAGCCAATGATGAGATTCCACTGGTTTTGATATTTTAGAAAAAAAGTGCTGGAGTGCCTTTCATAACGGCAGGACAAACGTTCAAGATGAGCAGCGATCCGGTTGGCCAAGCACGTCCACCACAGATGACAAAAAGGCAGGGCAGAAACCCAAACCTGTTTCCTTGACATGATTTTATTATCACCATACACCTGGCAATGAATTTCAGCTGCTGATGTGCTCTTTAGAGGCATAAATGTGATCATACTACGCACCTCAATGTTTGACCATGTTTCTGCCAGCTCCTCCATCTTCCAACTGATGTTGGGGCATTATGACTGATATGAGGCTCAGTCTAGTGGCCATGGGGGAAAGCAGTGGTCTACCTGCTCTGGTGGGAAATTAGAATGAAATAGAGAACATTACACACTTGAGAGGTCTTGTTACCTTACTTATTGAATCACCCTTGCACAATAACATGTCAGTGGAGGTTTTTTAATAGGTAAGTCACAGTAGGTAAGCTTTGTTCTTACCACCCCTGTTGGGATCTTCAGCATTTGGGCTTCCGGTGTCGGGATTTGAACCAGCGGCTATTCAGCATCGCAGAGCCTTGCTACTGGCTCACTGACATGATGACCCACTACAAAATATTGCCCCACCTGGGATCAGAAGCACTAGGAACATGTACTTCACAGTAAGTAATACATGTATAATAAACTCTGCAACACAGATATGTAATATAACATTCAATTTAAATTTAATAAAAAGTCTACTTACAAGACCAAAATGACAAACAATACTTTTATGTAATGTAATTTGATGCTGTTAGAAGTTGGAACAAAGGGGCACATTTTTTTTGTTTTCCCTGTGTTGGTGTATATGGCTGAAATATGACTGCAAAACCTTTAAATTTTTTGTTTGTTTGTTTGTTTGTTTGTTGTGGTCAAACTTTTTGCCAAGTTAACTTGTGTAAAGTTGCTAGGCTGAAACCAATACGTAATATGACTTTTATGTGCTAAAACAAAAAGGATTCAGGTACCAGTTCCTATGTAAAGGAATTATACCATCAACATACCTCTGCAGTAGCATTTATTAGAAAAAGTAAACAACTCGAATAAGCTTGATGCCTCAAAGGCCTCCTCCTGTTAGATTTTATTGCAAGTTGCAGGTCATAACTTTTTATTGACCCTGCATAAAGTATTATTGAACTAGCCTGAGAGTTACACAGCCTTCAAATATTTGTCAGCAAGGCTCATAAATATTCAGAGATTTACAAGTCTACTAAGATGCTTGGTATTTTATTTATTTATTTAGTTATGGGTCAAATGAAGCTGAAAAGAATTGAATTTATTGCTTTGAAAAAAGTATGAGATAACTGCACATCATTTGATCCATCCTCTGTTGGGTGATTATACCAGTGGGAGACATACTAGTAATTGGTGCCTGATACAGTCATGGCAAGAAGAGAACACTGATCTGTTATCAGAGAAAAATTAGTGCAAAGCAATTCTGTGTATCACCAGCATTTTCAGTGCTCCTAATGTGAAATCCTATCATATAATGCTAAGGGTATGTATGTATGTATGTATGTATGTATGTATGTATGTATCCTTTGAATCTTAATGTTGTGAATAGCAACTATATATCCAATTTAATACTAAATCTTTGTAGGCTTCCCTTACTTTTTTTACTGTTATATAAATCACAGCTGCTTCTGTATAATGTTTATTTAGAAGTATTAGCTCATCAGTGAAAGAGGAACAGGGAGATTCTTTGGCTACTGGATGTCAACTTTTTGACAATAACAGAAATATGGCTCATGTCCAGTCCTTTCACATGGTGGTCTCCATTTCACCGACACTTCCTTGCCTAGAAGCAGTAAAGGAGGTGGGGTTGGAATTGTCCTTTCCCAACGATGCACGTTCACAGTTGTACCAAATGTTCCATCACTTATAAAACCGTATAAAAAATGTTTTGACTATTACGAGGGTTTTCAAAAAATTCTCTGTGTGTTGTTGTGATCTATCGTCCCATTCCCTTAGCCCACACCAACAATTTCTTGAACATTTCTCCACCTTGCTTCTTCATTTGTTATCCTCTGACAATCCCCATCATGGGTAAATTTCAATGTTACCATTGTTAGCCCATATCCTCCAAACTCCTCTCTCTAAACTCCTCTCTTGGCCTTTCCCTACTCATTGGTATGGTAATTGCCTTGTTCTTATATTCACTAGACTATGCTAAGTTGCAGACTTCCTTAACACTCATTTCCCTGTCTCAGATCACCACCTTACCACCTGCAAGCTCTCCTTCATTACTTTAGCATCTCTACTACTGAACTTTTCTCAATCTCTTCATAACCGCAGACATATATATTTCAACATGTTTTCCCCTCTATGCAACAACTTCTCTCACCAAGGTCTATATTCTCTGATAGTGCTGTACCACTTTTTAAGCAATCCCTAGAAATATCCCTTGACTAAGTGGCTCCAGCTACTCTTCACACTCCTCTAACTACTATGATAACTGTGGCACTCTCAAACACAACATCTTCATAAGCTTTCTGATAAAGTAGAACATCATTCGCATAAATTACTGTTAATGATTACCTCACATATACAGCTGTCTACCACTCCTACTGAAAGACTGTATACATTGCCAAACAAACATACTCTCAATCTCTCACCTCTGATTAAGCTTCTAATTCCAAGCACCTTTTTAATAAATTTAAATCTCCTCTCATCCCTTCTACACCAAACCCACGGAATGCCAACAGTGTCCAATATCTTGCGATTGATATGATCCGACATGAAATGGTTTACTCTTCCCCAGTCAATAACCTGCTCTGTCCCTTCCCTGGCACATTCTTTTCATTTGATCCCACAAATGTATCTACTCTTATCTTTCTAATCTACTACTTCTCCTCTTGATCTTTACCCTCATAAAGAAGTAGATCTCTGTCTCCTGTGCTCATCCCAACCTTAAATAAAATTCCTATCTGTCTATCTACTGGTATATTTCCATCATTATTAAAGCATACAGTGATTACTCCTCTTCTAATTCTAAAATAAACACAGTTTTACCCAAATTTTCTCTAAAATTACCATCCCACCTCTTAGCTCCTTTGCCCCTCCAAGTAGTTTGAGAGATTGGCGTACAACTATCTCACAATTGCCTCACACAACAATTGGGCACATTTCAGTCTGACCATCATTTCCAACAACACACAGCGACTACTCTGACTGAAGTACTAAATGATTGGATCAATGCTAAATCTATAGGCCATTACTTCTATTTCTCATGGATATCTCTGCTGCATTTAACACTGTTGACTAGTCTCCTCTTATACAAATGCTACAATCCCTATGTCTTCAGGACACTGTTCTATCTTGCTCTTTCAGTGTTCGATTCTCTGTAACCACTTTTCTCTCTGCTTTCTCTATAAGTTGGAGACCCAAAAGTCTCTGCCCTATGTGCCCTATCTTGTATGTCATCTCTCCACTGCATGCATAATCTTTCAAAAACAGAAAGTGCCAACAGTAGTTACTAACCTGACATTTCTTTCTGTTGACAACATAACAGTAAACTATACCCATCAAATTTGCTGCATAGGTGTCATTCTTAACTCAGAACTGTAATTTTTTCTCCAGCCTGGTGTGAGATTAGCACTATGAGTTTCCAATGGGAAACTACTACTTGTATTTAGGGGCCAATCTATCTGATGCAGGAAGGGTCTGGCACAATATCTGTCCACTTCTGCACTGGTTATATATACAGTTATATTGCTAAAATATAGCTTTGTAACATACAATATGGTGAACTTGATGGACCTGTGCATTTTTCAACCTCCCTAAGCTTCATAAATTGTAGCAGCATTGATCTATAGAAAGACACAACAAAACCCCCAATGTGAAAGTTGCCAATATAGGGCCTGATTCAGAGCCGTTCGCTATTTGTGGTCGTTCGTTCAAAAACAAGGGGTGGCTATTCAAATGATCCGTTCGCAAATTGCAGTCTGTTCCCACCTCTAAGTCTGAATGAGCGAGCAAAACATACGCTCGTTTATTTGATAAAAACGCCCCCTGGCCGCACGCACCATACGTCATGTCCGCTATTTATTAGATTAATCGAGTACATCGTACAGCGTATGAACTGCTCGCTATTCTTGTGGTTGGTGTTTTCAACCGCTATTTTGCGAGCAGTTCTGAGTTAAAAAAAACCAAGTGACGTGGTCAATGACGCTGCTGTATTAATTATGCACTCCCTTAAAACGCCCGTTTTGACCTTTAAGCACGCCTGCGTTCGGATCTCCACTCCCCGTTTTCAAACACCTTCCCCTGTTACCACCCACATACGCCTCATTCTGTCACTCAAAATAGCAGGCCCTCGCTATATTGCGTACCAACGATTTTCGGCCGCACTGACTGGTTCGCGAATGCGTACTAAAAACCGTACGCATGTGCAGATGTGCGAACATCGCTCGGAACGAGCGTACTGCCGCTAGCGAGTGGCTCTGAATGAGGGCCATAGTCTCACAAAAGAAATACATCCTCCTATGCACAAAATGGCAGCGTAATAAATTCTCTGGATCAATCACCCCCTTATCTCTAGTAATGAGAGCTACAGATAGCAAGTCTTGTGGGAAAAGCATCCAATCCATTCTAAATTAGGTTTGAGAATTTGTCACCGGCACATTATGTGGTATGGAATTTCTTATACTCAGTCTTACTAATTTTAGCATGTATTAATTCCTCCTTCCCTGTATGATCCTTGGCAAAGAAAAATATTACACCCATCTCTGAGTTGACCATGAGCAAATATAAATATATAGACAATAGTATCCTAAGCTCTTTAAACCTTAACCTCTCCATTTTATTTTTTAATTGAGGCTGCATGACGCTGAACTTTCTCTAGATCTCCTATGTCCATGTTACAGCGAGGCGCCCAACTTATATCCCATATTCATGATGTGGTCTAAGTCTAAGTAGCATGTTATTAGCATAATTTTACAGTTGCCTTCATTAAATTTCTTATACTTTGTCAGACTAAGGGCCTCATTTACAACAAGTGATAAAACTAGTTGCATATGATAAATGGTAATTTTTCAAACAGATGACAGTTTGGAGCTGATTGGCTGGAGCACCATTACCATACGGAACGAGTTTTATCACTCATTGTGAATGATAAAACTCATTGATAAATGAGGCCCTCAATCTGTCTGTAACAAGTTACTATACTGCACTATGTTATTACTCTTCATAATTTAGTCTCATCAGCAAATATGAGCACATTAGCTAGGTCACCTACAGTATCATTAATAAATAGGTCAGGGACCGATATTAATATGTGATGTACACCACCATCCATACATCCCAACATTGGGAGGATCAAGATAGGTGTGTGTTCATGTCTTGAAGGGGAAGAGTCTATGTCACAAATGGGGCATGTCCATGACCCCTGTACCATGCTGCCTCTAACCTCTGCACTACTGGCTCAGGGTAAGTTTCCAAATAGTCCATTATAATTTGTGGTGGCCCCAAGGATATTATATTGTTGTGGAAGACACAAATGCACCTCAGCAACTCGATATTGCTCTAGTGCCAGGACAACTGCTCTGAAGAACAGATGTTCCACAAGCCCTTCCACTTCTACTTTTGCTGCTAGCTAGTTTACAATGCAGGACAGTGTTGCTGCACATTCGTGAACTTATTTTATGCAAGTGCACCCTCCTTCTCTGGATCTCTGTCCAACGGGGAGGAGGGAATGCGGCTCAGTTTTTTTGCTTGATGAATTTTACAGCAGGAATATCTGGGCACTAATGGTCAATGGGTATGTTACATAAAAACAACTGTTTCAAATGCTTTTCCAAAATCCAAATATATCACATATATTGCACTTCTATGATCCAGTTTGAAACTTACTGTACCTACTAATAAAATTGAATAGCTGTTAAGCATGATCATGAAACCATGCTTACAGCACACCATCAGGATCACAGGTCTATCATTGGTTTGTTTGGATTTTGAAGATTGTCATTAAAAAAAACAATATAGAATCAGGGTCAAGTATTGTGTCTTTGTCATGATTAACTGCTCACCCTCCTCTGTTAGCTAAGCAACATTTACCAGTGTACCGATTTTTCGGGGTTCCCCCTTTTGTCAGGGACAGCAGTAACTGCTGTCGCTGATGAAGGGGGAACCCCGAAATGTTGGAGTGAATAAAGGACCCTAAGAGCTGTTTGTAAGATTATCGAGTGCTTCCCTATTTTGTGTGAATATATTGAGTTACTGTATGCTGCATGGCACGTAGCAGGTTAATTTGTTTATCCATCGTGTGAGTGCCGAGTATATGTGGATATTATATTATATACAGACAGTGTGTAAATATATATATTCTTGAAAACTGTGTTAGGATTAGACTTGCAATCTTTGCCAAACTCTTTTCAACTGACGTTTTTGCTAATTTGGTTTCGTTTTTACATGTTGTGCTACTTCCTTGTATTTCCATAATTAATTTTCAGTGTCTTCTGGGTTTAACAATTTCAATGTTCTCTAGTTTTCCCATAATTCCCTTCAATACCTTTATCTTTAACCACATTTGTTGCCTTATATTCCTAGAATGTTTGTTGCCACCAAGTATTCAATTAAAATATTTCAATTTGCTTTTATTAAGACTAAAATTTCCCACTTTCCATTCTTCATTGATTCTCTGTTCAAATCAAACTTTGCTCTTGTACTGTAATATATTGAGTTTTTGAAGTTCAGGTACAAAATTGCTTTATTGAAACGCAGATAAAATGTTACCACTATTTAATATATGGTCTATTAGACATTAGCAAATGCAGCAGAGCTCCCAAGTTATGTCAAGCAGTGGCATCACTAGGGGTTGTGGACAGCACCGGGTGTCCCCCTCCGAGCGGGTGAAACCAAATTGTTGGCTGCACCTCAGTGACAGGGAGCCAGGCGCTACTCACTAACATCACAGTGTAGGGCCCGGCTCCCGGTCACTGAGGAGATGGCAGTGCAGGGAGAGTCTCCTCCTCATCTCCAGAAGCGCTGGGCACGCATGCCGAAGGTTTCCATGCCCCACTGGGTGTCAGCAACCCCAGTGCGCCACTGGTGTAAGGTAATTAGATTTGATAATCTATAAGAAATTGTGTTCTAGTGCTATGGCTAAATTGACAATATAACTTTACAAGATTTTTCACATTAAGCAGAGGTTGTTTTGGAGAACTGTTTTGAAACGGGCCAATAAGTGATTCACCATCACTTATTGGCCTGTTTTATTAAGGGTCCAGTGTGGTCACTTCATAATCAGCAAACGCTGAAAACAGAAAGATGGCGTTGGTTCCCGGAGCCCCGCCCCTTCCTATGGGAAGTAGGTCCGGGTTCCTCCCCTCCTCCCTGCCCCCCTCTGTCAATGTGTATGAGTGGTGTGGGCTCAGTTCATGCATTTGCACTAATACTGCCGGGTCTAACCCCACAGTGTAAAATTCTGCTGCTACTAATTAGTGGCGGAATCAGCAGTGTTAGGTATGGCATAAACGGCTGCTTGTCAGGGGAGCCATCCACGCATCAGAGCAATATTGAATTGCTTATGTATTTTAGTATCTTCCGCCGCAACTCATGGGCAAGTTATTTACTTAATTATAGGGGGCCCTGGATAATGAATAGGCCCCTTAGTTTGAGGTTGTACAGTAGGGTGTGTGTGTGTGAGGAATAAGTAGTGCGCAGTGCAGTATGCACAAGGAACAGCGCTTAGTCAAAGGGGTGATTAATCTGAATTTGTTTGTTATTTTATTTAGGAAGGTGCAAAGCAGCTTGGAACTACTGTATCTGTTTCGGGCCAAATCAAGCCGATATATGCATATAGTAGTTGAATTTTCATATTTGCATAAAGCCGTACTAGAACTTTTAGAACTATATACTGTCTACAACATGAACAGTTCTACAGTAACATTACACTGATTTGCTGATAATGTCATTGTTTTCAACCAATCATAAGCAACCAGTATGTACACATTGCTTATGTTATGCTTATCTTTTCACATTAATTTTCTATGGGCAAGTAAAATGCAATGCCTGTTGCAACTTTGTGGAAAAATCAGCTGTATTGCTTATTAGAGTAAAATAGACCACTTGAATTTAATATAAATTAATTTTTAATAGATTAGAGAGTTTGGTGAATTAATAATTCATGGCAATTTGGATCAATTTTAAATTTAATCATTTATCAATCTGCCCTTAAGAGGGGTATTCAATATGGGAGAGAAAAGTCCGTGCTGGACTTTTCGCTCCACATCGGAGATTTTCCTGGGATAAAGTATCAGGTGCGCGCCCGCTTTATCCCCGTATTCAATATGAAACCTACGAAAACGGGAAGGTGCGAAGTGGGATCTGCGTAAAAAATTTTTTTTTTCCTTGAATAAATTGTAGGACCCCCCTAAAGTTGTAAAAACATGGGGGATCACTATGGGTACCCCTGTTTTAGCCTGCAAATGAAAGTCGGGGATTTAAATAGCCTCAGCAGGTGTTTTTTCCCGACACTGAAGAAGTGTTGCAGAAGAGCACTTAGGTTATTTTTTTCGTTCTTTTAAGTGGTCCCATCAAATTTGGGGTACATGAAAATGGGTACTAGCATATTTTTATGTCCCTAAAGTAAGTTTTAAAAAATTCTGCAACTATGCACCTGCCACTGATAATCTATTGTAGAAAACACCTGCCGCATACTTGCAGAATAGCCCTGAACCTATTTCCCTATTTTTAAACACTTTTTTCCCTTTTTTTTTTTTTAACCCCAATTTTTAAATTAATTTTTTGGGGTGTCCCTATTCTTTTTTAAACTTTTTTTGACTCAGTTATTTTTAAAATGTCATTCCCAGGGGTGCAGGCTATTTTTTTTAAGCCTGCACCCCTAAACCCCAATTCTGCACTTTTTTTCGCCACCTATTCAGTGGTGAAAAGTTATCCCCGTTTTTTTTCAAAGACTTTTCGAACCTGCGAAAAGTCTTTGAAATTGAATACAGTGTAAAACCAAAACCAGCGAAAATTACGTAATTTTTTGCAAAATTATCGCAAAAAAAGACTTTTCGCTCCATATTGAATACCCCTCTAAGACAGATAAAGCACAGGTGCTAGATAACACCAACCAATGACCTTCCCCTTGTGTTTAATATTATGCTTCCTGTATTATATGACTTTGTTTGTTGGTGTGTCTTTGCTACATTCTCTATTTCCCACTGTACAGCACTGCAATATGTTTGTGTCTTATAAATAAGCAGTTATTATAAGTATGAACTGATCAGTATATTGTCCTTTTTCATTTTTTTTTTATCAGTGACCTTGTAAATGGCCTGCAATACACAGGGTCAGTTGCTTGTAAGGATGGGGCTAATCTAGATAAGAAAAAACACAGAATTCCCCAGCACACTGCAAAGCACCAGCAAATGAGATTCTCATCCTACATTACAATGGCAATGAGGAGATCTCATATATTAGCAAACATATGGTAAGCCACCAAGGTGTTTCTGTTTGGGTGGTCCTAACACTACATGATAATAGCACCCACTTTGGGTCATACATTTATGCATTTTCTTATGCTACATGATAATAGCACATACATTTATATATTTCGAAATTCAGAGCTAACTCACCTGGGGGCACCCCAAGTTTATCAAACATGGCACTACAAAGATCAGTAGACCCTCCAACTACTTATCCCATACCCAGGGCCAGTGCAAGGTTTTCCGGGCACCCACCGCCCCTGCTCCCTGAATTCATAATAGGCTACACAGCAGTGTCCTAAATTCATAATATACTATATAGAAATACCCTTACTAATATGCCTCACTGCAGAACCCAAAAATCATAATGTACCTCTTAACACTGCCCCCAATTCATAATATGCCACACATCAGTGCCACAAATTCATTCTATACCACACAGCTGTATCCCTACTTCCTAATTATGCTACATATCAATGCCTCCAATATATGAAACATGCCACACATTTATGCCCCCAAATACATAATATACCACACATTTGTGCCCACAATTCATGATATGCTACACATTTGTTCCCCCAATACATGTGCGACACAGCTCTACACCAAATTTATTTTATGACACATAGCCGTGTATTATGCTGCACAATGCCCTAATACATACAGTATGCCACACAATGTCCCCAATATATATGCTGCACAGGTACCCCAAATACAACTGTGCCCCAATACATTATGCCACACATGTGCCCAAATATGTCAGCACCCATTAATCCCCCCCACAGAGTCACTCTGCCATCGCTCATTAAACCCCACACTAACCCTTTCAGGACTCATTAACACACACACACACACACCCTGCCAGCAATCATTAACCTACACACTCATATTACTAGTGCTCATTAACCCACACATACCTTAATAGCACCCTGCCAGCACTCATTAACCCCCCACACACACACACACTCACCCTGCCAGCACTCATTAACCCCCCCCCACACAAACACACGCACACACCCTGCCAGCACTCATTAACCCCCCACACACACACATACACACACCCACGCACACACCCTGCCAGCACTCATTAACCCCCCCCACACACACACACTCACCCTGCCAGCACTCATTAACCCCCCCCACACACACACACCCTGCCAGCACTCATTAACCCCCCCACACACATACACACACACGCACACACCCTGCCAGCACTCATTAAACTTTAACCCTGTCAGCACTAAATAACCCGCTCCCCCCCACCCCCACACACACATACACACAACCACCCTAAGCCTGTCCACCACTACAGCTGACTGTAATGCACTAACAGGTGAGCAGGGGCGTATCTACACATTGGCCTGGATGGCAGTCACCAGGGGCGCCAGCCAGGAGGGGGCGCCACCCAGCGGTGCCTTCCACAGCCAGATGGTAGATACGCGCCGGGTCTTCTCTCCACACACAAAAAAACTTTGTCTCATGGTGCCAGCAGGAGCGCACTTCAGGAAGCTGCACGGCCCAGGGAGGGCTGGCAGCAGCAGCAGCCTCATCCTTGTTGCGACCGTGCAGCTTCCTGAAGTGCGCAACTGCCAGCACCATGAGACAATGTTTTTTTTGTGTGGAGAGAAGACCCAGCGTACGTGACCAGTGCTGAAGATCGGGCTGAGGAGCCGCGGCCCGTGGGAGCACTGCAGCAAAAAGGTAGGAAGTGGGGATTGGGGGCATGGTAGGGGACCTGCCGGGCTGACTGGGGAGTGGGTACTTAGAAAGGGGACTGGTTTGGGAGTGGACCGAGTGGGGAACATAACTGGCTGGGTTTGGCTGGTGAGTGGCGGCACAGAAGGGGGCCTGCTGGGGAGTGCGGACTTAGAAGGGGGACTGGTTTGGGAGTGGACCTAGTGGGGAACATAACAGGTTGGATCTGGCTGGTGAGTGAGGGCACAGAAGGGGGCTGGCTGGGGAGAGCGGACTTAGAAGGGGGGCTGCTGGGGAGTGGGGGATATAAAAGGCTGGGGCTGTCTGGGAAGTGAGGGCACAGAGGGGGACCTGCTGGGGCTGGCTGGGGGACCAGAAGGGGACCTGCTAGGGCTGGCTGGGGAGTGGGGGATATAAAAGGCTGGGGCTGTCTGGGAAGTGAGGGCACAGAGGGGGACCTGCTAGGGCTGGCTGGGGAGTGGGGGATATAAAAGGCTGGGGCTGTCTGGGAAGTGAGGGCACAGAGGGGGACCTGCTGGGGCTGGCTGTGGAGTGGGGGACCAGAAGGGGACCTGCTAGGGCTGGCTGGGGAGTGGGGGATATAAAAGGCTGGAGCTGTCTGGGAAGTGAGGGCACAGAGGGGGACCTGCTGGGGCTGGCTGGGGAGTGGGGGACCAGAAGGGGACCTGCTAGGGCTGGCTGGGGAGTGGGGGCTTAGAAGGGGAGCTGGCTGTTTTTTTCCCTGTGGATGCCAATGTGTGTTTTTTAATATTAAAAGTATTAAAAGCTGTGTGAGGGGACGGGGCTGTGAGGGGGGGGGCGCCAGTCCCTTATTTTGCCAGGGGCACTCTGACCCTTAGATACACCACTGCAAGTGAGAGTGCAGTGCCGGGGGCTGGGGGAGTTCCTGCGGCAATCTTGGTTATCAGTAGTCCCGAGCAGGACTGAGAGATATTCTTGATTTTTTTTTTATGTGGACTCCGCGGCGCCCTCCAGTGACCTGCACCCTAGGCAGCAGGCTAAAGCTGCCTAATGGTAGCACCGGCCCTGCCCATACCTGCCTCTCAGATTAGTAATACATGGAATAGCAGTTGCTCCAATCAATTTATTGATCCATCACAGGTGCTTTGTATTTATAAAGTAAAAAAATGTATATACAATGGTAATGATATTGAGGATAAAAATGCGCATTAAAATCAATAAATTACAGCCCAATAGTACAACAAGAAAGAAACTTTACCTCTTCTCCAATATAGGCATAATGCATAAAATGTATTCATAAAATGTACTAACATGTTTAAAGATAAAAACAGCATTATATAACCAAAGCAATGGATAGCTCCCCTTTCTAAAGAGTTTCCTACTTGATGTGTGATGGACAATAGACAAACGAAGTTCAATGTCCCAGCAACAGGTAGCTTCTGCTATTTGATTTCAGATGTTAGAAAGTTTGATTGGTATGGATGAGATTAAGTACTTGCATTTTCTTGACGCGTTTCACACTAAGGCCCTCATTCAGACCTGCTCTCAAGCGATATGCGCTTGCAAGCGGGTCGATGGTGGGGCACTGCGCACGCACCACGTGCAAGCCCCGGAGTGAGTGAGAAATTCACTCGCTCCGGTGCTCGCTACAAACGGTGCGGCTGTTGATGTTGATCGACAGTTCGCCCCATTTTGTAGGTGGGGAAGGGGGGTGGCTGGACAAATGGTGGCATTCCTGAACGAACGCCTGCCGTTTGTGGGCAGCCCTACTGACATCACGAGTGATGTCAGTAATGAGCAGCTTGCTGGGGCTTGCGGCAGACAAGACCCTAACACAAGGGTCTCGTCGCAAGCCTGATGGTCGCGATGATCGCGACCATCACCTGGCCGCTCGCAAAAGCTCTGGGTGGTTACCCACAGCTTAGCGAGCGGCCAGGAGGCCAGCTAAGAAAAAAAAAAAGCGGCCGCCCTCATTCAGAGTGAGCGCTCGCTTTTTGCGAGCGGCTCTGAATGAGGTCCTAAGTGTTCTTTTTCAAAAGCCGCATTCTTTTTGCTGGTTATTGAAGTTCATTTGTATATTATCCATCACACTTCAAGTAGGAAACTCTTCATAAGGGGGAGCTCCAAGCTTTAGTTATGCAATGCTGTTTTTATCTTTTAACATGTGAGTGCATTTTATGAATAAATATTATGTGCTATGCATACAGTGGTACACTAGTATATTCCTTACCTGTCTCCATATATACCAATGAGGATTTCAATTTCTCCAAAGATTCATGCTCATTTATCCAGGTTGAAAAGATTTGTGATATGTATCTGCTGAATAACTTATTAAGTGAGCAGGTCTTCTAAAGAACACGTGGAGTCTTTTGGATTGAGGCATTGAGAGGGTCTGTCATCACTTTTCTCAAACATTACCCGGCACTACAGGGTGTTGACTTTCATGATGTTGTTTATGCTAAAGTATGTTTTATATATTTTTGCTTTATATGTGTCTGTTAATGGAATGATGGAAATATGGTATCAAGGAAAGTGAAAAGGCAGAATCACTTAAGTAAAATATAATGGTGAACTTCCTCTACTGTCTATAGAACTGCAAAAATCAATTTGCTAATTACTATTATGGGTCATATCAAGCTATTAAAAAAAGTGACAATAAAGCTTGTAGCAATATGAGTGTCATGCCTGTAGCAATATGAGTGGCATGCCTGTGAACTGTCCTGAATTGGCAGGTCTTACACATTTATTTCACCTCACCAAGAAAGGGCATGTTTTGGGTGTATCATGGTATGAGCTGGGGGATCAGGGGCATGGCCTTTTACATGCAGAATTTTTGCCCTGAAGTGTTGGAAAGTTGGTTTAGGCAGTTATGGAGACTCCGTTTCCTGAAGCGCCTCACAACGCCATGCATATTCTTACAGTAATATGATAAGCAGCTTTTTAAGGCTGTCAACTTACAGAAGAGCAAGACGACACATTATGTATAACAGTTCAACGTATAATACACAGTCATTTTATATTATTATTCATAGAGGTGGTGTTCCTGGTAAGTTACCTTCAAGTTCTCACAAGCAAGTTCATTTCTTGCTAAAAAAAAATTTTCCTTTTTTTTTTTTTTGTATATCCCTTTCAATAAATGTCCCTATGGTTTAAAAGTTTCATAACTCCAAACTTTTAAACTTTCTAACTATGGCTTGTTCACGTAAAGGGGAGCATAGCTGTATCTCGTTGGAACATATAATTCCCCCGGGTGTGTGCCCAATGCTTCCAGAGCACTATACCACCCTGAACACTACTCTCTGCATGGGTGTAAATATACCTTTACAATGCCGTGTAGAAACCCAACATTCCCGCCAATCAGGACTAAAGTCCATGGCTGGTGGTAAAGTTCCCTCAAATGGTGACAGTACCACCTACATTTGGACTGTTAAGAGGTATACAGTTTGCCATATACAGTAGCTATATGTAAAGAGTTGCCCACTAGTTCTGTTACGATGCCAGACATAATTTTCTCTTATTCATGTAACTTCAGAGGTTGAAAAGCTAGTGGGATATATTTTATTCTATTCCTATAGTAATAATTTTAGCAAAGACACTTAGGCTTGGATTATTAGAGAAGCGTACTACTAGTTTATGAAAACGAAAACACCACCAATGTGCCAATTCATTTTACATGAACTAACTAACCTTTGTCGGACAAACTGCATGGTGTTTAGAGTAAAGTATAGTGTAAGGGGAAAATAATGGCAATCCAGAATTACTATAAATTCACACACGCACACAGAAGTACAGTAGTAGCATTTGGGCATGCAATAAGAGTCCCATTTATGCTCATCTCACCATGACTAACCATTTCCTTAAATGAGAGCTGTTCACAAAATAGCAGTAATTGCTCCCACTTCCCTGCTTTTCACTTGAAATGTCATCAACTAGGTCTAAAAGCCATCATCGTTTAGCGAATATACCCCATAATACATTTCCTGATAGCAGCCAGAGGTAGCAAAGCACTGCTGCTAGACTTCTTAAGATGTAATAATTACCCAGAGCACTTCAGAAAACTACCTAACTGTAGCTAAGTAAAGGATTTCTGCACGCAAAATAATTTTACCGCTTAAAGACAATTAGAGTCTCTGCTTACATTGCCAATTTAGTACTGGTCTTGAAAATGTTCTATTGCTTAATAATAATGTGTGCACATTATGGAAAGTAAGGTTCACTGGTCAGAATGTATACTGATAATATGTCCAACATCTAACAATTGCAATGTAAAAATGATATGAAAGAAAATGACTCCAATCTTTCTAAATATCAGAGGTCATGAGCAGTCTCATGTATTTTATAAACAATGTATTTCAGTGTTTCCTTTAAGAAAAATGCTAAGAAGAACTTATTATAATATAGCCTTTTGAATTCTATGTAGGATAAATACATAATCGGGCTAGACTATTAGTGATTTCCTAAATATACTGTAGATTATTGAGTAAGACAACACAACACAAAAGTTATAGATTGTGAAGATCATAGTTACTTTACCATCCTGAAACACTTCACAACATTCCATTTGTAAAACCCTTAAAAATTAAAAATACCCAACAGCAGAGGTTCCCAAACTTTTTTGAATCACGGCGCCTTAGACTATCTGCATTTGTTTTCACGGCACCGCTAAGCCAAAACTTTGTTATTGAGAAATTCAGAAAAAAATGTAGTGAAGTAGTAAAGTGTAGTAAATTGTGCTTATCTGTCATCCTTAGGATCAGTTATGTGGTGGGGACAGGTTTGTGCTTCTGTTTGTCCACATATTTACATTACATTGACCCTAAAGAATTTGTTTTGGTGCTGGACCACCAACCTGAGGCACCCCTGCAAGTGTCCCGAGGCACCCCAGGGTGCCGCGGCACACAGTTTGGGAACCACTGCCCTACACCCATCTCATGGGAGGCCAAGCCCTTATTTACTTCCAAATATTGAGACTGTTGTTGGGTACTGTAGTCTAAATTTATGCACATGCCTATTACACAACTTGCGCTGAAATTACCCAACAGAGAGTGAGACTGTTTTAGAGCTTCAACATTCCTGGCTCAGAATAATATGGATGTACTAATTTGTAAGGTTGAAGTCCTCACTTTCAAACTACAGCAAGGTTCCCCTGTTTAAGTATTGTCAGCTAACCACTCTTGATCAGCAACCAATAAATAACACTGAAGTAGATAGATTCCTTTAAAACAAGGAATATAATTTAATTTTCAATTTATTTTCTGGTGCTTAATTGAGATCAGCAGATAAAGGAAATGCATATTATGTAAATAAAACTGTAACATATTTGTACTCGTGACACCCCCTCACTTTATGGGATTCCATTCTTGATGGGAGACCAAAAGTTTTTAAGAATGGTATGCCTGTCCTTCATTCAACCAACTTTAATAAATACATGAAAACCATGAACATTTTACTAGACATTTGTCTAGCTTACTAAATTGTATGCCTTACCCAGCTATTTTGTGCTTATGCAACCTTTGCAATGGATTCACTCATATTTGAAAAGCAAACGTAAATGACAAAAAACTATAATAGCACAAGAGTTGCCAGTACTACAAATATGCAATTAAAAAATTAAAACAAATACAAATAATCCATAAAACAACAATGGTAATTTCTGGATATTCAATCTTCTGAAAAACTAACAAAAAAAAACAAACAAAAAAAAAGGTATGACGTGTGTGTTCTTCACATAAAAATTTCATATACAGGTATTGAAGTGAAAAATTCCAACTTACAGTATTCTCAGTGCAGAGGTGAAATAACTGCCTCCAAAACAAAAGTCTTCAGGAAACAAATTCCAGGATATTTATTTAAACAAACTCTGAATCTAATACCAACATGGTTGTAAATTACTTTATGTATAAAAATATCACAAATTTTTGTACAAGCTCTCCACTTAGTGTGTGAATAATTGATAAGATGTACAGGTTGAGTCTCCCATATCCAAAATGCTTGGGACCAGGGGTATTTTGGATAAGGGAATATTCCGTATTTTGGAATATTTGCATATCATAATGAAATATCTTGGGAAGGGGACCCTAATATAAACACAGAATACATTTATGTGTTATATACACCTTATACATACAGCCTGCAGGTCATTGTATACAATATTTTCAATAATTTTGTGGCCCGAGCAAAGTTTGTGTACATACATGAAATTCATTTGTGTTTCATATACACCTTATACACACAGCCTGAAGGTAATTTTATACAATATTTTTAATAATTTGTGCTTTAGACAAAGTTTGTGTACATTAAACCATCAAAAATCAAATGTTTCATTATCTCAGTCATGCCAAAATTATTCTGTATTTCGGAATATTTGGATATGGGAGACTCAACCTCTATTCATATTACTTGTTGCTTTTGTAGTATACACTTTCATTTTGTTTTGCTATATTTCCAATGTTAATCAATATTTAATTTCCCTCTTTGCCTCTAGAAGAGTTTCCTGGGCTGCAGCACTTTTAGAGTGAAGGATCTGGTCAAAGCTAAAGAACAACCCTTGTCTCTCAATCTCAAGTAGGTTTTATTCTTTCATGACTTTGCTGGTAGGAAACAAAAAGTGAGGCTTGTTTACAAATTACATTGCACTTGTTACTTTAATTATAATTGTTTGTTTACTGAAAGATCTACGCTAAGGAATGTTGTAAAAAAAATAGTTCATAATTTAATTCTTAACTCTTCACCGGGAAGGGCTGCAGTTTTGTGTGCAAGATATATTCAAAAAGCTAAGGGGGCGTTTTAAGAGAGGAGGGGGCCCGTGTGCAGATCCTGTGTGGGCCCCCTCCTCTCTCTGGCAGTGCCGTGCTGGACTGGGTGGAGTAGATTCTGGCTTAGTGCCGAGTCACCGGGAAAATAGTCGCTGCCATTTTCCCAGTGATTTTTGCTGCCCTTTATAGATACGCCCCATACAGTCACTCATCTATCAGCCACCTTTTTGCACTTCTGTCCAATAAGGTGCGGAGGATGGAGGTTGACTCTTAAAACAATTTTTTAAATGTTTAAATATTTTTTGTCTTACAGTCAGTCAGGTTGAACAAGCAGACAGACTGCATCTCTCCATACTCTCTATCAGCCCTCACGGCCCTTCTTACTGATCATGAGCTATGACTCAGGAATAGGGACTGTGATGTGTGTTGTGTCACACTGAGTGGGAATGACTGTTCTTATGGATCAGTAAATGTAAAATAGTTAATACAGTACATAAAAAATCCATTACCATGGCAGAATGCTGTATGCTTAATATGGTATATGTGTTATTTTAGGTTCTGAATGGCTTCCTGTACTGTTATTAAATTCTGTAAATAGAAAATCCTGTTTGCCTAGTATTAATGCACTTATATTATTAACACCCTGGACCCAAATGTATTCTGTTTTTAGAAGTACATTAAATATGGCAAATTCCCAATTTAGGGTTTTTTGTGCTGATTTAAGTTGTAACTATCAATTCATTTACAATGTGACAACCATCTTATAGCACTTAAAAATTCAAAATAAATCATAAACTTCAGGTAGATTGCCGTATTATGGTTCTGTGTTAGAATCTGGGTATTTTACTGAACATTGAGGGCTACATTTGACAATGATGTAAAGCAAAAAGGCGGTGTCCACATTTCAGCCAATCAAATGCGCTAATTTTTCTACTCCAAAATGAAAGCAGACACCTGACTGGATCCTATGGGCAGCTCTTCCTTTTTCATGTGCACCACTTATAAATTATTCTCAAATGTTCAGGCTTCAAATTGGTTGTGTAACTCAATGTTATATCTTGGCAAAACGAATGTATAATCCTTAATTATATTTTGTTTAGACCATGTTGCTGTTGTGTACAGATTATATCTTCCAGTGCAAACAGTGTGTATAATAATGCATGTAAATATGCAGCAATATCATTATAAAGCTTTATGAAATAAATGTTTACATAACTTTCTAGTCGGCAACTCTCCACCTAAATCAATATGAATATATTTTTCTGGAAAGCATTACTGTGTAACATAGTTTATTGAAAACAAAAGAACCTTTGTACTATTTTGTACAGTACATTATTGTTTAATTGACAGAATTGTCTTTGAAAAATATAACAATATTAGAACACAACACACACAAAAAAGGAAAGAAAACGATGAGAGATGGAGAGACAATACCAAGTACCCTCAGAGGAAACATTTCATGCTGTATGTTTGTAATAGTGAATAAAATGGTTTATATATTTTTTGTATATAAATTAGATTTTTTTTTAGTTAAATAGTTTCACAGCATATAAAAACAATTACATATCGATAACACACTGGTAGGGTATAAGGGGCAACAAAGCTTCGTTTTTTAAACCAAACATTAACCAAATGTTTATATAATTTATTATTAAAGAAGATTTTGAAACCTAAGTGTGATACATAATGTATATTATTTCAAGGCATATGAAGAAATTGTTCATTTTGAGAAGAATGTCTTTAGGGCCAAGCTCATCAATAGCATTAGACTTATATATCCACCACTTGTGCTGTTGTCTTTTCCTAAGAATTACAGGGAAACAATATACAGAAAAAAACTACAGCTAGTATCAGAATATACAATATACTTAGAACATGTTGTAATACATAACAACTGTCACTCAGTATAAGAAACAATAGGATATTACTTTACTTGTCATCCCAGCCTCAGGATGTGTGTAAATGTGACCAGGTTGTCGGCTTCATGAATCTCACTTCTGGTTGGGGTTCTTGTACTCCCTTGACATACTGTATAGGGGAAAAACAACAGAGACTGTGGTGGCACATGGAGAAAAGTTGTAATCGTTAAATTGCTTGTATATACACAGCCCCCCCCCCCCCCCTGTTTGCTTCACCTGATCCACTCTTTGTCTCCCTCTGTCCTTCTATCTCCTCGTCTCACTGGGCTGTCTTCATCCTGGGCTGGCATCCACTTACCCCTATTCTTCCTCCAGAGCTGTCATGCCATTTGTGCCCTTCCATGCATTCCAGTACTGCGTGCATGGGCTAGGAGGAGCCAATGATCATGTTCATTCAGGCATCTGCAGTGGCTTTGGCCAACAAATGCCAGATACCTCCTACTAATAGTGTATTGCTATTTCTGTTAGGGAATCACTCTTATGTAGTTTCACCTCATCGTTTATGCACCACCGACACCTGACGTTTTGGGATGTGTATGTCTACTTTCTTGAAATGAGACCTTGCACACATATGAATGTCATTAAGGACATACATCTCAATCATGGCAAGTTTTAAGAAGTAAAAAGGAACTATGTGGCAGACTTGCAGTATGAAGCAGCAACATGGCATGTATTAACATCAGATGTAAGGATACTGCTATTGCAATTCAGCAGGGGACGTTCAGTGAAGGAGTATGTCAGAGGCACTAGGGGACCTTCAGAGATGAAGCCAGCATCAAGGAGCAGTGTTAAATAAAGCAGATTCTCAGTTTAATTTGGCTCTATGCATGAATGGGCGACTTGGTACCCTAATTGGGTGGATGCATAGTTGTAACAAATAAGAGGTTCAGTGATCCTAAGTATTTAAAGTCTGTGTTCAGTTTACAAGAGATGGTAAAAGAAGGTTATGAAGAACATGCTATAAGGCCAGCTCAGGGAGGACAGAAACCTCCCGTGGAGCAGAAGGGCTCCAGTTTGTTAGACTTGGTTTTGTCCCCAGTTTTTAGTTCCTAAAAAGGCAGCTGGGAAGTATTGTTTAATACAGCATCTGTCATACACCGAGATGGGGGGTCTGTTGAACGCTGTATTATGCTTTATAAAAAAAGATTGATGTTGTGTTGACTTTTCAGCTCCTTCTATTACACCTTGATTGTACTAAATTTAGTGTTTTTTTCTGTATATTCTTTTTCTCCTTCATGTTTTTTTTGTGTCTCTTTTATCTTTAAAGGTCTTAATATCCCTGAAAAAAAATACCGCCTGTTACATACATTATGCACTGACAGGGTAGACGTTGTGTTGTGTTTATACAAAAGAGGCACTTTAAAATAGGCACTACCCCAAGTCTACATAGCTGCCACTTCCCAGTAGTGCTTTTGGTGATCATTCTGCTGCTAAAGGGAGAGGAGTTGCAATTCTATTTGCTAAGGGCATTTGGCTTTCTGAAGTCTCTTCCTCTGTGGTGATGGCTGCTGTCTTCTCTCCACAGTAACCATTGACCACCAGCGTTTCTCTTTCATCAATTTGTATGTTCCTAAACAGGGATGACCAGCCTTTCTGGACTTATCTCTGGGTAGTATCAAGGTAAAATTAGAGGGCATTTTGGTAGTGGAGTGATTTTAATTGGACAGTGTACTCTATCTTGACATATTATTGGGAGCCCCCAAACCCTCCTTTAAGAAAGCCAGATGGGTTAGAAATACTTTACAATAGTTACCAACTAGTACACACATGGCGTCTCCTCCACCCAGCTGAGAGAGACTTTACTTTTTATTTCTCCCCCCACAACACCTATTCACATGTCAATTCTTTCTCGTCAGGACATGCACACCTAGATATTTTGAAAGATTCTTATATAGGGCAAATTACACGTTCAGGCCATGCACTGATTGCGCTCTAACTTCATGTTACTGCCCACCTTGTAATAATATATTAATTGTATTCAATTAATATATTTTCTCAAAAAAAAATACTGAATGTAGGGATACTTTCTTAGCTAAAATACTTGACCTGGAGGTTTCTCACAAGTCATGTCTGCCTGCTGATCCCTGTTGCAATTACAAAAAGCCAAATTATCTTTGAATAATTTGTTGAAAGATCAAACTAAACAGGCCATTCAATGCTGTATATACATATATTATCAATAGTGGAATAAGCCTAGATGACTGTTGGGTAAGGCTCTTAGAGCTCATCGAGCCCTTACCTACATCTCTAGTATTAAAGACGCCAATGGTGCTCTTATGCACACTGACTCCCATATTGCAGAAACATTTCAGTAATTTTCCTCTAAATTGTACAATTTGTCCCCAGCTCTGATGTCGGTGGAGATCGATTCTCGATTGAGGTGTCTGTGCATATTTGGAAGCTGTAGATTTACACTTTCTTCAGAATCTGTTTGACAGGCAATAGATACGCCTTTTATGAAACAAGAACTGTCAGCATCCATTAAATCACCCTGTCGGTAACAGTCTAGCACCTGTTGGTTTCTCATCGATTTATTATAAAACTTTCCATGATATTCTCCTCCCCAATTTACTGTATGATATTTCAGGCATGAGATCCTTTTTGGGACAGTCCTTGGAAGTCCATATTACAGTGATTCCAAAGGTGGCAGGGACCCCTCCTTGTGCTCCAGTAATTACTAATATACTGTAGATGTAAAACTTTTTACAAAATAACTCTCCAACCATCTTAAGCCTTTTCTTCTGGGCTTTGTCCACTCTCATTAGGTGGGCTTTACCCTGGGAGGCAAGAGATAATACTACTCATTCCATCACTACGACCCTTTTATCTACTGGCGCTGAAACAGCATTCAAAATAGTGGATTGGGTTTATATGAGGAGAGTTCTGGAGCACATGGGGCTGGGAAATACATGCTTACATAGAATATTGGTTCTATATTAGTCGCGCACAGCTTATGTATGGGCTAATGGAGCATTGTTTGGTTTGGTACCTATTTCCAATGGTACTAGGCAAGGTTGCCCACTCTCGCCAATGATTTTTGTACTATGAATGGAATCATTGGTGAGGGCAATCAGGCTGAACCCAGAAATAACAGGACTTTTCGTGGGTCCTACAGATTTCTGTCTTGCCCTCTTTGCGGTCAATTTTTTAGCTATTGTCTTAAATCAACAGGTTACTCTCCCGAATATTGTGTCTGAATTTCCGGATTTAGTAGCCTTTCTAATTTAAAAAAATATAAGAAATGATCAGCTCTTAATATCTCCTTCCCCTCCTGAGAAAGTCTTAGTCCAATTATGTCCATTTGAATTGCACCCTTTTCACATTATTTGGGTATTTTGTCTAAGGTGCATCCCTCCCTACTTGCTCTTAACTACATCTCCCTTCTGTGTAAGATCTACAGGGAGCTGGAGGTATGGTCCACTTGCCCAGTATCTTGATTAAAATGCATTAATATTACCAAAATTAATGTTTTACCCAGGCTATTTTATATCCTCCATATCGTGCTGATTGGGATACCCTCCGGTTTCCTGAAAGTTACTCATACTCTTTTACACAATTTTGTTTGGGGGGATGTAAGCGCCACTTCAAACATGCAGTATTATTTTGGAGTAAACACCAAGGTGACGAACAGCTCCACTCAATATCAGTCTATCATCAAGCCATAGCTTTAGGAATGGTCCAGGAAAACAGTGGGTCTCAATAGAAATTGCAGCTGTAATGTTTCTCCATTGGTGTCGCAAATTATTTAAATCCTCCAATCCAAAGATAGGCCTTTACTCTAGATATATCAGTGAAATGATGGTTCAGTACTCCTATCTCATCTATACCTCTATAATCCATTACCCTCTTTTTATTCGTGGGTATGACCGATGGAAAGAAGCATTTGATGCATGGGTAGCGGCACTGGCAGGCATTACAAGAGAAGGCCAACTGGCTGAGAAGGGGAAACTTAAGTCCTCCATAGAGCTGGCAATTGAGCATCTATTCTCAAGAGCACTGGAGATTAAGCAGCTTCAACATTTTATTGCTTCCCTCGGAGGCATTAAGGTAATTGGTAGAGCCTTAACCCCTTTTGAGACAGTTGGCGGGATGCATTGAAGGGAGAAATGTGGTCAAAACCCCAAAATGCGGATTTGACCACATTTCTCATATACACAAGGCTCCGGAGTGCAATGCACCCTGAAGCTTGGTTGCGGTGGGTAGCACCATCTTCCCGATGGCAATACCCATAGAAGCCTATGGGCTTCTATCGGGAGAGTGCTGTGAGAGGAATCCAATAAGATCCCTCCCAGCATCCCCCGCTACCACATACTGTATAAATAGCTGCTCTTTACACATAAAGCCAAAATCAGATTCCGGTTCAACCTCCCTTCTTTACTGCTTCTTTTCTTTCCTACTTAATCTTTCTAAAATGTTTTTTTGTAGTTTTTTATGTACCAGTTTCATGATGCATGGTGATGCTGCCTGCTTTCATATATGGATATATGTATGTGCACAACATATCTGCTGTTACTTTCAATAATAAGAATTTGTCTCTTCTGTTTCTCAAATTATCTTTAAAATAAAGAATTTAGCTGTTTTCATTTGAATGAGGGTTACTACATTTTAAATGTTTGCCAAAGGCATGTTTTATCTAATCATTGCATTGGTGTATTGTAATCAGCACTGAGAAGTTAGGAGTTGCTCACTATTTCAATCATTTTTTTTAGTGGTTGGACCTAGTGGTTATCCAAGTGCACACATTTTCTTTATTCTCAGTGCAGGCTTTGTTTAGATATTGGGGTTCCAATAGTGGCAGATAAGACAAAGTTTATTTGGAGATTGAGATGAAGTCAGTGGTTATTGCAGATTCCCTAATGATACATTTAGAATTTGTTCAATAGTGAGTGGAAAGTAAATTTGAAACAAATACAGTCGCTGCTGGGTCTGTTGAATTTTGCATGCAGTATTATCCCTAAGGGTAGGATTTTTTTGTAGGAGGTTGGAAAGGGCAACTGCAGGAGTGACTAAACTCATCCTTTTATTTCATTATCTGCAGACCTTCATGGGGGATTTGGGACTTGCTTACAGATTTGAATGGGTCAGTGAACTAATTCATCTTCTAATTTCATTCTTTTTAAGTACATAGTGGTAGGTACTGAATCATTGCTTTGTAAAATTCACAGATCTGAAACTGATTAAGCGCAACGGAATATGCTGCGCTATATAAGAAATTGTTAAATAAATAAATTACCTGGGGAAAGGCAGATGGGTTATGTTACCTGCACACACAGACTGGATAATACTGTATGTCCTGGGTAGTTTGCTTACAGTTATTTACAGCTTAATAGTCATGGGGGGGAGAGTATAGTACGGTATGTTTGACACATAAGAATTCAAGCCCAGGTTGATAACATTACATTGACATTGTTACCTCTTCACCTTTTCCCTTACTACAAAATGCCTTGTTTAGTAAGTTCTGGTAATTTGCATTTTATATGTTATTAGTGTGGTGCTTTGGTTTTTCACGTTCATTCTTTAACCTTTAAGCTAATTATTTTAACAGGTGGATTCCTTGACTAGAGGAATGTATGGATTGTGCGACATTCGTATGTTTACTGGGACTCCAAGAATTCAGCTGTAAAGGAACCTTCTATTTTTATGGAGATCTGGGGTATTAGGTGGTTAGGGGTTAGGTATTTGTGTTGGAATGGTTTTATGAATATGTTTTAAGAGTTGTACATTTGGGGTTCATGGGATGTAGAGGTGCATTTAGGTATGTGTGAATTGGGGAGATGGAAATCTATTGATTTAATTTTACACATTAAAACTGATCTCACAGCTGTTATGGACCGGGTATGTTGACACAATAGTAATTTGGTCGGACATCATTCCTAGGTATGACTGGAGAATGTGAATAGTGAAACAGTAATTGGCGAGGATTGACAAAAATACTGTTGGCAAATATGTGATGCTGGTGAAACATCACATGATTTGATTGCATTATGAATATTTGTATTCTCCTGACTGATGAAGGTTTAGGGTTTTGTTGGACAACTTTTTAGGACTTTGGTAGGGGATTCAGAGTGCAAGATTTGTGGTTCCAGTGTAGAATATCGTTTTCAGTGGGAAAGTACGGCAGCCAGTGTCCATAGATGGCACAAGGGACACTCTGAGTCACTCCTTTTTGTACTGCATCTGTGAAGTACTAGTGGATTCTGGTCGACTTGGGAGCTCCAGGGAATGTGGTTGTCCCCAGTAGTTTATTGTGTTGAGCTGGAGCTGATTGTGCATGCTTTCTTTGACACCATGGCCCTCATTCAGAGCCGTACGCTCTGAGCAGAGCGCACGCTCTGAATG
The DNA here is from genome assembly GCA_031769625.1 of Taudactylus pleione. Classification (NCBI taxonomy): domain Eukaryota; kingdom Metazoa; phylum Chordata; class Amphibia; order Anura; family Myobatrachidae; genus Taudactylus; species Taudactylus pleione. Next base: position 2,143,939 of record JAUIMM010000387.1, read on the forward strand.
AGGGCCGCCCTCCATGAAAATGGAGCGTCCTCCTGGACGCTCGTATAGCTGTGGGTGACCACCCACAGGCTATACGAGCGTGCAGTTTGATGGCCGCGATGGTCTTGACCATCGCGACCATCGAAACTGCGAGCCGGAGCCTGCGGTTGAGGTTTTCAACCGCAAGCTCCGGAGTGATTTTGGCTCTATCAGAGCCCAAATCACTCCCACTGACATCACTAGTGATGTCAGTGGGCCGGCTTCTGACGGGGGGCGTTCCCGTGGGAACGCCCCCGTCAGGGAGGCACGCCCCCGGCACGCCCACCAAAGGGGGCGTGCTGTCAATCAACATCGACAGCACGCCCCCTTTGATCAGACACAACGAGCGAAGGACTTTCCTTCGCTCGTCGCGTCTGGCGCATGCGCACGACGGTGCTCCCTCCGTCATGCGCATGCTCAGTGCAGAACTTCGACCCACCTGCGAGCGGACAGTCGCTCGCGAGTGGGTCTGAATCAGGCCCTATGTCACTACTAAAGCGTTGACTTCTTTTTTTTTTTTTTTCTTAAATTTGGTTCCAGACTTTTATTTTCGTATAAGATTTGGGATCTGGGATTGTGACCGTGGGCTGTAGGAAGAAGATCAACCACTAGGTGGTTTTAAAAAATCATAAGTACTAACCCTGTGTTCCTTTATTTTAATGTTTCAAGTAAACTTCAAATGACAGTACTTTAAAAAAAAAAAAATATATATATATATATATATGTACACATACAAATACCCGTGCGCTGATCACTTTAAAATCTGTCCTTATATAAGATCTTAATAGTCCAGCACAAAAATCCTGCACAGTTTCGTGAGTTTGTAGCACTCAGATCCTATGTTTATGGACCGCAGCTCTCCTTCAAATTACCCTGGATTCATTGGGCACAAAAAATCTGGTGTCAAAAGAGAAGAAAGAAGGGAGTGCTATATCGTGCATGAATAAGTTTATTACAGGCATAAATATCCACGTCTCCAAACATATGAGGATGGACTCGTACCAATTTAATATACACTGTGGGCTGGATACCACATGATATATACTGCACCCATAGGCAGAACTCCGTCCTGGCTGCTGATCTCCTCGGTCTCCACACCGCTCAATGAGCCCGCTCAGTATCGCGATCGGTGACCTCCGGAGCTTCTCACCACGAGGAGGATGCCAGAGGGTGAACACACTGCGTCAGTCAGGCCACACCCTAACGCGTTTCGTAATCAACTTCGTCAGAGGGCTGGCCTGGCTGACGCTCTAACCTCACTATAAGGTCACACTGAGCCAATCGCTGAGGAGCCCAATCAGCTCATTTCCATAAGTAAACACACATTCTTGTCAGCGTGTAACTTCAGTGATCCCATATTCACAATTAACCTCTCATACAATAAAATTGCAATTCGACACAGCAAGATACAAATTTTACATGACATCAGTATACTTTTCAACCATTGCGATTTTTAAAAAATATTTTTTGTAAAAGATATTTTTGTTAAACACATCATAATATATGTCATCAAATACAGATATATACATTTACTTCCAACAGTTTATGTTCAATGGTTTAGGCCAGAGTTCTTTAAAAAACTTTTTACAAATATAGATTGAGTGGTTTCATATCTGTTAAACATATCGAACCCTAAAAAACATACATTATAAACATTTATTGATGGACATGGCAGCTTCCACTTATGTGACAAATTTTTCCTTTAGACTTAATACAGCAAAATTGCATATATACTACCATTTTATAATTAAAAAATACTGTATAGATTATAAACATAAATTAGCAGTTAGTGTCCATATCCACTCTACACAATACACATAGCAGGATTTGATGAACTTGGCAGCTATTACTCATATGCCATATTTTGCATTAAATGGACATTGAAGGATAATTAGGGAGTATAAATAGAGGCCAAGGTCTAATCTATAAAGGGGGTGATTTCATACCCTTCATTTAGACCACTAGGAACTTGGGTATTAAGGGTAATAATCCAGAATGTTTCTCTCTTTGTCAGCTCTTTTTCCCTATTTCCCTATCTCTTTTTCCCTATTTTTAGGGTTGGATATGATTAACAGATATGAAACCACTCAATCTATATTTGTAAAAAGTTTTTTAAAGAACTCTGGCCTAAACTCTGGCTTGTGAATTGACGCATCCTTCTGTCTCCTCTAACCTGCAGGTAAAGGACTACTGCTCCCAGCATATTCTTGCTGCATGATACTTGTAAAGGACTACTGCTCCCAGCAGCATATTCTTGCTGCATTATAATTGTTTGTCCCTGCCCGAGCTGTACTAGGTAAAGGACTACTGCTCCCAGCATATTCTTGCTGCATGATACTTGTAAAGGACTACTGCTTTGAACAATTAACTTAGATGTAATGTTAAATTAAGTAGTATATCACTGCATATTATCTGTAGTTGTTGGTTTAGAATATAGTTTCATGTTTGTGTTTTCTTAGTTCAATGCAAGGTATATAGACCCAGATGCTAGCTTAATGGTATGTTCTGTTTGTTTGTTTAAGGTAATTTATTGCTTGCAATAATAGTGGGAGTGTTTTGGGGGTAGTTAGAAATTAGTGGTTTCACATGCTAGGTCTCCTATGTAAGGTTCATTAGAAGGCTGGACTAGCCTTGGCTGGGTGCCCTATCTTTAGAAGTGTCCTATTTTAAAAGTGTCAACTTCTTTTTAAATCGATTAATTGGCATTATATCAGCGTTAAACAGCAGTGAAACAGAAGGAAACCCACCAAACTACAATCAAACAACAACCTCACCATTAATTGGACAATGTGGAATGAACAATTGTGAGGTCACAGTCTCCATACTACTAGCTCCTGTGGATACATAACCAGGACTTTCATTATTGAACTCCCTGTCTGGTGGCTGCATAAACCTGGTGCCTCCCTTTCTACTATTGCTGCTGGCTCTGTGCTTTACATATAATCCTAATGCATACTTATCTGTGTTATGTCAGTTTACCTCGATAATAATGTACTTTTACCTTAGCTCTTTTTCTAAGTCTTATATCTAGCTCCTACCACTGTATATTTTACTATTTAATTTCTGCTCCCACCAAATCTCCACTTTTTTATACTCAATAATAAACTTTTGCAGTACAGACTCTTTTCCCACACTGCACTATTACTTGCGTTTCTGGAAATCTGCTCTCTCCTACATTCTGTCTTCATTCCTACTTTTAACTTTTCTTCCCCCATTTACATCATCCTTACCATTACCATGTTTTCTTCAAATCCCACCCTCACTCAGTGTCTACCTAATCTTTTGTTCTGCTCCTTGCTTCCATCTTTATCCTTTCCCCCTTGTCTCTTCCATTTCCTCTTCCCCTTATCTCCTCTCCTCTGTTTACCTTCCTCCCCATCTTCTCCCATTACTCCACTTTCATTCTCTTATACTCCACAGGGGTCCTACAACCTCACTGCTAATCCCTCCTCCCACTCCCCTCGCCATGTCACTTTACCCCACATCCATCCACACATCATTAATTTCCCTTCCTGCCCACCTTCTACTGACTCCCCTTCTAGCACTGGAATCCGCACCATCGCTACACTCTATTCAGCTCGATCCCCCAAATTAATCTCACCCCCACGCTACAGCAACCCTGATAATCTCATTCAAATCTCTCCAACAAACTCTGTCCCTCTATCCTGTGCCCTCTGGAATGCCAGGTCAGTCTGTAATAAACTGGTCCCAACCCATGACCTTTTCATCTCCAACTCCCTGAATCTCCTAGCTATTACTGAAACCTGGATTTCACCCTCTGACACCACTTCTCCTGCAGCTCTCTCCTCTGGGGGCCTCACCTTTTCCCACACCCCACGACCTGGGGGTCGCCATGGTGGTGGTGTTGGGGTCCTTCTATCCCCTGGTTACTCATACCAACCCATTCCCTCTGAAGCATCCCTCACATTCTCTTCATTTGAAGTCCATGCTATACGCCTCTTCCACCCAGTACACCTCCAAGTAGCTGTCATTTACCGTCCCCCTGGCCCTCCCTCCAAGTTCCTTGACAACTTTGCTTCCTGGCTCCCTCACTTTCTCTCCTCAGACCTTCCCTCCATTATCCTAGGTGACTTCAATATTCCAATTGATATCCCCACAGAATCCTCTGCCTCCAAACTCCTCTCCCTCACATCGTCACTTGGTCTCTCCCAATGGACCTCCTCACCCTCCCATGTGAGTGGCCATGTGCTTGACCTGGTCTTCACACACCGTTGTGATATTTCTGACCACCTCAATTCCCCATTCCCTCTTTCTGACCATCACCTTCTCTCTTTTAACCTGTCCCTCTCTCCTTCCCCTCCTCTACCTCCAAAAGTCTCCATTACTAAGCGTAACATTGACACCATCGGCACAGGTTCCTTTTCTTCCCTGCTTCACTCACTTCTCTCCCCTATCCTCTCTCTCTCCTGCCCTGAACAAGCCACCTCCCTATACAATGCCTCCCTTACTTCTGCTCTGGACTCTGTTGCCCCAGCGATCACTATTCACACTCGCAGCTCTACTCCTCAACCTTGGCATTCCCAATGCACCAGATACCTGCAAAAGTGTTCTCGAACTGCCGAACGAGAGTGGAGAAGATCACGCTCCAAGGCAGATTTTCTCCATTTCGAATTTATGCTCTCATCCTATAGTGCTGCGCTCTCCCTCTCTAAACAGTAATACTTTAAGAAACTCATCTCCTCTCAGTCCTCTAATCCCCAGCGTCTCTTCACTACTTTCAACTCCCTCCTTCGCCCACCCCCTCCTCGTCTCCCCTCCTTGCTCACTGCCCTTGACTTTGCTACTTACTTTACATCTAAAATTGATTCCATACGTCAGGACATCATATCCAACCAGTCCCCCAGCTCTCCACCTCCTCCTTTCCCTAGTCACCCCTCCCCATCATCTTTACCAACTCTAACATCCTTCTCCCCTGTATCTGGAGAGGAAGTCATGGCCCTCATCTGGTCCTCCCCCCCTTCCACCTCCCCCCTTGATCCCATCCCCTCCCGCCTCCTCCGCTTCCTCTCTCTCTCAGCCTGCTCCCATCTTGCCCACCTCATTAACCTCTCCCTCTCATCAGGCACTGTTCCTTCTGCATTCAAACATGCCCTTGTCTCCCCCATTCTTAAAAAACCTACCCTTGATCCTAACCTTCTTTCTAACTACCGTCCCATCTCTCTCCTCCCCTTTGCCTCCAAACTCCTTGAGCGGATTGTCTACAACCGCCTTACCACTTTTCTTTCCTCCCACTCCCTCCTTGACCCTTTTCAGTCTGGCTTCCGTTCTCTCCACTCCACTGAAACTGCCCTCACAAAAGTCAGCAATGACCTCCTTGCTGCCAAATCCCAAGGCCACTACTCTCTTCTCATTCTCCTTGATCTCTCTGCTGCTTTTGACACTGTGGACCACCCTCTCCTGCTGAATATCCTTCACTCCCTTGGTCTACGTGAAACTGCCCTCTCCTGGCTGTCATCCTACCTCTCTGACCGATCTTTTTCAGTTTCCTCTCACGACTCCCCCCACAGCCTCTTACAGTAGGTGTTCCCCAAGGTTCTGTTCTTGGTCCTCTCCTATTCTCCCTCTATACTTCCTCTCTAGGTGAACTCATCAGCTCTTTTGACCTCCATTATCATCTCTATGCTGATGATACTCAAATCTACCTTTCCTCCCCTGATCTCTCCCCCTCTCTTCTGATTCGTATCTCCAACTGTCTCTCTGCTGTCTCTTCCTGGATGTCCCAGCGATTTCTTAAACTTGATTAGCTCTGTCTTAGACATATTATCTTCCCACCCTCCCACATCACCTCACTTCCCACTATTTCTTTATCAATTGATGGAATAACTATCTCATCTAGTCCCAAGGTGCGCTGTCTTGGAGTTATCCTGGACTCATCCCTCTCCTTCAAACCACATATCCAGAACCTTTCACAGTCCTGTCGTTTCCATCTCAAAAATATTTCTAAGATCAGACCCTATCTCACCCAGGATGCTACTAAAACCCTCATACACTCACTGGTCATCTCCAGATTGGACTATTGTAACCTCCTCCTATCTGGCCTCCCCAAATCCCATCTCTCTCCTCTCCAGTCTATCCTTAATGCTGCTGCTCGGCTCATCTTCCTCTCCAAACATTCTGCATCTGCCTCCCCTCTCCTACAAGCCCTACACTGGCTCCCCTTCCCTTTCAGAGTCCAATTTAAGGTTCTCACGCTCGTTCACAAAGCCCTCACCCAATCTTCTCCCATATACATCTCTGATCTCATCTCCCTTCACGCTCCTCTCCGCCCTCTTCGCTCAACTAATGCACGCCGCCTTTCATGCCAGCTGATTACTTCCTCCCACTCCCGCCTCCAAGATTTTGCCCGCACTGCTCCCCACCTCTGGAACTCTCTCCCACTCCGCATCAGACTCTCCACCTGTTTGCAATCCTTCAAACGGGCTCTCAAGACCCACTACTTCATCAAAGCCTTCCAGCTATCATTCTAACTCCTTGCTACATGCTCCTTCGTCCCCATCTGTGTCAACCCAGTTTGTCTTCCCCCACCTTTTTAGAATGTAAGCTCTCACGAGCAGGGCCATCTACCCTCTTGTGCTTCTCCTTACTATAGTGTCATTTACTTCTTACTCACCACTAGGGAACCTAACACTTGGTTGCTTATGCTCTGTTGCTTATCTGGGTGATATGGTCACTAATGTAGCAATATATATTATCCATGTCCTGTATTGTATTGTTCTGTAAGTCACTTGTATACAATTTGTTTTTGTACTTTGTAAGGCGCTGCGGAACACTTGTGGCGCCATATAAATAAATTATAATAATAATAATAATAATAATAAACCATTGAACATAAACTGTTGGAAGTAAATGTATATATCTGTATTTGATGACATATATTATGATGTGTTTAACAAAAATATCTTTTACAAAAAATATTTTTTTTAAATCGCAATGGTTGAAAAGTATACTGATGTCATGTAAAATTTGTATCTTGCTGTGTCGAATTGCAATTTTATTGTATGAGAGGTTAATTGTGAATATGGGATCACTGAAGCTACACGCTGACAAGAATGTGTGTTTACTTATGGAAATGAGCTGATTGGGCTCCTCAGCGATTGGCTCAGTGTGACCTTATAGTGAGGTTAGAGCGTCAGCCAGGCCAGCCCTCTGACGAAGTTGATTACGAAACGCGTTAAGGTGTGGCCTGACTGACGCAGTGTGTTCACCCTCTGGCATCCTCCTCGTGGTGAGAAGCTCCGGAGGTCACCGATCGCGATACTAAGCGGGCTCATTGAGCGGTGCGGAGACCGAGGAGATCAGCAGCCAGGACGGAGTTCTGCCTATGGGTGCAGTATATATCATGTGGTATCCAGCCCACAGTGTATATTAAATTGGTACGAGTCCATCCTCATATGTTTGGAGACGTGGATATTTATGCCTGTAATAAACTTATTCATGCACGATATAGCACTCCCTTCTTTCTTCTCTTTTTACACCATATATATATATATATATATATATATATATATATATATATATATATTGCCAGGATACAGATGTGTCCACATACACGTATTCTCAAATTCGTGCCAAATAGCCCAGTTTAGTTCACCAAGTACTTTGTGACTTAACCAAAACGCTGATCCTAATACACCATAAGCGAACTAAAAAACAAAATTGAGGAAAAAGTACACAAACTATCTAGTAAAAAAGGCAAAAGACAGGTCCAGTAAGAGTGACTGGCGCCATGCATCTTCATGTTTAATTTGCGACTTTGTATCAAATCCTTTGGTACAAAAATACTAATTCTAATTACCTAGTACACTATAAATCAAGATGCAAAACTGAGGAAAAAGTGTGCATTCTCTGTAAAAAGGCAAAATGGGTCTGATACGAATGACCTGCACCATGCATCGTTATGCTTTATCTGCGACTTTATACCAATTCCTTTGCTACAAAGAAAAATAATCTCAAGTACCTAGTACACTATGGGCAGGGCCGCCATCAGGGGGGGACTGCTGGGACTCTAGTACCAGGCCCAGAGACAGAGGGGACCCGGCTGATAGTGGTGAAGAATGCATCGGGCTGCTGGCAGGGGCCAGGGAGAAAGCATCAGCACTGTGGAATTTCACCAATGTAGTGGAGCCGACCGTGAGCTTTGATTGGCTCGCGGAATGGCAGCCAATCAGGAGCAGCAACTCCTTATCAGCCAGTCGGGAGCGGCCACTCCTGATTGGCTGCCATTCCGCGAGCTGTGATTGGCCCGCGGCCGGCTGTGTAGTTCAGATGCTGCAGCGGCGCGGATGCTAGCGGACGGCTCCAGTCCAACTCCATAGTTGAATTCCACAGCGCTGATGCTTTCTCCCTGGCCCCTGCCAGCCACCCGGTGCATTCCCCGCTGCAGCTAGCCGGGCCCAATCTCTCTCAGGAGAACTAAGGTATGTTGGCCCTGCCCTGTGCCACCCCCTTCTCTTATCCAGCCAGCGCTGTTCCTCCCCCCCCCAGTCCAGCCAGCTAGCCTTTCCTGCGCCTAGCCCCCCGTTTTAGCCAGCCAGCCTTCCCTGCCTTGCCCCTCCCCCAGTCCAGCTAGTCCTCCCTGCGCCCCCCCTCCTAATCCAACCAACCATCCTGTCTACCCTGTGCCCCCTCCCCATATCCAGCCAGCCTTTCCTGTGCCCTCCCCAGTTCAGCCAGCCTGCCTTGCCCCTCCCCAGTCCAGCCAGCCTGCCTTCTCTGTGCCCCCTACCCATATCCAGCCAGCATTTCCTGCGCCCCGCCCAGTTCAGCCAGCCTGCCTTGCCCCTCCCCAGTCCAGCCAGCCTGCCTTCTCTGTACCCTCTACCCATATCCAGTCAGCATTTCCTGCGCCCCCCCAGTTCAGCCAGCATGCCTTGCCCCTCCCCAGTCTAGCCAACCTGCCTTCCCTATGCCCCCTCCCCATATCCAGGGGGGGAGCCTGCCTATTTTGTTAGTACTGGGCCCAAGAATTTCTGATGGCAGCCCTGACTATGGGCCTGATTTATATTTGGATGGAGATGCGGCTGTGTCTATTGGTGGTCTCCCATCTGTGACTTTATGCCAATGCTGCTACAAATTCCTTCCCTGGTATACATCTGTCCATATGAATGTGCAAGAACTAAGGTGCCTACTTTGAGTGTCTGTAGACTCTGTAGTATCGTCTGGTGTGTTTTTAAACGCCACCATCGGTCTTACCATCGAAACTTGTATCAGCCCTAAGGCAAATGCAGAGATTCTTTTGATTACGTATGGCTCCAATGTGAGCGATTAAGCATCTGTGTATGCAAACACTTCAGCAACACGCCCATTACATTGCCATAACACGCCCATCCGTGCATCTTTGTTAGCCACCTCCCAGTCACATTTCTGATAGATTGCACCTCAGTCACAGCTGTGCCTTTGTGTGTACACACTGTAACGCATGCGCTGTAGGTGTTTTTAGGGATTTTTCCACATGCGCAGTAGCAAAAAAAATGCTCAACACGGTGATCATCAGCATGGCATGTGGCTCTGAATCAGGCTCTACAGTATACTGTATAATGAACATGCAAAATTTAGGAAAAAGTAGCAAAATTGTGGAACAAGTGCACAGAACAGGAATTGAGGACGCCTCTGTAGGTCAACTGATTATATTACCTATGCTTATATATATCACTTAGCACATTGGCTACACATGCAGCAACATTTTGGATGGGTCCACATGTAACATTGAAAGGTGAATAATATATTATAAATAATAGTAGTTAGATTATGCAGACTGATATATTACAATTTCTAAAATAATCATCACATACTTCCTAATACTACAATTTGAATTTCCAAAAGGGAATATTGAATATACAGTTTGCACTTGTATTATGAGAGTGAAAGGAAGAGGTTCTCTACAATGTTCTATGTTTTTTTGTACAGTTAACTCCAGTTAAACTAATCAAAGCCTTGTCTCAAGCATGAATTATTCACTAGGGTATACTTATTATAATTTGCCTTCCCAGAAGCAGATTTGTTTTTTATTTATTAATGTGAGCTATACTTAGCTTCCATGGCGAAAGCTATCTAGAGTGATGAGAAAGACATATCACTCCACTACTGAGGGGCCTGTGTTTATGCGTGGAAGTGTCAGCCCTGATTTCAGCCTGAGGTCCATGCTATTGACTAAATATTGCAGTAGATAAAATGTGCTGTGTAACAGCTACATCCCCCCACCCTGAAAATAACATTTATCGTGACAGGGCAGTAGAATTTTAAAAGGCTTGCACTGAAAAAGTAATCTAGTTGTTTTATTCCACTTGTTTATTGTGGTTAATGTCACCCTGGCTATACTTTTTTTTACTAAGATACAGTAATAGTCATCATAATGAGCATTTACTGTGGTTAATTTCATCCTTACTATACTTTTTACTGTGATACTAGTACAAATAATGAGCATGGCATTAGCAGTTAGCAGTCATTGATCCACTGGATGCTAGATAACAAATGCAAATTTCTGGTCAATTTGGCCTATTGCAATTATCCACTGTGATGCCAACCACCAACCACACTGCACTAACATAGTAACACTGTGAATTAAGCACTCAACTGGCTCATCTTTAGCCAGGGAGGCCTCCAGCCAATCCATCTTAAATACATGCAATAGTTTTTCCTTGAAAAGAGACAAAGGAGACAATCGCAGCTGAATAACACTCAAGGCAAACAGGAGTTTTTGACAACCACCAGATATCCTGTGTCACTGCAGCAATATTTCCATTATTGCTCTGGATGATTCAAAGGGTATGGATGAGCCTAACACGTAGCCAGAAGGCTCTATCTAGGGGATGGGCCCAAAGATTGTCTGTCTGGCATCTAGTACACCTATAGGAAGAGGACAAACCCATCAAACATCGTGTGGACTGATATATAGTCTGTGATAGATGTTCATAAATAACTCCCTGTGGGAACTAGCAGGTATAAGACAACAAGAATCTGCTAAGGTGTTTAGAAGTCTGTCATTTGTAATATCTGGTAAGAAATCGGGCAATTCTGTCCGGAGGACACAATTTGTAGGGCATTAAAAGGAAATAAGAAAATCTAAATGAACTAGTAAAATTTATTTTAAAACTTCTACGTTTTCCCCATAGATGTCAAGGTTTAATGGCTGTTTTCACCCTGCACAAAAGTTAAAGCAAAATGCCAATTATTCACTTCAAATACTTAGTTGTGATGGGTCAGAAAAGGCTGCTGGCTCTTTGATATGGTCCCCTATGGTAAGATAGCAGTAAAGTTGGTGCAGATAAGGTCTTTCAAGATTCCAGTAGCAGGAAGAAAATTCATTGCCGCACTCACAAAATCATCTATTGCTCATTAAATCGGCCATATCCTTTTTTGTGCAGCTTGATTGAAAACTGTTTGAAAGAAACTTTTGAAGGGCTGCAGACAGGAAATGTTTCCTCGGCTCCCTTTTTAACCAATATTGCACATTCTAATTTGCCAACTCAATTTTATATCAATTTAATAGTCAAATCTTTATCAGTTCTTTAGTCTAATTAGTTAAATAAGTTCCAAATGTGTGTTTCTTTTATTTGTGAATTTTTCAGTTGAGCTAATTTGTCGTTTGAAATAGATGTCAGATCTGGGTAAAGAATTTCTTCTGTAAAATGGAGCATCACAGACTTTCAGTGAATAAAACAAGATTCTGTCTCCTGTTCAACCAGAGCAATGCCAATTAGTGTAACTTATATGGTCTTACATCAAAGTTTGTATTCTCTATATTTCTCTTTGAGATCTCCAAGTGTACGGACACTTTACTAAATTTTATGCTGTGTATTAAGCAGTCTTAAAAATACCCACAAAACTGCTTGCAAATAATTTGCTTACATATGATTAACATACATCGTGATGACCCAATCAATTTAAAACACATAATTTATGTCCATCCTGTTGATAGAAATTCCCACTGTGGTCATTTAGAATTTTTTTTTTTTTTTAACCATTGATAAAATTCATGAATAAATATTAGATCTCCTATGCAATAAGCAGCAATATTTGTTAATTTTTTCAGATTTCATATAGATTACTTATGTACAATTATGTCAACTGTCCTGATTTCACTGTAGTACAGATGTAGAAGTTGTGCAATCGTCTATTCTCCTGCTCCTCTAATACCCCTTTCACACTGAGTGAAGAACCCGGGTTATTGCCAACTCAACCCGGGTCAGGCCTCAATGGAAACGGCTCCTAAAAAATAACCCGGGTCCAGTGTCCCGGCAGTCCAACCAGGGAAACAAGCAGAGTTGGACATGGGTAGGACCTGGGTTAAGGAGCAGTGTAAAGGGGTAACCTGGGCTGGACGACTTGGGTCCCATTTCTGGCATGGGGAGATCCGGATTTCCCGGTGTTTGGAGATTATATATCCAAGCGCTGGCAGAAGAGTTCCACTGCATACGGGTGCAGTGTGAAGCGGCCGACCCGGGAATAACCCAGGTTGAAGTGCAGTGGAAACAGGGTGTTAAGCCAGGTCCAACCCGGGTTCAAAATCCCGGGACAGATCCCTGACTTTAGTGTAAAAGGGGTTTAAGATTTCTTCAGGTTATCCTTTATGGAACTCCCTACCTCTCTCTTTCAGAACGATTCTCCTCTCACCCTTGTCCTCCTTCAGAATAGTCTGTATAAAGTGGTAAAATTTCTTCTGTATCTGTATGGTTTTCATCCTTTTTTAACATCAACTCATTCCACAATTATCTTTATAGGGCCAAGGTCATACCCACGTCTTAAACCTGTCATTGTTCAACATACAGTGTGTTTGCCTACGCTTCTAGATAGTAATATACCAAAGTAGGGTCCCCTCTGCATTTTGTGACATTTTAGGAATGGAAGTCAGTTAGTATATGCACTATACAGAATACCAGGAGCTCCAGTGCCATATGATTGACAGTTTATAAATTATCAGAAAATATTGCTGACTCACATTTTGTATTCCCTAACAAGTAAATTCCTAGGATGTGTGTGTGTGTTTCTTGAAATAGTTTACATTTATAGGTATCATTAACTTGTGCATGGGTTTACAAAATACTGAGAACTTGTCGAGTGCTATTGTGTGGCCAGGGACAACCCCTGCAAGATGGGTGTGTGTTAATTTATTACACCTCTATAATTATACCTTTATTGGGCAGCTCCCCATCACAGATGGGAAATAAAGGGGGGGTGAGGGTTTTCTTCCAAACACTAAAGTAAGGACTACGTAATTGTATTTGTTCTAAATTAGAAGGAATTAAAATAACTATCTGTTACATATGATTTGCATGCATTTCCTATAAACTCTAATCTTGAACTGATGCTTGTTAACATATGTAAATTGATGTGCTTGGCTATGAAATCTTAAACACTGCATTAAGGTTTGCGGAAAGGAATTGTGTGCATTATACTATTATATATAATTGGTTCTCTTTTTTATACACTGTTGTTAACTAATGCATGATGGAAATATTCAACAAGCCTTTATTACTAATGTCACTGGTATTTGTCAAAAATTTTTCTACAGTGATAAAACCTGGAACTATTTCATTTGTGCTTTGACTGGATTTATAGCATCCACTAACTTGGTAATATTATATATAATGTTTTATATTCATGTGCTGTTTTATTCATTGCTTTTAATTGAATATGTATACAATTTATTTTGTAAACCAAAAATCGATTATTATGTATAAGCTTTGAAATGTCTCCTTTTTTTAGTTCACTTACAGAATGTACTTTTTTCCATCAATATCTTTAATACATTTTTAAAAATTAAATTGAAAAAATAAAAGGAAGGTAAGGAAAAATACAAGGGAAAGGAATGAGGAGGGAACCACAGACCACAGATACATAATCCGTATATGGCACTAAGCACAAAAACAGAATACATCAATGAGGGCTTAAGAAGATGTAGAGTCATCCCTAAGCAGGAGCCATTTCACTAATGGCGAGAAGGCAGATGTAGAGAACGGGAACGGGATATTCAATGTTTCCACCAAAATTTGAGATGTGCAGGCTCGGACTTGTTTGGATTTTCCCAACAAATTCCGATTAATTTTTTTCCTGCCAAAAATTGGGTCGCAGAAAGAAACAAAACGTCATCTTTCATGGACAAACATAATCTTTCCTGGACAAAAGTTCATGGAAGATGTTTCTTGTCCATGAAAGATGGCGTTTTGCCTCTTTCTGGGACCCGATTTTGGCGGGAAAATCCGAGTCTGCACATCTCTACCAAAAATGAAAATTGGACTTTATGAATAACTTTATAAATTGAAAGTGGAAAAGGGTTTCTCCAAAACTGAACTATTGCTGTTTTAGTCTTAATCAAGATAAGCCCCCAGTATAGAGCAGTCATCTTTAGGTAGGTCTGTAGGATAATTATGAAGAAGGGGTGATGGCAGTAGCTGGCATTTAACATTTTGTATACTAAATGAAGCGCCTCACAGATCTTGAATTGTAGGGCACCCCCAGAGAAAATGAAATATATCTCCCACAGCCGTACAATTACACCAGCAACATTTTGATTGAGCATGCCACATTACCTGTAACCTGGCTGGAGTAAAGTATAACCAATGAAGTAGTTTATACTGTAATTACAGATCAAAGTTAACATCTGCAAAACTGGCACTACTATTCAGTATATTAATACAGAATGTGTACTCTATAGCTGGCCATCATATGTGAAACAGAGGATGCAGAAAATATCCAATAATACATTATTATTATACATATTAATAATAATAATAATAATAATAATAATAATAATAATAACAGAATAACCTTTTATGCATCATGTGGAGCACTCTGCAGATAAATGATTCTGTATACAATTAAAACATGTGATCCATTATTTTTATTTCTTATTTTTATAGTGTTATTGAGTCTTTCTGTTCCACTAATCACTCAGACTCGAGTGTATAGTCCTGCCTAATATCCTTATATAATTCTGTTTCTGAGTAACTCGGCTTTCCACAATTTTCTTGGTAATGTTAAAACCAATCAACAGCTATTTACTATAAAGCCATAGCTATTTTTTCTCGAATCACTACTGAAATACATGCTTTCATAAATAGCAGTGACTATGCGATATGATGTAAGGGGGAGAGGGGTTTACTAATATTATAAATCACAATAACAAAAAGAAACAGATATAGATAAATAGAGAAATGCCATATTCGATATAGAAAATGTAGGATTAAAGAATTGTATTTGACCATACCTCTCAAAAATGTAAATTGGGTTCCTACCTATATATCTGTCTGTTATTACCCAGTTTTGTTCTATTAATGTTTACAATTGTAAAGCGCAACGGAATATGCTGCGCTATATAAGAAACTGTTAATAAATAAATAAACATGCTGGCGCTGAGAAGGAGGCATGACTGGTATCCTTTCAGTGTCACTCTCTCCAGTGGAAGGTGTAAGCGGCATCCGTTCTCTGCTTCAGTGAATAGGATATGCCTCCCAACTTTGCCACCCAGGCGACAAGCTGCCCGATTGGGAAGATTTTTAGGTAGCCCTCTATCGTTGTATGCATATAGAACTGTACTTTAGTAAATGCTGGAGAAATCTATGATATTTCTGCCATTAATGGAATAATAAATAGCAGTGTAAGTTAAACTTGCTTGGGATTTTTCTTCTAAGGGGGGAACACACCGAAAGGGCAGGGGCATATCTATAACGGGCCCCTGGATGCAGGGGGGGCCATACCGCACACCCTGCACCCATATCAGCGCTGTAAAAATCACCTGGAAAATGGCAGTAGTGGCCATTTTCCACGAGTTTTGTGCATGCGCAGTAAAGAAATCGCCAGGAAAATAACTGCCACGCCATTTTCCCGGTGGCCTGCGCATGCGCAGTCTACTACTGTGCCATGGTGCTCAGTGCGCTGCCGGCAACTGGAGAGTGAGAGGAGGCGACCCGAACTGAGACTGCATACAGACCCCCATAAAACGCTCCTGCGAAAAGGGTATAATTGGAAGAGGTGGCAATTTAGTTGCGTGTATGGATACAGTACATGATTACAGTATGTTGGCACTGTTTATACAGCCTGTAGTGTGCAATAATGCATACAGATGTGTTGGCACTGGGGACACAGCACACTTCACCGGGCAGTTGCTGGATGCGGCATAGAGACCTGAAGCTGCTGGCCTGGCACAGTGTGAGAACCGTGACTGTCACAGTGGGGTCTGGCCACAGAGCGGCTATGGATACTTAGAACTATAAATGCCACCAGCGCAATGAGGAAGAAGGATGTCTTTTGGAGACATCCTTCTGTTAAGGCTCAGGTTAGGCAATAGGGTTTTGGTCCCGCCACAGCCTTGAGGGCTGGAAGACCTTGGCTAGCTGCGTCCTGCGGGCCGAGGATGAGATGCAGCTCTTGGGCTGTGTGGCAGCCTAGATGGCTGAAAAGTCTTTGGTTTGGATGCACCCTTTGGATGATGAGGTGCGACCAATGCCGCCGATTTGACACTGCTAGTGTGCAAAGAGAGGTACAGATGTGTTGGCACTGTGGGAACAACGAGTAGTGAGCAAAGAGAGGCAACAGATGTGGTGGCACTGTGGGAACAGCATGTAGCTTGCAATGCGATTCACAGAGCAGATGCAATAACCCTGGAGCTCAAAACCAGACAGCAAGTGTATCATAGTTTACACATGCTCATCTCATAAATGCAAACAGGTAAAATTGGCAAAACCAAATACACTTGCACGAAATCCAAGATCGCCACCGGACTTTACTAGGTATCCCACAAGAAGATGCAGACTTTACTCAGTGAGGACGCAGGCCCAGTATAGTTGGTTCCCACCATGATAGCAACAGAGTACTTAGCTGGTATGAGGACTCGCCGCTGATGAAAATGCAGTTATGGATATGCTGCTGTCGAGGAGACCAAACACCGGAGTTGAAACAATACTGGAAGTAAACTATACTGGACAGTATAGTTCTGAAGCAAGAGCATCTATGAAAACACAATTAATACTCAGGCACTGGAGAAATGCACTGAGCAGGCTTTTATAGTAGTTGGCTGCTAGGTGATTCCTATTATGTCAGCTCTTGCCTGAGCTCAGCTGGGTTCTGTTGAGGATTCTGATTGTGAAGGCCAGCAATCAGTGACCTGCTGAATGTTTGGAAGCAGGCCAGTTATGTCCATGTCTGCTGGCATGCTATACGTATGGCTTAATAAATAGACCCCTAGGGCTTATTAACCCATCACCCTATACGTCTAAGGCAATTCTGCTTGCAGTAGCAATGCATTATTCCTGCAAGATGACAAAGCTGTAAAAAGTCTCTGGCTTTATCAGCTGCTCCGGCAATATGTTTTTGATAAATTCAGGTGATAACTGATATTTTATCACTGCATGATATATGTATATAGTTGCAATGAGGAGAAAATAATAAGTAGGCCTCATAATGCACTATTTAGAATATGCCAAATACAGAACACAATCCAGATTACAGCACTGGTAACTGGCTATATTATTATTGTAATTCATTGGGCACTACAACTCCTCAGGTATGCCCAAAGCTACTCACATGTCTCCAGGATTTGGACTAGCAGAAGGAATATTAAATTTACTTAATTTTGTGCCATCTAGGCGAAGATTATACAAGGAGGCGTATTTATGTGTGCAGATCAATTAAATAACATTAAAGTACAATTATCACAAATTAAAGAAGAAACCCCAATTAAACATGAATGACATAAGGAACAACATTAAGGGAAATAGAGAGAGGATAATAGAACCAGGACTGGAAAACAAGGGATAGTAGTAACACAATCAGAACAATGTAGATGCAAGATAAATATTAGGAAAGTGAAACAAGTGTCACAAGATCAGGTTAAGGGGTGCCATCTTCTTGGGGTTAACTGCAGCACTTTGCATGCAGCAGCCAATCAATAGCACACCAGTCCAGTGCCTCGCTACAAATACCCGCGGCTTGTTTTATTTGGTAGCATAAAATAACCAAAACCTAAAAATAAATCCTAGCCTGTCCAGCTCTAAAAGTAAAGTTCCCTATCTCCTGTTGGAAGGACCTAATGTCCAAATCATAGGCAAAACAGCATTTACTGTATCTCAACACTTACATCAAACAAAACCAATGCCTCTCAGGAGGCCTCCAGTCTGTTTTCCCAGGCAGTGAGAGTATGACCAGAAAAACTGACACACTTTTTTTATCATCCTCTCACAGGTGGTCTGGCAACCAAGGTTGCTCATTACCTGCTGATTATTACACAGAAGTTAAGAACCTGGGACATATATACCTCCCATCAATAATATCCCAAGTGGCTTTATCACACAAGATACACAAATCAGTATAATCAAAGATGGAAGACATAAGGCCATAGGCTAAAAGACACGATTACAGTTCAGGGACATCTCACAATGTGCCCAATCTACTTCCAATGTTTTAGCAGGCCTTGTCTGTTCATGGAGGTTTCTGGGAACTAATTACAGTTCGGCTGTATAATGCAGAGACGATACAGAATGAAGACAGTAAGCACAACAAAAGAACTTAGATATCCCACAACATCTGTTCCTATAGACTAGAGGCTGAGGAACAGGTGCTGAAGTATAGAAGTCCCAAAATCCCTGCAGAACTGTAAATTTTACCAGTGGGAATTGACTGAATTTTCTCTTGTGTTCATAAAAGTGAGCTTGAGCATTGCAGTATGTGTAAAATCCATACTCAAGGCTATACAAATTAGAGATGTGCGGGTTCGCTTTTATTCGGTTCTTCCGTGATAAGAATGCAAATGTTAGCAGAAAAAACTGTACACAATAGTAAAGTACATTTTCTTTTTTTACATACTAAAACTCTGCCCTTTCCAGACTCAATTATGTATATATAAATATATATATATTAAATAAATAATGTGAAACTAGTCAGATACATCTTATTCCTGCTGCCATGCCAAATCTAGCTCTCCGGAACATAGAGGTATCAGACTCACACATTTTAGTCATGCCCAGTAATTATTTTAAAACCTCCCACTTGCTGCAGCCACTTGACCATTGTGAAACACCAGTAGATACAAAAATAAACACACACACACTACTATTAAAGAATAAAGGGCCTGACTCATTAGGAATGCTATTGCGATCGCAGCTCTGTAATCACACGCTGAACTGCTGCGAAAATATGCTAATGATTACAATCGCAATGCCGTCGCACGGCCAGCATAGAGACGCCCAACACCTCCCACTACATCTATCTCACATCCGTAATACTTTGCAAACCTTCACAAATATCTGTAACATCGAATACCATCGGCCCCTCATGCAGAATTACAGCAGCCCTGACCTTACTTAGAAATTGCTAACCTCGTTACATGCAGTGAGCACTAAAGCTGCGTATGCAATCGCAATGGCTAATTTATGCACGCCCATGCAACAGCGTTCAATCGGTCAGGCATGCCTGCGTTTCTCCAGCCACTTCCCTGTCACCAACCCCAAAGGGTCACTCCCTGTCAATCACTGCGATGGCTCTGCGTGGTCTCCACGTGGTGTACGCAACAATTGGGCAACTGCGAGTGCTGTTGCAATTGCGATCCTTAATGAATTAGGCCCAAACTTTATAGAATACTAACTGTGATGTGAAAGACTTGAATTTACAAAGTCAGTGGGTACAAATACAAACATGTAAAATGAAGCAACATATTTGAATAGATAACATGTTATCATGCTTTACTTACTTGATCTTAAACAAGTTATATTCCATAACACTGATGACTTCAAAATTGAGATCAGAAATAAGCTTTTGGTCATTTGTCCAATGTAAACCTCATTTAACTTATGCTAGCTATAGGGTTTTCACTGTTCCCAAATGTTTGATGACTTGAGTAAAACATACAATGGACAGAGGAAACATTTCTTTAAGTTCAATTTATGTCTTTCTCATGCTACATGTAGCATACTATTAGTGACAGAACCGTACTTGTTATATTATCCATTAGCAAAACAGTCCCCAAATCCAAATATTTAACCACAGAAGTCAATATTTTGGAGGTTTGGTTACACTATAAAAATTGTTAAATTGTAATTTGTAAGGCTTTAGCCTATGCAGTTTCGCCTCTAACATTTACAACACTAAGTCAAATCTATAAATTTGAATACCCAAATTATATTTATCTTAGAGAAACCTATTTTTAGGTGTTATCTTATCTCTAAGATCAAATTTAGATTTTTTTTCACTCCAAACATGATTGTTATGGACACTTTGGGGCTGATTCTGAGTCGGACTCAATGTTGATGTTCCCGTAAGGTGGCAAGTTGCACAGCGCATGTGTCCCCCAGTGTCTACGCACAGAGACCCTGATTCAGAGCCGGACGCTCTGACAGAGCGCTCGCTCTGAATCATTGTGTCTTTGTTTTTTTTTATGGAGCGGCCTCCTGGCCACCCACAGCTAATGCGAGCGGCCAGGATGATGGTCGTGGTGGTCAAGACCATCGCAACCATTGGGCTTGCGACGAGACCCTTGTGGTAGTGTCTTGTGGCCGCAAGCCCCAGAGAGCTTTCGGCTCAAACAGAGCCGAAAGCTCTCCCACTGACATCACTTGTGATGTCAGTGGGGCCGCCCCCAAATGGTAGGCGTTCTCATGGGAACGCCTCCGTCTGGGCAGCCACCCCCCCAGCCCACCCACCAAAGGGGGCATGCTGTCACTCAACATCGACAGCACGCCCCCTTTGGTGCGAGACCCGGAGCGACGGATTGCCCGTTGCTATCCGGGTCTCACGCATGTGCACGACGGAGCCAGCTCCATCGTGCGCATGCGCTCTGGGCCACCATCAACCCGGTTGCAAGCGCTCAGCGCTTGCGACCGGGTCTGAATCAGGCCCAGAGTCGCAGGATTTATTGAGCCATATGGACTCTGAAGTGAATTGGACGTTCCTGGGTGGGAATCGAGAGGTCAATATATGCAGACACAAGGAGATATTCCTTCTTATGGGCGTGTTATGGGAGTGTCGCAGAACTGCTTTCAGACTCAGATGCTTAATCGCACACATTGGAGACCATACTCTGATGGAGATCCTACACCTACAGTATCATGAGCTGGTGCAAATCCTGATGGTGCTTCCCATGGTTGTGACTGCAGCCGCTTAAAGTGCATGTCCCAGCCCATTAGCATTCAGATGCATGGCTGTACATAAGAGCAAGGGCTGATACTATCATTAGCATAAAGTCGCAGATGCGACTACAGTAAAACAGGCCCACTCAGTCACAGCATCGTCTGACTCTTGTTGATACTAATATATGAATAAGCGACTTCAGCATGTTTGAGTTTTAATGGATACAATTTAAGTTTTCTAAAGTGAACGATGACCTGAAAACCTCAAACCTCAGATGCAGTAACGTTTGCTGTTTGAATTAAAAACAAAAATACTAAATTTTAATTTAAATGCTTGAACTCAATGCAAATAGCAATGTCCACATTTCAAACTAAAAAAGGGAATCGCCATTTAACAGCTTATTGTGAACATATTCGAGACCCTCACATCAGTGAAATGCTCATTTCCAAGCTGTTTCATATGTTTAAGTATCTCTATTTGCCACTAAACCTATCAGGCAGGTGTACAGCTCAGCCAAGGTCAGTGTGGATAATTCATTCTTTATACAACTGTCCGCATTGTAGTGTGCAGATGAAAATTGCTCTGTGTTCTCCCTGAAACACTTACTCTTTCTTCACCATCACCTTTGAAGTTATAGTGCTTTTCATATTTCAGTCCAGTTTCTGAACGCACATGGCATCTTGCCGACCAACATGTGTTAGAAAGTTTTAACTGCTCTTATACCAGGGTTCAGACAGACCATGATTGAAATAATCCCCAAAAAGGCTACTGCTAAAGTGATAAGAAAAAAACAAATGTTTACAGCATCCCTGGGAGATTGGATATGGGGAAGCTTAGTGGAAGGCATACTTGCCTACTCTCCAGGGATGGTCGGGAGCCTCCCAAAAATCGATTGGGCTCCCGGCTCCCCTGGGAGATTGGGCGTGTCTCCCAGGTGGCCAACACCCCCCGACAGCGTCCACTTCCCCCTTGTAAGAGGGTAGTCCGGGGGAGATGATGACGCAAATCGCATCATCGTGGTCCCACCCCCAGCTGCACAATACCAATAAACTTGGCATTGTGTGACAGGGGCGTGGCTACGATGATGCAGCCACGCCCCCAATTTAGGGTCATGCTCCCCCTGCTATGCCGGTTGTCAAGTATGGTGTAAGAGAAAGCAAATAGTTGCTTTGCATTTGGGAGGTGTATGTGTCATACTTGCCTGCTTTCTGAGGGAAGGGGAGCAGCAGGTGGGCACCCACCCACGATGTAATTGAATCAACATTTTCACTAGGAAGTTGCAGAATGCAGGAGGTTGACCTGCTCTCCTTGGAGGTCAAAAGGACTTTCCGGAAGAGTAGGCATGTTATGGTTTGTGCATAGTTACACCTGGAGGTCCACTGTGCTTCAAGCGAATATGAATGTTGGCAATACAGTCCCATTTATACAGTCTGTGTGGATGTGACCAATTGCTAACCCAGTAATACTATAGTAATTGCACTCTTTACGTTCATTTAAATATGTTATTTCTCCATGTGTGTAAAATTTGAGGTTCAAACATGTATGCCCCATACTTGCCGACATTGTGTATGCCCCCTCTCCATCATCCTGTACAATGCTGTGATTAGTGTGAATTGCATGTGAAGCCACAAGTAGCTGGCAGGGCGCTTCCAGGAGACTTGCCCACTCTTCCATGTGTCCAGGAGAACCACCAGAGATTTGGGAGCCTTCCGGATGTTCCGGAAGAGTAGGCAAATATGACTGAGGCCCTGTATATTTCAGTCAAGATAGTGGAAAATTAGATAGTTCTTTGTGTTTAGTTTAGTGAGATATTTGTTGAACTGTTTAGTTGTCTGAGCTAAATCTGTGGAATCTGTTGTGGTGGAAACAACATGATGTTGCTGTCTTGAAAGAAGATTGCTTTGTGGTGTTTGTAATTGGTGACCCGGTTTCTAAATAAGGTCCCCACATTCTCTTATTGTGTTTTTGTGATTGTAAACTAGTGACTAGTGAGCCAACTGCAAAAGAAGTGAGGGAACTTTGGGGTCTGAAATTCCTGTTTAAATGCTGGTGGTGTTTAGGAAAATCCTTCCATGCCTGAGGTAAGCATAGACTACATTTATTTATTTATTTATTTATTAACAGTTTCTTATATAGCGCAGCATATTCAGTTGCGCTTTACAATTTGAATTAACATTAATAGAACAAGACTGGGTTATAAAAGACAGACATAATGGTAAGAGGGCCCTGCTCGCAAGCTTACAATCTATAGGGAATTAGGTGTTGATACACAAGGATAGGTGCTACATATTGCAAATTGGTCCAGCCCGATTGCAGAGGTTCTTGGTGAGATGTATGATCCAGTCACACTGGAAAGTTGGCCTAGGGTCAGGAGGATGAGAAATTGACGAGAGAGAAAATGTGATATGTGTAAACTATAAGAAGGTAGTTAGATAGGAAAGCTATAAAAGGTTATATAGGTGGTTCTGGAATCTGATAAGCTTGTCTCAAGAGATGAGTTTTCAAAGAATGCTTGAATGTTTGGAGACTAGCGGAAAGTCTTATTGTGCGTGGGAGGGCATTTCACAGGGTGGGTGCAGCCCGAAAAAAGTCCTGTAACATTGCATGGGAACAAGTAATGCGTAAGGAGGAGAGACGCAGATCTTATGCAGAGCGGAGATGTTGGGTTGGAAGATATTTTGAGATAAGTGAAGAGATGTATGTTGGTGTGGTTTGGTTAATAGCTTTATGTGTGAGTATTTTATATTGAATACTGTAGAAGACCGGCAGCCAATGGAGGGACTGACAAAGTGGATCAGCAGACAATGAACATTTGGTGAGGAAGATCAGCCTCGCAGCTGCATTCAAAATGGATTGTAGCGGCAAGAGTCTGTTTTTGGGAAGACAAGTAAGGAGACTATTGCAATAGTCAATGTGGGAAATAATGAGTGCTTGTATTAGAGTTTTTGCAGTGTCTTGTGTAAGATATGGTCGAATTTTGGCTTCCAGTGTAGATTTAAAAACAAAAGTGTAAAAAGTTTAAATAATTACTTGATTAAATTAAGCATTTTTCCTGTACTTTACATGAGCTGAAGTTAGCATTAGAAGACAGCTGGCAGTAAGCGTCCCTTGATACATTTGAGGTAAATAGCCACCCTTTGCAATGGTTTAGCTACTGCAGAAGAGCCACTTTGATGAATGGTAAATAGAGAGAATCCATAAATCCTGCCAAACTGGATGTTTTACTTGGTTTCTTTCTTGGTCCAGACATTATACCTGTAGATTGGAATTTGCAAAGCAGATTATTGTCTATTTTATTTTAAACCATTGCTGAGTTCTAGACCCAAAGATTTTTATAATCATTCTAAAGTTGTAATTAAATTCTTAAAATACATGATTTAGCTGTCTACTTTTCTTCATAAATCAGTGAAAAAGTCAAATTAATCTGTCATTTATAATAGTCTTTCTTCAGAGGTTTTGTACAATGAGGTCTTGAAAATATAGATATCTCATACAGTATATATGTTGTAGTGAATCTACTATTATGTACAAAATTTTGACATGTACAGATAGTTCAGAGAGGGTGAAGACCATTGTTTCCAGTGGGGAATGTTCCTTTCAGCTAGATTTGCTTTTATTCTTTTCTGTATATTACAGTTTATCTCTACATGTCTACATTTTTTCAGCAGATGGATAAATGAAAAATATATTGCAAAACAAGCAGGGCTCTGGCAAAACATGGGGAAGCATATTTGTGATCATAGACCCTTATAGAACTATATATATATATATATATATATATATATATATATATATACATATACATATACATATACATACAGTACCAGTCAAAAGTCTGGACACACCTTCTCCATTCAATGGTTTTTGTTTTATTTAAATTATTTTCAACATAGTAGATTAATACTGAAGATATCAAAACAATGAAAGAGCACATGGAATTAAGTTGTAAACAAAAAAGTGTTAAACAAATCAAAATATGTTTTATATTTTAAATTCCTCAAAGTAGCCCCCTTTTACTTGGATGACAGCTTTGCACACTCTTGGCATTGTCTCAATCAGCTTCATGAGGTAGTCTCCTGGAATGGTTCTCCAACAGTCTTAAAGGAGTTCCCAGAGGTGCTGAGCACTTGTTGGCTGCTTTTCCTTCACTCTGCGGTCCAACTCATCCCAAACCAGCTTAATTGGGTTTAAGTCGGGTGATTGTGGAGGCCAGGTCATCTGACGCAGCACTCCATCACTTTCCTTCTTGGTCAAGTAGCCCTTACATAGCCTGGAGGTGTGCTTGGGGTCATTGTCTTGTTGATAAACAAATGATGGTCCCAGTAAGCGCAAACCAGATGGAATGGCATGGCACTGCAGAATGCTGTGATAGCCATGATTGTTAAGTGTGCCTTGAATTTTGAATAAGTCACCAACAGTGTCACCAGCAAAGCACCCCCACACCATCACACCTCCTCCTCCATGCATCACAGTGGGAACCACACATGCAGAACCATACGCTCACCTTCTCTGCATCTCACAAAGACATGGCGGTTGGAACCAAAAATCTCAAATTTGGGCTATTCAGACCAAAGTACAGATTTCCACTGGTCTAATGTCCATTCCTTGTGTTTCTTGGCCCAAACAATTCTCCTCCTCTTGTTGTTCATCCTCAGTAGTGGCTTCTTTGCAGCAATACGACCATGAAGGCCTGATTCACACAGTCTCCTCTGAACATTTGATGTTGAGTTTTGTCTGCTACTTGAACTCTGTGAAGACTGAGGTGCTGTTAAGTAGCGGTTTCTGAGGCTGGGAGCTATAATGAAATTATCATTTGCAGCAGAGGTAACTCTTGGTCTTCCTTTCCTGGAGCGGTCCTCATGAGAGCCAGCTTCAGCATAGCGTTTGATGGTTTTTGCAACTGCACTTGAGGATACATTCAAAGTTCTGGAAATTTTCTATATCGACTGACCTTCATATCTTAAAGTAATGATGGACTGTTGTTTCTTTTTACTGAGTCGAGTGGTTGGTGCCATAATATAGATTACAACAGTAGTCAAATAGTGGTGTCCACTGTGTACTAACCCTTCCTCTGCACAACACAACATTAAACATCAAACACATTAAGAAGGCAAGTACTTCCACAGATTGACTCTTGACAAGGCACAACTGTTAATTCAAAAACATTCCAGGAGACTACCTCATGAAGCTGATTGAGAGAAAGACAAGATTGTGCAAAGCTGCCATCAAAGCAAAAGGGGGCTACTTTTAGGAATCTAAAATATAAAACATATTTTGATTTAACACTTTTTTGTTTGCAACATAATTCCATATGTGTTCTTTTATAGTTTTGATGTCTTCGGTATCAATCTACTATGTTGAAAATAATTAAAATAAACGAAAACCATTGAATGAGAAAGTGTGTCCCAACTTTTGACTGGTTTTATATATATATATATATATATATATATATAAAACCAGTCAAAAGTTGGGACACACCTTCTCATTCAATGGTTTTCATTTATTTTAATTATTTTCAACATAGTAGATTGATACTCGGTTAGTATCCATTCCTTACCTCCTCCCTCTCGTCCCGGCTACGCATGCTTAACCTTGGGTCACACACGCGCTAAGTCGCCGAAGAGGTAGTGAGAAGTTGGTGGAGGGATCAGCTCGGATCCCTCTTCGCATCCCCGGAACTCCTTCCCATAGGAAGGAGTGGGGCTACTAGAGCAAGCCGTCTGAAGATGGCGCTTGTTCTTGGCAGCAAACTCTGAAAACCTGAAGTTTTCGGAGTTTGCTGAATATCAGGTGGTCCTTTGGGACCCCTGATGATGAATAGCCCGGTAACCTAAGTATGTGGAAACTAGCATTTCCACATGGTTACCGGCCCATTTATCGGTTGATGAATAGGCCCCAACGTATTAGATATTTTTCATCAGGTACCTGTATGACATGAAAAAGAGGAGAGACCAGAATCACTTAGGGCCTGATTCAGAGTTGGGAATAGAGTGAGATATCTCTCTCAACTGTGAACCTGAACAAACCATATTGCAATGCAAGGGGTGTAAATACATACATTTTTTTACTTGTGGGGTAAATACTGGCTGAGTTTGCATGAAGCCCACAAATACTGCACAGCTTTATTGTTACTCTACAATTTAGATGTCAGTTTGGAAACACTCCTACCAAATCTAAATCTCTCTGCACATTTTAAATCTGCCCTACCTGCAGTGCAATATGGTTTCACCAAGATGATCAGTTGAGAGAGATATCTCACTCTATTCCCAAGTCTGAATCATATTCAGTTGGGCGTGAGATTTAGTGAGGTAAAAAACCTTGCACCTCTAGCGCCCAATTTCGGATTACCGCGGGTATGCGCATTTCCAATACCCGAGGTGTCGAATTGAAAAAAAATTGGTTTCAAGGCTGAAAACCCTGCGCCATGTAAAAAAAATATATAAATTACACTTAACCTGCCCTGGGGTCTCCAGTGGTCTCCGCTGCTCCCGGTGTCCACCCCTCCATCTTCTCACTTGGGAGGGGCTGCTGGAAGGCTGCAGAGAGGCACAAGGGCTGCTGGGAGATGTAGTTCTCCTGATGCCCGTTATAGGGGGGCATACTTACACTTGGGGACAAAAACACAACGGGGGTCACACAAACACACACTCATGCACACACACGCTCACTCATACACACTCACAAACACTCACACACACTTGCTGCTGCAGGAGACCGGATCCTGACACTGGAGGGAGAAGACAGTTCTTCAGAAGGTGAGTAATACTGACTAATTAAGCTAATTGTAAACTTGCAGTTGCTTAATTAGTCATTAAAAGGCGTGCCGTCGGGGTCCTAGAGCAAGTCCCGACCATATTTCCTAAATTTATGGATTTTAGGAAAAATTGGTCGGGCTCTGGAGGTGCGCAAAAAAGACCCTCCCGGCCCTCAAAAAATCTAAAACCTTGCTGCTAATTGAATAGCAAAAATCTTTGATTTTTGCTATTCTCGTCCCCAATTGAATATGCCCCATAATGTACGGTATACTGTACTGGTAGTCAAAAAAGAAGAAAAAAACTCTGATATACTGTAGCCCTTAGGTCAATCAATATTTATTTCAATATCAGGATATTTACCTAATATAGGCATAAAAAGTATATAATACAATTTAACCATTAAAAATAATTTATTATTAAAAATAAAGAAAACATGGCAAACAAAAGTTTTGTGTCAATAAAATGTGTACAAGAAATAGAATTAAGTGTAGTTTATCTGTCAAAAGCATTAAAATCCAAGGAGCAGGTAAGTGCTGACCCAACGCATTTAATATTTATTTTGACTTCATCTAGGGATCCCATCTCTCTTCTTAATCCCTAAATGTGTCTAATGTATTAGACCCAGAGTCCTTGACTTCAATTATTACAACAATAATTGGGTTTCCTGTGCTGCCAGTATGTAGGCAATAAAGATCATGGGAGTTCAGGTCTTTTAGACATGCTTTGCAAACCATGAAAGATATTTGTGTTGGCGGTCATAGAGGGTGCCATTATCAGACAGTGTACGCTTACTGGTTGCAGTGGTAGTCAATTGTGCTCATTCTAAGGACATCATGGGTTCCAATTGAGTGTGGTAAGCATACCTAAAAGTCCCCCTTAAAAATGAATGCCAGAGTTAGGAGGGGGCATGGCGCAATGACATTATTAACCCCCACCTCCTCCAGCAACTACACTGCAGACATTTTCAAAAGGAGAGAGAACGAAAGTAATCTGCCTTCCCAATTTAGGTACCCAGAGACAGTTTTTCAAATGAAAGAAGAATGAATAAAGAATTATTCTATGGACATCATATGTGATAAACAGCTGTCACCCCTGGATTGCAAAAATTATTATATCGACTAATGGGTAAATATTCCCTCATCCTAGCTTCAATTAACTCAGGGGTATCTTATGTGAAAGAGAGGAGTGCCATTTTTCAAATAACATTGAACCTTAGTGGTTATTATCTCGTGATCACTAAACAATTTTAACCTTCACAGCAGAAATACTAATAGAGCATAACCCCTACACACTCGGGAACACCCCCTTTTACAATTTGTGCCACCTTAGTAGTTGTTTTCTGCCAATTAGTAGACAGTAGCATCCCATGCTACAGAAAACTTTAGGAAGTCCAGATATGGTGGGTTCCACATGTAGATGTCTTAATGAAAATGTATGTGTATAATCTGGCTTTTAGCTGGTATGGAAAGTTTTATTAATGCATAAGCAAGAAACAGAAAGTAATTCATAGTGTGATAAAGGCACTAGAGAAGCTATTGGTGGGAGGTATATATGTCCCAGGTTCTTAACTTATGTGTGGTAATCACCAGGTAATGAGCAACTTTGATTGTCAGTGCATGTGTGAGAGGCAGATAAAAGGTATGTCCGTTTCTCTGGTCACTCTCTCACTACCTGGAGGAAACAGCCTGGAGACCTGCTGAGAAACACCGGTTTTGTTTGATGTACTGTAAGTGCTTAGCTAAATGCTGTTTTGTTTGTGAGTTGGACATTAGGTCCTTCCACTCAGAGAAAGGGAACTCTGTTAGATAGAGCCTGACAGGTTAGGATTTAGTTTTATGTTTTGTTTATTCTGCCCAAAAAAACACTAGCTGTGGATACTTGTACAGAGGCGCTGGACTGGTGTGCTATTGATTGGCTAATGCATGATAAGTGCGGCTGTTTACCCCCAGGAGATGGCACCCTTTAACTTGATCTTCTGACAATGGTTAGAAAAATAAAACACAAATACTTTTTGCCCATTTTGGATATATTTTGCAGAGAAATAATCAAACTAATGCTATTCTCTGGAAATTCAAAGCCTTTATAAAAATGAGGTATCATTTGTGAGTACTGTATAAGAGTTAGGGATATTGTTGTTGAAATGTGATCAGCACAAAAAGTGCCTAGTTCAACAGTGAAGGGGTTAATGTATACTAATTTGATTATCTCACTTTGGAGTCTATTCTTTATTTTAATTATCAGGGTCCGGGCAGACCCTAATAATTAACATTCTAACTCTCGGTGAGTGCTGGAGCAATTTATCATTGCTTCGGCATGGAGACAGTTGATCCGAAAACAGCTGTCTCCCTGAATGTTTTCACTGCTCCTTGAACTAAAACTAGAGTTCATGCAGGCGCACAAAGTCCTGGAATCCTGAAGGAGCCGGACAGCGCCAGAGGGGTCTCAAAAGGATCCTTCCTCACAACCTGGGATTCCTTCACATCGAGAAGGAGCAGGTTTGCAGGAGCAAACACCATTTACGCAGTCAAGCTCCGAAAATATTGTATTTTTGGAGCTTGATGAATTTAGGTCCCTATACGAGTGTATGGGGACAGTGGACCACATCGGGAGAGAGAGGTGAGCAGGAGATATCTGTGATATCCTGCATTACTGTTATGATGATGAATGGCCCCAAAACTTAATTTCTCCAGAAGTAGGTGAAAATAGTCTTTTTCACTTGCTTTTGTAGAAATTAATTGATAATGAATAGACCCCTTGAATCTAAAAGTGATATAAACAAACTTACAGGGGCACCTGGTAATAGTGAATGCTAGAACCCATCTACAGATGGAAATGATGAGCTTGTGTATATGTGTGTGTATGGCAGCTTTAGCGAGGAACCCTGCAGCTCAACATTCCCCCAGCAGAAGTTATGCATGCACATATATCTGAAATAAAATAATGCACTATGGAGAAATAAATTATGCCCAGTAGCATGTAATTTTGTCTACAATACCGATAATAGAAAACAACAGGAGTGAATGTACGTCATTGATGTATTTGATCTATTTTACAATAACTTGATAGCCCATAAAGAAGACACTTCTTTATTCCAAGCTGGAATCATGTTTAGACACTGCTTGCTAAATTATTCTTATAATTCAGTAAGTCATTCATTATTATCACCAGGTACTGGCTGTGGAAATTGTGCTTTATATCAAAATTGAAGTTGTTATTTTGATAGAAACAGACAGATCCTACAGCAAATATAATTAATATTATTCTCAGCATCATTTTTGTCTGTAAAGTAAGTGTCTGCAGCTTACATAAGCAGCACTGTTGTGGCAGGGGGATTTGCAATGCTGAATGCTGTATAGTGAAATGTTCGTGCTGCCCTTAGCAACGTTAGAGGGGAAAGGTCTTTCTTTTGAATTGTGGAAGCTACATAGAGTTTGTCTTCCTCTCTAAGTTACTAACACAAAGATGTGAAGCAGTGCATTACAGTCAGATCTCCCCGATGTTAAGGTCTGGCTAAAAAGAAGATTCTGAACCGATGCGGACTGGCATTGAATCAGCCAAAGGAGGTTAACATTTGAAGTGTAGCGTGGTATATGGGCATTATACAATGTAAAAAGCACTTGTTTTTGCTTTAGAAAAATAACTTTTTATTTTACAAACATAATCCACCACAGTTTTTACATTATCAAGATTCAAATCCAAGTAGTTTAAATTAAATCCAACCGTTATATGACTATAAATACCCAAATTAGCACTTTAAATTATAAACCATGAAGGTTAAATGCATTGCTCATTGTTCTCTAAATATTCCATGGCAACACATTCAAATACAAACAGCTGCAACTCCTCCCACAATGTTAGGACCTAAAGGGCTCTGCAACAGGTTATAAATGCAGCCTTATTAGCTAATTGCTGTCTTCTCCAGCAAAAGCCTTCTTCTTTTTGCCCTATAGAGATAATTAGTAATTTATAAAACAAAGAGGTACTTGTTAAATATATGGTCACTACAGTAGCATACCCTCTAACATTTTACAGTAAGAACCCGGTACAGGGGCATGGCCATATATAAAGGTGGCGTGGTCACATACACAGGGGCGTGTCCACGGGGGCTGGAGGCAGCTGGCGCTGGATGGTTTCATACCCTGTCCAAACAAGATTGTATAGTATGAATGTATATATATATATATATATGTATATATATATATATATATATATATATATAGATACATATATTTATAAGTATCTATATACCCATATAGATAGATAGATTCATGTAGAAATATATAATATATATCTACATGAATAGTTTTACTTGGGGTGTTTATAATTTATTTACATAGTGGGCGGAATACCTACCTCTCTAGGGGAACAAGTGCACTGTAAGATGTTTTTTGCACAGCCGCTGACGTGATGCAGCAGCCCTAGCTCAGCCTCACTGTCATTGTCTCGTGGGATGATGACGTCATGATCTCGTGAGACTTTGACTGGAGAAGCTCCTCGGTGGCCAGCTGTAAGAAACAGCTGAGAGCTGACTGAGAACACAGAGGATGAAGCCGCCTGTCACTCAGCAGCGCCGCGGGAGTCTGTGTCCCCGCAGCGCTGCTATAGAATTTGGGAGATAATGGAGTATCTCACTCACCTGCTCTGCATTGTGTGTCAGAGTGTACTCACCCAGTACAATTGGTACAGCCCCTGTTTGCCAGTACAAACCATTAAAAAACGGTACTGTACCGGCTAAATCGGTATAGTTGGAGGGTCTGCAGTAGCTCACCAGCTCTGCTCTGTGCTGCTTCTGCTTGAACCAGTGTTTTCAAATCTCCTGCTGCCTTGCCCAAGTCAAGATTTGCTCATGTTTAAATAGCAGTTCAAGTGGAATGTGTTTTGTACTAGGACGACCTATATGATCAGTGAATGATGTAGCCGATGCAGGTGGTACTTGATGTGGCCTAATCATGCCTGTTATTCAGTGTATCGCTAGAACACCAGTGAGGATAGATGTGGTCCAAAACATTCTTTGGATGAACAGCCCAGCTGACATGCATGGTAAGATGTAAAGGTATACAGCATTCATGTAAACTAATTACAATTGTAGTCATGTAATATTTGTATCCAGTATTACAGGGTTGATCTTACATATGAACCTGCATGTGTTAAAATTACACTTGCTACTCTCCATGGTAACTCCCAAATTTTAGGGATTCCTCTCGGACACCTGGGAAGGTAGGTCAAACACCTGAATATTATCCAGTTCCTGATTAATGTGACTGTTTCTAGTATTGATGAAGCGATTAACTATAAATCACATTAGTGTGGTCCCTTCCTCTAATGAGCAAATTATGATATCAGGGGAATGGGGCTTTGATAAGGTAATTGCATTGCCA
Source organism: Taudactylus pleione (assembly GCA_031769625.1). Taxonomy (NCBI): domain Eukaryota; kingdom Metazoa; phylum Chordata; class Amphibia; order Anura; family Myobatrachidae; genus Taudactylus; species Taudactylus pleione. Next base: position 2,177,168 of record JAUIMM010000387.1, read on the forward strand.
TGCCCTCAGCCAGGGGCGTATCTATAATGGGTGCAGGGTGTGCTGGGCACATGGGCCCCGCACGGCACACCCTGCACCCATAGTATTACTAACCTAATCCGGAGTCCCACGTTGGTGCGGGGGTCCGGCGCTGTAAAAACGTCTGGAAAATACCCGTAGCGGCCATTTTCCCGTCGTTTGCGCATGCACAGTACAGGAAAAATGCTCGCCGCGGCCATTTTCCCGGTGACCTGCGCATACTCTATAGACTCTGGGCGCACTCTAGCGCCCAGAGTCTATAACTCCGGCGCTGGCCGCACACAGCTCAGTGCACTGCCGGCCACCAGACAGAGAGGAGGGGACCCATGTCTAGAAATGCCCCTGCCCCCAGCACTTCTCACTGGGGTCTGTTCATCATCCCTTAATTATTAACTTAATTATTAACTTGTTGAATAGGCCCCTTGGGCTTCTTAAGAGAAAGATTGGACTGTGTTGTGTGAGCATATTTAATAATTTAATTTTCAAAACTTGAGGATTGTGACTCAGGGTGGACTGATAAAAAGTTATATCATGTTCAACAGATTAGCAGTTAAAATTTGCCAAAAGGTAAATTGTTCTGGCTTGTTAGCATAGAGTCATTTTTTGTTGGCGTCTGTTCCACTTTAATTAGAGAAACATGGATATTAGAGGCTGGACTTGGCAATTGCAGCCATATGAGCTTAATGAAGATAATTCTGCAGCCAAGAAAATCAAGGACCAGCTGAATGAAGCTTACAAAATCTTTTCAATGTAGCAAGGCAGACACACCTTAAATTTGGGAAAGTTATTCTATACATTTCCAGGTTAGGTTGTGTCTATATAGAGATACCTTAAATGAAGCAATTAGGTTTTTTTTTTAGCTTTTTTCATGCAGCTACATATTATTGTTAGTAATACCGCTTTTACACCAAAATTTCGGGTCTGACCCGGAGTTGGAACAGATCTGACACGGAATTTCCCTGGCGCCGACCCAGGATATTCCCGAGTCGGCGCTGTTCACACCGGAGCCGGGTCTGCATAGACCCGGCTTTTCCGGCGTTGAAGTGGACGCTTGGAGATGACGTCATCTCCAAGCACCTCTGAAGCCGGACCAATCACGCGCCGTTCACACTGCAGGGTTTCACAGGTTACTCCCATGTTAAACCCTGCAAGTTACCTGGGTTGGATTGCCAGGTCACTCGACCCAGCGATCCAACCCTCTCCCCTTTTATACCAAGGAGCTACCCAGGTTAACCTTGCAATAACCCAGGTTTTAGCTTTGGTGTAAAGGGGTATATCTGTGGGTATAAAAGTAGCCAGAGTTGTTCAGTTTAATTCCCAGGATTTCACATTTTTGTGCACATTCACAAACAGAAAGCGGTAACCTCATGACCATATATTTTTTTAGAAAATTATAGAAAGTATGATATAGAAAACTAAAGTTATTGCGCTTTATAGCTTGTGAAAAGGTGCTAAATTCCCTTATGAATTCCTATTGATCTTCATACCCAAATGTCGCTATTTAGCATTGTAAGTCGCACAAGAAATAATTGCTTTCCAGACTTTGATTGTGGTTCCAAAGCAAAGATATTATTCACATAAAAGCATATAGTTACATGCCTTGATCTATAACACAATTAGCGCAACGGTTATACAAAATACAAGGTACAGTCAATACATACGCATGCGCTCTGGATCCAGATTTCCCGGCATCAACTATGAAACCTCCGCCAACAGAAAAAGAAAGATGACTAACAACCAGATCTAGAGTGTTTGCATATGTACCCTTGCAGAAATAGGCAATACAATAGTACGAGTTGGCATAATCCCATTGGTTCTTCCTCCTGGTTCTTCTGTTATGATACAGTTCATAGGTCAGTTTGTATTGTAATAGTTCAGCCCTCCAACAGCTCTTTGTGTGCGTTTTCCCGCCGAAGAACAAGTCTAAACTGGCTAATAAACATTACATTACAGAGTACATTTCAATGCCTATCTCTCTATGATCCATAATTTGCAGACGCATGTTGCGATCTCCTTGCCGATGGAACCGGAAATCTGCAAATATACAGTGGTTTAGAATGGCACCAAACATGGTCTGCTTATCATTTACTAAACCTTATATACCAAATATATGTATTTCACAATAGACTTGATAACGTATAAAACCTTTAATATTAACCTTAATGCTAGGGAACCTTTTTTGTGTAAGTATGCAATGTGTCAATGTGGGGATATTAAGAAAAGACGCTAGTATGCGTTGTGCGTCTACGTGTTTGTGAAGTACACCATGGTACGTACTTTGTGGGAATGTTCATATTATATGTAGTAATAAATGTATGTATTGTTTTAGTCAGGACTTTTAAGAGTGTTCTATTGCGTGGGAAACGCACGACGCTAAATAACACACCGCAGTATATTACTGATACATATTGGGGAATGCAAAATAGCGCTGTGTAGCCACTCACAAAATGGCGTCGTGTAGCCATTCGCAAAATGACGCTGTGCAGATATTATTGTTACAATTTAGGTCTCAGCCAATCATCCGGCTTCGACACCATAAAAATAGTTAGCACCTCAGAAGATGGTACAAAGTTTTGCACATGATCAAGGTTAATCTGAGAAGTTCAGAATGTATTTCAAAATATGTGGCCTTATAAGCAACTCAATATACAAAATGATTAATTTTTTTTTTTACAAAATATAGCACATAAAGAAAATGGTTTACCAACTCTCCTGGAATGTCGGGAGACTCCAGAAATAGTGGGTAGTCTCCCGGACACCTGAGACATTCTGGCAATCTGGAAGCCAGGCTGGACAGAGAGGCAGTGGGCAGAAAACCATGTGGTGGCATCATCACTTACTGCTGAAATTGGATTTTCACACGCAGCAGTCTCTAGAGTTTACTGAGACCAGTGGTGCTCAGAACTATAACATCCAGTGAATGGCATTTCTGTGGGCAAAAGTGACTTGCTATTGAGGCACGTCAGAGTAGAATGGCCAAACTGATTCAGACTAACAGAGAGGCGACTGTAATAGCTGTTACAACAGTGGTATGCAGAAGAGCATCACTGACCCTTGATGTGGAACAGCTACAGCTGCAGAAGACCACTTTGGATTCCACCCCTATCAGCAAAGAACAGGAAAGAGGCTACAGTGGGCTCAGGATTATCAAAAAAGGACAGTTGAAGATAACATTGCCTGGTCTGACCAGTTTCATTTTCTGCTGCGATACGCAGGTGGTAAGGTAAGAATTGGGTTTAAACAACATAACCCCATTAATCAGTCCATCTTTGTGTTAATGGTTCTGACTGATGTTAGTGCAATGCTTTGGGGAATGTTTTATTGGCACACTTTAGACCCCTTAAGGCCAATCAAGCATTGTTTAAATGCCATAGCATACCTGAGTATTGTTGCTGGTGTTTCTATGCCACCAATCTATCTAATGATGGAGATAAGACATAATGGAAATTCCCACCTACCAGGAGCCACCCTTTTGTATTCTTTGCAAAATGAGTTACAAATCCTGACTTTTCTTTGTTTTTGGTGATTATGTTAATGTGATGTTTTGGCTTCCTAATTTGTTCACTAAGGTAAAAAAAGGCCCATGAAGGTCAGTTTTTTTTTTTTAGCTGTGTGAGAAACACAATACACTGCAATGCACCTCAGAGAAGTCAAGGAGGCATGGGTGCTCCTTCATAAGTAATTTTCATGTAAAAAATTAAAAATTTACATTTCTGTATTTTTATTCTGTATTTAAACTCTTAATGAGATAATTCAGATTAGTGCACTTAGAATCCCAAATATGGTATGTCTAGTATAATGAGGTTGTGGGTATTTGTAATAAAGCTATTTTATTTGGTGGTTGAAGGCTTAGAGCTATTATCCCTTCACCTGATGAAAGTGGTACATTAGGGATAGAAAAGGGAATTGGTAAGTGGAGGTACTGTAGTCAAGATCCTGAGGTATAGAGGCATTGTCTACTCTATTAGAACTCACAGAGTGTTAACTGATAAATTGTACTCCTACAACTATGATATCTGGGCTGAATGTCTAGGAGTGCACCTAAACAGCTAAAACAAACTGAAAAGAGAATGAAGAAGATTATCTGGGCCTTAGATTCATAGATCCAACAACAGGAGGGGTCCAGGGGGCTTGGGCTATCTTACATGATAGCTACACAACTGCCCACCCAGAATATAGAAAAAAGCTATATAACAAAGGAACAATAAGCAATATGTCCTGAGTATCCGCATTTTATCAATCTTTTTTTTCCCAAGTTGTAGAGAATACTTAACAAATATTATACTTTAGGGAGTATTTTACTAGTACTCAAATGAATTATCTAAAGATAATTTAAGTGCTTAGATAAATTAGTAAGCATAATATATCAACATCACACATGAACACAGCAAATTAGAACATAGGGCCTGATTTAGAACATCACGGCAAGCACTAGCAGCTGCATTGGTTATCACAGTCGCTACTGCTAATTCCTGCTGGATTGGTCTGAAGGAAAAAAACGCCTACTGTCCTGAGTAGTCTAAGCTTACTCAGAATGGGCGACTGAACTCCTTAGCCAGAGTGAGGAAATCGGTTTCGCAAGATGCAGACCCTGGCCTGGCCACGTCTACAAAATGGGGGGCGACACACTCCTGTGTTGTAGAATGGTCCCCATTGCTGCCCCTGCTCTGACCCCCAAATGGCTGCAGCATGTCAATCATGCTTCGGCTGTGGGGCACTGCGATCTCGGATTAGATTGGCACATACGTAGAGTGACACACTTGAAAGAGATGTGGAGCGGCAGACCATTTTAACGGTTTAGGAAATGATGTACACCAACAATATCTTGCATACACACTTACCAATCGGCCACATTATATATCTGTTCCAAAGAACCCATTTAAATATGCCCATCTAGTTTTGATGTCGATTTAAAAGGTTCCTGCGTCCAACATAACGTGCAGCTGCTTAGGTATCAGTACACCCGATAATATGCGGATGACATGTCTGCGCGATATACATTACAGCATCTGCCATGCAGCAGCACTGCTGATGTGATATACAGATGTGTCCTCATACATATTGCCTCTTTGCGCGTTAAACAGCCCTTCTAGTCGCGCCATACCATGACGTGACTCGGTAGTGGCGAGCTTCTTTTAGTGCAACTTTTTACCTTCAAATGTGTCTTATTCGCACAGCGATATAGGAAACACAAACAGCTTCTGCTGATTAAAATGATATGCAGCATTCCTGTATTCTGTGTGCGACTGCGAGGGTATCTGCATGCGAAACGCTACGTTACAGTGTCACAACCGTTGACACTGAAATGTAGCATTTCACATGCAGTTGCACCGCAGTCGCACACAGAATATAGGCATGCCGCATATCAGTTAAATCAGCAGAAACTGCTTGTGTATCCTGTTCACTGTGCGAATAAGACACATTTGAAAGTAACAAGTCGCATGAAATTATGCTAGTGACACGGTTCTCACGCGTTGTGTAATGCGACTTGTAGCATTATGTATCACCTGGATGTCCCCTATTTTCGACTGCAAAAGAAGCCCCTTTAGAAACCTATGGGGGCTTCTTTCTTGCAGAATTTACAGACTTTACCAAGCTTCAGAAAGCACTTGTAGAGGGATCCGTTCCTGACACTTTCACCACTTGAGCATGTGTGGTCAGCAGAACACAATTGCAGTAGCTTGGTACTCCCCGGAAAGTGAAAGAAAAATTATCGCTTATCCGATTACTTCACTTTTACCCATCACAGGAACGGGCTCATATAGGAACCCCTGTCCCTGCGTGTGTTCTTTAATACATGTTGATGGTAGATAATTACTTTTTGCAGCAATATATAGCATCTGCCGTATAAATTATAATTATTGTGTCAAAAACTTGATAATTAATAAATATGTATTTTGCTGATCGTAGAAGGGGCAAATTTGATTGGTTTTGCCCACAGGATTTTTAAAAATTATTATTAAATGATTGCGTTTAATATTATTCCATTTTAAATCCACAGGAAAAACTGCAGAAAATCGGCAACTTTGTAAAACTGCTGCTTGCTAAATAAAGCCCCAAGTCTTAAAGGATTTTATTTTTGGTACTTCAAAACCAACATATAGGTAATTTCTTCTGCCGGTTATTATGCATTATTAAATTATCTTAAATGAGAAAAGTTAGAGGTCCACATGCCTTGGTCTTTCCATATGTTTTGGTGTATGGTCACTGGTGTGTGGCGCCATTTGTGCTCTTTCAGTTTGTATTTGTTGGCACATTAAAGTTGGAACTTGGGTAGGTAATGTTGTAGGTTGCTTGTTTCAAAGATTTTGGAAGATTCCTTATACCTGTAAATATTTTGCTTTTCTCTATGTACATAATCAAAATAATATAGTTTTTCATTATGGAAGTGCAGGCTATTATCCATTATGTTTATGAGAGTGCTGTATTATTTGTTTTTTGGTCTTGTTTTTTTTTTTACAGCATAGACAGATCTTTCTTAAGTTCTTTACCACTTTTTGTAATCACATGTGGAAGAGCTTTTGAAGTGTACTATTTATTATTAGAGGATATTTATCTTTGTAGTTTAAGCATTAGTTTGTTCTAACTTCAGTTTGGGAGAAACCTAGTGAAGATGGTTCAGCAATTTTATCTTGATGCATTAAATATTGTGTGACTTACAATTTAGCTTCCTTCTGGCTTTTTCTGTTCTTGTATGCAGTGTGTGCCTTCTTTGGTAATACTCACCTCTTGTTTAGTTGTTGGAGATATGTTTGGGAAGGACATGTTATGCCTTTATGCTAGATAAACTTAGTATAATACTGTGTTGTTATTTGGACAGTAGTAGAAAGCATGAAAGGTTTTGCTGTGCTTTGTTATTCACTGTGCTTAATAATGTCAATGCTGGTTGATGCATTGATTGCACTGTAAGCATTAACAGTCTCTTGATACAGAATTTTAATTTTAAAGTTTGTCTGATGAATGCAGAGACCTATAGGCCATAGTATAAAAATAAGAGCTTACAGGCATAACGTGAGTGGGGCACATGCCCTTGGCACCGTGGCAGGTCCAGCGGAGGGGGGCGCTGCAGCGTACCCATACTTCCCGCCATTGTGCCGCTGCCCACCACAGATTCAGACCCGCCATTGCGACGCTATAGACTCACCGAGCAGCATGGGTCTGCACCCCCAACTTTGCTACTGGGAGTGTGCCGTGTCGTGCCGGGAAAAAGAGCCCCGGAGCTTGCCTGACCTCACCATTTGCCGGCTCATCCAGAAAGGTGAGGGTGACTGACAGTTAACAGGGGAGGGGGGGAACACAGAGAGAAACACACAATGACAGAAGGGGCGGGGAGAAAGAGACACACAATGACTGGAGGGGGAAAACACAGACTGACTGGAGGAGGGATTTAGGAAACACAGAGAGAGACACACAATGACCGGAGGGCGCAAACACAGAATAACTGGAGGGGGGATTCAGGAAACACAGAGAGACAAAATGACTGCAGGGGAAAAAGAGAGAGATGCATAATGACTGGAGGGGGAAACACAGATAGACAGAATGGGGGGGCACACAGAATGAAGGGGGGCACAGAGAGACACAGTGTGAAGGGGGAGACTGTTTGACACAGAGTAACGGCAGGGGGAGACTGAGAGATACAGAGTGAAGGAGGATGGTGAGAGAAGCAGGTGGAACATGATGGTTTCGCAGAGAGACGTAGGCAGAACATGATGGTGTCGCTGAGAGATGATGGCATGGCTGAGAGATGAAGGAGGGAGATGATAGTGTGGCTGATAGATGCAGGGGGGAGATGATAGTGTGGCTGATAGATGCAGGGGGCAGATGATAGTGTGGCTGATAGATGCAGGGGGGAGATGATAGTGTGGCTGATAGATGCAGGGGGGAGATGATAGTGTGGCTGATAGATGCAGGGGGGAGATGATAGTGTCCCCTGCATTGCTCCTTATCTCTAGTCTCCCCTTATCCTGGCTTGTAAGTTGCAGTCCTCTATCCTACCTGCCCTACTTTCAAAAGCGGCAGCCGCCTCCTATAACAATGGAGCCCTTGTGAGGAGCGGCAGATGCTAGTGACCATGTCATTTATCATAACCGCATATATCACACTCACACACATCCAATACTTACACACCCATGACATACTGCCATATTCTTATACACACAGATCAAGTACCCTAAAACAAATTCTACTCTAGATACTAAATTACTACAGCCATGGCCAAAAGTTTTGAGAATTACACAAGTATTGGTTTTCACAAAGTTTGCGGCTTCAGGGTTTTTAGACCTTTTTGTCAGATGTTACTATGGTATACTGAAGTAAAATTACAAGCATTTCATAAATGTCAAAGGCTTTTATTGACAATTACATTGATTTTATGCAAAGAGTCAATATTTGCAGTGTTGACCCTTCTTTTTCCGGTATGCAGTCGGAAAGCCGGCGGATCTAATCCCGACAGCCGGCTTCCAGACTGTCATATCCTGGCAAGGGTCTAAAGACAGGCATCGATATGCCGACACCTGTCATTAGACATACGCCGGGAGACGGACGCCCGGTATTCCGATCGAAGGGACGCCGGGTGCCGAGCGTGGATAGTCGAGAGTGGGGGGAGGGTTAGGTTTAGGGTTCCCGGAGGGACTTAGGGTTAGACACTCCCCCGGGAGGTTAGGTTTAGGCTAGGGGAAGGGGGGGTTAGGGTTAGGCACTTAGAGGGGGGATTAGGGTTAGGCACTGGGGGGGGAGGTTAGTGTTATGCACCCCTAAGGGAGGGTTAGGGTTAGGGGGTAGAATTAGGTTAGCTAATACTTACCTGAGTCCGGCGGTAAATCATACCGATTCCCTTTTTCAAGAGCTCTGCAATTCACCTTGGAATGCTGTCAATCAACTTCTGGGCAACATACTGACTGATGGTCACCCATTCTTGCCTAATCAATGCTGAAAGTTTGTCAGAATTTGTGGGTTTTTGTTTGTCCACACGCCTCTTGAGGATTGACCACAAGTTCTCAGTGGGATTATGGTCTGGGGAGTTTCCTGGCCATGGACCCAAAATTTCGATGTTTTGTTCCCCGAGCCGCTTAGTTATCACTTTTGCCTTATGGCAAGGTGCTCCATCATGGTGGAAAAGGCATTGTTCGTCACCAAACTGTTTTTGGATGGTTGGAAAAATTGCTCTTGGAGGATGTTTTGGTACCATTCTTTATTCATGGCTGTGTTCTTAAGCAAAATTGCAAGTGAAGCCCACTCCCTTGGCTGAGAAGCAACCCCACACATGAATGGTCTCAGGATGCTTTACTGTTGGCATGACACAGAACTGATTGTAGCGCTCACCATTCCTTCTCCGGACAAGCGTTTTTCCAGATGCCCCAAACAATCTGAAAGGGAATTCATCAGAGAAAATAACTTTACCCCAGTCCTCAGCAGTCCAATCCCTGTACCTTTTGCAGAATATCAGTCTGTCCCTGATGTTTTTCCTGGAGAGAAGTGACTTCTTTGCTGCCCTTCTTGACACCAGGCCATCCTCTAAAAGTCTTTGTCCTGTGTCATGCCAACAGTAAAGCATCCTGAGACCATTCTTGTGTGGGGTTGCTTCTCAGCCAAAGGAGTGGGATCACTCATAATTTTGTTAATTACTTAATGTAATTGTCAATAAAAGCCTTTGACACAAATTTTACTTCAGTATACCATAGTAACATCTGACAAAAAGGTCTAAAAACACTGAAGCAGCAAACTGTGTGAAAACCAATACTTGTGTAATTCTCAAAACTTTTGGCCATGGCTGTACATATGTACAAGAGGGTGTAGCATCATTTTCAATACTCCTATGTTCTGAATTTAGGATTTCCATAGGATTCCCTTGGACACATCTCTCTAGGGGGCTGTTAATCCAGGATGGACAACATCCAGAAATCACATGGGGAGTGCCAGCAACACGGCTGAGACTGCCAGTGTGGCCACTCACTGCTGTGTCTGCCTCACACCTGCCCTGCAGCTCACCTAAATTTGCAGCGTCACAGCACCCGATTCACGCACAATATCGCAGCCACAACACAGAAACCGAGAAAGAGCTAAAGATAATCACAGATAAAAGTATAAAAGAGAGATATTTAGACACAGAAGGGTGACAGAGAGGCATACAGGGACAAGAGAGTGAGTAAGAGCATGTACAGACACAGTAGATTAATATAGAACCATGTACAGTTATTACTTCACCGCTGATTAAAAACTGATCTCGTTCAGCAATTTTCACATATAAACTGTGTACAGGAATTTAATTAAAGATACCTAAAGGTAACCCATCATATACCATCTTCCTGTGTTCTGTTAACCCTATGCTGCTTTAGCAACATACTGTCATTGACCTTTGCACTGTATATTGCATTTCATAAATTATAGTGATATGGTGGTATGAGAGTGCAATTGTTTTCATGCATATTGCCTCAGAGTTTGTGTCTTGTGTAAGAGTGCTATGGCTCTGAGTCATATATAGGGGCACAAAGAGTCTCTAAGGCATATAAGGGGCATGGTGGCATAAAAGGTGCATGTGGAGCAGATGGCTTATGAAGGGCATGTGGGGTCTGAAATTTGAGAAGTAAAATGGATGTAATTCTACTGTGGTTTTGGTTATGCCCCTTGTTACGTCCCCCTGTCTGGGAATCTGAAAATGAAAAGACGGTAACCCCACTGGCAGCATGGTGGGCCTTAGTGTCCAGGTTGCCAATCAAGATGAAGAAAGGTTTATTTTTTTGAAGGCCTTTAATTAAGTTGGCTGCTACATCAGGTCCAATTGCTGATACAGGACACTACTGGAGGGAGTGCTTGAAGGTGACCCTGAGTCTCTCTAAATATTCAGTGCACCTGTCTGGCTCTCCAGCTATGATGTGAGCCACTTCGTGCAATGATACTTACAGTAAGCAGACCCTACTGATGTACTTTAGTCCAACCAAATAGGCACGTTCAGCACGGAAGATGGAGGCAAGCTGAGGACATACAAGGTCTGTAACACGGTACTAGAGTGCTTTTGATTCTGAAGGGGGAATCCATGGAACCAAGTGAAGGGACAGTATCAAGGAATCCAGGAGGATGACCTGCTCTCCTGGGAGTTCTGGAGAACTTCCTGAAATTTGGGTGGAGTAGGCAAGTAAACTTTTTTTTTTTTTTTTACTAATCTAGAGATCAGCACTCTGTATCTCTGGTGGTAGTAGGACGTTTTAGCTACATGTTAGTGTTTTGAGCAAATTTTTTTTAGGGCAGTCTCCAGACTAAGGGCCTGATTGTGAGACGGACGCAATGTTGATGTCGTATGCAATGTTGAGTATGTGTGCACAAAGTTGCAGTTGAGATTGAGATGCACGGGTAAATTTACTAAAGTGAGACTTTTTAGAAGTGGAGATGTTGCCCATAGCAACCAATCTGATTCTAGCCATTATCTTCTAGAAGGTGCTAGTTAAATGATCAATAAACACTGATTGGTTGGTATGGGCAACATCTCCACTTCTAAAAACTCTCACTTTAGTAAATATACCCCACAGTCTAAGAAATGTCTTGAAAATGCATCGGGCATTCCAGGGTTGTGACTGGGAGGTGAGGGGGAAGTGGCTATGTGGACGCATGGAGCGTGTTCTTATGGGCATACTGTATTATGAGAGTGTCGCAGACGTGTCACTGTAGTGGCTGCAAACTCAGAAGCTTCATCGCTCACATTGCAGGCCATACTCTGACGGAATATCTGCACCTAGCATGGGGCTGGTGAAAGTTTTGATGGTACACCAGGGTAGGGCTTGCAGTGGTACAGTATTTGCATAAAGTCACAGAAGCAATACCGGCAATAGATGCACACACGGACCCTGCTGCGTCTGACGCAGAATCAGGCTCTAAGTGTTTTTGACCAGTAAAGTAGGGTCTGTGCTGACATATAATTGTTTCCTTCAGCTTGCTAGTCACCCCCCAAAATATAGCTTATCACTTACTAATGGGAAACATTGACCTTTTTGTATATATGACTAAATGTTTTCTCTGTACTATGAATAAGTGTGTACTGCAGATAAGTTGTTTGTTAGATCAACTGTGCCCATGTGAGAATCTATTTCCTGTATTTAATTAAATCAAACATGAGATCTGAGTAAACTATAGGAAAATAAGTATACGTATAAACCCACCTTGTTTTCTGCCTTCCCCTTTCAGCTGTCATACATAATACATTAGTAAGGTTATGTAAATAAGCTCTCTCCTATTCTTTTTATATGAGGCTAGTGATGGCCATGGGATCTAATTAGCAGATTTCTGGTTTGCATAGTCCAAAATGTATTAATAATCAGGATGACATGTGGGGAGCAAAATATATTGAAGTTTTATGTTATTTCAGCAAGAAATCAATTTATCATATTCTTATGCACAGTCAAGCTTGGATCTCTAAAATGAAAGGGCAAATCTCTGTGTACCAACTCCTTGGAGTATGTGCTAAGCCATTAGTTGGTCATTTTAATATTGCAACACTGGCCTTGAGGTGTGTTTATCAAATAGACTCTATTAATGCTGAGCTGTATGTCCGTGATTAACTATTCTGTCCTTTAGCGCCTGCGTCAGGCAGCAGAAGCTTGGTGTCCCTTAGTCTCATCAAGTATTTGACCCAAGGCAGGTCATGTCTCACCATTTGGCAAAAACAATTACGTAGAGGAGAAACTCAAAATTATTATTTTTTAAATTTTTAGCTGTCAGTTTGAAGCAAATACTAAGGATTTCTGTACAATGGTTTTGCTGACTTTCAGTGATAGCAACTTTTGCAGCTTATGTTTTGTGTTTTTTTGTTTTCTAAAATAACATTGTAAAAAGATTGCCCTTGGGGTGGCCCAAGGAAGCAAGTCAATTCTACTACTTTACACAATTTATGGGGTGTGTTGTGTTGGTATGCAACAGAAACACAATTTGTTGAGTAATGTATTAGGGTATAGACCTTTTTTCTTTGAGATCATTATTTGACAAGAATAGGATTGAGTGAATGATTATATCTACATTATCTACCTCAAATAAGGATCTGGGATAATACAAAGAAGGGGAAAGAACCATCATTTGTTCTGGATAGATTAATATTATAATTCCATGTGACTTTATTAACAGAGTAAGATGCTAACTTTTTGTATTTTATGTGTATTAATTATTGCAATATCCTATCAGAATTAGCACCACTCCGCAGCCTCATTCTATTTAATGTATTGTATTCTAGAGGAAGTGGTAAAAGTCCTTGGCTAATGGTGGGCAGCTTATTCTATATGTCTCTGCGCAATCTTGTGATTCATTTTTAAAGTGAGTATAAATAAATACTAATCAATCCTGATCTACAATTTATTTGTATTGCTGTTTTAAATCCATTGGTTAAAGCAGCCAATGATTAGCAGCTTTGACAACCCACTCCTTAAGTGAGTTAATCTTCCCATAAGTCTTAAATAGGCTCCTTACAGTTTATTGATAGAGCTTGATCAACAAATGTGTCTATTCATTCTGCTGGTACACAGTCACTATGTCTCCCATGTAATGACAGCATTCGGAATGTCGACAACAGGTTGACATTCTGAATAGCATCATTATGATTGGAGATATAGTGACAGGTTACAATGCAACATGTCTACATTGTCATAATGTCGACATTTCAATTAGGGTTACCATTAGAAAGAGAATGATACTAAAAAGACAATGCTGACATTTCAACAGTGTCAATATGCTAAATGTCGACATGGTCAGTGTTGACATTATGGACATATCGACATGGTCAATGTTGACAATATGACCATGACAGCATTCTCATGTCGACCTTATGACCATTGATATTGTTAATATTGACAAAATATACCACACCCATTCTGTTTTGTGGTGTGGTTGGAGCCATAATGAAGAGCTATAATTTTTAAAATGACATCACTGGCCCTTAAGTTGTAAGTGGGGAATTTAATTGTTTTGGGTGCTACGTTAATTAATGGGTGCCCATCTGAGTAATTGAATTGTTTTGGACTTCCATTAATTATCGTGCTTGTCGCGAAAGTAGACAGGGTTTAGCCGCGTATAGTGGCTAAACCCATCTAAATTCCTGGTTTGTCCAAACCACAGACTATTCACACATTTCTGCTCACCACCTCAAGAGCCTGTGAGAAGAAATGTGTCCGCCCGCAACACTCACATCCGATCGTAGCAAAAATGTGATTGCTCGATCGGGCGCCTAATTAGTGCGCCGGACAAAACTATTGAATTCCCCCAAAGTGTTTGATTAGCTGAAGAAATCTCTAGTTTTGAACAAATGCTCTGACCTTTGTAACTTTGTGATTGTTGTTCTGTCTACAGTACTTTCAGTAACCATATGCTCTTGGTCACTTACACCACTAATTTAACATGGAATTACGCCTCTGCTTACAAAACTTTGAAAGGCAATGGTAAAAAATAAATAAAACTCTTGTCGTTTATAGTTTGAACTGTAACATATACTAAGACAGAAAATTGACACAGAGCGATTAAAGTCACAGCATGATTAGGAAAACCTCTGACAAAATTATATGAAAAGTGGACAGCTCCAAAAGAACTTACCTTCTATTGTAGCTGTCCCAACGTAGGCAGGACAATTTGAAGGCTCTGTCCTTACTCCTTGGCATACCACTGGTATGGTGTGTCTCACAGTGGGAATGTTGGTAGGGTGGTATGTTCCAGGCACCACTGCTAATCATTACAGAATAGTGGTAAAGGGTGCCATGCGGCAAAGAATGGTTGGTTCGAGTGGTAGTAAGGTAGCTAAGTGTCACACTAGTGCTTCACAGATGAGGTCAAGTCCCCATTATAATGTGACGATGCTCCCTTTCCATATTCATAGGTGTGAAATATTGGGAAGTATTATATAGATCACATTTCACTCAAAACAATTTTTTAAAATTTTTAGCCTCCACTGTAGATTTGTTGTTTGCTTGCTTAACTTCAGAGTTGTCATAATGAGTTTTGTACCTAGCTCCACCAAATTCCATAAACCCGTGCCAGAAAAAGCACTACAATATAAAAAAAAAATAGTTGCAAACAAAAAAATGTTAATACATTGTATACACTTATAGACACAGGTGAAAGAGTTTACACTATCTCTACCACAGTGATTGCAGCACACAGTCAAATATGCAAAATAAGCTACTGTACAGTTTATTGCCAAAAAGGTTTTAATGGAATTAGAATATAGTTCAAATATAAATTCTGCCCCAAATGACATCCAATAAGTTGTACTGCTCCATACTGAGAAAGAGTTGGAATTCTGTTTGTGACACCCATTCAGACAATGTTGTACATTAGCAATAGCGATGCAGATTCTGGAAGATATGATAGTGGATTTGTCTTCTAGTGAAGAAATCGATTTAGACACATTAGACACACAAAGCTGTAGTTCTGCTGAAGTATCAACATTCATCTCTCTGTTAGTGCTGCATGGGTTGATTAAGAAACTTTTAGAGTGCTGGATGAAGATGAATTCCCTGAAAACATAATTTTTTGAGTCAGTGATGTCAGACGCAGAGGGCTCAACATAAAAAATAAAATATGGTTAAGAGTATTTATTTAACACAATTTTAGTGAAAAATATTCAGAAAGTATTTTTTGAATGATATATTTTGAAACACAGTACAACATATAATTTTTTTTAATTATCTTTATCAATGAATTTAACTTTAAAAATAATTTCAAATGTATTTAAAATTTTGGTTAAAAAAAAATTGTAAATGTTTTTCTGTATGAAATATTCTGAAACAGCTCAAGGTCCATCATCTCATTCTTTGCAGAAGTATCTTGTTTTTCTACAAATATTATTTTCCCTTCATCTTTCTCTGAGTAGCAAACAGCACATTTTGATGCTGGATTGCCTCTCTTCTCTGTTGGGGTTACTCACGGTTGACTGAACCCCTTTATTAACCCAGAAGTTAATTTCTTAATTTTTTTTTTAAATTAGTTTTAAATAGATGTTAATACGTTAATTAAAAAAATTCCACTAATGTTTTGTCTAAAATTTTAGCCAGTAGTTAATAGATCACAGATAAAAAAAAAAGGTACCGAGGTTCAGTTCCAATACAAAGTACTAAATAGCCAGCTCTTAAAACATTATATTCATAAATAAAACGAGTAAAATACCATTGTGAATTAATTAAAATAAAAAAACTAATGTTTAATAAATGAACAAAAAGATCAGTCGGACTTGCATGCAACTCTGAATCAGCCCCTATGTGTGAATCACACCGATACAGGACATCTGATATTGGTGTATCGATGATAAAGTGCTGGTCCTTTGTTTGTGGATAGCTATTCTTACAAACAAATCATTTTTATAATGAAACAGTAAATTATTATAACACATCCTATTTATACTTTAGTTAACAAACTGAAGCAAATGTAAAAATCTTTGTATCTAAAAAAATTATAAACTTAATTTGTGTGTTTGTATTTAAAGTGATAGATTCAGAACAAACAGATTACAATTTTATTGAAATAGTCATTATATTTTTTCAGTTATTTGAATGCTAGTTATTAGGTTTCTTCTGCCTGACTAGTTTTCTGAATTTATATCCTCTACATCATGTTTACCCCATCAATTAAAATATATGTTTTTACAATAGAATTTTGCATATCAAACAGCTGCAAATGACTGTACAATAACAATTACTCTCCGTCTTAGTGGTAAGGACATTAGTTTTGTCAAAGGCACACATGCGTTTTTCTACCAAACACAAACATATTCTGAGGGGCAAACACTAAAAAGCGAGCATTATTTTTACATTGGAGATATTGACTTCTTTGAGTTCAGATAGCCAGCGATCCACTTCTACCAAAGTCAAGTTATTTAGTTAATAAAAACTGATCTTTGTAAACAGAAGCATTAATATATTTGGTAATATGGTTGAAACTCACAAAATAAATATTTCCATATGTGGTATGCAATGTATTATGCTGGGGCCCTACAGTACTGTATCTCTGAATTAAGTTTTGTGGGCAGTTGGTATGGTGTAGCTTTTATTTGCTTTTTTTTAATGCGTAGGGATAGTTATTTCATAGTTATATTTTTCTTGCAGGCAATTTAATATTTTGTTGCTTAATCAATTGCCTCTCATACTGTCTCTAATCATAAAATACATTACATTGTTAAACCTTTATGCTGTTAAAGATGTGAACAAATTATGCTACTGTGCTACTACGTCCATCTCTGTAAATAGTTTCTGTTACACAACATAACTACAACTATTGTGACAATCCTAATAACCTGTTGTATGATATCATGGTTAGGTGCCAGTTATAAGTGTGTTCCTGTGAATGTACTTTCATTGTGCATTGAATTGTTAATTGTGTCACTCATAAGGCAGGTCAGTTGTATTTTTTATTAAAGATGAAGGGGGCTATTAGTTATTATTAAGTCCACTTATCACAGCAATGGAAAACCTCCTACTGTAATGATTTACTAATAAAATAGTGTGGTGGCAGCCTCAGCTTCCCTGTGACACTGGCCAGGAACTATTAGAGTAGACTAGGCTTTTATGCCAGTTTCTGCATGTGGGCTTTCAGTTCCACTTATTTAACAAACAAAGTAATGTTTAAAAATATATAAATTTATTAAAAAGACAACTTTATTATCATCATTTGAAAATATACTTCATGTAAACAAATATAATATTATTTCATTGTGTCTTACTGTCGCAGTAGGACAATAAGAGGAGAAGAGAAAACACCCATTTTAGATATAGGGCTGACAAATAAATATGGCCCAGGAATGTAGGGGGGGGTAACATGTGAGTGGTGGTTATGCAGTAATGTTTTCATGATCATTTTTACTGAGCATTCTGATTTTTCCAGGACAGTCCCATTTTTTTCTACCAGATACTAGATTCTCCAGTAATACTTCTATTTCTTGTGATGAACCAAATTGACAAGATAGGTTCTTGAGATTGTTTTACTGTATCTGGAACCACTGGCGTCACGGGGGGTGCGGGCCGCACCGGGTGACACCATCTGAGGGTGTGAAACCAAAATAGCAGTGCTGCTCTGCTATTTTGGTGTCACCCCCTCGGATGGTGTCACCGAGCAGCCACACTCGTGAGAGGCAGGGGAGAGGCTGTTTGCTGTCCAGCAGCTGCTGCTGCGCTGAGCTGGGCTTGCTCAGTGGAGCAGCACAGCAGCCCCTAGCCTCTCCCCTGCCCATTGACTGCAGGGGACAGGGGCGTGATGTATCCCCAAAATTGTCAAACATAAGTGGGCGTGGCTACACTGGATGAAGCCACGCCCCCTTTCGCCCGCGTTCCGTAGGCGTGCGAGAATATGGCCCCAGACCGACCATCGCTCCGGGTGCAATCAAGGTAAATTACGCCACTCTCTGGAACTCAAAACAAAGTAATGATATACTTTACAGACTGAGCAAACTTCAGGGCACAATGGGCCTGAATCAGAATTGTACACAAGCGTGATGGTTTGCGTACAACTCTGATGTTTGGAGATCTGCGCATGCACAGGACCTGTGCCATACTTGCCAACTCTCCCTGATTGTCAGGGATAGTCCCTGACATAGCAGTAATCTCCCTGACTCCCTGAAGAGTGTAGCAATCTTCCTGATTGCACCTTACCTCCATTATGTAGCTGTTATATGCTTGGAGTAAAAGAAATAAGATATACAGTATATACAGATATGCCCAGCTAGTTTGTTGCTCCATACAGCCATGTAGCGCACCATGAATCTAGCGCCACTCAGAAGCCTTGAGTCGCGCCACACAGAATGTTGCTTAATGGAACGTAGCGTAGCACTGGAAAAAAGTCATATCGTGTAATACAACTTTTTGTCCACCAGGTGTCACTTTTCCTAAAGTACACAGCACATGCGTCAGAGTTCCAATGCATTTTCTGTATCACCGCCCGAAGATTGACTAACAGAAGCTGTGATTGGGTACGCTATAGTATAGCATTTTGCATAGCATTTTGGTCATGAAATCAGGGCTGTAGAAGAATGTAATAAAGTATTAAATAATAACAGTACAGTATGTGTGTGAGTCCTGTATTAATGTATATATATATATATATATATATATATATATATATGGGCTCAGACAGGGGTCACAGGAATGCACAGCTTTCACTATTTCACTAAGACATGATGACTCGGTAGCGCGAGCGTCTTTTATACAAATGTTTACCTTCAAATGCATCTGAATCATACAGTGATTCGAATGGATAGCACAAGCAGCTTCTGGACGCGAAACATTACGTTACACTAATAGTGACTATAACACTTTAATGTAGTGATTTGCTTGCAGATACACCCGTACTGGCTCACAGAACATAGGCATGCTGCATATCATTTTAATCAGCAGAAGCTGCTTGTGCTAATAAGATGTATTTTAGGGTAAAAAAAAATGCATAAAAGACGCTCGGCGCTACCAAGTCACACAGCACTCCTGTGACCTTTAGACTCCAAACATTTCTCTCGACATCCCATTACTTGGCATTTCTGCTATACAGCAGACATTGTATTGTACACATAGCAGGGGGCAAGTTTTTCATAGAGATCATGTCAGGTTCAATACAGGTTGAGTATCCCATGTCCAAAATGCTTGGGACTAGGGGTATTTTGGATATCGGAATATTCCGTATTTTGGAATATTTGCATATCATAATGAGATATCTTAAGAATGGGACCCAAATCTAAACACAGAATGCATGTGTGTTATATACACTTTATACACAGAAATGATGGGTTAGAACTGCGCTCTGCTGTATGGGCAGATGGGATGTGAGATGTATTGTTTGTGTCGGGGTGCTGCACCTTCCTAAAAGCAGGAGTACCGGGTCCTGTGTAACGATATAATGGGGTAGAGGGTGCGGATGGTGCGCTCGCCCTATGGGTGTAATGCTGGAGTAATAGTGTGTTGTGGTCTTTTGTGTTTGATGTTGTTTGTGGAGTGATGGGGTGTAGGGAGGGAAGGGGGTCTAATGGACTGGAGGTGGTGGGTGAGGAAATGAAGACAGAGGCAGAAATGGGGGCCAAAGGGTTTATTGGAAAAAAACAGTACTAATCCTGTTTGGTCCCAGGCACCCAGGTGGGGTGAGCGATCCACTTGGGGGTGTGTGTGGGTGGAGACTGGGGAGGTGAGTGGACCCTTTTAGGGGGCTCCTTTCCATGCAGTTCAATAGACCGGCACGTTACCCCTGCTGGACCTTTGGTCAACAGTCTTAGGATGTCTTGGGGGGAGGGGAGTGGTGGGTTGGCAGCGGGTCTGGCGGTTGTGGATGTACACCCTGGCGGCGTCCCGCGCAGGGGTATAAGTCTCGGAGTCACTTACCTACCGGTAGGATTTGTTGGTGAAAAAGGCTTGGGCTGCTGGTAGCTGGTGTTAGTTTCCTTTTGCAGATGCGGTGTTGGATGGCTGTTGCGGTGTCAGCGGTTGGAGGAAGCTCTGTGTGTGGTAGTGGCTTGCTTGTGCTCTGTGGGGCTTGGTGCACCACGTTGCTGGCGTTCTGTTCCCGCTGCCTGGTGGGTGCCTGCTGGTGTGGATCGCTTAGGGATTGCTGCTGGACGAACAGCTGTGAGTGGAGCTGGTGTTGGTTGCTCCCAGGGGGCGGTGCGTGGTCGCCTGGGTCTAGCAGGTGGAGTGGTGATCAAGAGGGGTGCGAAGGGCTTTGCTAGGTGTGATGCCCAGCGCGGCCCTGCGGGTGGTGGGTAGAGAGGGTTCTGGAAGCAGCAAGGCTCGACCGAGTTCTCCGCAGGAATGAAGAGCTCTGGTGTAAGCTGGCTGTGGTGTCAGAATTAAGGGGTTCTCCAACGCGTTTCGGCAGGGGCTCTGCCTTCTTCAAGGATCGCTCACCCCACCTGGGTGCCTGGGACCAAACAGGATTAGTACTGTTTTTTTCCAATAAACCCTTTGGCCCCCATTTCTGCCTCTGTCTTCATTTCCTCACCCACCACCTCCAGTCCATTAGACCCCCTTCCCTCCCTACACCCCATCACTCCACAAACAACATCGAACACAAAAGACCACAACACACTATTACTCCAGCATTACACCCATAGGTCGAGCGCACCCTCTACCCCACTTTATACACAGAGCCTGAAGGTTATTTTATACTGTATTTTAATAATTTTGTGCTTTAAACAAAGTTTGTGTACATTGAACCATCAGAAAGCAAAGGTTTAATTTTCTCAGTCATGCTAAAAATATTCCGTATTTCGGAATATTCCGTATTTCAGAATATTTGGATATGGGAGACTCAAACCGTGCTTTTAAAATACACTACTTTGCACTTCCCTTCTCTCTTCCTCTCTGTATGGCCACCCAAGTTCCTTTACCACCTCCCCCCACCATCACACAATTACTATTCATCTCCATTGAGCTGATTGAATGGCCACCCCACCAACATTCGCTTCAATTCAATGCTGCCGCATGCTGAGCCCGCTATTGACATTGTACACATTGTCTGCTTTAATTTGCACACTTCACATCACATACACAACAGGTGCACCTCTTAACATGGATAGAGTGTGTAGACTAGTGGGTAAGATCTGCGCCTTGCACCTTGAGGTCTGGGGTTCGAATCATGGAGGGGAGTTTTTTTTTTCTCTTCATTTGAATCTTCATTACTATATTAAAATAAATCACTTGGTGGTGTGTGTGAATTCTGTTATGGCATAGCGTGACTCGGTAGCACGAGCGTCTTTTATGCAACTTTTTACCTTCAAATGCATCTGAATCATACAGCGAATCAAATTGATAGCACAAGCAGCTTCTGCTGATTACAATGATATGCAGCATGTCTATATTCTATGAGCCAGTTCGGGTGTATCTGCACGCGAAACGTTACGTTACACTAATAGTGACTATAACACTTTAACGTAGTGATTTGCTTGCAGATACACCCGTACTGGCTCACAGAATATAGGCATGCTGCATATCATTTTAATCAGCAGAAGCTGCTTGTGTTAATAATACACATTTTAGGGTAAAAAGACGCTCTGCGCTACCAAGTCACACAGCGCTCCTGCGCTATGTGTGGAGCAACTTGTAGCGCACAGAGGATAAATGTATGTGGACACATCTCTATTACTGTGCTGCAAAGTACCTGTCCCCAAAGTGACTCTACAGTAGATGCATATTACTGTACCGAGTCCCAAAAAAGCATATTAGCTAACAGAAGACGCACACTAAGCATTACATAATGACAGTGCAACTGAAGTTCAGTTATTTTAAAGAATTCTACTGAACTGAAAGCATTTCTCTCAACATCCCACCGCAGTACAAATTTTATCAGCGGAGCACTCGCCACCTAGAGGTTAAGCAGTGTATGACATGCTATGGCTTATCTTTCGTTGTAGAATAGCACAGTACGCCACAGTAACGTAATGTTCCATGGCGTGACACAGGAGGCCTGAATGGTGCGCTATGAGCAACAAACAAGCTGGGCACATCTGTACATTCAAATTGGATAATACGAGCCATTTCCGTGCATTGCTTAGAAGGCACAATCATGTATCAGTGTTTTTTCATCAACAAGTAGAACTTACTGAGCAGCAAGTGCTGCTTTGGGGCACGTTTACATTTGGATGTAAGTTAACTTTATGACACGCCCAGTAAACGTCCATTTTAACGCTGTGCTCATAGGCGGTGCATTCACAATCTCCCTGAAATGCTTTTTCAAAAGTAGGCAAGTATAATATGTACTGCTCATGTGCAGATCTCCTTCTGGAAGCTCGCTCGCAGTGCCCGCATGCCACAGCCTGACTGACAGACTGCGGCCGTTCGGGGCAGCCTCCCAGAAAACAGGGGCGTTTCGGCTCCGTTTTCTGGGTGTGCTGCAGACAGTGGCTCTGTCCTTCTATGCAGCTTCACTGGTTTCAGCTTCTTAAAAACACCGGCCACCAGGAGTAACCTGAAGGTAACTCAGATGACATATGACCGATGGTCGCACAGAGTGATCCGATGCTGCATCCTCAGACCCAGCAGCGGATCAGAGAGACCAGCAGAAGGCAGGGACAAACGCAGGAATTCAAGAGGGAGGTTTCCAAATGCTTGATTTTAGAGCAAGTGTTGCCAGTCCATGAATAGGGCATAATTAGCACTTAACCAGCTATAACAGTATTTCACTTGCGATTTTGTGTGGAGACATGGAAATCATGCACTGTTTGGGGTCCTGAAGACCGAGTTTGAGAACTTGTGAGCTATAATTTATGTCATATGAAGTATAGTGTATGTAATAATTTTGACATATATAGGATCAGCGTGGGCTCCATTCCAGATCATTTGACCAAGTTTGGGAGTCTCTGGGAGCAGCAAAAGAACCAAGTACTGCCCTGGACATATAAGTACACATTGGTCCTCCTTATACACTGGATATTGTATTATTATACAGTATTAATAACTGACCGATAGTCTATATCAGGGCACCCCTAACAGTGCATGTTTTCCATATCTACTAGTTGGTGCACAAGTGTATTCATTTCTGGCTCACACATTTAAAAAGATAAACAGGTAGTGCTAACTATTTCATTTGTGACACAGAGGGGATCTTAAAAACATGCATCTTTAGTATCATATGCTTATTTCTATTGTGGTCATAATGGATTGGGCTAAGGAGGGGGGTTTCCAGTTGCCCCACCCCATGTTTGCCTATGGGAGGTGTCTATTTACACAAGACACCTCCTGCGGCATTACCATATTTTAGTGCAGTAGCCAAAGACGGAGCTACTGTGCTACTGCATCCATCTCTGAATCAGGCCCAATGTTTTTATTTTATATTATTATTATAAAATGATTGTAAATTGTTTTGTAAAGTGTATGGTAACTTTTGTTTTTAATTGTAAAATTATTGGACCCCAAGATTGTCTGCTTGGCTCCATGGTTATATGTCAGATTCCTGGTAATACGTGATCAGTTAATTGTAAGACCTTTACTGGAATGTAATGTCTTTCACCTATGGTTTAAATAATTTCTGAGCAGAGCAAAACATCTATGCAATATGGTACAGTACTTTAGATAAAAAGAGAAGGATTGCTCACCAGACAAGGCAAGGATAAAAACATAAACTAGAGGAAGACCAGCGCTTCATAGTGGTTGTTGTCAAAGGATGAACTTAATTATTTTGTTTCCTGAGATAGAAACTAAAATTGTAACATTGCAAAGCCCCAATATATTATTTCAAGAGCAGTTTTAAGATTAAGATACTGTGAGTATATTTTCAAACTTGATGATTTAAAATAACAGTATAGGGCCTGATTCTGAGTGGGACGGATCTCTGCTCACAGACACAAACAACGAGTGTTTGCATACAGCACATGCACAGAAGTGAATTTACACGGTTTTATGTCTGTTCTATTCTAATTCGGATGGAACGTTGCCAGATCTGTCTTCCAGTGAAACAGAGCGTTTCAGGACTGGAAGAGCAGTGACAATGCCAGCGCACATAGCCACCCTGACTTGTGGGAGTGTCATAGGAGTGTTGTGGGCGTGTATCAAAAGCTCGGTGCGGTTCTGTGTTGTCCGTATGGGGGAGGGAAGCCTGTTTCTGAAGGTTCTCTTGCACCCATCATGGGGTTGATGTAAGTGCAGATACTAATGATGACAATTGCAACAGTTGCCATAAAATCAATGGACGGCACAGGTTTCCGCCTTACAGAATCGTGTATTAGCTTAAGGTAGTAAATCTGGCTTCCCAGCTACCCACAACTACAGCCAATTTGTGTGTGAATCAGAATCAACCCCATAATGAGTTTAAATAAGAAGTTTACAAAAAATTTCAAATGTGTCAATTATACACATCGATCGTATTGATTAAAAAGGTCCTTTATTTCACGTGCGGGTAAACTGATTAGGTTCAATCCAGCAGTTTACCGGAATCTATGAGCTTTTCCCCGCGTGATAAACTCAGCGCCTAAATTAATATATCCCAAGGAGCACATTTGTTTTGGGCAAATAGAGCAATTGAGTGCTTGTTGCAAAGTGCGTGTAGATGGCTTCATTGCTGCTAACCCTGTTTAATTATTATTAAGATACAGTCCAATTTAGTATGAAGAATATATTGTGCAGATATCATGGTGGACAAAAACTTCTATTCGTCTTGTATGTATAGTAATATATTCCGACAGTTCATTTACAATAAAGGCTAAGTAGTTTTTTTGGAAACCAAAGTTTACTTTTAAATAAATGTACATTATTATTGTTTGATTTTTTTTTTTTTTTAACTCATTAAAAAAAAAATTCTCACTGAATTTTTAATTATTATTTGTTCTTAAGGATGTATCAAGAGTTCTCAGTTATCCAGATGTATAATGTTGCAGTTTCCAGCATAGCAGATTAGGGAGATTGAATGCACTATGCATACCTCCCACCATTTATTCAGGGAAAATTGAGACAAAAGAAATATCCCCAATCCGCTCACCATACCCTTAATGAACACAAACCCCACCAAATCCACTAAGTTCTATCCAGTTTCTATCAAGCCATGCTTATTTATTGGAAAAACCCTACCACCTGCCTGTATGACCAACCCCTTTCAAATATTGGAAATCAGAACTATCCTGCTGATAGCGGAACACTTGGGAGCACATACCTCCCAACAATCCCAAATTGAGGGCTCTGTCCCGCTGTTCTGATATTATTAGCATAGCTGCTCTGCTATGCATGTGTAAATTGGTGTAGCACATATCTGCCATTGGTTCATGTAGCAGTATAGAGCTGATTGCAAGGAACAGCCCAGGAGGGCTTTTTAGCTTGACAGTGCTATTAGAAACTTTCCCACGGGCATGACAACACATAATAAATTGCCTGGAATACAATTGCAAAACTACAATATCTTGCGTCTTCCAGGAATTGTCACAAGCCGCTGCACTACTAATACTGTGCGAAGCGAACACCGGGCAAGCGTTCGCTGAGTGGTCCATCTACTGTACCTCCCGTCTACCATCCTGGAATCAGTCTGGATTGGCTCCTGCATCTATATCCTGCTGACGCTAATGCTGCCCCAGTGCCGGTGATAGAGTTTTCGTGCTTCCGGTTCTGGCTTTGTCTCCTGTCTTCCAGTTGAGCTCCAGTGTTCCTGCTTTCTATATTGTTTTTCTGCCATTTGTGTCATCTAGGCGGCACAGTGTTGCATATCATCTACCTGCCATTTGTGTCATCCAGGCGGCACGGTCCGCAAACCTGTCCTCTGCCGATCGTGTCATCCAGGCGGCACGGACAGTACACTTAGTCCAGAGTATGCATTACAGCGTCTGCTGCTTGTGTCAACCCGGCGGCACAGGCCGCATTACAGCATCAGTTGCTTGTGTCAACCTGGCGGAACAGGCTGCACTTCTTTGTCAACTGCTTGTGTCAAACCGGTGGCAAAGGCCGCACTACTGCATCAGCTGCTTGTGTTAACCCGGCGGCACAGGCCACACTGCAGCGTCAGCTGCTCGTGTCAACTCTGCGGCATGGGCCGCACTACAGCATCACCTGCTTGTGTCAACCCAGCAGCTCAGGCCGCATTACAGCGTCAGCTACTCGTGTCAACTCTGTAGCACGGGCCGCACTACAGTATCAGCTGCTTGTGCCAACCTGGTGGCACAGGCCGCACTCCAGTAACATTTGTGCGCAAACCTGCTCTCCAACACAGTGACTTTGTTTCACTAATACCCGACTGCTGCCGCATCTCGTCAAGTTACTCCGGCCCTCAAGGCCGCTACACAGCTCAAAGGCCGCTTCATACTATATGGCACACTGGCCACAACAAGCCAAGTTATACCAGCCCTCAAGGCTGCTGCACGGCCCAAAGGCCGCTTCATATCCTACGGCCTTCAGGCCCATCTAGCCAAGATATCAGTCAGCTCTTGTACTACCGCATCTAGCCAAAAATTACCTGCCCTCAAGGCGGTTGCTAGACTTTACCCTCTATAGTCACACCCGTGGCATAACAGGAATATAGATCAAGGTTCAGTTATCATAGCCTACTTGTCTGTTATGTAGATCATATGATATAAATGGTGGGGAATGCTGCATAAGAAAAAAGAAAACAGAAATCAAATGTGTGTGAAGTATACTGTAGAACACTCTGAAAGAGGCATAGCTGTGATCTTCTGGGAGGCAGTAGCCACAGAATCCCCTTTTAGGTGTTTAACACAGTAGGCACAAAAACCGAAGGTACAGCTCAAATTGTGGGATGCCACAAGGTACATGGATGTGTTGGCACTGTGTGTATGGCATATAGCGTGCAATAATATATATATATATATACATACAGTATATACTAGCTGATGTACCCGATTTCACTTGTGTAGACCTTAGATATTTACTATTTCCATTTCCATCTCACCACTCCAATAACACATTAATCCTTCACTTCTATAGTAATGCATCCCCTCAATCACTCCTCAAAGCCGGATACACACTAGACGATATGTTGTCCCGTTCGGTGGATCGGATGACATATCGTCCACATCAGGCATTGTACTCGCTATGTCGCTGATGATGCGCGCTCCTGCGTATCATCATCAACATCATCCTCTGAGTGATATCAGTGGGGGCCATGCTGCCAAATGGGAGCCACACCAACTGCCAGTGATGTTTGGCAGCACTTGGGTTGACAGTTGGTGTTTAAATTTAACTGTGCTACAGCCACGATGAGACAGTCAGGCAGAACATTGCACAGGAGGAGGAATCATTTCAGACCTTTTTTGTGGGTACCTACGTCAAGGAAGGTATATACTCCCTGATTTTCATGTTTCTAGGTCCAGGGGTTTGGGATGGGTATTGATGAGTCACTGAGTCAGGATATTTGATTTATATATATATATATATATATATATATATATACACTAAGGTGTTGGCACTGTTGGAACAGCATGTAGCATGTAACGAAATACATGTATGTGTTGGAACATTGGAACATTGTGTAGTGTGCATTTAGAGGCACGGATGTATAGGCACTGTGGGAACAGCTTGTAGCGCACAATAAGAGGCACAGATTTATTGGCCTGTGGGAACAGTGCGTAGTGTGCAATGAGTGGCATGGATGTATTGGCACTGTGGGAACAACTCGTAGTGCGCAATAAGAGGCACAGATGTGTTGG
The DNA here is from genome assembly GCA_031769625.1 of Taudactylus pleione. Lineage (NCBI taxonomy): Eukaryota > Metazoa > Chordata > Amphibia > Anura > Myobatrachidae > Taudactylus > Taudactylus pleione. The sequence goes on from JAUIMM010000387.1 coordinate 2,205,255, forward strand.
CACCGCGGGAACAGCATATAGCAATAACCCACAGAATTCATCTTTACAAAATTATGTATATGGGGCCAGATTCAGCTGCGTTTGCTGTCACAGCGGCTTAATTCTGCACACCCCTGTAACAGCGTTCAAACACACTGGCACGCCTGCGTTCGCTCGACCACCCCCTGTCACCACCCACAAACAGTACTTCCTGTCAATCGCTCTACGATAGGTCTGTGGACATACTGCGATCTCATTCCCGATTGCAGTGGCTAGTTCATGCATGCGCACCGCAATGCATACGTATGCGCAGATCGCGAAAATCGGCTAACTGTGTGCGTCTTAGCACTTGAGATCCTTACTGAATCAGGCCCATAGTGTATACCAGAGCTGGATTACCATTAAGTAACCTAGGCGCCCGCCTAGGGCCCGTCGGGTTCCAAGGGGCCCGTGGCCGGGTCCCCCACCCCTCGAAATCAGGAGTTGCAAAGTCAGTGTGAGCCGCTGCATTTACACCAATGTGACTCAGTCAGTGTAGCCAGTGTCCTCCGCGCCCCCCCTCCCCCCTCTTCACGGTGTAGCGGAACCAGTTGTAGCGTAACCAGTGCCTCCTCTTAGCAGCATCTAGCCAGCGGTGCCCCTTCCTGCCAATCCGCAAGCAGCCAGCACCCCCTCCCTCTTAATTACAGCACCCTCCCTCCGGCTCCAACCACCTACCTCCCGCAGTGTAGCGAGCAGCCTCCTCCCTCCGGCTCCGACCACATCCAACCCCCAGAAGCGGAGGAGCAGCATCCTCCGGCTCTGACCACCTGCCCCTGCCATCAGGTCCACCATCAGGGGGGTACTGCCAGCAAACCAGTCCCGGCCCGGAGAGAGATGGGGCCTGGGGGCAGCGGTGCGCAATGCATCGGGTGGCTGACAGTCACGGGAGACAGAACACAGGCTGCACTTGAATGAAATATGGATTGGCTACTGTTCCGTGAGCTGTGATTGGCCAGCGGCCGGCTCCATATTCCAAATGCAGCGGCTCTGACTCTACCTGCTGCACGGTGCATCCTGCACCGCTTTCACCCAGGCCCCCTCTCTAAGCAAAGTATGCAAACACTGCCTTTGCACCCCCAGTCCAGTCCAGTCAGCCAGCTTTCCCTGCTCGCCTCCCTCCCCCCAGTCCAGTCAGCCCTCTAGTCCGGCTAGCCTACCATCCCTGCGCCCAACACCAATCCAGCCAGCCAGCCACCCACCCTTTCTTCCCTGCCCCAGTCCAGTCAGCCTTCCCTGCTCCCCACCCACAGTCCATCTAGCATTTCCTGTGCTCCCCCAATCCAGCCTGCCTTCCCTGCCCCCCCAAGTCCAGCCCAGCATTCTAGTATAGCCAGCCTGCCTTCCCTGCACCCCCAAGTCCAGCCAGCCACCCTGTCTTGCCTGCTCTGCCCCAGTCCGAGCTAAGACACAAAGATAGCTTTTTGGTAAGTTTAACTGACAAATCTTATAGCTCTCCCTACCTTATTATCTATATATATATATATATATATATATATATATATATAATAAATATTATGTGTATCTACACATTGTCTGTGTATATATACTGTTTGTGTGTCTATATATATATTCTGTATATCCACTAAGTTCTTCCTCCTTCTGTCTCACCATGTTCTTCTCCTTTTCCTTCCTTCCCTCTTTTCCTCCCATCTCTGTTTGTCCCCCATTCTTCCCGTCTCCATCTGTTTGTCCCCCATTCCTACCGTCGCCATCTGTTTGTCCCCTATTCCTCCCGTCTCCCTCTATTTGTCCCCTTTCCTCCCGTCTCCCTCTATTTGTCCCCTATCCTCCTGTCTCTCTCTGTTTGTCCTCTCTCCTCCTATCTCCCTCTGTTTGTCCCCCATTTCTCCCTCTACCTCTGTTTGTTCCCCATTCTTCCCATTATAGAATTCCATTCTATAACTGTGTGTGTATGCATGTGCGCAAGTGGTATTAATCTGTGTCGTATTTGATGTTTTGCCATAAAGCGCCCATACACTAGCATTAGATCGCTGTGAGCCTGCGATCCTGTAACCCGGCATCTCAGGACCGGTGAAATCCAATATGTTGGATTTCACTTATTTGCTGATCATGATCAAAATATTATTATGATTTGCAAATCGGTGATTAACATATATAATGTCACCGATCCTCCGACGGATCAGAAAACATCGATGACTGGCGGATTGGTGTTTCCGATATCATTGCAGGATTCGGCAATCCGTCGGTAGGTGTATGGGGGCCTTTATGCGCATGTTTTCTAAATTAGTGCTTACACTGTGTACTTGATTACACCTAATATAATAACTACATATATTACAGTAGTGTCATTGATTAGAGCATGTTAAACACACACATATATATATATATATATATATTATAACTATGATGTGTGTATATAATTTGATGTGTGTATCTTGCTCCAGCTACACCTACTGTAATATATGCTCAGGTTTGTTTGAGGGTGGGGGGGCCCCAAACCGGTATTTTGCCTAGGGCCCCATGAGGTCTAAATCCGGCTCTGGTGTATACATATTACACAACTCTTACTTACAACAGGCCTTGTCCCAAAGGAGTTTACAATCTAGAGTATATTCCCTACCACAAGAACACACTTACACTAGGGTTAATTTTGACAGAATCCAGTTAAGATCCTAGTATGTCTGGACTGTGGGATGAAACCAGTGGGTTTGGGGGAAACCCTTGCAAACACAGGATCTGATTCAGCATGGACTTCTGTTGAGGTCCATGCTGCAATTACGCACGCTGTTCTGCTGTGAAAATATGCTAATGTTTGCAACCGCTCAACCAACATAGAGACGCCCACTACTGCTTTCTCACATACGTTATACCTTGTAGTCCTGCATATACATCGGTAACATCGGAACCTCACACAGAATTACAGCAGCTCTGACCTGTCTCAGAAATTTCAAGTCTTGTTGCACTGAGTGAGTGTTTCAAACAAAAAAAGGAACCACTCCTCCGTGCACTTAAGGTGCCCATACATCTGACTGGTATTTTTGCGATCCTGCGACGCGATCGGAAATGCCGAACTGCCGGGTGGAAACGCCAGCCAACATCGATGGTCAGCGATTCGTCGCAGGATTGCTGAAATATTACATGTTAAATGTCCCCGGTCTGACGATCGCGATCATTTTTTTTATCACGTTCGTCAAATTGTGAAAATCCAACATGTTTGATTTCTGCGATCCTGCGATGCCGGGTTGCAGCATACTTGCCTACCCTCCCGATTTGGTCAGGAGCCTCCCGAAAATTGGGTGCTGCTCCCGACCTCCTGGAGAGGCAGGCAATCCTCCCGGCCCTGGCGATGTGTCCGCACCCCCCCGCGCCTTTAAGTACAAACCCTGGCAGCAGGGGGGCCGGTGACGCGATTCGCGCTGAATCGAGTCATCGTGGCTCCACCCCCGGCTGCACAATGCCACGGCATTGTGAAGAGGGGGCGGATCCACGATGACGCAATCGCGCTGTCACGCCACCATGCTCTGCCCCCAACGCTGCGTCATGTGCCGGGCCCCGCCCCCTTTGACCGCGTCACGCCCCCAGCCCTGTAAGCCCGACAGCTCCCTCCCGTAAGGAGGGAGCCAAATGTCGGCAAGCATGGGTTGCAGCATCGCGGGATCGCGACAGTCCATTGCTGATGGATGGGCCCCATTAGATGCAGCCTCTTCAACAAATGCCAAGATGTCACCTAACATCTTATATTAGAACACAAAGAGAATAGTGCTTAGATAAATGAGAGAGGGGATGATGTTTTTTTTTATAGGATTTATATGTTTCTTGTAGATTTTGCTTCCTCTCCAAAATATGGATACATGAAAAGAAAAGGGAAAAAAGAGAAAAAAACAATGTGTGGTACCGTACCTGTTGGAATAATGTAATAAAAGCTAGACTAGTGATAGCCTTACTCCCACACCACTTAAAGGTGCGTAAAAGTTATAAAGGTGCAAGGAGACAATCAAGATTAAACACCTTTCAGAGAGCCGTGTGTCCTAAAGTTGAATACAGTAGGAGGGGAGTACCCTACTCACTCTGGAAAGTAGTGTATTCAGTCATATAAAGGTATCTTTATGAATGAGCGTAGCATACTCACAAAGATTGTGGATATTTCACTCCTATAAAGGTATCTTTTTGGATATGCAGCAAAATTCCGGAAAAAGTCTGTTAACTCCAAATTTCCAGTTAATGGTATTTTATTTAACATAGACAAAAGTAAATCAAAACAAAAATATATATAAAAACACTCCAAATCACAGATTTCAATTTCCTGGCTTCCATAAAAAGGTACATATAGGATGTTCACAGACTCAACAACATCCAGATAAGAAGAGAGATTTCATAGGTTTGTGAAAACTCCATGGAAAAACAGAAAGTCCCTTTAACCGATGCGTTTCGACCGAGTGGTCTTCTTCAAGTTATATAATCATCTCCCCCTATGTTGCTTTATATACCCTTGGGACTTAACTTGGTGGGGGTGGGGACTGCCGATTGATTCTGGAGATTCACAAGTTACCAAGTATATTAGTATAAAAGAATCATTGCTGCATAAAAAATTACTAATTAGGAATACCTTAGAGAAACGGATCTTAAATTGTAAATGGAAAGCTCGAAAATCAAAATATCTAAAGTCGAAATGTGTGTTCCAATTCGTTGGAACAAACGGGCTTCCGCCGGAAGTGAGGCATTGGCGATCATACGGTGGAAACTGGTGCTCTAGTGTCAGATATGCTCTAATGTCAATGGTGTGCACCGGTATTTCTGGAGATAAGGGTGAATGTATGCATTGTTTTCACTGTACAAAACGGTCCCTGGAACATCTAAGATTCCATATGCAGACCATACGCAAAACATAATAAGTGAGTGCTCAAGCTGCGTATGCCATTTCAGTGGCTAGTCTATGCACGCCCAGGAAACGCCATTAAAATGGACAGGCACACCTGCGCTTCTCTGACCACTCCCCATCACCACCCCCAAACGCTGACATCCCATCACTCACTCTGCGATGGCTTTCTATCTGCGTGCGGGATTGCAGTGAGATCGTAATGCTGTCCTGCGCACGCACACTGTGTTGAATGCACAGTACGCACCATCGGCCGATCTGCGTACGCGGTTGCATTTGCGATCCATGCTGAATCAGGCCCACAATAAGAACTTTTGTTTATACTATTAAAACCATAACCTAATTTCATCTATAAAACGTTGTGGTTCTTCCCTTTCATTTACACTATTCAATTTTCATGCTGAGATGGCAGTATAAGGGGAATCCCCCAGCCGGAGGAACAGGTGATCCAATTTATTCATGAAGATCACCAACGACACACACAGCTGCGGGAACTGATCATCGTTGCGCCAATAGTTTTAAGAAATTCATAAATAGTGAACTTACAAATACAGTGCAGAATGGCATTTCCCTGCTAGTCCCCATAGATTATATTGCCGGAATTTAGCACCTCTGTGACAGTCTGTTCAGCTAAAAGATTGTTCACGCTAATGTTTTTGCGACTTTGGTCATCTCTATTAACCCTATTACCCTATTTCTATTGAAATGACAATACTTTCATCACATAACTAATTTACTGTATGTTTTGGGGTGGATTAGTCTTGGATAGATCACCAAACACAATCACTACACTATGTCGGCCTAGTTGACTAGACAAATGTTTGCAATTAAACTAAGTAAATAGTAATGTGCACTGTTTTTGTTATTTGCTTTAGCAGAGGCAGATCCCAATACTATGTTTTTGGCTATTCAGTCTTTATATTTGCCAGACTTCCCTTCTTCAGTAAATTGATATTTTTATCTCTCACGGCCAGTGATCCAGAGTTTAGTAGCTAAGTAAATCATTTATATTTTAATTTAAAAGTCTCTTTCAAGACTATGTATGTTCTCTGCACAGTTTGGTGTGTGATAAACAAAGCCCAGTCATCTAAGATCTACTAAATGTTGCATAACGGGTTATCTGCACAAGCAAATGTTCAGAATTACTTAATATTCATTAGAATATGCTCTGAATAGAATGAAATCTCCCAACCGTGACAGGTGCCACAATACAGTTCACATCTCCAGAAAATACTTTTTGTGGGGAAGTTTACCTTTGCTAAACTACTTATAAAGTATTTCTGACGGTAGGCCAAGTTGTTTCCTCTCCAGCTATATAAGCACAGCAGGACTTCAAAGATAAGTGCTGAGCAGTGAAAACGAGTTTCTCCATGCGACACAAATATTTAAAACACATACAGTTGAGAATCATTTTTCCTTTCTTTAAAATCTCAACTTCTTTTCCTCGTCTTCATTACTTGAACGCTTCCTTTCAATCTGACCAACCAGGACATTAATCTTACATCCATGTGTTTGTGTTTGAAATGCACGGCGTGTTTGCTGTTTTGATAGCGTTACTGCACCAGTGGTGCTTTACATTCACAGCGTCTGACACAGTTAATGATGGTTGTTCCCTAGACATTTATGGAGCTGTTTGTTGATTTGTGTGCTAGTAGCATTCAGACGAAAAAGATGATTTTTCCCAAAAAAATTTTGCACCGTGGAATCACAGTGCCATATAATTTCTGCTCCAGTTTGTAGAGGGAAATCTACATATTAGTGTGCAGTAGACAGTCTAATTGACCAATGTATAATACTACATTTTGCATTGAACTTACAGTATGTTTAGGAATTCTTGGAAATCAACTGCATATGATCTAAGAAAACCAGCTGGTAGTATACTGTAGCCGTCCAGTGTCAGCTGTCAAGTTAATGTTGTGTATTATTCTGTTATGTGGCTTTTTTTTGTTAGCTTGTTCTTTCCAGTTAATTTCATTGCTGTGAACCAAAATATCTAAAAATATACAGATGGTACACAATTGTTTTAGGTAAACAGTGCAATCAAGTACCTGTCACCTCTTACAGATGCCGTAAGGCCAGATTATTAAAGATATTAATGAACCACAAACAATAACAGACCTGGGTATTAGTCCTTTCACCTTTCTTATATTGATATTAATGATGGAAGTAGGAAAATATTACCATTACTCCACATTTGAAAGTTTATTACAAATGGTAAAGATGGCAGCAGAGCCAGTGCGGTCGCACAAGGGCGCCAGCCGTAGAGGGGCGGCACCCCTCCCCAGCATTCCGATTTCAGCGGGACAATACTGTCCCGCTGTTCCACCCGCGGGCCGAAGTGGCCCACGGGTGGTCAAATCGGGAGGTTGGGGACCCCCACCGCCGCAGCTGTGCGGCGGTGCTGGACCCCCGGAGTGTGAATGGATGCAGTGCATGCAGGTGGCAACCAGTCACTGACAGGAGAGGGCTGGGGGAAGCCCAGCTAGTGACGGAGTGCTGGGATTTACCCCCAGACTGACGTTATTTGGAGGCATACCATGCGGGCACGCCTCAAAATAACGTCACATGGGGGCGAGGTCTATGGTAATTAGGCCACGCCCCCAAATTCGGTTACGCACGGCTTCGTCGTGCGTGATGTTAGGGCGCCTTCTGAAGGGGCCAGCACAGGGTGCTCAGAACCCTGGAGCTGGCCCTGGATGGCAGTACTGAATTTACTGACCAATAAGAAATACTATTGTCAGGGTTCAGCCTAGAATCGGCTATCTCTTACCTCCGTGCCGGCTTCCCCTGACTTCCTTGTGGTCAGACGCCTGGTGCAGTGAGGGGTGAGATGCTGAGTATTCTACCTTAGGTGCTTTTGCGGACTTCCATGGTCGGCTGTGTGTTTTGGGGATCGGAGTTCCCATCATGGGCGCCGCCATGACAGTTCCTCTCATGTGACAGTCCTCCTAACCAATGGTAGCATGATCTCAGTCAGCTGACGCTGTGCTCCAATAATCTGCTACCCCTGGGTATAAATCTGCCCCCAGAACTTCAGGAAGATGCTGTTCAACTTCGTTATTCCAAGTGCCTGTGTTACTCCCACTGTTGCTCTGTGCTAAATCCTTCAGCGTGTTGTTTCAGCCTGCTCACAGTTTTCCAGTTTCCTGTATTAGCTTCCATGCTAACCCTTACTCTGAGACTTTAGCTTTCTCACAGTCCTTCAATGTTTCATGTCCCTTCCCTGTGTGTCTTTGTATATGTGCTGCTAATTCTATTGCAGATTTCCTGTGGCTATTACCCTGTGTCACTGAAGTGTCAGATTACCTGCTAGTACTAATTAGCTCACAGCTGGACCTCCAGCACTCTCCTAGTAATTGCCTTTGTCCAGTACCAGCATTACTAGCTTCCCCAGTTTATTCCTGCCTTCCCTCTGTGTTTTACTGTGTTTATCAGCTCCAGAATCTGTTGCAGTTCCTGTACATTTTCCTGTGTTTCCAAGCTAGCCTGCGACTGGGATTACTACATGTGCCTGTGTCCACTTCTCTCTGTGTCTTGTTTGTGCAGTCAACACCTACATTTATAGCTTTCCAGTGCATGTTGGTGTTCTTTGCTCTGTGTCTTGTCTCTGCAAATCAGCTCTAAACATATCTAGCAATTCCCAATATATGCCTCTGTTTTTCTGTGCAATCAGCACTTGGATTTCTTAGTGATTCTCAGTACACTTTCTAGTATTCCTATGCTAGCCTGTGATTAGGATCCCTAAACAGCATTTCAATATCTAAGCATCCAGTTTACCTCCTGTGCTCTAGCATTTGCTTAGTTAAATATAGTTTCCGGTCTTCTGCCATTCCCAGGTACCTGTCCAGAGGGCCGCGACCTGCTCACTTGGTGCAGCGGAAAACCAAATCCCAATTGGAGGGGTCACTGGAGAAAACCACCAAGTGAGTTAGACTCCGCGCCTCTGGGCAGGTCTAGCCAAACCTGTGTTCGGCTGCAACTAGGAGACCTGGGGCCTGATTCAGACCCACTCGCGAGCGGCTGTCCGCTCGCAAGTGGGTCGATGTTCTGCACTGTGCATGCGCACGACGGAGGGTGCTCCGTCGTGCGCATGCGCCAGACGCGACGAGCGAAGGACTTTCCTTCGCTCGTTTTGTCTGATCAAAGGGGGCGTGCTGTCGATGTTGATTGTTCCTAAGGGAACGCCTACCGTCAGAAGCCGGCCCACTGACATCACTAGTGATGTCAGTGGGAGTGATTTTGGCTCTGATAGAGCCAAAATCACTCCGGGCCTTGCGGTTGAAAACCTCAACCGCAGGCTCCGGCTCGCAGTTTCGATAGTCGCGATGGTCAAGACCATCGCGGCTATCAAACTGCACGCTCGTATAGGCTGTGGGTGGTGACGCTCCATAGTTATGGAGGACGGCCCTCACTCGGAGCGTGCGCTTTGCTCAGAGCGTACGGCTCTGAATGAGGGCCCTAGTCCAGTCACTTCCCAGGTCACCCGAACCCCCTGGCTTACCATCCTCCACAGAGGAACATTTGCATTGGATCGTGACAGCTATGAAACAAAAGTATACTACATAATCTGTATACTAAACACTTATTAATTAGTATGACTTTCTTAATGCCATCTCTGTGGCTGGTTGTCTTGTCTTGGAGGACACTTCCTGATGCCTGAAGGTGGATCAGACTCAGGGCTCTATTTACTACAATCCGCATACTGAATACAGATTGTAGTGTGATATTATCGACTGAATTCGCATTGCGAATTCAGGCAATATCACAGAGATTTACTACAAATCCCTTGCAGGGACAGAGCTTGCGATAAAGCTCTGTCCCTGCAAATCCCCTCCGCACACTAGTCACGGTATTTTTGCAGAAAATACAGTGACAAAGTGCCCGCGCATGCGCCGGCCGGCTGCAGCTGCTACCCCTGATGCTACGCTCCGCCCCCGGTGCTAAGCCCCACCCCCCACAATCGCGGACCCCCCCACGACCCCCCTCTCCCTTAATTAGACTTACCTGCATGATCCGGGCCTCCGGTGATGTCCTTGTTTGCCTCCGATCAGGTGATCTCCAATACTGCAGTGGGACCCAATCACCTGATGACCGGGCCGCAGTGCACTATGAGAGACCAGCTGACCGGAGGGGAGACATCACCGGAGGCCCGATCACCGGTCCCTGGAGTCAGGTAAGTAAAAAAAAAAATGTTGACTTTTTTTTTTACAGTAATCAGCTTGCGGTCTGTTTAGACCACATAGCTGATTACTGGTACCGGCTCCTGCCTCTGCTCTCCCCATTAAAGCAGAGTAGGAGGCCGGTAACCGGGGGAGACCCTGGATAACACCACCTCCAGGTGGCGTTATTATCACAGCGGCTTTCCCCGAAATTTTTTACCAATTTATCTTTAGTAACTTTGGCCATATCACATTTCCCATTACAATTATGGGAAATGCGATCTGCTTACTAAAAATAAGTGATACTTAGGGGTTGGAGTAGAATTTTACGAATTCTACTTCAATTGCCCTGAAATAACTATAGGTGATACTAAAATAATGTGAAAAGGGTGTGAAAACACCCTTTTTCACTTTATTTCAGTAAAAATAATGTTAATAAAAAGACCCCTCAGAGAGAATACTGATCTTTGGCACTGATTTTATAAGCCAATGAACTGGTTTCATTGCTTAAAGCAATAGTTGCCAGCTATCCTAATATCCAGAACATAGCTTATATTTTAGCGTTCTCAAAATGTTTCACTCTTGACGGTATCTGCTCCGTTAACTATAATTGTAGGTATCCTACAAATACAGTTTGGACACTTTAATATAATAGATATCCTTGAACTGTATAGTATAGTGCCAATATGTACTGCACACTTGCCTACTGTCTTGGAGACTCACAAACTTTGCAAAGTTCACTCACGAGAGCAGGGCTCCTTCCTGCACTTACTTCCTGGACCTCTTCTCAAGCATCTCCCAGAGTGGAGGTAATAAGGGCTCTATTCAATCCGAAAGGATTCCTCTTCGCAACTTGGTGAGTGGCTGGAGGAAGTGCCATCTGAAGATGGCGAATGCTCCCACAGTCAAGCTCCAAAAATATTGTATTTTCATAGCTTGATGAATTCGGGTGTGGTATAATAAATCTACATGAAAAAGGTTGACAATGTCTAGATAGACACCATATGTTAGACAGTCAATAGGTCGAAAGGGACAAAAGGTCGACATGAAAATGGTCGACACAGATCATCGACATAAGATTTGAAAAATCTAACCCTAATCTTTACCTTAACCCTCCCATTGGTGCCTAACCCTAACTGTCGGGGTAGATGTATTGACCCTAACCGTCCCTTCTAGTGCCTATCCCTAACTCCCCGGTAAGTGTCTAGCCCTCAAGCCCCGTACACACTTGACGATTTTTATGAACGATACTGATCGTCTAACAATATATCGTTCAATCGTCCAGTGTGTATGAACTTAACGACGAACGATGCACACTTCCCCTGTTGTCTGTACATGCAGCTGAATCTGGGGATATTTATAACAATGCCATGCAGAATGCAGCATGTCCCCCCACTTCCCCCTCGATGTCGTTAGTCTTTGCTGGCATCGGCAAGTGAGTATGCACTTACCTATGTCGGCACCCCCGCTGGACTCGCCGCTGCCTATATCCTCCCTACTGGTGCCTAATCCTAACCGTCGGGGTAAGTGCCTAACCCTAACCCTCCATTAAGTGCCTAAATCTAAAAAAAATGTGTCGACCATTCGTGTGTTGACCATTTTCATGTCAACCTTTTGACCCTGTCCAACATTTGTACCTATCGACCTCCTTTCATGTGTCGACATTTTTACTCTATCGACCTTTTGTCTGTCTAACATCTGATGTCTATCTAGACATTGTCGACCTTTTTAATGTACTGTAGTTCTATAGTACGGACACTGATGAATTCTGTCTCCATACTAGTGTATGGTGACAGCGGGCTATTCAGATGAGAGGCTATTCCACTTATCCACTACCTTTTCTGTGAAGTAATTTAGAGTCAGATTTCCTCTGAAACTATTTCCCTCCACTTTCCGCGCATGTACTCGTGTTCTCATACTTTTTTCCTCCGAAATAGAACAAAGTATAACAGCTCTAAAAAAATGTTGTATATAGTGCGGCTTGACATTATAAACAGAATAAATAAATGTTAATCATACATTAAAAAACATATAATTCCTCCATTACTAAGTTGGAATGTATGACATATGAACATATAGCTAATCATTGCTTAACAGTTTAGATAGTAAGCTCCCTGAGGTCACAGAGGACTCCATTTATCAACATTATTTTTACTAAAATAATGTGAAAAAGGGTGTTTTCACACCCTTTTCACATTATTTTAGTATCACCTATAGTTATTACAGGGCAATTGGAGTAGAATTCGTAAAATTCTACTCCAAGCCCTAAGTATCACTTATTTTTAGTAAAGCAGATCACATTTCCCATAACTGTAATAGGAAATGTGATCTGACCATAGTTACTAAAAATAAATGTGAAAAAAATATCGGGGAAAGCCCTGTGATAATAACGCCACCTGGAGGTGGCGTTATCCAGGGTCTCCCCTGGTTACCGGCCTCCTGCCCTGCTCTAACGGGGAGAGCAGAGCTGGGAATCGATCCCTGTAATCAGCTGTGTGGTCTAAACAGACCGCAAGCTGATTACTGTAAAAAAAAAAAGAAAAAAAAAAAATAGTAAAAAAAAAAAAATTACTTACCTGACTCCAGGGACCGGTGATCGGGCCTCCGGTGATGACTCCCCTCTGGTCAGCTGGTCTCCCACAGTGCACTGCTGGCCGGTCATCAGGTGATCGGGCCCCAGTGCAGTATGGGAGATCACCTGAGCGGAGGAATGGAGAACATCACCGGAGGCCCGGAACATGCAGGCAAGTGTAAATAAGGGGGAGGGGGGGTCACGGGGGGTCCACGATTGTGGTGGGCAGGGCTTAGTGTTGGGGGTGGGGCTTAGCGCCAGAGGGGGGTAGCAGCGGCGACCGGTCGGCGCCTGCGCGGGCACTTAGTCACAGTATTTTTTGCAAAAATACCGTGATCAGGCTCCGAAGGGGATTAGCAGGGACAGAGCTTTATCGCAAGCTCTGTCCCTGCAAGGGATTTGTAGTAAATCCCTGTGATATTGCCTGAATTCGCAATGCGAATTCACTCGGTAATATCACTCTACAATCTGCATTACCAATGCGGATTGTAGTAAATAGAGCCCAGAGTGTGGAGATAATATTATCTCTTGTCAGGGGCTGGCTGGCCACTTTCAGCCTGGGGGGCAAACCAGAGCAAGTGGCCCTGCTTTTCTACCGGCGAGTGCAATTTTAAAAACGGGCATGACAGTAATGTTGGGGGTGTGTACCACAGTAAACTACATGCCTGATTTTTTTAAACCTATATGGTACACATCATAATTACCTTTATTAACTTCAATGACATTGAATATATTACATTATAAGGTGCTTGTTTTTCACCTTCTGACAAGAAAAAAAAAAAATAATTTATATATATATATATATATATATATATATATAATATATATATACATACACATTGCTTGAAGTGTGCGGGTTGAAATGGTACGTCATGCCGTCACTTCACTTCGGCACCCGTCCGGCACTGGGACTGTCCCAGTGCCGGTCAACAAGCAGCTGCTCTTTGCTTGTTTAAGTTTATCTCCGACAACGAATCAATCATGCCTCGCGGAGCAGCAGCCAATCAGGGGAGGCCGGGGCTGGGACTATCACTGTCTCAGCGCCGGTCACCAAGCAGCTGTATGTTTAAATTTGGCTCCGGCCATGAGCCAATCACGGTTAACGGACCGGCAGCCAATCAGGAGCGGCCACGTGGCCGCCCAATTGGCTGACAGTCCGCGAGCTGTCATTGCTCACAGCCGGCGCTGAATTCAAAATACCAGTACCACCAAGGAGAAAGATTGGGGAAGGGCCCAGGGAAGGGAGCGCAGCGACCACGTTCACCAGAGCAGAGCAGGGTGAGGTGGGCAGTGTGCTGTGGTGTGAAGTATGCTATGAGCTATGGTGTGCTGTGACTGTGAGGGAATGTGTGCTGTGTTTAAGAGGACGTGGGGGGATGGAAATATCAGGGGGCTCAGGATTTGGGCCTGCCTAAGTAAAGACCTCTGATATTTCCATAACCCCACTTCAAAATGTCCACGCATAGATTATATATATACACACACACACACACACACACACAATCGCACACACTCAACACACAGTCACACTTAGTCAGCACACACACACATACAGTCACACTTAGTCAGCACACATACAGTCACACTTAGTCAACACACACATACACACAGTCACACTTAGGACCTCATTCAGAGCCGCACAAAAGTCGAGCGCTCGCTCTGAATGAGGGCGACCGCATTTTTTTTTTTCGATGGCCTCCTGGCCGCTCGCTAAGCTGTGGGTTGCTACCCACAGCTTTAGCGACTGACCAGGAGATGGTCGAGACCATCACGACCATTGGGGCTTGCGACGAGACCCTTGAGGTAGGGTCTCGTCTGCCGCAAGCCCCAGAGAGCTTTCGGCGCTAACAGAGCCGGAAGCTCTCCACTGACATCACTCGTGATGTCAGTGGGGCCGCCCCCAAACGACAGGCGTTCGCATGGGAACGCCTCCGTTTGGCTGGCCAGCCACCCCCCTGGCCCGCCTAACAAACGGGGCGAGCTGTCGATCACCATCGACAGCCGCCCCGTTTGTAGCGAGCCCCGGAGCGAGAGAATCTCTCTCACTCCGGGGCTTGCGCACGCACAGTGCGGCCGCTGCACGTGCACAGGGCACAACATTGACCCACTTGCGAGCGCTCAAGCGCTTGCGAGCCGGTCTGAATGAGACCCTTAGTCAGCACACGCACACACACAGTCACACTTAGTCAGCAGACACACACACACATACAGTCACACTTAGTCAGCACACATGCAGTCACACTTAGCATGCACACAGTCACACTTAGTCAGCACACACACACAGTCACAGTCAGCACACACACATATAATCACACTTAGTCAGCACACACATATTTTAAATGACAAAACAACACAAAGTTTATGCCACTATGACACCCTTCACTTACCTGGTATGGGTGTAGAAGACAGGAAGCAGGCACTCCTCATCTCTGCAGCTCCTCTTTAGGCTCTTCCCACTCCCCCGATAGGCCACGCCCCCTTTTTCATTCTCCAGCCTCTTGGAATTGTGGGTAGGGAAACCTGGCTCCCCATTGGTCAACAGCGGCCATCTTTTTGTAGCCTGATATGGGGGCAGCCATTTTGTGTTAGCCCCTGTTACTCGAATAGGCTCTCTCTCTCTGGGCAGCAGCACGGGACCCGTAGCATCGCATCCTCTGCATGGCGGCCCTGACACACCAGAATTGTACAGGCCCGGGGGGCAGATGGCACCCTGCCCCTCGGCCCAGCCCGCCACTGTCTCTTGTGCAACCAGGAGCAGCAGAAATTGGGACTAAGGTTAGAGTCAATAATCCAGATAAACCAGTTCAAAATGAATATTATATTACCAGTCCATACCGTCCTATTATCAAGGAATCCATGCAATGTTGGTGGCTTTTGCTAATCCTTAACTAGCCAAATTATGAGAAATCCTTGTACTGATCCTGGATAAATAGTAGCGTTCCTTCCTTTCTCCACTCTGCCCTAGGTATATTCCTCAGACCCTCACCATTACTTTGCGTAGAAGTGCTCCTCACAGGCAGTGACAAAAAGTAGCACACATAAAAATGGTGCTGTTAATCATGTGTGTGTGTAGCTGTTGGCTCAGCAGGCTGTTACAGGGCGGCTCCTCTCCTCCATGGTTTTCGCATCGGAGACATCAGATCCCCGGCAGCTGGGGATGACTGGCAACTGTTAGTCTGGGGGGCAGATACAAGTAAGTGGCCCGGCATTTGTACCAGTGCATTGCAATGAGGAAAGACACGTGGTGATAATAACCTTTTGTAGGTGTGGTTTGTCTAATTTGGATGTGCTTTAAAATAGCCAATGAAATACGAGTATACAGTATATGGAAAATTTTATGTCATGGAGTTATAAACAGTAGTGTGAAATACATGTTTTTACTCATTCGCTGACTTAAAATAGTTTAGTAATAAACTGTAAAATATAGGCAGCCAAACTGTAGAGGAATCTTTTCTATATTATATATTTATACTTGGGTGCCAATTATTGAAGATGGAGTCTCCAATAATAATATTTGTTTACTATATTTATAAATATATTATAAATATAGATAAAGTTCAATTAACATACATTTTATCATATATATATATATATATATATATATATTTTTTTTTTTTTTTCAAATACACACATGCGTATGGATTAAGGATTCCAGTGAGTTCAGACGTGAAATTCAAGCTCTGTTTTCTGATATTTATTTACAGGCAAATCAAATTATACAGAATGAGATATACATAGTAGTGACATGTATACTAGGTTTTTTTATGCTTCTCTAAGACACAAAACTTAACAAACAATTTAACAAGCTTAGACAATTAATAACATGAATTATATACTTGCAAGCACATAGTTACTGTCCTTCTTCCTGCACAAGCTTATGTTCCTCTGGACTGCACTGTCCGTCTGTACTGAGCTGTACTGCCTGAGTTCCTATACTCACCACACCTATCTCTTCTCTACTGCAACTCATATTTATATCCCTAACCTATCCATTAACTGGGCATATTCTCATAGGTTTCAATTGTAATAGATAATTATAGGGTTTCCAGATTCCAAAGTGTCGTAAATCATGTTTGCTGGACCAAGTTGGATATTTCTGCTCAAGCAACCATGGTGTCATAAAATGTGAAATTTCTATGCATTAATAGTCCTCCTTTGGTTGTGTTTGATGTGTAAATACTAAATATATCTGTTAAAATATCTGTAAATATATTTGTTTGCCTGAGGTGTTAGCATCAAGAATTGGTGTTTCTACCAAATACTTGTCTGTGAAGGTTGAATTAATATTTATGCATGCAGCAATTTCCAGTTGAAATAATATGTTAATGTCAATAAGCTCATATGGTTATTAAACATCAATTGATACAAGTTTCAATAATTTTTTAAATTTTCTTGAATTAGATTTTTTTTTAATCTCATCTAGTTTTTCATTTATATGGGTTCGCAATTTTCAGAAATCCCAAATTTGTGTATATATAAATACAACTTTTTCTCAGGCTTAAACTGAAATAGTTTATTTTTGTTTTTTTAAATTAAAACATTTTGTTTAGCATTTCACAGTCTTAACTCTTATAGAAAATTGATTAGGTTTGAAATGGTTGTCATTTCAAGGTCACAAACTCAAATTCTGAAGTCTGATTTCCAACAAAAAATGGCTTAAAGTTAAACAATTAAAAAAACAATAACCGTGTCTGTTCCTTGATGTATTAAGACTGCCCAAAATAAATTTACTAGTTGATATATTTTCCAAAAATTTTGCCAAAAGTGTTGATTTTTTTTATCATCATTATATATCAATAATAGCTTTTTAAACCTGATTCAGTATAATTTTATTAGCAAATATTCAGATTTGTTAATGAAATTATACTGAAACAGGTTTGAATTTAAGCTCTCATGAGCAGGGCCCTCTTCCCTCATGTGCTTTTCCTTCCCTCACGTATACCATCATCTCCTCCCCACTGCCTACAGCGGTACCAAAAATTTGGGCATTATGACTGCTGCAATTTTTGTTAATCTTGTAGTACATGTTCTGTAATGTTCTCTACTGTAAGGGGTAAATTTAGAGGAGGACCGTCCTGCGCCAGGATGTAGATATTTAATTTTTTAGGGAAACCCTTGGATTACTACTGGACAAGGGGACCGATCACCACGGAGAAGGTAAGTATGTATGTGTGTGTTTAGTGTGTAATAGAATTTTACTATACAGTGCGTGTGTGTACTGTGTTTTTTTTTTGTTGTTTTTTTTTTACAGTGGGGTATGGGTGCCTGCTGAAACTTGTAGTTCCACAAGTGCCAAAGGACAGACACTCTTGCACCTGTAGTCCCACTGTAAAAGACAATAGTAGCCATCAATTATTCACACTTTTACCCCTGCACCTACCAGCCAGGGGGTGCAGGGAAGAGACCTGGGCTTCAGCCTGGGGTGCTTAGGAGAGGGGTGGCCTTTATTGGGGAGGTCCCCACCTCCCCTGAGATCCCCGGCCTAGGTTGACTAGCTTGGGGTGTTAATGCTTTGGCCAGGGTGACACGGTAAAAGGGTCCCCTGGCTGTGGAATTACACCCCAGCTAGTTTGATTCCAGTGGTGGTTTTGAAAATATTGGGACCCCCACACCATTTATTCCCTGTACTTTTAAAACCAGGACTTGCTCATAGAACTAGAGATGTGCGCCGACCCTCTTGTTATGGTTTTGGATCTGGACCTCTCCTGGTTTTTGATCTGAATCTGGCTTTGGATTTTTTTCCTTGGTGTTTTGGTTTCGGTTTTGGATCTGGATTTTTTCTTAAAATATCATAAAAACAGCTAAAATCAAATAAAATTGGCCTGTTTTTGTTCCTACAGTATTATTAACCTCAAAAACATTTATTTCCAGTCATTTCCAATCAATTTTGACCACCTCGCAATATTATTTTTTTCATCTAGTTAAGGCCAAAAGGTTGCATCCAGCTAGCTGGCTGACTAAGCTAAGTGACACAGTGGGCGGCATTAACATGTGGCAGTTCAGCTTCCAATTTCCAACACGGATACAGTGTGTTATACAGTATGGGTTGGATACACCAATAGTGCACTTACTGTGACAGATGTGACGGCAGAGCGGGGTTGCTGATGGCAGGGCCGGACTGGCCATCGGGCACTTCTGGCAAATGCCAGAGTGGCCGATGGTCAAATGGGCTGGTCCGGCCGAGCGCATGCTTACCCGGCACTGCAGCACTGCCTCCTGGGCGGCGCCATGTTTGTTTACTATGTGCCGCGGCCGTAATGATGTAATGCCTAACTCTCCCCGGTGCCTAACCCTGTGCCTAACCCTAATTCCTTACCCTAACCCTCCCCTAACTGGCGATACTTACCTTCTTGATTTGTGGGGATACTGCTGTTGGGATTAAGGCGCCGGTATTTAGACTGACGGCATCCCACACGCCAGGATGCCAACTACATCCCATAGGGATCATTGTGCTTTTTACCCAATGCAGGGAAATGGCAGAGATAATCTCATTTGAATTTATATATATATCTGATTTATTTATTTTCTTTACATAACCGCTACATAATGGGCGTAAGGTGCAATCAGGGAGATTTCTACTGCTTCAGGGAGTCTCCCTGACAATGAAGGAGAGCTGACAAGTATGGGGGTAATGTGATGAAGGGGCACTACTGTGTGGCATAATTTGAATTGGGGGTACTATTGTGTGATCAGGCCCCTTCGCAATGAGACCACACCAGATTTTTTTGGGGGCGCGCCTACGGCGCGCACTCTCCATGCACCGCTGTCTCTCCCTACTTAAATTGTGAATGGGGACACCTATGCTCTTTATGTACACAAAGCACCAGAATGTGGAGTTACGGCTCTGCTTTGGTGTGTACAGATGTGTCCTCCTCTGTGTTCAGCATTCCTTTTCTAAACAATTCCTACAGTGATAACCATCTAATCCTCAACAACTGCTAAGATAGGGCTTGGTCAATTTGGAAAATGCATTCTCTTGTGTTTGTGTGACTTACACCAGTGGTTCTCAAACTCGGTACTCAGGACCCAACACAGTTGATGTTTTCCAGGTCACCAAGCAGGTGCACAGCTGTATTTATTACTCACTGACACATTTTAAAAGATCCACAGGTGGAGCTAATTATTTCACTTGTGATTCTGCAAGGAGACCTGGAAAACATGCACTGTTTGGGGTCCTGAGGACCGAGTTTGAGAACCTGTGACTTACACCAATGAAGTGCCAGTTTTACCTAACAGAACCAACCAAATGTCTGACTATGGGACATGTTTGAATCCCCTGCAGGGTGATCTCTCCGCTCTGTATGTCTATTTTAATAGAGACTGATGTACATAGCGTTCCCGCTAGGCTGTTTCAGCTGGGCACCGCGCTCTGCCCTATTTCTGAAGGGCAGAAAGCACCCTGCCCTCCAGCACAGCTACCCGCTGAAACAGCCTGCGGGTTCTGTCCACTGCGGCCCACAGGTGGGGAAAACGGCAGAGCAGCAGTCACCGCCGCTGAATACAGGTAGATGCCGGGCGCATCCATTCACAGTGACTGCTGCACTTGGGGACTGTCCGTAAGTGCCGGGTACGCCCCCAAGAGTGACTAACAGGGGACGCCTCATAAAGACACGCCCCCTTTTCACTGGCCATGTCCCCTTTTCAGGCGCGCCTTCGGCGCGCACAAAAGTGCCCTAGCTCTAGGTCTGGCGCCCTGCCTGCCGCCAGACCTAGAGTGAACACTATGTACACTTGTATGTTCTAATATTAATTATATTTGTAATGGCATAAGCTAAGTGGGAGGAGTCAGGAGTAGTAAGGGGAGGAGTCTATATCAGGAGCCAGATTCTGATGTGAGGTGGGCCTGTGTGATTTAAATGCCAGGGCCTATTTTTAGTCCCAGTCCTGCCCTGCCTGACGGTGTCCTCAGTACATGGAATGCAGTGCTGCGATGCCGGTAGTGTCCTCAGTGCAGGGTACAGGCAGTGTCAGCAGAACGGGAGTGCCAGTGGTGTCTTCAGTGCAGGTTTGCTGGCTGTGTCGGCAGTGCAGGGGTGTTCTCAATGCAGGGTGTCGGCAGCATGGGGGAGACAGTGGTGTCAGCAGCAGGCTGCCGACGGTGTCAGCAGTGGAGGTGCCGACAGCTGGTGTGTTGGCAGTGCGGGGTGGGGGGGCTGCCGCAGGGACCAGCACCATTTTCTTTTAGTAGTTTTCCCCTGCATTCAACGGGCTTAACTCTGATTGGCTGAGAGCCGTGTCAGACGGCTCTGTCAGCCAATCAGCACTTTGCCCATTGAAGACAAAGGAATCTTCAAAAATGGTCGCTCGGCAAAACCTCGAGATACGACAGCAGATCGCAAGGTTTTGCCTCGGGAGACTGATCCGGGGCAGGCAGGGAGAGCCGAGCTTTGCTCAGGTCGCCCTAGATCCCCAAAATTCGGGTGGGTTCGGTTCGCTGAGAACTGAACCTGCTCATCCCTACTTAGAACCCAGTGCTGGTTTATAAAATACGGGGAACCCCTACACGTTTTGTCCCCCCATATTTTTAAAACCGAGACTGGCTCAGAAGTCCAGGGCTGGTTAAGCTTTGGGGGGAACCCCACTTCATTTGTTTATTACAATTAACCCTTTATTTTATTCTTTATTACACACAATCAGCCTGCACATATCTTACTGATATTTGCAGGCTGCTTGTTTGGGACTGTTAAGCTAAGGAAACACAGGGTTGAAACATGGGTAGGAACGATCACATACACCATCGGAAAACATGATTCTAACAAACAGGGGAGCTTAGTAAATTCCTGAATTTCTTTAAAAGAAAAAAAAAATTGTATGATCATTCCTACCCATGTTTAATCTCGGAAAAACACGGGCCAGATACGATTCTTAGTAAATTTACCCCTAAGTCTCTTTATTTCTTGTGTTCTTCATACTGTTTTTGTTTCTGTACTTTGTAAGGCGCTTTGGCCCCCTTATGGCTCCATATAAATAAAGGATAATAATAATAATTATAGAAAGCTTTACATACAAACAATGAGAGTCAGTTGTCAGGTGCACTTTTGAAACATTTGCAGAAAGTACTAGAGATTTTCTCAACCCTCTGTGAACAACTCCTAACACTGAAAACACTTTATTTTATAGCTTAACAGCTATCAGCGTACAGCGCTTATCTTAGAGAAAACACTAAAGACTATGAGACTGTCATCAGTTTAGACTTCTATGGAAACTAATCGTCTTGCCCGTTGAAGCTCTGTTTTTTCATTGGAACAATGATCAAGTTATTGTACTCTACATCCCCTTGCAGTCTATTACAGGAATCCAGATGAAATCGAAAACATAAATGTTGAATGTTGTACCAATGAAAGGATTGAGCCTTATCCTGCACCACAAAAGAATAATATGTCAAATATAATCCTATTTCACCCTGAATAAAATGTTTTTTTTTTATAGAAATATCTTGGCCTAAGAAAATAAAGTTTTGTATACTCCCCAATGCCAACATTTATAAATATTCACATTTTCATAGGGGGAAATGTATTAAACCTTGGAGAGAGAGAAAGTGTCACTCAATCAGCTAATGGTGCATACACACGATCAGATTTTTTCTTCAGATATGGACGATAACGATTTAAAAATCGTTCAGTTGTTCATATCTGAAGGAAAATCGTTCATATCTGACATGCCTGAACGATGGACGATCAACGATGCGCGTTCCCGTTTGTCAGATAACGATATCTGACATCTGATGGGTTTGCAGTCAGACTTGGACGATTCCATTCATTTTAATGCAGTCAAAAATCGTTCAATCGTTCAAATCGTTCAAATCGTTCAAAACTTTGGTCAAATCGTCCAAATCGTTCAAATCGTTTAATCGTTCAGTCGTTCATCTGACAAATCTGACAAGTCTGACAAATCTGACCGTGTGTACGCTCCATAACTGTCATTTTAATGGCTGTGTTTGAAAATTAACAATTACAAGCTAATTGGTGTTTTATCGATCCCCACCTTATCTATCTCCAAGGTTTGATACATCTCCCCCCATAGTCTGATAATTGGATTACTTAGTATGGAATCATCACAGAATAGATGTTACAGAAAACAACCATATACTTTTATTTTTATCAGTTTCCCATCATATCTTCTTTACATTGACCTTTCCGTTTCTTATTTGAAAATGTGGTATTTGAAACTAAATAGTGTTGCTAAATAACGTTTGTATATTTTAGATGATATACAGATGTGTCCTATACACCTTTCCTTTTTTGCTTTTCCTGCCAAAGTATTCTGTATAATGTAGCAGATTAAAGTAGCACATTTTAAGAAAAATCATAAGGAGTGGCTAAGTCACAGATTCAATGGCATGGCACAGGGCCATATCTTCCATTGGGCTTGTTGGGCAGTTGCCAAAGGCCCAAAGCTTGTAGTGGCGCGCCAACCCGCCCCCCTGCAGCCGCGGCCAGTTGGCAAATTTGTGATATTTTTATAATCCGGCCGCTGGTGCACTGTATTCTGATCTAACCTCCCCCATCCCGGTGACGAGTACTCACCTCAGTCCCAGTTTCACTTCATCCGTCGGCTTCAGACCAGTCAGACAGAGTCTCTCTGCATGTGTGGGAGGTCTGATGGGCATGCAGGAGGGTTTAATTATATTGACCATTTAAATTTTTTTCCCGTCAATGGGTGGGTAGGGGCCCCAGTGCATTGCTTTGCCCAGGGTCCACACTGCTGTTAAGACAATCCTGGCATGGCATACACATCTTTACTGTAGCATTCACAATATAAGTTATGCACAGTAATACATGACACTGAAATGTATAAAAACACATTTGTCACCACACATAAACACATTGCAGACAGAATCTGTTTGACACTTGTGCACTATGTGTGATGTGTAATAACCTGCGGGAGAGCGCATCGTCGGTCGTTCAGACCATACACACTAGACGATATTATTGATACATCGTTCACTTTTATCCTCTAGTGTGTACGCGGCATAAGGAAGGAGAGAGCATGCTTCTGATTGGTGATAGGGGTGGTGAGACCAGAGAATGATTGGCAGCTCTGACATGTACCCACCTCAGTAGGCAGTTATGTTATATTTCAGTATGTTAATGAGGTTGTTGATAATTAGAGTGTGAGAGCAAATAAACACATAGGGGCAAAATTTACTAAGCGGCGGTTTGACGGCGGCTTCTATTCTATTCTAAACCCCGGGGGTTTGGTGGCGGTTTCTATTCTATTCTAAACCCCAGGGGTTTGGTTTTGCAGCAGTTTCTAAATGACAGCCCTGTTCTATTCTATTCTAAAATGTGTTTTGACTGTTGTTTGGCGGCGGTTTTGCGATCTGCTGATTACTAAGGTCAAAACCACTGCAAAACTGCCATCAAAACACATTTTAGAACAGGGCTGTCATTTAGAAACTGCTGCAAAGCCAAACCCCTGTGGTTTAGAATAGAATAGAATCCGCCACCAAACCGCCAGGGTTTAGAATAGAATAGAAACCGCCGCTTAGTAAATTTTGCCCATAGTCTTGAAAAGTGGTGGAGAACATAGTGAGTAATATATATTATATTTTTATAGTAGCAAGATTTGATGTACATTTTAAAATGCAGTGGACAAAACATTACAGTAGCTGTTTTTCACATTTGTATACTAGAACCTATTTCATTCTCTTATGTTTATGGACATAATATAACATGCTTTTCTACCAATCCTATTTTATAAGGTACAGCAAACTCCTGCTGTAACAGTAGCTTGTTTTGTCATTCATTTCATTTCAATACCATTTCATATTCTAAATATAATTTCCCGGTTCCTATATAGAGGTTGCAGATAAATCTTGGGAAACAGAATTTTTCAGCTTTATTAGAGTAGTGCTACAGTATATGTAGAATGCTAAATGAAAGCATCATGCCCTGCATGCAATCAGCTCAGCAGTGACCTTCAGCATCCTGCTAAGACATAAATAGGATGAATAAAATAGCTGCAGCTGATGACATCATATGGTTGATCCGTATCTGTGTGCACAAAGTTACATGAAGGTGAACAGAACAGATTGCGGTTTTGATACCTGTTTTCCTTCTACAGTCTAATGGTGTATACTGCCACTATTTCTTATGTGCTTTCTACATTAGAACATATATGTTCACAATGTACAATTATAATTGCAGATTGTTTATATATTGTATTTGTTGTCTTTAAATCTGCTTTGTTTATACAAAGCTCCTTGAAGAACTACCATAAGATAACTGGAATATATGTTGGACATAAAGTATTAAATGCTGAAATTAATGTCCAAAAAAGTGATGAATGAGACCAATAGATCATCATCTTTATTCAAGTCTATAATGAAATGTACACAAACCCACAGGAGATTGCATAGTGTTAAAATAAGAATCCCCAATAAGTTTCTTGTTCATTCTAGAACCCTGCACTGGCCTCTCAGTGACAGGTGTAGGGTGCTAGAATGAACACTATGGGGTCTATTTACTAAGCAGTGTTAGGACACAGAGTGAAAAGTGATAAGGTGCCAGCCAATCAGCTCCCAACTGTCATTTTTCAAACACAGCCTGTGAGATGGCAGTTGGGAGCTGATTGGCTGGCACCTTATCACTTTTCACTCTGTGTCCTAACACTGCTTAGTAAATAGACCCCTATGGGCCATATTCAATTTGGAGTGAAAAGTCAGTTGCTGGACTTTTCGCCGTCATCTGAGGTGCTGCCGGCGAAAACTCATCACGTGCATCTCCGCGTATCCCCGTATTCAATTCCAAATTGGCGAACCCGGCAAAAACAAAATCGCCAAAAAGTCATGTAGTTTTTGGGAAAATCAGCCTGACACCCCCCCAAAGATGCTCTGACATGGAGAATCACTATGGGTACCTCCGAATAGCCCTGCTAAAGGTATTTGGGGATTTTAAATGGTCTCAAAAGGCACTATTTAGCATCTTTGGGACAGTGGTGAAGAATAGCATTCAGCAAGTTTTTTTGGCCAAAATAAGTAGTCCCATCAAATTTGGGGTGCTTGAAAATGGGTGTAAGCATATGTAAAAATCTCCAAAGTGAAGCATTAAAAGTGCCAAAAACGCAGCTTCAGCAAGCACCTGCAATAAAAAAATAAACCACCCCATACTTGCAGACCCCCCCAAAGGCTATTTCACTAGTTTTTGAAGTTGTACCCCCACTTTTACATTTTTCGCCCACTTTTTGAAAGTGCTTTTTGGGGGTGTCCTTTGTGTTTTTTTCAGCGTTTTTTGACGCAGTTAGCGTCAAGGGGGTGTCCAAAGGGTGCAGGGTGGTTGCCGCAAGTTTTCACCCCAAAACTCCAATTCTGCACTTTTTTCCGCCGGGTATCCATTGGCAAATCTTTTCCGCTGGTTACAAAGCACAAACTTTTCGCACTGGCGAAAAGTCGGCCAAATTGAATACAGGGAAAAGTGGAATCGGTGAAAATGACATCGGCAAAAAAGTTTCACCAAAAATGGCTTTTCGACGCTAATTGAATACGGCCCTAAGTTTCTAAATTTTTCTAGGACTCATGGTAGTTATGGCAAAATATGTGTTTTTAAAGGGCAAACGTATACCCCCACAAAATAGTAAATTAATGACATCACACTGCACGCTTAAATACGGGGGGGGGAAAAAAGAAAAGGACAACGTACATTTATGATAAAAATCAAGTGTTTTGCATGTTCAGGTGCTCAAAAAGGCCTATCGCTCTTGTAACGGGAGCAGCTATAGGTACAGGAGGTAACCGCACTCAATAATGCGTATTGTTCAAAAGTGTTGTAGTACCACAGCGCTTAACCTATAATATGTACTTTCCCTTGTATTAAATTAATTTATGCGATCAATGTCTCGTCATGCAGTAGTATACTTTATTAAAATTTTGACATGAGGTTAAAATGTTGAATCTTGTAATTATTATAGGTTTACTGTATTACTGCATGTTCCCTATTACCAGCCGGCTTCTAGTTGTTTAAATGAATCACCACATGAAAGGACAAGTATAATGTGCCAGATGTAAAACAGAGGGAGGGAGTGTGTGTATGGATCAGTGTGAAAGACAAAGACAGTTGTGAATAGTGCTGAGGGTAAAAGGGATGTTGGGGGAGAAGCAGATGAACACGGAAATGTCCTGGTATAACTGAAAATGTATATGATAATTAGTTGATTCGGTTTACTCTGTTGAGTGACCGTTCAATGGTTATACTTGTCCTGTTAATCCTCCGTTGGTAAAGTAGAAGTCACTGTGTATTAGGGAGCTCCCTATTATAGTCGCCTGCCTAGTCCTTAGATGTTCAACAGCAGTGTGTCTTTTAATGGTGCTGTGTCAGGCCGCCTAAACCTGTCGGTTCTTAACTTTCCTCGCTGGTTGGGCTGTGGCTTTGTAGCGGGGTTTACGGTGGCTCCTCGCTGACACTGTGTTGATGGTTTGTGGCTGTGTCTTCCTGCTCTGCCTCCGTTTGCTGAGTTCACAAATGGTGTCCCAGGTCTGCGGCCGCTCTGGGCTGATGCTGCACTCGTGGCTTGTCTCGGCTGTTTAATCCTACACGGTCTCCGTACTTTTATGCCGGGTTCGCAGATAATGTCCCAGGGAGAGTAAAGTTTAAGTTCGTGGTGCTGATTATAGATGTATCGTGAGCCAACGCGTTTCGGCTTTGTATAGCCTTTTTCAAAGTGTATATGTATATCGATCTCATAAATTCATTTAAAACAAGGGAAAGTACATATTATAGGTTGAGCGCTGTGGTACTACAACACATTTGAACAGTACATTTATTATAAGACTATAAAGTTAAACTAAATAATTTACCAAAATAATGATCGGTAATGAGCTTATCCGTTGATACTGGATCATGGTGTTAAGAGTTTCCTGCTTCACGAGTCTCTGCAATTCATACAATAAAGCTTTTTGTATGGATTTTAATATGTTTTTGTTTTTATTAATGTCTTATCACTACATTGTCTGCGGTAACCATATTTTATGTTTTGGAGAAAACGGGGAAACTAACTCTAGTACCATTTTTTTGCTCATTGATAAATAATTACTGTACCCTGAAATACAGAAATGGATGTAGTGGGAATAAATCCCCTACCCCATATGTCTTTTGCTATCCTCAATGGCACACTCTTCCTGAGGCACTGATGCAGAAGGGAGTGCTTGCTGCGCTAATTGTATAATTCACTGACCAATCACTGTGCACATCTTCCTGCAGCCAGTGATAGGTAGCCGTGGTGTGGCCTGGGAACTGTACTGTAACCATGGAGTAGATGCAGTGAGCGTGACTTTATTTCAAGTTTGAAACAATTTGCGTAAACCAAACAAGTAAACTATGTTCTTTACTTTCTATTATTGTATGTGTGTGCTCTCACCCAGTGGATAAAATGTCATAGTGTCAGTTGTTTTGTACAGGATTTCCTGTTTAAACATTTATTTTACAGTAAATGTTTGAGAACAACTAATTACTGGGTACTGTGTTCTGACCATAAGACACCATTTTTAGGTGTTATTGTTATAATACAGTTCACCTCTAATGATAATGAGTACTAACTTTTGTGTTTCAGAACCTTAAATGGTGGAAAGAACATTGGCAATATTGAAGTGAGCCTGGTGAAGATGGGTGAGATACAGAATGGAGAAGCAGATCATATAGCAACAGACGTGCAAGAGCAAAAGGTAGAAAACCAGTAAGCTCAATGTATAAATGACTTTACAAACTATCCTTTTTTATGGCTATTTAGGATAGCACAGAACTGAAAATGTAACATGTTTTGCTCTGAACAAATATACTACACAGTGTCACAAACCGCATTAACTCTGACACAATCCCCTATAGTGTATAACCTGATCAGTTATGCTTTAAGAGCAAGCTTTTATATACATCTTGCCTGCAAATACTTGTCACAAATTATCTTGCCCTTGGCATTCCAGTTAGGGTGCAGGAGTGGTTTACACATGTTTTGGGTGCCAGTGAGGATTGGCAGGATCTCCCACCAAAAAATCATAGTCTCACGTGTGCATGTGTTCTGACAGAGGAAACTAAGTGGACTCTTTGTAAGCCTCAGCTGCTATATTAACCCGACAAACTAGCTATAGTGTTGCCAGATTTTTCTGTCATGTATCAGTGTCTAGCATTACGTACTGTGCTCCAGATTGATGACAAAAATACAGATGCACTGGCATTAACACTTCCAGTGCTTGCTGATAACTCTCTGGCTTCCCAGTGTACTGAATGTGTGGCATTAGCACTGCCCGTGCTTGCTGCTAACTCTCTGGCCTCCCAGTGTACTGAATGTGTGGCATTAGCAATGCCCGTGCTTGCTGCTAACTCTCTGGCCTCTCAGTGTACTGAATGTCTGGAATTAACTCTGCCCATGCTTGCTGATAACTCTCTAGCTTCCCAAAGTACCAAATGTCTGGCATTAGCAGTGCCCGTGCTTGCTGATAACTCTCTGGCATCTCAGTGTCCTGAATGTCTGGCTTTAACTCTGTCCGTGCTTGCTGATAACTCTCTGGCCTCTCAGTGTCCTGAATGTCTGGCTTTAACTCTGTCCGTGCTTGCTGATAACTCTCTGGCCTCTCAGTGTACTGAATGTCTGGCATTAGCACTGCCCGTGCTTGCTGATAACGCTCTGGCCTCTCAGTGTACTGAATGTCTGGCTTTAACTCTGTCCGTGCTTGCTGATAACTCTCTGGCCTCTCAGTGTACTGAATGTCTGGCTTTAACTCTGTCCGTGCTTGCTGATAACTCTCTGGCCTCTCAGTGTACTGAATGTCTGGCATTAGCACTGCCCATGCTTGCTGATAACTCTCTGGCATCTCAGTGTCCTGAATGTCTTGCTTTAACTCTGTCCGTGCTTGCTGATAACTCTCTGGCCTCCCAGTGTACTGAATGTGTGGCATTAGCACTGCCCGTGCTTGCTGATAACGCTCTTGCCTCTCAGTGTCTTGAATATCTGGCATTAACTCTGCCCGTGCTTGCTGATAACTCTCTGGCCTCTCAGTGTACTGAATGTCTGGCATTAACTCTGCCCGTGCTTGCTGATAACTCTCTGGCCTCTCAGTGTACTGAATGTCTGGCATTAACTCTGCCCGTGCTTGCTGATAACTCTCTGGCCTCTCAGTGTACTGAATGCCTGGCATTAACTCTGCCCGTGCTTGCTGATAACTCACTGGCCTCTCAGTGTTCTGAATGTCTGGCATTAGAACTGCCCGTGCTTGCTGATAACTCTCTGGCCCTCCCAGTGTACTGAATGTGTGGCATTAGCACTGCCCATGCTTGCTGCAAACTCTCTGGTCTCTCAGTGTCCTGAATGCCTGGCATTAACTCTGCCCATGCTTGCTGCTAACTCTCTGGGCTCTCAGTGTACTGAATGTCTGGCATTAACTCTGCCCGTGTTTGCTGATAACTCTCTGGCCTCCCAGTGTACTGAATGTGTGGCATTAGCACTGCCCGTGCTTGCTGCAAACTCTCTGGCCTCTCAGTGTCCTGAATGTGTGGCATTAGCACTTCCAGTGCTTGCTGCTAACTCTCTGGCCTCCCAGTGTACTGAATGTGTGGCATTAACTCTGCCCATGCTTGCTGCTAACTCTCTGCCTCTCAGTGTACTGAATGTCTGGCATTAGCACTTCCAGTGCTTGCTGCTAACTCTCTGGCCTCTCAGTGTACTGAATGTCTGGCATTAGCACTGCCCGTGCTTGCTGATAACTCTCTGGCCTCTCAGTGTACTGAATGTCTGGCATTAGTACTGCACATGCTTGCTGCAAACTCTCTGGCCTCTCAGTGTCCTGAATGCCTGGCATTAACTCTGCCCGTGCTTGCTGATAACTCTCTGGCCTCTCAGTGTTCTGAATGTCTGGCATTAGCACTGCCCGTGCTTGCTGCAAACTCTCTGGCCTCTCAATGTACCGAATGTCTGGCATTAGCACTGCCCGTGCTTGCTGATAACTCACTGGCCTCTCAGTGTACTGAATGTCTGGCATTAACACTGCCCGTGCTTGCTGCAATCTCTCTGGCCTCTCAGTGTACTGAATGTCTGGCATTAGCACTGCCTGTGCTTGCTGCAAACTCTCTGGCCTCTCAGTGTCCTGAATGCCTGGCATTAACTTTGTCCGTGCTTGCTGCTAACTCTCTGGCCTCTCAGTGTACTGAATGTCTGGCATTAACTCTGCCCGTGTTTGCTGCTAACTCTCTGGCCTCTCAATGTACTGAATGTCTGGCATTAACTCTGCCCGTGCTTGCTGATAACTCTCTGACCTCTCGGTGTACTGAATGTATGGCATTAGCACTGCCCGTGCTTCCTGATAACTCTGTGGAGGCGATTCAACTATTTACACATTGCATATGTTTTTAAGGCACCCGATGGAGCAATTTAATTGTTGCTCCATTTAAGTACAATTGCCGCCAGTGACTGCCTGTCTGTTTGGTGCGAGCAAATATGTGGTATAGACCCATGGTTAGGGCCACCTAACCATGACTTTAGAGGGGTTTAGCCAATTTACATGACTAAACCCGGCCTAATAAGGTTTGAAGACAGCAATAATGGGTGCCCAGAATAATTGAATTGCAACACTGGGCGCCCATTAATTATTGCCGCCCACAACAATTGAATCGCTCCATTTTGCTTCCCAGTGTACTGAATGTCTGTCATTAACACTGCCCGTGTTTGCTGATAACTCTGTGGGGGCGATTCAATTGTTTATAGAGTTGCTATTTTTTATGGAGCCCCATGGAGCAATTCAATTGCTAGCGCACCCTAACTAGGACTTTAGATGGTTTTAGCCGTTTTTACATGGCTAAACCCAGTCTAATAGGGCGTGATGACCGTGATAATTAATGGGCGTCTAGAACAATTGAATTGCAGCACTGAACACCCATTAATTATTGCTGTCCACACAACAATTTAATCACCCCCTTTTGCTTCCCTGTGTACTAAATGTCTGGAATTAACTTTGCCTGTGCTTGCTGCTGACTCTTTGGCTTCCCGGTGTACTGAATGTCTGGCATTAACTCTAAAGCAGATCATAAGTAATAAAGTATGTAGGGCACTAATCAAATAAAATGTACATTTTAATGAAGCAACACATATTCAACACACATGTAATAAATAATTAAAGATATCATGGCTAGAAAATCAAAAACCATCTGGAGGTATACATTAAAGTAGAAATAAATATGTGAAAGATAAAGACAGAAATAAAAAAAAAGTTTAAATAGAATCAGCAAGCACCACAACAATAATATGATGCTACCTGTACAAATTGGCTCAACTCCTAAATAGCACCAGTCAATGCTGCTTGGCAACACAACATCAGAAGAGGAGTCTGGTTTGAGATGTTTGTAGCTTATAAGTATCAGATTGTAGCTCCATTTGAGAGGAATAATAAGTATCCTTTTTTGAAAGATATATTGTTGACAAGAGAGTCTCAAACAAAGTTCCCAGGAGAAATCAGTATATTCAGTATACTGCTGTATGCTGTATGTAGCAGTCCCAATCGAGGGTATAAGCTATAAGTGAATCCAGATGGAAAACTTATAATAAAGAGGCTGTGGAGTTTCAAGTGTGGGTTGCCGGATCAGTTTAAACAACATGCATGTGTAGTGAGTAAATTGTCGCACTCAAAATTTGGACCCCAATGGTATCCCTTGTATAAGTCATGGTGCTGCGTGGTGAATGTAACAAAGCCAGCAGTAGTATTTACCAGTTGCCGTGTTTCTTTCAAATGGAGCAGGGAACCACATTAAGAGGGAACGGCAGCCCATAAAACCTGTAGCCTCTCCACAGGTGGGCACTCTCGTTATGCATTTCTCCGCCTCAGGCCCATCGGCGGTTTCCTCAGACGATGTGCCTCCAAGACCCGGCAGCCGCTATAAGTACTGGTCTGCCGTCAATTAGTAACAGGTGTTTTCTCCGTCTCTATATTGCGCATGCGCATTCTCATATGCGTTGCCGGCCTCGTTTCGGGTAGACATAGTGTCAGGACAAAAACAACACTGTATTCAAAGGCTACTTTAGTGAGATTGCCAATGATTATGATCACTTAGTCTCATATATACTATCACTTTGTTATAGCAATTACATTGTGGAGTAAACATTGTAATCATTACAACAGAGACCAGACTTTTTGGTGGTGCATTACTGACATAATAAACTACCTACAGTTAAAAAACATTTAGCATATATAGAAGAAAAACAGGGAAAAACGTGTATCAATCTATGGTATAGCCCGATGTCAATATAATATAACACATTTCTTCACTTCATCATTGGGTATAAATCATAGAACTAAAGCCAATAAGACTTTGTATTTTATTTTAATTAATATCATTAGAGTTTATTTTTTATTATAATTTCATATGTACAGTATAGATATAAATATATATCACCCCAGGGTGTTAGTGGACATACTAGAACCACTCTAGACCATGTCATCGTTCAAAACCACACCGCATTTTTTTTCATAGATATGTCTTTTTTTTTTTTTTTTTTTTGGTATAGTAATAAGCTGCTTTGTATCTTAGTCTTTAGTTTTTTATAGGTAGTAATTTTTAATTTTCATGGAAATATGTACATTCGCCTACCCTGTACACAAATAGCTTAAAAAACGTGTGTAACCCACAAATGTACATTGGCATACGGTCTATAATCATACCTTTCAAATATTGTATAAATAATTAGATATGATATTTGGCTGCAGAATGAATCAGCCCATATCATAATCTATGCAGCATATATAACAAACACTATTTGATAAATCTATTTGAACCTTAACTTAATCTCTATTCCTATCCTAATCTATATTTTAATTTTGTAGAAATAGAGCAGGAATTGAAATAGCCCTCTGGATGTAAATCCTAGGGCTGTTTCGCTAAATATATAAAATGAATAGTAATTTTTTGGTTACTATATATTTCAATTCATATGAGATATTACATATAGAGAGAGATAGTGGTAAAAAAAAACACAACATCAATGGGGGACAGGAGGAACCAAAGAAAAGGGAAAAGGGTTACAGTATGTACTAACATGTATATATAGATATCAGAGGATATGCTCACATAACTGTAGAGCTTGATACGTGTTATGATGCGGTCACGGAAGATACGTAGCAAAAATCCATTGGATTTCCTGGAAAAACACAGCCACCGGAGAACCACTGATCTTCTAAAGAATTTTACAGAAGATAAGGATTTCTCTGAGCGAGACTTTAAAGTCAATAAAAATATAGAAGTGTTCGAACAATCCTTGATCCAACAAAAGGAAAACAAATTGAGGAGGGAATTGTTTAGTCTTTCATATACAGTAGAGACAGCCCTCGGGAACAAACCAGGAGGTGGACACAGTGATATATCAGTCCAGATTTTAAAATAATAAGAGGGGAAACTTTGTGAAAACTAGTGTCAATAATTTTTCACATAGGAGGAATAGCTGGAGAGGGCAGGATATGCCCTTGTAGAGATATACTCATACAAATAGAATCAAACCACTCAGTCACTATGACAGACATTACAGCCAATACAATACACCTGTTGGGAGAAGTGATCTGAGATCACTATCTAAACAGGGCATACACAGTCCTCTAGAAAGCAAATCTTTTTTGGGGGATGGCCACAGATTTCGGGACCATCCCAAGGGGAACCCATCACACAACTGGGCCCTAAAAAGAGGAAGAGAAATGGAAGGAGAGGAACCAGAGGAGGGAGATCAAAATCCAAACAAAAACATACGTATAAATTAGGGGACAAATAAGTTTATAATTTATCATCCAAAACACTCAGTGATGCTGATTTAAAACTTTTGAGTAAAGGGATGAATTTTGCCCCCACTTCAAAACCTAACATGTTTAACCTTTTTGTTGACCTTAATCGCTATGTCCGTACCCTGAGTAGGAAAAGATTTTTTGCCATTAAAGGTATGAAAAAATAAAATCTGGAAAGCTCCCCCATCGATTTGGATCAGAATGATGGGGAAGCCCTAGACACTTTGGAATCATTGGGCACCGAATCCAGTTCCCAGGGTGGGAGTCCTAAGTATCTACAAGTGTTTGATATCAATGACAATGATCCTAAGAGTATTAGGAAATTTAAACAGGAATCAGATTTCTACCCTCTACAATACAGAGGCCCAAATATTGAGAGTTTCTACCAGTCGACTCTGGAGGACTTTAGAACCCTCTGTGAGAAGGCGGACAATGAACAGTTGAGGGTCAATCTTTCCAGGGAAAAATGACGAGTGATGAAGGCCCTTAGGGAGGATCCCGACATCACCATAAAGCCGGCTGATAAGGGTGGTGGGATTGTCATACTAAACACAGCGGATTATATCCTAGAAGCCCACAGGCAATTGTTTAATATATCACAATATGCTGTGCTTGGTTGCGACCCCACTGTCTCCATTCAGAACAAGATGAGGGATTTGTTGGGTAATGCATTTAGTGATGGGGTGATTGACAAAGACACTTTTATGATTTTGTTTACTGCACATCCCTTAGTACCCACTTTTTACTTTCTTCCAAAGATTCACAAGACACTACACTCCCCACCTGGTTGACCTATCATTTTGGGTGTTGGGTCACTAACTAATAATTTGTCTTATTTTGTTGACACATTTTTGCAAGTTCACTTCCAAACACAACGGTCATATATAAAAGATACAACACAATTTCTGCATCTTATCAAGGGCATAAAATAAAAAAGTAGCTACGTATTTGCCACATGTAGAATCCCTCTATTCCAACACCCCACATGAGGTTGGAATTAAAGCAGTGGAGTACTATCTTAAGAATGATTCAAATATTACAGAAGCACTTTGCAATTTCGTTCTTTCATGTATACACTTTATTTTAAAACACAATTATTTCACTTTTGACTCATGGTTTTATTTACAACGGTTGGGGACTGACATGAGAACCAGTTTTGCCCCAAGTTTCACCAACCTTTACATGGGCCGATTTGAGGAACAACATGTGTGGAACCGGGAACTCGGGGCGAACCTGGATCTCTAAGGCAGATATATAGGCGATTTATTTTTTATTTGGGATGGCGATCAGGATTCACTTCAATTATTTTTAGATTACTTTAATCACAATTCTTTTGGTTTGAAGTTTACTAACACTATTAGTTCCACCTCCATCAACTATCTAGACATTACACTGAACATAGGAGCAGATGGTGACGTCGTGACCAATACCTATATCAGAGTAGATACTTAAATTACAAAAGTGACCATTTAAAAGTTTGGAAGGAAAACATTCCTAAGGGCAATACCTTCATATTAAAAGGAATTGCTCTAAACCTGAGGAATTCGAGAAACAAGCTATGGCCCTCTACATCTCCTTTTCAGAGCAAGGATATCCTAAAAATCATCTTGATAGAGCACTCAGAGATGTAAGCGAGTTGGATAGAGAAAACATGCTGCAGAGTAGGAAAGCTAAAGATGAGAATAATGATAGAACTTTGACATTTGTTACCACCTGTAACTCATATGCTAAGGATAATTAATAAAAATCTTCCACTACTAAAACTGGATGCACACATAGGCCCTGATTCAGAGCTGGACGCTCTGACAGAGCGCGCACTCTGAATCAGGGCCATCCTTCTTGTTTTTCAGAGCGGCCTCCTGGCCGCTCGCATAGCTTTGGGTGACCACCCACAGCTATAGCGAGCTGCCAGGTAGATGGTCAAGACCATCGCGACCATCGGGCTTGTGACGAGACCCTTGTGGTAGGGTCTCGTTGCCGCAAGCCCAAGAGTGCTTTCGGCTCTAACAGAACCGAAAGCACTCTCACTGACATCACTTGTTCCCATGGGAATGCCTCCATCTGGGCAGCCACGCCCCCAGACCGCCCACCAAAGGGTCGTGCTGTCACTCAACATCGACAGCATGCCCCCTTTGATATGAGACCCGGAGCGACGGATTGCCCGTCGCTATCCGGGTCGTGTGCATGCGCACGATGGAGCCGGCTCCATCATGCGCACTGGGCCACCATCGGCCTGCTTGCGAGCGCATAGCGCTCGTGAGCGGGTCTGAATCAGGCCCATAGGCCCTTCCATTTTACCTAGTAAGGCAGTGATTTTCAAGAAATCAGACAACTTAAAAAATAAACTAGCTCCAAGTCACTTTAAAAGAACTGACACTAAACAAATTAATACTCTAAATTGTCTTCCCCCGAAACCTCTAGGCTTCCATAGATGTGGTGGCAGTAACTGCACCACATGTAAACAACAAATTTTATGTTGTTTGTTTCTAAGGAAACCTTTTTGATCAAGGATTTCTTGAATTGTAGGTCAACTTATGTCATCTACATAGTGGAATGTGGTTGCGGCCTACAATATGTAGGCCGCACAGCAAGAGCTTTACATACCAGGTTTATGGAGCATAGGAGAAACTTCAAGAAAGTAAGAACACATCCACTTTCTAAACACGTGACCATCTGTCAGGGGGAAGGGCTTAACAATATCACAGTAAAAGCTATAGATCATGTTAAACCAACCAAGAGAGGAGATGACAGGTACAACGTTCTATGTAAACATGAGGCATACTGGATCTTTCGACTTAAAATTATGATTCCACAGGGTCTGAACGACACGGTGGAACTCAACAACATAGGCTAGTTTTATCTGTATTCTTGCAGTAGGTTGACCTACGGTGTCCAGTATTCTCCCACTAGGTATATAGTAAGTTTTCCGGTGGCTGTGTTTTTCCAGGAAATCCAATGGATTTTTGCCACATATCTTCCGTGACTGCATCATAACATTTATCAAGCTATACATTTATGTGAGCATATCCTCTGATATGTATATATACATGTTAGTAGATGGCCCTTTTTCCTTTTCTTTGGTTCGTCCTGTTCCCCATTGGTGTTGTGTTTTTTTTACCACTATCTCTCTCTATATTTAATATCTCATATGAATTGAAATATGTAGTAACCAGAAAATTACTATTCAATTTATATATTTAGCGAAACAACCCTAGGGTTTACATCCAGAGGGCTATTTCAATTCCTGCTCTATTTCTACAAAATTAAAATGTAGATTAGGATAGGAATAGAGATTAAGTTAAGGTTCAAATAGATTTATCAAATAGTGTTTGTTATATATGCTGCATAGATTATGATATGGGCTGATTCATTCTGCGGCCAAATATCATATCTAATTATTTATACAATATTTGAAAGGTATGATTATAGACCGTATGCCAATGTACATTTGTGGGTTACACACGTATTCAAGCTATTTGTGTAAAGGGTAGGCGAATGTACATATTTATATTTATATGAAAATTAAAAATTACTACCTATAAAAAGTTAAAGACTAAGATATAAAGCAGCTTATTACTATACCAAAAAAATATATATACATATCTATGAAAACAAATGTGGTGTGGTTTTGAACGATGACATGGTCTAGAATGGTTCTAGTATGTCCACTAACACCCTGAGGTGATATATATTTATATCTATACTGCAAATATGAAATTATAATAAAAAATAAACTAATGATATTAATTAAAATAAAATACAAAGTCTTATTGCCTTTAGTCCTATGATTGATACCCAATGATGAAGTAAAAAAATTCATTACATTATATTGACATCGGGCTATACCATAGATTGATACACATTTTTCCTGTTTTTTTTCTATATATGCAAAATGTTTTTTTAACTATAGGTAGTTTATTATGTCAGCAATGCACCACCAAAAAGTCTGGTCTCTGTTGTAATGATTACAATGTTTACTCCACAAACTCCACAAACTAATTGCTATAACAAAGTGACAGTATATATGAGACTAAGTGATCATAATCATTGGCAATCTCACTAAAGTAGCCTTTGAATACAGTGTTGTTTTTGTCCTGACACTATGTATACCCGGAACGAGGCCGGCAACGCATATGAGAATGCGTATGCGCAATATAGAGCCGGACAAAACACCTGTTACTAATTGACGGCAGACCAGTACTTATAGCGGCTGCCGGGTCTTGGAGGCACATCATCTGAGGAAACCGCCGATGGGCTTGAGGCGGAGAAACGCGTAACGAGAGTGCCCACCTGTGGAGAGGCTACAGGTTTTATGGGCTGCCGTTCCCTCTGAATGTGGTTCCCTGCTCCATTTGAAAGAAACACGGCGACTGGTAAATACTAATGCTGGCTTTGTTACATTCACCACGCAGCACCGTGACTGATACAAGGGATACCATTGGGGTCCAAATTTTGAATGTGACGATTTACTCACTACACATGCATGTTGTTTAAACTGATCCGGCAACCCACACTTGAAACTCCACAGCCTCTTTATTATAAGTTTTCCATCTGGATTCACTTATAGCTTATGCCATCAATTGGGACTGCTACATACAGCATACAGCAGTATACTGAATATACTGATTTCTCCTGGGAACTTTGTTTGAGACTCTTTTTTGTCAACAATATGTCTTTCAAAAAAGGATACTTATTATTCCTCTCAAATGGAGCTACAATCTGATACTTATAAGCTACAAAAATCTCAAACCAGACTCCTCTTCTGATGTTGTGTTGCCAAGCAGCATTGACTGGTGCTATTTAGGAGTTGAGACAATTTGTACAGGTAGCATCATATTATTGTTGTGGTGCTTGCTGATTCTATTTAAAAAAATCTGTTTTTATTTCTCTTTTTATGTATACCTCCAGATGTTTTTTGATTTTCTAGCCATGATATCTTTAATTATTTATTACATGTGTGTTGAATATGTGTTGCTTCATTAAAATATACCTTTTATTTGATTAGCATCCTACATACTTTTTTACTTGTTCTTTATCTGCTTTGGGGATCATCCAGTTTTCCCTATTTGTGGAGTGCTGGCTGTCAATTAGGTGGAGCCTATTTTTAAGAGACGGACCATTGATATCCTTTAGGTATTAGCGCTTGGGGTTTTCTTGGCATTATCTCTGCGTGTGCTTGCTGATAACTCTCTGACTTCCTTGTGTACTCAATATCTGCCATTAACTCTGACCATGCATGTTAATAACTCTCAGACTTCCCAGACTACTCAATTTCAGGCATTACTGTTCTTATTGAAAAAACTTAGCTTTGATGTATTCTAAAATATGGTAATTGATCAAGTCTGTAACAGGGGTGTTGCAGCCCAGGGGGTGAGGCTGAGGGGGAGGCACAGTCACTACCCTGATGGCATACCGCCACACAGTTTTACCTTGTGGGGTTTATGGAAAGGCATCCCAAAGAAAGCTGTAGGTTGTGTTCCTAGGACACACTTGGTGGCCACCTTCCTGCTCCCCCACAGCTGCCCCAGTGCTTGCTGTATGTTGTCATAATGTCACAAGTGCTAAGGGTAGGGAGTGCTGGACCACGATGCACAGTTCACCTGCTATGAGACTGGTAGTGACTCTAATCACAGTTGTACCCCTTTTACACTGACTTAAAAACCTGGGTTGATGCAGGTGAATGCGCATCAACCTGGGATTTTTGTCAGTGTAAATGGATCCACCTGGGACCCGGGGTTACAACTCTGGTAGCTTGAATGGTTGGTCATGGGCCGTTCCCGTGTCACCCTGCAGTGTAAACGGCGTGATCTAGGTCCCGATGACCCGGATTGTGCTGCATGCTGCCTGACTGGCCGGCTTCAGTGGCGCTTGGAGATGACATCTCCAAGCGTCCACTGCAACCAGGGCAAGTCCGACTAGCGCTCCCCACCCGCCCTCTCTGCCTCTGGACCGCTGAGTAGTGTGAGGTAAGGGGGAGGGGAGGGACGGGGATGGGGAGTATGACAGGGGGACACATTAAGTAGACCTAAACACACACAATAATGTATATAATAAAATCCATGTATTTAATCATTATAAACAGGTGGCTATTTGCTGCCTACAACAACTTAAGGCTGCCAGTTTGTGGCATGAACAAATATGTGAAGATATTGTAGTCTATAAATTCACTATGTGATAAGCATTATTAGTCATTGCATACATCTGTGAGTGAATATAATAGCTGCATCCATGGTGTGCAGGCCACAGGTGCTCTGTGAAACATTAGCATCTCGAGGCAGGAAATACATTAATGAACCGCGCCCCCCCCATCCATATGTCCTTTGCACAAAATGACCATCGAGAGCAGTAAGACACTAATAATTGTTTTCTTTTCTGAGTCCACTTAAACAACTGATGCTGTGTGCTAGGTTTTCTTACATTTTATGAGCTTAAGCTCTGTTAGTACTATGGACAGATAACTAGGACATACTGTAGAGTTTGATTTTGGGTTATTTTAGTGTAAAGGCCCCCTATACACGGTGCGATAAATCAGCCGATCCGACCGATTGGTACGATTTGGCAGCTATTTTGTACCGTGTATGGGCATGATATCGGATAGTGCGCGCACCAGTGAGGTCGTGCATCACACCCCCAGATCTTACTGCAGTCGATCTGGGGATGTGATGTGTGATCCCATGCCACGCTATGCGGGTGGGGGAGGGGGGAGCCAGCATATTGGGCAGTCAGCCACCCGATCGCACCATTTGTTGGGACTGCCTGATATGTCGGACGTTGGATCCCCCGTCGCGTCGCAAGGTGCATATTGCACCGTGTTTGGCCAGCTTTAGTCTAAGATGAAAGCTAGTTTTAGAGTTAGGCTAATTTAGGACTGATTAAGAGTTTAAATTAGGCCATTCGATTAGGGTTTAATTCAGTATTGTTTTTTAATTCTTTAGATTAGGGTTTAATTCAGTATAGTTTTATAATTCTACATTAATTTTATTCATAAATGAAGAAATAAAAAAAATTATTTGAAACAAGGGGTCTGTAGGGGTATCGGTATGAAATACCGCCGGCCACGGTTCGATTCCCGGCAGAGCCTGGCCGACATCAGCAGAGTTCCCGGCAGCGGAAGCCTGACAGCGCTGGAAATGCCAATCGTGGATAGGTAAATATTCTCTAACCTACCTAGCCCCCTAACCCTCCTTAGGGGTGCCTAACCCTAATCGCCCCTCTAAGTGCCTAACCTAACCCCCCCCTTCCCCGCTGCCTAAACCTAAATCCCCCGGGGGGGTGCCTAACCCTAAGTCCCCCCCCAGGGATGCCTAACCCTAACACTCCTTCCCCCTAGCCTAACCCTCCCGAGGGGGTGCCTAACCCTAATTCCCCCCCGGGTGGCCTAAACCTAACCCTCCCCCCCCCGCGGCTGTCCGCTTGCATCGGGGAAATGTCAGGCGTCTACATCTAGTCGCCCGGCATTTCATCCCTCGCCAGGATATGACAGTCGGGAAGCCGGCTGCCGGTATCAACCAATCAGCTTTCAAGTAGCATTTATCAAGTACAGTCTATAAAATAATAGGTAGGAGCTGATTGGTTGCTTTGGGCAAGTTCTCCACTGGTTCACTTCTCCATGCTTTTCACTGCTTGATACATAAACCCCTTGATGGGTTAGATTCCAAAGTATAAATCCATTGTGGCCAGATGTTTTCATGCTTGGAAGACTTATATCAGCACTTATAGATTAATTTATGTGGCCGAATGCTGCTTCTGGAGTGAAGTGAAGCTTCCTACTAGCCCATACTCTGGACAAGTATTTATTTGTTTCTGAAATAATTTCTATGATTTCTTCCTGCTTCCAGAACTAGTTAAAATTATTAAAAAGGGCATTTAGATGGGTCTAATGGCATAAATATATTTTAAAATTTAGTCTTGAAAACACACTTTGGGGTCTGGGAGTGCTTTAAAATGTTAAACTTGTTCTAGATTTTAAAGCTTCCAGTTGACTTAATATTTAAAACAACTGTAAAGGAGATGGAATAAAAAATCACTCATGTGTAGGTGATATTTTATTTGGGGAGCCTAAAAGGTCTGTGCCTTGTAAGTTTTATTAAGTTCAGTATCTATACATAGTATAAAATAAAGTGCCTGGTAGGTGCCTGCATGTTTGTTCAGGTTAATCTCAAGAACCACAGGACGGGTTTGATGCAGTTGTCACTATTCTATAGAACATTTGTCGAGGAAGATTTAGGTGTTAGAAACATTTAATGCATGACATGGAAACCGAGCAGTAACAATTTTAGTGAAGCAAGTAGTAAGTCAATGAAAAAACAGATGTCCAAGAGCTTTCTTGGTTTACGCTGCCTAAACCGTTAAAGATATATTCACAAAGATTGACTTTATTTTATACCCTGTAG
Source organism: Taudactylus pleione (assembly GCA_031769625.1). NCBI lineage: Eukaryota > Metazoa > Chordata > Amphibia > Anura > Myobatrachidae > Taudactylus > Taudactylus pleione. The sequence goes on from JAUIMM010000387.1 coordinate 2,247,979, forward strand.
AGATTGATATGTATTATCTGGTTTCTCCAGAAAAATTAATGTAAGCCCTGTTACTGATATAAAATTTAAGTTTTTCTCTTTTTTACCTTTCCTATTTCATTTGTGTAACATGATTCTTTCATTTCAAACAAGTCCAATTCCCAGTAAGAGTCTGCTTTGGCATGACAATAAATAACGCACAGGGATAGACACTTTACTTGGCTGGAGTTGACCAACTTTACTTGGCCCTTTTGCGTGTCACGTCAAAACTAAATCTTTCTAACGGTGCATACACACGTAAAGATTTTCTGTCCAACCATCCTACTAGTTGATTGTTTGGAATGAAAATCTGGTAAGGTATGAAAGTAAATGACAATCAGTAATTTGCTCCCACACACACCGGAAAATGGACAAATTTTCATCTGTTTTCTGGCATTTAGGAGCAAATTGCTGATTATCATTTACTCCCATATGTTACCAGATTTTCATTCCAACCAATCAACTAGTTGGATGGTTGGACAGAAAATCTTTACGTGTGTACCCAGCCTTAGTCTTTAAGTCGTCTACAGGGCAATCTTATAAGACTTCAGTTAAAAAAGACTATCGCCTTAAATTCAAAATTGTTCCTGTGCGAAGCTGGGGCTGGTCGCTAGTAGCTTGTATAACTTTCCAGTGGTTCCACTATAGAGCCACTACTCTTCTGCTCAGTTTCACAAGTGCTCACATCACCAACAATTAAATGACACTGAATTGTTAAATATACATAAAATGATACAATCAACCACATTGAAGACTTTGATGCAAAGCCATGATTTCAACAGTGACCACCTAAGGTCAAACATTCCAGAGAAGATAAGTGGAAAAAATGTAGAGAAAACTTAGAGAAACCTTGATGAATGGATGATGAAAAAAATATGAAAATGCAAGAAAACAAATAAAAAAACCAACTTTTTCAAAAAAGATGTACGCAAAATCTAGGAAGTTACACCATAACAGTACAGCTTAGGCTATAAACGTAGAAGTGTTCATATGATAATTCATTGTAGAAAGACACTAAGTGAGTTATACTCATTAAGGGGTCTGTTTACTAAGCTGTGTTAGGAGATAAAGTGAACAGTGATAATTACCAGCCAATCAGCTCCTAACTGCCATGTCACAGGCTGTGTTTGAAAAATGTCAGTTAGGAGCTGATTGGCTGGTACCTTATCACCGTTCAGTTTATCTCCTAACACAGCTTAGTAAATAGACCCCTAAGTCCTTTTCGTGCTACCGTGTCCAAGTAGTGAATCCACCGTGCTTCTTTTTTTAGAAGCATAGTATCACGATCACCTCCTCTTTTCGGGGAGGGACCCAGTCGATGATCATGTATTTGAGAGTAGACAGTTGGTGCCCTTCCTTTATGGTACCATCTGCTCTCTGAAGGTCCTAATGGTTCTACCAACATACATAAGCCCACACGGGCAAGTCAAATAATAGATCACATGATCTGTTAAGCAGGTGAGTCGGTGTCTGAGATGAATCTTCTTCCCACTTTGTGGATGAAAGAAGTGATTTCCTTGGACAAGGGCCTGGCATGTCATACATCCAAGGCATTTAAAGCACCCTTTGGTCTTTGGAAGCCAAAGATCACCCCTGCTTCTTCCAGGAATCATATTGGAGCTGAATAGTTAATCCTAAAGGTTCTGCCATATTTAATGCTCAGCAACGGGGGCTTTGTGCCTAGTTTCTTAAATGTTGTGTCAGTGTTGATGAGGCTCCAGTTTATTCTTATTGACTTTTGCACTGCACCCAGGTTGGTGTCACATCTGGTTCCGAGGATAAGCCTATCCCTGTTATCTGCTTCCGCCGTTCTAGTCTAGTTACTTGAAAAAATATTTCTAGCCCTGGTGAGGCCATTGTTGACCAAAGATAATTTCTATCCACGGGAAGTAAAAAGTTGTAACTCAGCCTGTTTGTTGTCTGAGTTATTTCTCAGCACCTGTAACAATTGGAATACTGATAGATTCGATTTTAACGCATCTGGATGATAACTTGTGAACCACAGGATAGTGTTCCGATCCATTGGTTTACCAAAGAGGGTGTACCCCAACCTCAGTCCAACTCTGAAAACTGTAACATCCAAAAAATGAATCCACGACAAGTCAGCCGTCATGGCATGGCATGACAATGTTCATGGCATTCAACTGTTCAACCATTCAAAAAAATGCATGCTTATCTCCCCTCCACACCAGAAACACATCGTCAATGTGCCTCTTATAGTATATGATGTTATCAGAAAATTTATTGAGAATTTACTCACGCTCATAATGATGCCAACTTGGAAGGTCTCACAGCAGACCAAACTGTCACGCTTCATGGATTGATGTGAATAAAAACCATTCTACATTTATCAAAACCCTAGTAAGTGCACTCTTTTCTGGATATTTTTTCATTTTTATATATATATATATATATATATATATAAGGATCCAATCGGTCCGGCACTCCCGTATCCCATAGTATATGATGGCCTGCGTGCCCTCCTCAAAGTAAAACGATAAAGTGCAAAGAGAATGGGTGGCACTGCAGGACTTTCACCATAAGCAAAGTTTAATGCCAACATTTCAAGGCTTCACGCCCCTTTGTCAAGGTATGTAACCTTGACAAAGGGGCGTGAAGCCCTGAAACGTTGGCATTAAACTTTGCTTATGGTGAAAGTCCTGCAGTGCCGCCCATTCTCTTTGCACTTTATATATATTTATTTTTTATTACTTGCGATGGTATCTGATCGCTGATTGTGGTACGCATATTCATTGAACGAGTTTTATGTCCGCTGTCTGCAATAAAATCTGTTTTACAGTTTCATGCACTATGTGGCGCCCCTTCTTTCTTGCTCTCAATTCCAGATAAACCAATACCCGCTTGGATCCGGGTTTTAACGTGGGGAAGACGCCGGCCTGTGTGGTACCTGTGGCCTGTGCTATATCTGGCGTCTGTGACACAGATTTACTTTGTTCCAAATATCCATTTATTTATTGGATTCTAAAAAACTTTTCACAGTACTATATGTGTTTATGCATTGATTGATTGATTGATTTGCGCACTGAATTTACTGTATATATATATATATATATATATATATATATATGCGAAGAGAGAGGCGGCATTCAGAGACTTTCTAATGAACAGTGAACCCTATGCCAGGGTGGTTTATTGGTCAACGTTTCGGGGACCAAATCCCCTTCCTCAGGACAACAACAATAACAGAGCATATGTGAATAACAGTGTTAAATAGACAACCCAAGTGTCACTCACCTTTTTCTCCCAATGAAAAATGCTACAGACAACACTGTCTCAATGGTGCTGGCTGCAGGATGCCATTCCAGACACCCAGCCAGAAACAGGGACCGTAGGGTAGCGATGGTGCTGCCCACAGAGCCCTGTGCTCTGTGCGGTTGCACTGGCCGCACACCCCTAGCTACCGCCCTGCATTTTGAATAAATTGAAATGATTACATAGTTTGGTATAGAAAGTAATAGAGGAAATAGGCTGTTCTTGGGTCTTTGAAATGCAACTAACTCCATATAGGCCTTTTATATTTCTCTAAATTAGATATGGTAATTTAGATTTTTAGAAATCAACATGAATGTGAATGGGGATGCAGTCAGGAAGCCGAATTTCGAAATGCTGACTGCCGGCTTCCCGACTATCTTATTCCAGCAGGGGTCTAATGACAGGCGTTGATTCCATATGGGGATGCAGCCAAGAAGCCGACGGGTCTAAATGCTGACCGCCGGCTTTCTGACTGTCTAATCCCGGAAGGGGTCTAATGACAGGCATCGAGATCCCAATGCCTGTCATTTTACCTATGTCGGGAGCCCGACGCCCGGCATACCGATTGAAGGTAAGCCGGGCACCGGGTGTGGACAGCCGCTGGGAGGGTTAGGCACTCCCCCAGGAGGGTTAGGGTCAGGCTAGGGGAAGGGGGGATTAGGGTTAGGCACCCCCGGGGGGAGGTTAGGGTTAGGCACCTCCCCGGGAGGGTTAGGTTCAGGCAGCGGGGAAGGGGGGGTTAGGTTAGTTAGTACTTACCTTTAGAGCAGTCGCGAGCTTCACTGGTGCCGGGGTATTTCATACCGATTCCTATGTATGTACCTGAGTCTATTCTAGCATTGTACTAATGATGATTCCCTCAATGTTGCACAATTACACTACTGATGGACCACCATTAGCCCAAATAACTTACCAATATGCTTAAATAAAGCAGAGTTGGACTGGCACCCTTTGGATCCCACTGCCTCCTTTAGGGGTCAGGTTCTAGACTGGGTACTTGAGTTATACATTGTTACTCTATAAGAGGGTCAGTTATCTGGTGAAGCAAGACTATTGATGAACATGGGTGCCTAGTTTGCTTCTATAGAAACTACACCAAGATTTGCCCTCCTGCCAGTCAATGTGGGGGGTTACGACACAACCCTGTCCCCTCCTCTGCTTGGCTGTGGGCTTTAATATAATGAACACAGGGCCCAATTCAGACCTGCTCGCTAGGCTGTGTTCGCATGTAGCCTGCAATCTGTACATGTGTAACAAGATGCATGCGCTATCGCCCCTTGTACACAGACGCCTCACTTGAATGAGTGACAGGACGAGCCATTTGTGGGTGGTGACAGGAGTTGGTCGATGGAAACGGGGGTGTGGTGGTGTGAACGCAGGCGTGTCTGTGCGTCTTAACGTTGTTTTCAGAGGCGTGCATAATTAAGATGGAGCCTCATAATACACATCACATGGCTGGAATATACATTGAAGCACTCGCAGTGCTTACAGTAGGATATGGTCAGCCACAAGTGCTGCGTATGGGTCTGATGTTACCAATTGTTGAATACACTTCCTGGAGATGACGTGTATTACTAATGGAAAGTGGGCATCTTAAGACAGGCTGGTGGGTGTCTAAATACACACCGCAATCGCTCGGCAAGACATAGTGGGCGTGCTAATGTCTTGCCATGCGATCGCGGGATTTGCATACTTTGGCAGCTGACGGCTGCGTTCAAACGCATTTATCGAGCGGGTCTGAATCGGGCCCACAGTTCCTGCCAGAAATTGGAATGACAATGTAGCTAAGCTGAGAGCTTAGACATACTTGCCTATTTTTGAAAAAGCACTTCAGGGAGGTTGTGAAAGTAACACCTATGAGTTTACGTTACAGTGGGTGTGTACTGCTACATCTGAGAGATGTGCCATAAATTATGTAAATTAGCACCAAAGCTGTTAGAAAGATATACTTGTTGATGAAAACACACTGACACTTTTACAGAAAATGCATGTAGCCATAGGGATCATACTAATGAACCCATTTAATGTATAGATATCTGTGTATATATATATATATATATATATAAAAAACAAAAAACAAAAAGGTGAGAGAACAAGCGCCTTATGGTGTAGTAATTGATGGGAATTAATTGTATAAATAGTAAGATAATCAAATGTGCGTACCCCAAATGTTGTAAGAACAGTCACGTAATCAGTATCTTTTAGACTTCATTCAATAGATCAGTGTTGCTGATGTCCTAAATCCAGTTTTGTTTGGACAACTCAGATAAGCTTTTCAAAAACTTTTTAAATGTAATTATATTGTTTGTGTGTTATTTGTTCTATATTAAACTCAAAAAATTACTACACTATGAGAGTGTTTTTCTCTCTTTCTCTTTGGTTGAGCCCCATGTCCAAAGGATCTATTGAATGAAGTCTAAAAGATACTGATTACGTGACTGTTCTTACAACATTTGGGGTACGCACATTTGATTACCTTACTATTTATACAATTAATTCCCATCAATTACTACACCATAAGGCGCTTGTTCTCTCACCTTTTTGTATTTTATAAATTACCTATGACCTTATGAACAACGGTCTACTGGAGAGTTGAAGGCTGCCACTGCTACAACAGGAGGTGTATTGTGAAAGGAACATTTTACATATAAAATCCGGATCACTGATATCAACGAGGGAGTGTGGCGCCATTTTTAGTACCACATTTAGCTATATATATATATATATATATATATATATATATATATATATATATATACATACATACATACATACATACATACATACATACACAGCTTCTTAATGGGGGTAAGGTGCAATCAGGGTGATTGATAGACTCATCAGGGAGATTTCTACTATTTCAGGGAGTCTCCTTGATAATCAAGGAGAGTTGGCAAGTTACAGTGGCATGTAATTCACCTTTACTAAACCTAAGGCAGTTCTCATGGAGTTTTAGATACTGGGGGCCCCTTTAACATGTACGGTGCGTTAATGTGGTACATATAGACAGGATCACAATCTTATATATATTTTCCATTTTACTGCATTCCCAGGACTATGGTGTTTTCACTACAATGCATTGCTATTATCAATGTAGTACATTATCATGCATGTACTATCAGTATTTATCATACCGTGTTTCCCCGATAATAAGACACTGTCTTATTTATTTTTTTGTTCCAAAAAACACCATAGGGCTTATTTTCGGGGTAGGTCTTATTTTAACTAACATTGACAACAGTGCCCCTTATGCAGGCCCCCCCTGTAGCAGTGCCCCTTATGCAGGCCCCCCCTGTAGCAGTGCCCCTTATGCAGGCCCCCCCCTGTAGCAGTGCCCCTTATGCAGCCTCCCTTGTGTATAAGTGCCCCTTATGCAGGCCCCCCCTGTAGCAGTGTCCTTTATGCAGGCCCCCTTATTGCAGTGCAAGCCCCCCTGTAATTGATCCCCCACCAGTACAGTACCGTACTTACCTGAGTCGCCGCCATCCGGGATGTCCCTCTCACTTGCGCGCTGACTGGATCTAACATGATCCAGCAGGCGCGGCCGCACAGGATCCTCAGCGCGCGGGAGACGTCATGACGTCACCCGCGCACTGCATGACTGGGAACGCTGATCTCTACAGCGTTACCAGCTCAAAAAGAGATTAAGGTAGGTCTTATTTTAGACCGGGCTACAAAAGTAAGGGTAGGGCTTATTTTCAGGGTAGGTCTTATTATCGGGGAAACACCGTATATATTTATTTAGAAATATGTGAAGTTATTATGGAAATTTGCCAGTATAATTTGCAACAATGTACAGTAGGACTTACCCAAGCGTTGTTAAGAAGGGTAATTACTGTATCATACATAGAGATGAACAGGATCCTTTATTCAAATTCCTCTTGCAAAGTGAGCAATAAGTAAGAATGCCCTCTCCGCATGAACTGGATATCTGATCACAGTGCTCTGATGTTAGGAAATGATTGCCTACTGTCTATCTTTCAACATTTTGAATTCATCCAGAATATTGCAATTATCCATAGTTAGCAAAAGCCTCTATTTCAGCCTCACTGTATGTTATAATTATATAACTGACAGTAAAATCACCTGATTTGTACCACATTATCTTCAGGGGGTAGAGAGACTCCAGAATGTGCAATAAAGGAGATTGCCACGGGGGCTTTTTCTGTTTTCCCAATAAGACCAAGCAGTGTGCTTGACTGCTCACTCTGATTAAAGAGATTTTTTTTACAGTACATAGCTTAGTGAGAAGTTGGCAAATATGGAAAAACTTGCCAATAATTTCTGATTGCCATCAAATAGGAGTATTATATTTTTATACTATTAATCTTACTGTCAGGCAAATTAGAGATGTCCAACACCAAGTGCAAAAGGCACTGTTCTCTGTTAATCTGAAAGAAATTGTATAGCCCAACCACATTGATTGCAGTAGGGTCCGGACTTTAATAATAGTCAGCCAATAGGGAGTTACTTTCTATACAAGCCTCAGTTTAGGGTCATTCGATATCAATTTAGATGAGTAACATTGAAGTGATTTGATAGTCTCCGATTTGATTCAGAAATAATCATAGTTTGTAGAATGATTGCAAAATGTATATTAAACCTCTACAAAAGTGTTACAGAAGCAAGAGTATTGTTTCACTTTGGCATCAGTCTAGAACTAGTGTCGAACCTTAGGAGCCAAAACAGGGCCATTTATCTGTCCAAGTGCTCTGCAGCCTTTCTATATTCATACATACGGGGCTTAATCCAATTAGGTGTGAGTTTGCAATGGGAGTTTTTTTCATGACATTTGCACTAATCATCGCACTAATACTGGGCACCAGAGAAATGTGAGCTCAAATTAGAAATGAGAATATTTGGTAGTCGTGGTGAGGGTGTGCGACTTTTACAAAATGCGACCTTGGATAAGTGCATGAAAAAGTGAAGAAACCATCCTGGACTCCAAAAATGTGACCCTATAGAAGTATGCTTGCCTACCCTCCCGCTTTCCGAGGCAGTCTCCTGAATTAAGATGGGAACTCCCACTACCCTGCAAGGTATATGCAATCCCCCAGGGCCGGTGCAAGGTTTTAGTGTGCCCTAGGCAAAGGTTCACAATGCCGCCCGTGGTTCGCCCAAACCCTCTGCCAAGCTCAGAGACACATACACATCCACTACAGTTCCCTAATAGTATTCACGTGTCCCAAATTAAAGGGATAATATAGCAGGCCTACTGTATAACATACTTATATACTGCATATATACATTCTGCAAACAGATTATTTGTAAAAATAAAAAGTAGTTTCAAAACATTACAATACAGAATTAAAATAATACAGTAAATACAGTATAATTGTAGGGTTGAGCAATATCTCACCTAGAAGGAGGCTGGCATTTCAAGAGCACTAAGGGGGTCATTCAGACCCGGTCGTTAGTGCCGATGCGCTCGGACCGGGTCGATGGCCCCCCACAGAGCATGCGCACGACGGCGACGGTGCCGTTGTGCGCATGCGTGAGACCCGCTACGACCGACAGCGCCGGTCGTTGCGGGTCTCAATCCAAAGGGGGCGAGCTGTCGATGTTGATTGACAGCTCACCCCGTTTGGAAGGCGGGCCGGGGGGGTGGCAGCCCAAACGCCTACCGTTTGGGGGCGGCCCCACTGACATCACTAGTGATGTCAGTGGAGAGCTTCCGGCTCTGATAGAGCCAGAAGCTCTCCGGGGCTTACGACAAGGGAGACCCTACCCTAGGGTCTCGTCGTAAGCCCCGATGGTCGCAATGGTCTCTGACCATCGCAACCATCACCGGAGCGGTGTTAACCCACTGCCTAACGACTGCAACAGAGGCGGGCGGTCAGGATGCAAGTGGCCGCCCAGTTTCTGAGCGACTGCTTGCATCCTCCGACCGCCTCTGAATGAGGCCCTAAATGTGGTTATATCGAGACCTCTTACAACAGGGGAGATGCAAAGTAGTATAACTGCAAGGACCTAGGATATTGTTCAGATCCCTTATCTGCCCCATGTCATGCAAACTATGTGCCTGGGAGCTCTTATCTGTATCAGCCTCCACCAGCAGGTTAGAGGGTGGGGAGCACAGATGTGTTTGTAAAACAAAATAATTACAGGTGCTGCACTCTTGGGTGTCAGTTTACTTTTACTTCTGACACATAGGCCCATATTCAATTTGAGGCGAAAAGTCCAGACTTTTCGACTATTTTCCAGTATTGCGCGCGTGCCCGATTATCCCCGTTTTCAATTTCAAAGGATGCGAAAACGGGACCCGGCCAAACTATGAGTGGAGAAAAAAAAATGGGAATTTTCGTTAAAACATCTTTGGACCCCCCTAAAGATGTCCAGACATGGGGGATCACTATGGGTACCCCCATTTTTGCATGCTGAAGGGAAGTCGGGTTTTTAAATAGCTGCGGCAGGTGCATAAATGCGGCTTTGAAGAAGGTGATGCAGAAGAGCATTTAGCAATTTTTTGGGAGAAAAACAGTCCCTAAAATTATTTTTTAAAATTCTGCAAAAATGCACCTGCCGCTATCATCCACCGCAAACTTTGGAACCCCTCAGTATTGAATTTAGCTATTTTAGAAGTGTGTTCCCTTTTTTTTTTTTTTTAACCCCAAAATTTTAAAAACATTTTTGGGGTGTCCTGATTTTTTTGTTTAACTTTTTATTAACACACATTGTTTTTAGGGAGCATTCCCCCAATTCTGCACTTTTTTTCGCCAGCTAAACACTGGATAAAACTTATCCCCACTTCAGCGAAAAGTCTTTGTAATTGAATACAGGCATAATTACAATAGGCGAAAATGACGTCATCGTCGATAAATTATCACCGATAACGGGTTTTCACCAGTAATTGAATACAGGCCTAAGACTGTCAGCAAACATCACTTACCAGCCTGACTGTCACTCTCTCATCTTCTGCATGCAGCTGCTGCTCCCAGCCATCACAGCTCCTCAGCTCAGAGACTGACTCATCATGGGGGCAGAGCTACTCTGTGAGTGGCTGGGACTCAAGTGAGGGAAGGGGAGAGGAGGAAACAGCAGGGACAGAGCTGTCCTGTCGGGCTGGCTGCCTGGCTGTGTGAAGGAAGGATGACAGCCTGGACAGCACAGCACATTAGACTAGCTCAGAGAGCAAGAGAAAGAAGTGACAGCACCTGCTGGCACCTGCAGTTGCCGCTGGCAGTATGTAGATGAGAGACATCCTCCAGACTTCTGATAGGCGGACTCAGAGGCTCCCTCTAATGGTCGGTGCCCCTAGGCAATTGCCTAAAACTGCCTAATGGCCCTGAATCCCCCGCTTTCCCCAGTGCCCCCACAGAAAATCCTAACTGCTCATGCGCAATGGGGCCTGGGCTTGAATACAGGACATCGCAGGGGCAGGGCGTCCATTTGCTGTGGAGTCCAGAGATACCTCCCAGGTCATCCCCCTGCACACAGCTGACAGTCACTTGGGACACACACTGACTGCTGGGAGAGACTGATGCTCCCAGCATTGACTGGCCTGCCCCGGCTGCCCAGCCATAACGGAAGACAGCTGGAGGAGGTGCCAATGCTGCACTGCCTGAGGAGCTGAGTGAGTATTTCAGAGCTCACTGTTGCTCTAGCGAGAACCACTGATGTCAGTGGTGCTGCAAGAGAGAAGAGGTGAGGGGATCTATTAATGAGAGTCTGTGTATGTGTCTGTGAAGGGGGATTCTATTAATGTGAATCTCTGTGTGTGTGTGGGGGTTCTATTAATGTGAATCTCTGCGTGTGTGTGTAAGGGTTCTATTAATGTGAATCTCTGCGTGTGTGTGTGGGAGTTCTATTAATGTGAATCTCTGCGTGTGTGTGTAGGGGTTCTATTAATGTGAATCTCTGCATGTGTGTGTGGGTTCTATTAATGTGAATCTCTGCGTGTGTGTGTGGGGGTTCTATTAATGTGAATCTCTGCATGTGTGGGAGGGGGTTCTATTAATGTGAATCTCTGCGTGTGTGTGTGGGGGTTCTATTAATGTGAATCTCTGCGTGTGTGTGTGGGGGTTCTATTAATGTGAATCTCTGCATGTGTGGGGGGGGGTTCTATTAATGTGAATCTCTGCGTGTGTGTGTGGGGGTTCTATTAATGTGAATCTCTGCGTGTGTGGGAGGGGGTTCTATTAACGTGAATCTCTGCGTGTGTGGGGGGGGGTTCTATTAATGTAAACCACTGTGCGTGGTTGAATGGAAGGTTGAAGCATTTTAATTAGAATGGCTGTGGAGGAGCATATTCTTACTTTGTCCAGATTTCTTTTTGCAACGCCCCCTTATGCCCCTTGTCTCCATATGGAAATGTATTGACACCAATTTACCTCCATGTCAGCAATACAGAATATTTTGTTGATTTACAGTGTCACGTGTCAAGTGTTTACATAAAGTCATTGTAATTTAATTTGGTCTAGAACACACCCAATTGGCAATAGATGCACCCATAGGTGGATCTAGACACGCCTTTTGGGCAGCGCTGGCCATGCCCCTCAATGGCGCGCGGGGCGCTTGCTACTACCGTAAATGATCTCCCTGAAACTACTTTTCAAAAGTAGGCAAGTATGTATAGAAGACTGTTAGGGCTCTATTTACTACAATCCGCATATTGAATGCGGATTGTAGTGTGATATTACCGAGTGAATTCGCATTGCGAATTCAGGCAATATCACAGGGATTTACTATAAATCCCTTGCAGGGACAGAGCTTGCGATAAAGCTCTGTCCCTGCGGATCCCATCCGCACTCTAGTCGCGGTATTTTCGGAAAAAATACCGCGACTAAGAGCCCGCGCATGCGCCGACCGACCACCGCTACTACCCCCCACCGACGCTAAGCCCCGCCCCCGGCACTAAGCCCCGCCCCCGCGACCCCCCCTCCCCCCCCTCCCTTCATTACACTTACCTGCATCCTCCTGGCCTCCGGTGGTCTTCTCCAGGCTTCCCGATCAGGTGATCTCCCATACTGCACTGGGGCCCGATCACCTGATGACCGGGCCCCAGTGTACTATGGGAGACCAGCTGACCGGAGAGGAGCCATCACCGGAGGCCCGATCACCGGTCCCTGGATTCAGGTAAGGAAAAAAAAATGTTTTTAATTTTTTTTTTTCTTTTTTGTATAGCAATCAGCTTGCGGTCTGCTTAGACCACATAGCTGATTACTGGTACCGGCTCCCGCCTCTGCTCTCCCCGTTAGAGCAGAGTGGGAGCCCGGTAACCGGGGGAGACCCTGGATAACGCCACCTCCAGGTGGCGTTATTATCACAGGGCTTCCCCCGGTATTTTTTTACAATTTATTTTTAGTAACTTAGGTCAGATCACATTTCCCATTACAATTATGGGAAATGCGATCTGCTTTACTAAAAATAAGTGATACTGGGGGTTGGAGTAGAATTTTACTAATTCTACTCCAATTGCCCTGTAATAACTACAGGTGAAACTAAAATAATGTGAAAAGGGTGTGAAAACATCCTTTTTCACTTTATTTTAGTAAAAATTATTTTAATAAATAGAGCCCTGTTAGTGACAACTGAGGGCCTGATTCATAACGGATCGCAACTGCAAATGCAATAGCGATTATGCACGCAGTTCTACTGCGATAGTATGCTAATCCATTGCGATTGCTATGCTGCCGCAGCACATCACAAGGACGCCCACTTTACCTTCCACACATCCGTAATGTTTAGCAAGACTGCGAAAACATCAGTACAACTGAGTAACATCTCTAGCCTCACCCACACTTACACAAGCTCTGACCTAACTCAGAAATTGCTAACTGCAACGCATGCTATGAGGCTTCAGGCTGCGGGCGGCATTGCAGTGGCTAATTTATGCATGCCCCTACAACGGCGTTCAAATGCACTGGCATGCTTGCATTTCCTCGACCACCACCCCGTCACCACCCACAAACGACACTTCCTGTGCTTCACTCTGCGATTTGTCAGTCCTGATCACAGTGGACGTTTCGGGCACCCGCACTGCGATACATACACATGCGCAGAACGCAAAGATCTGCCGATTGGTGCTTATTAGCCCTTGTTGAATCAGGCCCTGAGAGAGCAGCACCATTATAGAAGACTGTTAGTGGCAATAACTAAACTAATGGAGACTACAACTTTGTTAAAAATTGGAATAAACATTTTAACCCTTCATCCACAAGTACTAAAAACCCTCTTCCATGAATACAACCCCCCTACGTACCTGCCTGACATAATTTAACCCATTATTGCGCTGCTTAGAGAAATTCCCCTGAAAACGGACGGCTTTATTGTCCAAATTATGCTATTTATACCCCTCCAAGTGCATGATTATTCATTAGGAGGGGTGTACCAGAGGTTCTGCACTGTTTCCTGTCATTTTTATCTTAGCATAAAGATTTCACCTGCTCAGCTGGTGCGCACAAAAAAAGTGAATTTCCTCTAAAAATCGATGAGAGTTTGGAATTGGATTGCAAACGTAATGTGCAGTGTGAAATCGCCATAAGAACGGCTCTGAGGACCCAACTTGCACCTAATTATTTGAGCCCATGATTTGTTTGTTTTTAAGTGCCACAAGCAAACTGTGTAGCTTACCTGCCATAAACGGGTGCCTTAATAACCTCACTGTTGAAGGTCATAACTCCTCTGGGCAAGATAATGGTAATCAGCCGGGGGGCATTTGCAACCTTTTAATCCTGATATGCTATACTAATAGCATCCTAGTATGAAAGGTGGAAATATAATGTGAGCTACTTTTAAATAACTTTTCTAATATATTTCAACGGCATATTACAGACTTGCATTATTCAGACATGAGCATATATTCTGTATTCATAGCAACACAAGGATAATCTAATCTATAATTATGCTCCAGCTGTGTTTTTACAAACAGGTAAAATACTCTATATGAGCGCATAGCTTTGAAAAAAATTCACTTGTCGGCTAAGTCAATTTTCATAGCAATTAGTGTGTGAAAACGGCAATGAGCCTCACATTCTGCTACACCTGGTGCTGTGTGATGGTGGGAAACACATCCAGCTTGTGTATTTTCATAGTAATACATTTGGAGTCACAGGAAACTGTACAGTGAAAGTGTATGGAAATGAAGTGATCATGAAAAATCTAGCAATCATCAAAAGCTTTGGAGTTTTAGTAAAATGAGAAGATGAGTTCTATGTATAAAAAAAAAAAATATATATATATATATATATAATGTTTGCAAGGGGATGCGGTCAGAATGCCTAAGCCGGAATCCTAACACTTATCAGAATACTTGCGCCGGCATCCCGACCACTGGAATCCTGAAGGTAAGTACTGGGGTTAGGGGGAGGGAGGTTAGGGTTACGGTGTGGGGAGGGAAGGAGGGTTAGGTTTAGGCACTGGGTGGAGAGGTTAGGTTTAGGCCACGGGGAGGGAGGGCTAGGGGTAGGGTTGCAAGCTATCCCTTGCAGTCCCCAGCTCTTTCTGCTTTGTCGTCATATTTGTTTGCTATAGCTTGTAACAGCTGTTTAAAATGACTAGATGATACTACAGATAAGTGTCTCTTCAACTGATTAAATGTATTAATGTACTATTGAGATTAAGGTGTATAATTACTGAAGTGCAGGTTTTAGAAGTTAAGTAGTTCCCCATAGCAAACAAATCAGAGTCTAGCTATCATCTTCTAGATGATAGAAGATGGTACTAGAATATGATTGGTTGCTATGGGCAACAACTCTAGTTCTAAAATCCTGCACTTTAGTAAATATACCCCTATATGCAGTTCATTTGAAAGGTAGAAGACCTCCCAACGCAACCCCCGAAATGTATCAGGTTACCTATCGTCCTTGATCGTGTTCCCAGAGCACCAGCAATCTAAACCCTAGAACACACTTTTTATATTTTAAGTTCTTGATAGTAAACTAATAGTCCAAAGGCTGCAAGCTGTCGTCAGTTTACATGTGACAAGCCTGAGTTGAGTACTGTAGCACTTTACGGTCTTAGCTATCTGTTTCTAATGGTGAAGCCATGATAAACATGCAGACAGTTTAACAAAGTAATTTGGGCTGGCAGATAATATTATAGGGGCTCATTTAGAGTAGGATGTACACAAAAAATTGTGTATCTCTATGTATATAGGACCTTCAGAGTTGTACGCTAAAGCTGCCTCCGTTGCATCTGTGCAAGCAGCTGCTATGCAAAAAATGCAAATGTCACAGACACCAGGGGATATATTGAGAAAATCCAAGCGTCTGTGTATAGCATCAGTCACAGATCATTTGATTATCACAGTCCTGAGTGTGTCTATGGTCCCACAGAATGATCGTGGGAACTGAGACACTGAAGCAATATTTCTAGTTACTGGATCGCAAACGCAGGATGTGACACCCCCAGAAATGGTCTCTACATGCCTCCCTTCTTTGCCACCACTCACCGTAACCTCCTAATAACGCTCCCTCACTGTCAAGTCACACTGCTAGTAAACAGTAAAGTGCCTTCACACATATGTGCAGATTGGTGATTATCGCAGGCATAGCGTACATCTCTGAATCAGGCCTATATTACATTAATTACATAAGATAAATAAATATGTCACTCCCCCCCAAAAAAAGAATAATGCTGCAAGATCTTATAGTCTAGGCTGTTGTTTCCAAACGCCAATCCTCAGGGACCCCTAACAGTGCATGTTTTAAAGATCTCCTCAGTACCACAACTGAAATAATAAGCACTACAGGAGGATCTTTTGAAATGTGTCAGCCAGTAATGAATACACTTGTGCTCCAACTAGGAGATCTGGAAAACACGCATTGCAGTAGCAGCACTGGGGTCGATTACACCCAGTTCTGCAAGTAAGTCTTCTGCATGCACCAAAACCGTGCGTGCGCCCCAAAAGGGGGCATGGCCTTGCAACACGCTCCTAGTTTCATCACTCCGGGGGAGTGCCCAGCAGCACTCCCAGAGATGCCGGGCTTCCCCCAGAGACTCTACATGCACTGTCTGTCAGCTCCTACTCAGTGACTGGGAGCTGAGCGCTGCACTGTGATGATACTGGGCAGCTCCTGGCACCCTGTCAGTGAGGATGAGCTGGCATTTTGGTGTCACCCCCTCAGAGGGTGACACACTGTGCGGTCCGCACCCCCTTAGTGACGGTGTGACTGTTAGTGGTCTCTCAGGACCCTGGTCTAGAGTGTCAGCTGAACAGGCTAGTGCTATGTGTCATTTTGCTTCATGGCATAGTTGAATCATTAGGGTGAACAGCTATGCTGCCTTTTATAATACAGTACATGTTTGAATTGATTTACATTGGGCTAAGTGTGCCTATAAAAATGCTTTATCAATGTAACTAGTAGAAGCGCTGTGTGTCCTATTAAAAATATACCAGCTGTTTAAAATCAAATAGTTTTGCACCCATTTGCTGTACAAATTGACATGTACTCTGCAAAACTTAAACTGGGTACTACACACCAGACGATATTTTGTCCTATATGGGCTCCCGCGAGTTGTTGGCGACATCTCCTGTTGGGCCTGCTGCAGCGCGGTGGGGGATGTTGCTAACGATGCCATGCTGGAGAATGCAGCATGTTGCATCCTTCCCCTCGTTGGCACCTGCACTTGCAGCATGCCAGGTCCTGTCGCCCGTGACGTCGGGCTGGGTAAACATCGTCTGATGTGTACCCAGCTTAAAGGGGCCTATCTATTAGCAGATGTTTTTCTGAAAGATGAAAGACAAAAGATATCTATTGAAAATTCCGGTGGCTGTGCTGAAAGATATCTGTCATGTACATGACAGATTTTGGCAAAAGACGAAAGATGAACGATATCGCATGACTTCATTCTGGGAGTGGATTTTTTTTTAATGATTGTTTGAACATTCATTAAAGAAGGAGTTTACATTACGATTTTTTCTTCAAGGGATGGGTGGTGCTCTCTGCAGCCCTCTAAATTCCTGATTACCTATTAATAATTAATAATAATTAATTAATAATGTGACCATGTAATGTGCAAACTGACACGTGTTCCCAACACTAAAAATGTAAGTTTTTAAAATAAACGTGAAAAAAAATACAAGTTCTTTAATAAAAAAATAGTTTTTTACACTGCTACTTTGTCTATTTTTATGTGTATATGTAAAATAATGTTTTATTACTGGCAGGAATGATGACAAACCAAAACATTTATTGTGGCAAATAATGTAATCATATATTTCTATCCTGACCAACCTGTGTTTAGCATGAAGATGTTAATTTAAATATTTAATTTTATGTATTATAAACCCAAGGTTCACCCCAACCCCCTCCCATAGGGGAGAAAAAAGAAGTGTTCTATAATTACCCAATCCCAAACCTACGCTCTCATAGTGTGATGTGTACCAGTAACCAAATACACCACCGGTATACTATAACCAATAGCCCAAGACAATTGCTAAAATTTAACTGAACCCCTTCCATTAACGGTTAAAAACCAATACTGCTTTTAGACCAAAATACTGGGTCTGATCCGGGAGGAGGAACAGTGTTCCCCCTGGATCAGACCCTGTGCCGATCCAGCATATTCCTGAGTTGGCACCGTTTATACCAGAGCCGGGTCTCTACAGACCCGGCTCTTCCATCATGAAAGTGGACGCTTGGAGATGACGTCAATTCCAATCGCTACTTAAGCCCTTTAGAGGCTGGAGTCTTTATAGCCAGCCTTCGTCTCTTCCTCCCGGGAGAATTTGCAGAGGAAGATGCAGACTTGGCCGGCCTCTCCACATCCGCCTCCAAAACTTCTGTGGGCTCGCTGGAGGGAGGTTCTATAACTTCGACCTTGAAAAAATAAATAATAATTAATATACATTTACTAAAAAAATACTTACCATTAAGTGATCTGGAAATTAAGGAAGCCCTGGGAAAGGTAAAAATTCTGACGCACAATCATTAAATATATTTTTTAAGGTAAGCAATAGACTTTACCTAATCCAAATAGTATAACATTTTTAATAGTTTACCTAATCCTGACCCTCCAACTCTTCTTCGAGGTCCTCCTCCTCTTCGACCCTTAGCTCCTGCGTGCACCACGACCGTGTCTTTGGGTCTTGTTCAAGAACAAATAGGAGCAGGTCATAATACCACAGCTTGGGCTTCTGGACTTCACCAGCACTTGCTCCCGAACGTTGTGCATCGTTGTACTTATTGTGCACCTTTAAGAATACTGTTCTGAATTTTCGCCTTTACCCAGTCGACGTCAGCATCTTTTTGTCAGCCTCGGCTGTAGATTACAAGCTTATTAAGTGCCTGATTCTTTTTATCTCTGTTTGAGTAGTCCTTGCTGGATAACTTGGACAGGCACTCATTGGCCTGGTACATTTCGATGAATCCCATCCAAAATTTGCGTACTTGAGAAACTGTCATCTGCAAAATAATATAAACTTTATTTTTAATAGACATTTGCAAACAGTAGTGCCACTGTGCTCCAATTAGATCCCCTTTGCTGTGCTCCCATTTGTGCCCTTTTTCATCCCTTTAGTGCCCCTTCCGCTCCCCTTTATGCCCCTTCAGCTCCCCTTTAGTGCCCCTTCAGTTCCCCTTGTATGACCCTTCACATCCCCTGGTAATGCCCCTTTAGTGCCCCCGTTGTGCCCCCTTTAGAGCCCCTGTAGTGCCCCCATAGCACCCCCTGGTATAGCTCCTTTAGCGCCCCCATAGTGCCCCCCTGGTATAGCTCCATATAGTGCCCCCTGTAGTGCCCCATTTAGAGCCCTTGTAGTGCCCTATTTAGAGCCCCCTTTAGTGCCCTATTTAGAGCCCCCTTTAGTGCCCCCTTTAGAGCCCCTGTAGTGCCCCCTTTAAAGCCCTGTAGAGCCCCATTAGTGCCCCCATTAGTGCCCCCGTAGCGCCCCCTGGTATAGCCCCTTTAGTGTCCCCATAGTGCCCCCTGGTATAGCCCCTTTAGTGTCCCCATAGTGCCCCCCTGGTATAGCCCCATATAGTGCCCCCTTTAGAGCCCCATATAGTGCCCCCTTTAGAGCCCCATTTAGAGCCCTTGTAGTGCCCTATTTAGAGATCCCCTTTAGAGGCCCTGTGGTGCCCCTGTAGTGCCCCCTTTAGAGCCCCTGTAGTTCCGCCTTTAGAGCCCCCTGTAGTTCCGCCTTTAGAGCCCCCTGTAGTTCCGCCTTTAGAGCCCCCTGTAGTTCTGCCTTTAGAGCCCCTGTAGTGCCCCCTTTACAGCCCCTGTAGTGCCCCCTTTACAGCCCCTGTAGTGCCTCCTTTAGAGCCCCTGTAGTGCCCCCTTTAGAGCCCCTGTATTGCCCTCTTTAGAGCCCCTGTATTGCCCCTGTACAGCCCCCATTAGACCCCCCTTTAGATCCCCTGTAGTGCCCCTGTAGTGTCCCCTTTAGAGCCCCTATAGTGCCCCCTTTAGAGCCCCTGTAGTGCCCCCTTAGAGCCCCTTTACTCGCTACATACACATAAAAAAGCGACGCACCTCCTTTGACCGCCGCAACACCTAGCCCCCACCGCACTATAAACAAGCCCACTACCCCCCCAATGCACTATGAATAAGCCCGCTGTCCCCCTAGAAGCAAGCCTGCTGCCCCCCGCATATTAACAAGCCCACTGCTCCCCACCGCACTATAAACAAGCCCGCTACCCCCGCTGTAAACTACCTCGCAAACCCCCCACTATAAACAACCCTCCTCTACCCCACCCTCACTGCACTACAAGCCACCCCGCTACCAATCCCCCATAGATGCACTGTACTTACCTTTTTTCTTTTGCAAAGCTGCGTTGTCCCCCGACGCTCTGTAGCTGCTGCTTCTCTCCAGGGAACTGTGGCGGGAACTCGGAGCATCCTGGGTTTGGTTTGCATAAATTATTGTTCGTCGTTCGTTATTTACCGCATATAAACTGCCAGATATTTCTAATATCTGGCAGCAATATTTGATAATTGACCAACATGTTGGAGAGATGAAAGATTCAATTTATCGACCGCGGGAGTGAGCATCTGCCATCGTTCAGGCCCTATCCATAGCAGATAAATTGAACGACTGAACGATATATCGTTCAGTCGTTCAATTTATATGCTAATGGATAGGCCTCTTAAGTGTGCCTACTACTGTACTACTGTGCAAGGCAGTGCACTCCAGCACACTTCTCCCATTGGCTGGTGCAAACTCCTGCTCTTCTGCATACTCCACCACTTAGTTGAATAACATTTGCCTTGTGATAGAAATCCAGGTGTACTGTATGTGCATTTGTATTTGGCACTACCAAAACAGACTTAAATAGCATCTACAAATCTGACTTGACTTTAAATATCTTTATTCAACAATAGGGGATAATTTATTTATTTTATATACAAGTAGGAACACTGCTATAATATGTTATGTCTGGTGACATGTAATGACATCCTAGAGGCTTTTGGCAAATAATTTTACAGTGATATTTAACTTTACAGTATATTATCTGCTTTACATTTACTGTATGATAAAATATTGGCTAACACTACATTTTTCTCTGTGCAGTGCGCCTTAGTGTGTGAGTGCTCCTCACCTGAAATGGTCAGTGGGAATGACAACCTACCTTTGCTTAATTCAGGTAAGAAGTAATTATATGTTAATAATTTATGATTGTCATAAACAAAGTTTATTTTTCCATCATTTGCTTTTATTATGCTTTGTATTAGAAGAATTGACTGAAACAATGTAGGCTTGTGTGTTGTATAAATCTCCTATGCACTTTGCTTATTATTCCAGTACCGAGCTGGTGATGTTATGAAATAACAACTGTTGGAATAACTTCTGCCTGTAATTTCTATAGTAGCAGGCAGGGAGATCTGCCAAGCTCAGGGTAGTGGTGGTAAACGGGTGTCCCAGACTTCGCCTGCAGGCTGCAGCCCCAGCATCTGACTTATTCTCTGCTTCTTTTTTTTTTTTTGTAAGTAGCGAATAGGAATGTACGGCAGCAGTCAGCTTCCATGTTACGTGACCTTTTGCAATCTTGCGTTAGAATGAGAATGATGTAGTAAGTATTGTGGTAAATGTATTGGTAAGCAGGCTAAATGGCGGTACTCTCATGTTTCTGAGTAAGTCATACTGTAATTTATGAAGCACAAAACATTTATACGCAATGCAGAAGCAACTAATCTTGTAAAGTACGCAGTAGGAGCATCAGTGTGGCTAGGCTGGTGGAGCTATGCAACAATTAGATTTCCTTTTGCAGAACATGATTATTGGAATAAGATAGAAGTGAAGAGTTTTAGATGGTGTTGCATGCTATGCAGAGAAGTGCACGCCCATTTATACTTCTATACTTTTAATTGCACCTGTGTTGCACTTTGGTGAAGAAGCACATAATAAAGCAGCCCTGATGTACCTTCATGTGCTTATTTATGTAGGCCATAAATGGGACTAAAAAGAGAAAAATGGAAATGTTTACTGAAATGCTGGGTACTAAAGATGTAGGATGATATTTTAGCCTCTCTGTATGCCTAGGTACGTTTCCAAAGTGAGGAGGTATCTACAGAGATCATTGTGTAAGCATATATGTACTCTAGGTGGATCCTTTTTACATCAAATATTCAGTCTGTACTATATATGTCAGTCTGTAAGGTTGCCTGATCCACCATGGCTAACACCATTCCATACAATGTAAATAAACCACATCATCACACATTTTATTAAGACCACTGCGGTTGCGCCATTTCCACATCAGCCATTTCTGTGTTGTTAATTACGTCTATGGAAGGCACTGATATACATTACAGAGACCATTCCATAAACTGCCCTACAATAGATATTGCATCTTAGTGACCACCATGCAATACACAGGGCATCCTAGTGACCACCATGCAATGCAGATACCACCTTAATAAAGACTATAGAATACAGAGACTTCTAGTGACCAATATATATGATATAGAAAGCAACCTACTGAGTGCCATAAAATACAGAGAGCATCCAAATAACCGCCATCCAATACACAAAGCATTATAGTGGCTGCCGTGAAATGCAGAATGACAGAGCATAGTAGTGAATGCCGTCCAACACAGAGAGCATCCTAGTGACTGTTGTAGAAGCCAAGAGCCTACTAGTAGTTGTTGTACAATACACAGAGATAGGAATTCCATTTATTTTAAGTTTTGAGGTTAAGTAGGATGATCTTTGTCATTGTAATTCTGCTTTAGCTGGGCAATAACACAATTCCACATCACTTTGGCTGAAAACCTTGAGTTTTGTTATGTTGATAGTGACACTTTAACTACAACTGTTCTCTGCATCTGTGACAGCTGTGATATAACTAAGCTTGTTACCTGTGTTCTTTGCTCTAGATCAGTTTTACCATTAGATGTTTGCTGTGCTCAGTTTTAGAAACCTTGATTCCATACAATATATATCACCTGTGGTATGTAGTTAAAATACCTATGGCCGGGACGCCGTCTGTTAAAATCACGGTGTCGGAATCCCGACCCGGGATTTAACATAGGCAGCTAAATTTATTTATTTATTAACAGTTTCTTATATAGCACAGCATATTCCATTGCGCTTTACAATTGTAATCATTAATAGAACAAAACTGGGTAATAACAGACAGATATATAGGTAAGAAGGCCCTGCTCGCAAGCTAACAATCTATAGGGAAATAGGCATTGATACACAAGGATAAGTGCTATATACAGAGGAATGTCGACCAAATGTAATGAGGACGTGAGAGAATGACGATGTGTGAGATTGTGTGTGGACTGTAAAAGGGGATGTAATTAGATATGGAAGCTATGAAAGTTATGTGGGAAGATCTGGAGCTAAATCTCGATGCCAGCCCACAGCCTGACACCAGAATCCTGAAAGACGGCACCCTGATCGAAGGTAAGTGGGGCGCCCATAGCTAGCTGTTGGCCACGGGGGGAAGGGTTAGAATTAGGCACTACAGGGGGGGTTAAAGTTAGGCTTTGAGGGGAGGAGGTTAGGGTAAGGCACCACTGTGGGGGGTTAGGGTAAGGCACTAAGAGGGAGGGTTTAGACACTAACAGGGAGGGTTAGGGTGCGGAGTGGGGAGGGTTAGGATTAGGGTGCAACAAGGGAGGGTTAGAGGGAGAAGGGGGAGGGCTAACATACTTACCTGACCCCTGTTGGGGGTTCCCAGCATCGGGATGCTGCTGACAGCATTTTGACAGCAGGTATCCCGACTGCCGGGATTTCATACCCAACCCATGACCTGCATACTCAGGCTTTTAAGAATCCCTGTGTTATTTTATTGCAACTCTGGTTGTAGTGGAGGGTGTCCTCCAGGCTTCCTTATTAGATTGTATTGCCTTAGTGCTCAGTTCATCTTCTGGACAGGAAGTGGTGGGTAAAAAGGGAAATAATACATTTTCTACTTCAGTGGATGCATTTTAATCTATAGTCTCTTGCATATTGCAACATGCTCACATACAAATTATGCCATTCTGGATACTAACCCACCCTCTCCTCCCCCACCCGAGGTGGTGATCACTTTATCATTACCTGAAGCTACTAAATCTGCTGGTGCCGTGCATAGGTCATTGGTTTGACCGTTGGCTAACTGCAATTGACCCAACCCCAACACTGATTAATGACCTCTCCACTGGTTTAGTTCCATCAAACCTGTTCCTCCTCCTAGTACAGTAGTGGTCCCTGATGCCTCTGTGCCAATTTGTGTTGATGAGATTGATGTCTCCATTCCTGCCCCTTTACTTGATCACTGTACTGTCCTCTCTAGATTTGGCCCATCCTTGCTTGTCCTCAGCCTACTCTCTACTTCTCTCTTCTCACTACTTCCCTTAGGGTTTGCAAATTGCTTCTCACACCTACCTTCTCTTCTCTCCCTTTCACTTTTGGTCTGCACAGAATCTTTGCAACTACTGATTTGTATATTTGTTGTGTTCTTTAGATTGCCCGGTGCACCAATTGACTCATTGGTGCACCCTGTTTGTTTGGAGGACAATTTAAGAAAATTGGAAACATTTTGTCTGTTTTAATTTGTTTTATTTCCTGTGACTGTATCATTGCCCTGTATGCTAGCTTATAGTATAATTTATTCTGTTACTTTGTTGCCTATTGTAATCACTCCATTCTGCCATGTTTGTACATATTCTTCTTTTAGTTCTGCATTGTTGACACCTATGAATACTTTATAATCTATATTTTTGGAGAAATAAAAACATTATTCAAAAAATGTAAAGAAATCCACAAAACATGACCTGTTGGAGGTACTTGAGGACTGAAATTGAGAACCAGTGCTATAGAAAGTTATATAGATAGAAGTAGTTTTCAATTCATATGGATTTACTGGATTGCAAAACATTGGGCCTGATTCAAGGTTAGGAACAAAGCAAACAAGGAGCAAAAATGATAAGTATGCATCTTGGCAAAGTCATGTTGTACTGTAGGTAAGGCAGATTTAAAATGTGCAGAAAGATTTATAATTGAGAAGGCAGGGCTGGATTAAAGACCACATGGGCCTGGAAATGTTCAAAGGCCTATACTGGGAAGGGGATGAGCTGTTACCAGTGCTGTGTGGGTGTGGCCAGAGCCACATGAGTGTGTACACCCCCTACCCTATCAGCCTTACTGTCTCCCTAAATACATAACCATAGAAATATTGCATAATTCTGTGAGAAAACTAGAATTAAAATTGTAATACTTATGATGATGGGCCTACTTTTATGTGAAGGCTTGGAGCTGTAGCTTCATCTGCCCCATTTTTAATATGGCCTTGTGGGAAGGGTCTTACCTGAATTCTATATTTGTTCGATTCCCAGTGTCAGCATCCCAACTGCAGGCATCCCAACAGTAACTATTGGGTTTAGGGGGAGGGTCATGATTAGGGTTAGGCACTAGGGGGAGGGTTAGAGTTCGACAATAGGAGGAGAGGATTAGGTTTAGGCTGCGGGAGAGGGAGGTTAGGTTTATTCACTAGGGGGGAGGGTTAGGTTTAGGCTGCAAGGATGGAGGGTTAGGGGTAGGGGCAGAAGAGTATACTTACCTCCTTCTGTCTGGATTGTCACCCTGTCGGGATGCCGGCACCAGGATTCTGACCGCTGGAATCCCGAACGCCGGCATCCCGTACCCAACCCGGTTTGTCAAGGATAAAATTGCTCCTATTGCAATTTGTTGCTAACAATGATGGAAGCAGATTGTATCCTTGTACCACATTTCCTCTGTTACTGATTAAAGTTGGTAATTTAGTGATCGCAGATTCCCGTATTGGGAATCTGCACATGGACTGTACTGTGTATGTGCAGTATGGGTCTGGAATCCCGCACGCAGTCCAGCAGCAGACTATCAATGCTTGACATGCTGCCATTTCTGGGCGGGGAGGGGCAGTGACAGCCTCCATTTTCCAAAACGGAGGCATGTTGCTGCCTTTGAGGGGGGAGTGAGGAGGAAAGGATCTCCGTCGGCTGACAGAGATTTCCTGGCCTCTTTTGTGCTTCTGTGGCAGCCGGCTTACTTGACTCCGTGGGTCACTCAGCCAGCCGATAGTATCGCAGATGATCCAATGCTGCGTCCTAGGACAGATCAGTATTGCATGCAGCAATGACACCTACTGCTGCATTACCATATTAGAGCTATCGCAGATGCTAACATGTTAGCAGCTGCAATAGCAAATCCGTCCCCTTCTGAATCAGACGACCCCGAGAGCACTTTGCCCAAAAACATGATCCTTTTTTGATTTGAGTTTAGTTTCTTATGTGATAATCTGTCTTCTAGATAGTTTTCCAAGGTACTGTAGAAACGCTTTACAGTATTTTTTAATCATTAACTTCCTCAATATATTAGTTTGATTCTATTTTCATTTCTTTTTGGTGCCATAAATTGTTACAGTGAATTGTTAAAGTGATTAATTCTCCTTATTTATGCATAATTACACACAACTGCATATATTTCAAGATTACGTGGATTAGATCTGCAATATTAACATCTACAGAGATGATTTATATGATACAATAATACACAATCTAATGACACATATTGTTTGAGCAATGAAAGCAAAATATTAGCAAGCAGGAAATCCCAAAACTGCTCTTGAACTAATTTATAAAAGAAAAGTGAGACTGTATGCTAATTATAACCTCATTTGTAAATTGGTCTTGAAATGGCTTTATATACTAAACATAGAGGATTAATTTTAGTGATTTCAAGTAGAACTGTATTTTCTAGGTTCTATGAAATAAAAAATCACCATGCGCAAGGCATACTGTACACTCGTCACTGTGTGGGGTCATTTAGGAGAATATTTATCAAAATTCACATCTCAGATGTGGATGGGATGTAATAAATTCACCCACAATCGCAAAGCGATATTTGAATACATCACAAGGATGTATCAAATATCACATGTAGGGACAGAGCTTGCGAGAAAGCTATGTACCTGCAAATCCTCTCCCTGGAATTCCTCAGGCCGGTACACACTAGACTAGATGATGTCTAAGGTGTACCAACCTCATTAGCTATGTATCCCGGGCTAGGTGCCAGCATTGGCAAGTGCATACCTACGGCAGCGATGGAGCGACTGCGATTTGGGGGGGTAGCGAGGGCCATGGCTTCGCGAGTGGAATCCGCAGATCTTTCTGCATATACAAAAGATCTGAGGATGCGACGGGCGTCCCGCGGGAGCATGCATCCGCATTGTGATAGTGGGTACACACTGGATGATTGGAACGATTTGTCTCTCTGATGCATCAAAATCTTCCAAATTGCTAGATATCGTCTAGTGTGTACCTAGCTTCAGGGTATTTTTTTGCAAAATATACCCTGAGAGTCTGACCGCAAATGCGCGCATGTGGGGGCAATTCCGTGTATACTCCTGGGATGGGTGTAATATTGTGTATATTTTATCTGTGGAGGCATTATGCTGTTCAGTGCAGCCTTGTGCAGTACAATGGAAGCTGGTCAGGCAGACACTGGGTGTGGGGAATGAAAGGGCATTGAGCATCACCTAATAATAATACCACATTTCTTTGTGTTTGAGGTAATTTAAATTTAATTACCAACTCAGACATTACAGAAGCCATTATTTAATTGTCATATTAGCTTATGCAAGACACAGTCCAACCACGAGTCATTGGTCTCTTGCATTTTCCATGGCGTAACAGTGACCAGTGTTCATAGGGGGAGTGTTGCTCTGTTGTTCAAAGTAAATTTTGACTAAAGTAAGCTCATCCCACAAAATTGGTATAGGCAACAGTAAAACTTTATCTAGTGCCTCCATATGTATATTTTCAGACAGAACAAAGTAAAAATACAAAATAAAATAACCTCCTTGTTACTATGTATAAACATCCTACTTGGGATTTGCAAAGCTTTGCTATTTAATACAGAAAGTACTCTGTGTTAAAATAAATCCACATTATTCTTGGAGAAAGCCCAAATCTGTCTAGAAATCTGTAAACAAAGATCATCAGTGTATTCTTCTGTAGATTGGAAATATAAATGTGCAGATGTAGAACGTATTGCTGTGTCTGTTCTGCATGATAGGCTCAGCCTGTCAGCAGCAGAGCCTACATCATTACCGTAACAATAATTAATTAGCATTTTAAGCGGTTTACTTGAATAAGTATAGCTATATATGAAGACAATTACAGTGAGAATTGTCTCCAATTTTTTTTGTATGATCTTAAACTAACCCCCATACCAGAAAATAATAAAAAAATATCAAATGAATCATTGTGGAACATGTTGTAAAATCCAGTAAGATGTCTGCAGATGACCGTTTTTGGTCTGTGTGTGCTCATCTTGCGACTTAAGCTGGGTACACACCTTGCTAATATATCTGCCTATCGAGTAATCTGCAGATAATGGTTGATCAGACCCACTGAACAACCATCGTTTGTCATCTGGCCACGGGTCCTGCTGGCCGGGGGCGTATCGCGATCTCCTCCCCGCAGCCTCTGCAGCAAGTGTACGTGCAGTCGGCTGACCGCCTGTACATTCACCACGATGCACCAGTATATCTGCAGACATATTGGGCATCGGCAGTGCAGCACGGCCAACTCGCTATGTCTGTGAACGGCGACGATCACAGACATATCGCTGGTACACACCGGCCGACACACACAAGATATATTGGCTGATCAATTGATCGGCCAATATCTGCCAGTGTGTACCCAGCATTAGGGGTATATTTACTAAGGTGCAGGTTTTTAAAAGTGGAGATGTTGCCCATAGCAACCAATCAGATTCTAGCTATTATCTTCTATAAGGTGCTGGATAAGTGTTAAGTAGAATCTGCTCCAGTTGCTCAGTCCAAGTGCAGAATGAACAAATCTCATACAATTTGGACACTGATGTTTGTTAGGAAAATTGGACTTTGACCCTGTGGTTAGGCTCCAGATTGGAAATATCTTGCCTGTGTGTGGCACCATCAGGATCGTAACTAGGGTAGTGCGACCAGCAGAGCAGGGGGCGCTGTTTGGCCCTGTCAATTTTCCTGTTTATTATCATTCTCACTTATAGCTTCCTCTTCTTTTATCGCCAGCATCTCCTGGCCTCCCCTATCTCTTCCCTGGCCATTCCCCATGAGACCATGGCTCTTTTTTATGTCCCTCTTTTAAAAATGAGAGGGGGGGCACCAATGGTCTCTCTGGCACAGGGCACCAAAAAGTCTAGTTACGGCTCTGGGCACCACACTGTATATAAACTTTAAAGCAGCTAATATGACTTCACCAATAAGTGACCCACATCATGTCTTAATTACTGGTTCTGAAAGATGGGGTGGGCTGGCTGGCTGGCACATTTTAGCATGAGTTTATACATTTTTATAACACAAGAAGGTTTTTTACCAGCAAAGCACAGTACAAAAATGGCTGTATACTAAAAAAAAAAAAAAAAAAATAATAATAATAATTTGAGCATTGTTTATATGATGTGAGTGTGAATTTTTTATAGCCAGTGTGCTATTTGGAAAGTTGTTATATTAAAGAGCTAATCAATATCATCGCCATCTGTCTTGTATTCAATGCAGAAACTATTGTAGTAAGCTTTATACATTACAGGCAACATTCTAGTAACTGTTTTACAACAGAGACATCAGTGAGATCATTCTATGGCCCTCTGTACAGTACAGACAACATTTTATGGATTGCTGTATGGTTTAATACAAAGAGCATTCTTGTGACCTATTTGTTACAGGGAACATTCTTGTGACCTATGTGTTACAGACATCATTCTTGTGACCTCTATGTTAGACTTTACCCAGACAGATATTATATTTGAAAAGTGCACTACATTACTGCATACATGCCTACTCTCCTGGAAGTCGCGGGAGTCTCCCAATTTTTGGGGTAACCCCCTCACCCGCGGTAGAATAGGCACTTCTCCCGCATTCCTGCCCACTTCCTAGTGAAGTGGACAGATTGGGGAGAATTTTAAAGGAGATCGCATCATTTGGCCCTGCTCCCTATTTAAATATGCGCTTTTTGCGGTAATTTACAGAGAGGGGTGGGACTTAATGCCACAAACCGTCAGGCCCGTCCCCATTACTGCTTTTTTGTTTAGACCGGACAATAGGCCATTGCCTCTGAAATGATTATAAATAGTTATTCCCAGAATGTGTTTGATATGATTTACGTGTAAATACACAGCAATTAATGTGGTTAACGCAGAGGTTCCCAAACTCGGTCCTCAAGGCACCCTAACAGTCCAGGTTTTGGGTATATCCATGGCGACGTAATACCTCAGTCAGTAAATATAACCACCTGTGCTCAACCATGGAAATCTCTAAAATCTGAACTGGGGGTGCCTTGAGGACCGCATTTGGAAACCTCTAGGTTAACTTGTTTTGGATGGTTTTATGTCTCTGATTTGATACCTTTATGCTCATCTAACAATGTTCCATAACAATTTGTCACTTGCAGAATATATTATATCGTTTTGAAAGAATTTGTTTTCCCTGATATATGAATGTACTCTAAAATCTTTTACACATATGATTGCATTTCATAATGATAATCTATTAAGTATTATTGCCCTTTTAAGTCTGGTATGAAAAATCTGTAAAAATGTACACTTTTGTAAATCCACTGCTTAGTAAATATGCTCCGAAGTATTAAAGTGATACTATAGTTTCACCCAGTTGACATTATTAGTAATAATAGCCAACTTCATAGGTATGTGTGTCTAAATATGAGTTAATGATTATTTTAGGAGGAGACATGATTGGTCATATATTTGGGAAGAACTATGTTTTTGTTTAATTAAACAATATTTTAGCATACATACAATAAAAGTTAAATTTTATTAATTTAAACAAGTTTGGCCCCCAAAAAGAGTTTTTGTTTCTTCTTTGTTTTTGCTCTCTTGCAAAAATTCTTCTGTTCAGTCATGAATTATAAACCCTTGGGTGCACCGCCAGCTATAGAATGTTTATACTGAGATTATCTCCAATATTACATATGTATTATTGGTACAATACTGTACATACAACTCCTTCAATCAGGTTCAGATTCAGCCCATTGTTGTTTGGCCAAAAATTATATAAATAATTAATTTTAAAAAAAGAATCAGAATGGTTAAAAATAAAAATAAAAAAATTAAATAAAACATCCGCATTAGGTGAATAGCCTGCTGGGAAATATCCTATTAAGGGCTTTGGCCAATACACTGCCAAGTGACCTTACAAATTATTTCCAAATGTTGTCTAGTATGCCTTGTCTTCCTTTATAATGTTATAGACATCTACTTAATATAATTGCAGATTTTGCTTCCTGTCGGGTGACATTTATTTGCCAGTATATTCAATTCTAGTAATTAAAATGATTTATTGTCCTTATGCTGCAAATAAAGTAAAATATACATTTCATACATGAAAACTCCATGTCTAACTCTATAAGTCATGGTTTGGTTGGCTGTTGTCTGCTTTAACATCATAATATCTTATTAAAGTTGTCATTTATATAATTAAGCAGGGTATTACTTTTGTTATTTTAAGTTATTGGCAAAATGAACTGGTCCTTGATCTTGGACAGCCTAATTACTGCCTAGTACACCTGCAATGAATGTCAGAGCATTAGTTACAGTATTTGCATAGCTACAGTAAATTCACCTGTCTTTAGAAATGCAAATGTTTTAAGCCTATCTATAGAGCAATTATGTATTCAGATTATCATATACAAGTATTTTATGTTTAAAAATAGAAATAGTTATTTTTATCCTTGGTCTCCTCACTAAATGGTTTTTGAAGTAAATGCAGGTGTCATAACTCAGGCAGTTAATGAGGAGCAAAAAAGTTGATGATCTTTTTCCTGCAAGCTTTTGTAATGGTTACTTAAATAAAGATTTTTATGTGAAGGTTGTTGAACCCACAAATCTGGCATAAACAAACTATAATCATGGCATTTAATATAGTTTGTTATTAATCAAACAGAATTATTACAAGCCAGTTTTATCTTTTTTCATCATACAACTTTGGACTAAATACTGTATGTCATATTTATGTATATAACTAAAGACAGGACATGAAGCTGAGACATTATTTTTTTGGGATGTTATCTCTTGCAAGTTGCAGCACAATATATTCACACACCCTCCACAATGAATTCTACAATGATTTGGCATGTCATTGTGCAGTATTCCCTAGTGGTTCTCAGAGACATTAATAAAGACATTTAGGCCACACTACAACGATATGCAATCGATGGTTGAGACTAATACTCTTCATCCCAGACCATTCATGTTTGCCTATACGCACTGTGCAATTTAATCAACAATTGAATAATCTCTCGTTCCATCCTTAATTAAACTGCACCACCTTGTACATGATATCTTATGATTGGCTGTGCATCACGTCCAACCAAAAGATATTGTGCGCGAGAATTGGCCATACATGCTGCACGATATGCTCGTTTTGTTGTTCCAAATTGCCTGGAAATAACAAATCGGGCAGATATTGTTGCAATGTGTACCTATTGTTGCAATGTGTAGCTTTAAAAACACAACCTGTGAAATGTGAGTAAAGGAATAAATTAAAACTCTTGTTTTCGTAATAGATGTCTTATAACATGTTATAACTGTATTATACGTAATATTTTTTGTAAAGCTCTCTAATGTGTTATTTTGCACACGTATGCATTATAAAATGTATATATTTCAATCATACATACCTACTGTCCTGTTTCACCTGGGAGTCTCCCAAATTTTGGGGAGTCCCCACAGACTCCTGGAAAACCAGGTCACTCTCTGGATTCTTGCCAATTTGCTGGTGCAATGGACGGTATCTTGGCAAATCCCTTATAGTAACTCAGCCCTTGTGCACCATATCACGATGTGCGGGAATGCGCAGCAGGGACAGGGTCAGCTTACATACACACACACACACACACACACACCCTGTCTGTCTGTCTGTCTCCACCCCCCCCCCCCCCACACACACACATGAGATTAAGAAAGTCAGGATGTATGATTTAAATTAAGAAAAAAGGTAAGATATTTCTGGTTTGTAGAGTGCAAATCAGGCGGAAGCTCCCAGCAGTCATCTTGACATTCAACTTCATGAAAGATAACATATCTCAAATTATTAAATTCAAACAAAGAAACAAAGGCTGTATTACTTTGAGTCTTCCCGGCTTCCTGAGGAAACCTGAAATTCTCAGGGAGGACAAGATTGAGGGCAAAATGACGTGATGCCCACCACAGCTTAGTAATTCAAAATGCCTCATTGCTCAGTGGTAGTTGTCTGATGATAATTCATGTACAGTAATTGTGCATTGTTGGTCATGTTGTGATGCAGCCCGCTCTACCCACCTATCCTGTCTTAGTAGACCTTTCCTTTACAGCTCCTGGAATGCAGGACTACAAAATCGCCAAGTAGTTTTATCCATGGTTTTGCATTCAGTTGAATCCTTTTTAACACTAAACTGACTCCAATCCTGTTTTGTTAATTCATTTGAAGTCCACTCACTTTTCTCCCCATACGTAAAATTAAGACTGGTGGCTTTCACGAGTAGGGATAGAAAAGATTATATACAGTATATATACTCAAAGTCTTGTAAATTTGGAGTATGAATAGTAGCAATAATAAGGCATATACTTTGGGCACATCAATAGTCACAGTCAAAAGGGAAAAACGCCTTCCAATATAAAACGCCACGGGATGTAGTTACCAACCTGGCTCCAGAATCCTGACCACCTGCATCCTGAAGGTAAGTATTAGGGTTAGGGGGAGGGCTAGGTTTAGGGTTAGGCACTAGGGGGAGGGTTACGGTTTGGCTGCAGTGGCAAAATTCACTAACAATGATACAATCAGTCCTGTCTGCACTAAAACATAAAAAGTTTAGAGAACTTCTCCTTCTACAACATCAGGAACTTCAGAGAATACAAGAGATCACTAGATACTTATAATCTGTACTGATTCCATTGAAATAAACTGATTTCCTTTATTGTCTAGCAACTCTAGCTATTTAAGGCCACACACAGAACAATATTTTGCACAATTCAAGACGTTGTTAATTTTTGATTTCTTCGATAGGAACATACTATAGACTTGAGATTTAAGGTGGGAGCTGTAGTTCTTGCAGTGAGCATTCAGGGTCCAATTGTTTATTATTATTATTATTATTATTATTATTATTATTATTATTATTTGTGTTATTGTTATTCTGCAGGTAACACATAACAATTTGTGTAAGTACAGAATAGTTTAGGCAGGAACATAACTTACATATATACATAATTACCGTACTTAAATTACATAATTAATGCAGAAGTTATAGATCTCTTTAGTGTTTACAGAAAAGCTTTGCAAGGAAACAAGCTCCTATAACATCAGAGGCAGTTTAGCTTTCACTAACAGGTCTGTAAAACTCAGACCTGGTTATTACGGTACTTCTCATACGTTTTAAATGTTAGGATATTTCTTTCTTTTTTATCCATTCTTTTATTTACTTTACTTGTGTTGGCTGGAAAATAAAGAGGCCACTGGTGAAAGTAGGGATCCTCTAAACAGCGTCTTTGGTGGGGCATGGCCAGACCATTGACCATTGACAGTGTAAATAGCGTGTAACCAGGCATTATCCCGCTATGCTCTCAGACCCTGGTTACTTGCCACGAGTGTGGTACAAGAGATAGGCGGTAATTAGATAGACACCAGATGTTAGACAGGGACAAAAGTCACACACTAAAGTTCGACATGTGAAAAGGTCGACAGGTCCAAAAGGTCGACAGGGTCAAAAGTTCGACATGGAAATGGGTGACACAAAAATAGTTGACAATTTTTTAAATAGTTTTTTAGCCCTAATCGTTACCCTAATTCTAATTCTAACTCTCCTCTTGGTGTCTAACCCTAACCGTCTGGTTAAGTGCCTAAACCTAACCGTGGGGGTAAGAGCCTAACCCTAACCCTCCAGTAAGTGCCTAACTCTAAACCTAACCCTAAAAATCAAACAAAAAAAGTTGACCATTTTTGTGTCAACCATTTTTATGTTGAACTTTTGACCCTGGCGACCTTTTGTACTTGTTATCCTTTTTACATGTCGAACTTTAGTGTGTCTGAATTTTGTCCCTGTCCACCTTTTGTCCCTGTCCAACTATTGTCATTGTCTATCTAATTAATGTCTATCTATAGTCTGGAACCCACTTGCCACACTTGCATATCGTTTAGCCCAGCTCCCCCTTCCCCCCTGCCCGGCATATTATCTTCTGCCGGCAAGCAGGTCTCTCCTCCTTTGTGGTGCTATCTTCTCAATGTTATTAGGAAAGTTGGAGCATGTGCACAAGAGAGCAAAGACTCACAGTGCCAGAGGGTGCTTTAACTGCGCGGCTCATCTTCCCGACTATGTCCCTGGGCAGATGGAGAGTGTGCGGTGAGGGGGCCCCCTGGACATTGTGATACGTCTTTGGTTTAGCTTTTCTTCATTATGAGAAACAGGATTTCAGTTTGTTCTCTCTTTTCACCCCCAACAGTGCTAAGGAATCCCATCTACAAGTTCTACAGATTTCCTGCATCTGACAACAAGTGGATCTGTGTTCGGGAGCAGATGTCAGAGAGCATCATGTCTTTTCAGATCCCAAAGCAACTGCTTACTCTCTACTTAAATGAAGACACCAGAAGGTAAAGAAAAATAACAACAACAAGTGAACAGTGTCATGTTATTCAAATCAGCTGCAATGATTAACTACCAGAATGTTTTCATTTATAATTTGCATTGCTATCATTGACCATAAGGCAAAATCTCCAAATCCTTCCCTAGCTTACTATCATAGCACATAGCAATGTAATGTATTGCAGAGTGCCTCATTCCCAAAGCAACACTGTTTCTGTTGGCAAGCATTAATTTAAAATGCCTGCTAGCCAACTTTTAATTCAATCCAATTAGATGTGCAAGAGAAGGCTGAAATTGTTATGACCATGCTCATTTATTTTAATATATAGGAACTTAGTACTATCTCCTTATTTATTTACTGCATGCTGGTAGAACATGTCCAGTAATCAGCACATCTCCATATTCAATAGATTATACTTACAGTATGAAGAGATTTGTATTTTCTACTTCAGGGTCCATAGGGTATCCACAGGATACCTTGGGGTATAGGTGATGATGTCAGGCATCGGGCACCATAGAGTTAAGTTTTCAGCCTCCCAGGATGCACTAGGGTCCCCCTCCTATACCCCGCCCCCGAGCCAAGGCATCTCAGTTTCGTTGGTGCCCGGCCGGAGTCGGATGCACCTGTTTAGAGGGGGGCTAAGGATAGCCCCTGAAGTTTTCTACAAGGCAGCTGTGGCTGCACATCTGGAGGTACAGCATGGACAGTCATTCTTGACGTCCATGCTGTCTTCCCTACACCCCCGCCGGTACGAGAACGCCGGTATTGATCCGGGGATGCTGGTAGGCATCTGGGGTCACAGCTAGCGGTGACCCCAGATGTTTGGGACCATTGCCAGATTCAAGGGGGACAGCAGGTAAGCAGCGGGGTCCCGCGGTGGGTCCCCGCTGGAACATGGTCCAGAGTCCCCAGGCAGGGGGCTCCCTGGGGACTGGCTGCAGCGTGGAGCCAGGTTTCGAACCTGCGCTTCCACTACCCCCTGGGACAGCGGACCGCAGCTGAGTGGTAGCGCTGCAGCGTCCCAGGGGTTAATTACATGCCAGGGGAGCGCGCCTTCCCTGTACACAGCCGGCGCCTCCCCCGCTGCACACAGCCCTCTCTGCA
Organism: Taudactylus pleione; assembly: GCA_031769625.1. Classification (NCBI taxonomy): domain Eukaryota; kingdom Metazoa; phylum Chordata; class Amphibia; order Anura; family Myobatrachidae; genus Taudactylus; species Taudactylus pleione. The sequence continues at coordinate 2,284,367 of JAUIMM010000387.1, forward strand.
CCTGCCGATTGGCCCTGTGGCAGCGCTCCTCCCCCAGGCCTGCCTCCTCTCTGCTCCTTGGTGGCCATCTTTATGGAAGCATGGTGAACACTGCTGGAAGCTGCTGATCGGTGGCATCGTGGTCTGGGTCCCCCAGCATACCTCTCCTCCGTTGGAACAGGTCTGTGTATGCAGCGCTCAGTCCTACCAGGCCCTGTGTCTGCGTAGTTGAGGATCAGCGCTGATAGTGCAGGGATTGATTTCTTTGCATTGCATGTGACTGCTGCTAGCGTCTGCTGCATGTACTTTCACTTTCTACTGTCAGCCCTTTCACTGTCCCTGATCTTCTTCTGCTAAAGCCCTTGCGGTGCGGTGATTGCAGGGCGGTTCTCACACTATACTAACGCGTATCAGTGAGAGGGGTCACATACTTGCCATCATGTCTGAAAGTGATTTTCCTCTCCAGCTTCTGTGTACTACATGTAAGGTACCTATAGCGGAGGAGGAGGGTAGCGCGGAGGGGCCGTGTTTTTTATTGACGCTGCCAATTACTGTCACGGCTCCGGTACAGGAACCGCCCTGGGCTTGTTTCGCTAAAGCGCTTACAACCCTAGTGGGCCAGTTAGCTCCGCAACCTGTGTTCCCTCAAATGGGATTGTCCCAACAGTCAGTGGTGTCGTCACCCATGCAGGGGTTCCCGAGACAACTGATGGTACCCCACGGTCTCCCTATTTCCCCTCCTCAGGTCTCTCAGGAGCCCGCGTGGGTTAATTCTCTGACAAGTTCTGTGCAGCATTTGTCAGACGTGTTACAAGGGGAGTCCATGTTACGGCCTCACAAGCGGCCGGTGGCGTCTCTGTCTACTCCTTATGAGGATGACGAGGGGACGACCGATGATGGGGAGATTCTGGATCTGTCGGACCAAGAACCTCTCCGTACTAAAGAGTCGGACGCTAAGTCTAAGGTTTATATACCTGGCCTTATTCGTGCAGTGCGCACAGCTTTAGTTATTGAGGATGATGAACCTCCGGTCTCAAAATCCAAATATGCCTTTTTCAAAGATGTTAAGGGTGACACCACAGTGTTTCCTCTTTCGGGTCAATTGGTGGACCACTTAGAGGAAGTGGAAACATCCTGGCAGACGGTATCAGCCTTAAAGACCTTTAGCAGTGGCTTATCCGTTTGCGGACAATTATTTTGCTAAGTGGGAATCCCCGCCACAGGTGGATTCTCATGTGACACGCCTGGTCCGAAGTGCCACGTTGCCCATGCCCTCCATGTCCTCCTTAAAGGATGCCACGGACCGTAAGGTGGAAATCCGCCTGAAGTCCGTTTATTCCCTCGCCGGGGGGGGGGGGCAGCCAGGCCGGCTATGGCCATTTGATGGGTAGCCAGAGCTATGGAGCGCTGGGCTGATAGTTTGGGGGCGTCTTTCGATTCCCACTGTTCAGCTGAACAGACCGAGTTGATAGGCAATCTCCAGGATTCGGCCACTTACATTAACGAAGCGGCTTTAGATATCAGTAGCCTAACTTCCCGGGTTTCTTTGGCAGCTGTGGCGGCTCGTCGCACCTTATGGTTGCGATCTTGGAAGGCGGACGCTGATTCCAAAAAGGGTTTGGAAGCTTTGCCTTTTAATGGAGAAGTCCTATTTGGTCCGGATCTGGACAAAATTGTAGCCACGCTGGCGGCAGCCAAATCGTCATGTCTCCCGTCTGCTGCAGTTCCTTCCAGTTCCAGTACATCGTCCTTTCGGCCTTACAGGGCCCAGGGTAGGCCTAAAGCACAGTCCATTCCCCGTCAGGCTGGCCCCAAAAAATCGGCCAAGCCCCGGAAGCAGGCCTGGAGTACCAGACGTCCGGCCCCTAAGTCCGATGACAAACCTGCGGCCTGACGGTCCGGGCCTCCCTTTGGGGGATCCCAGAGTGGGAGGCCGCCTGCTGCAGTTCGCCCAGTGTTGGTCGGTTACCACGACAGTCACTTGGGTTCTTGAGGTGGTTTCTCACGAGTATGCCCACTCCTTCCGGCACAGGCCCCCGTCCCGATTCTTCACCACGGGTCTTTCATCAGACCAGAACAAAGCCATGAAACTGCGGAAGGTTTTGCACACTATGCTCCAGGCTGGAGTTATAGTGCCTGTTCCATTCTCCCAGAGGGGCCAGGGTTTCTATTCCAATCTGTTTTTGGTGCAGAAACCCAATGGGTCGTACCGTCCGATCCTCAACCTCAAAGCACTCAACAAGTCTTTGCGGGTGCCGAGGTTTCGGATGGAGACCCTATGGTCCATCATCCTGGCGCTGGAACCTGGGGATTACATGGTGTCGTTGGACATACAGGACGCTTACCTGCATGTCCCTATTCTTTTACGCCATCAACAGTTCCTCATGTTTGCAATCCGCAACGATCATTTCCAGTTCCAGGCGTTACATTTTGGGCTGGCGACAGCACCACGTGTGTTCACCAAGGTTATGGCGGTCATGGCGGCTTCCCTGCGGCTGCAGGGAGTCCGCATGTTGCCGTACCTGGACGACCTTCTGTTGGTAGCAGGATCTCCAGAGCTCCTTCTACGCCACTTGGACCTGACGATTGCGGTACTCCAACAGCACGGCTGGTTAATATACTGGCAGAAGTCCACCCTGATCCCGTCTCAGAAGATTCTGCACTTCGGAGCCTTATTGGACTCCGGACAGCAAAGGATCTTTGTGACGAGGGAAAAGATCTCTGCCTTACAGTTGAGGGTGCGCAGTTGTCTGCAGAGTTGCCGGGTGTCTCTGCATTCTGCGATGAGGTTACTGGGCTCCATGGTGTCCGTATTCGACATGGTGGAATATGCCCAGTTTCACTCCAGACCTCTGCAGCAATTGATCCTGTCCAAGTGGAATGGACTGCCTCAGAGTCTCAAGTCCCAGACGATGGTGCTCACTCCGGAGGTTCGCCTGTCCCTTGCCTGGTGGTTGCAGACGACCCATCTCAACAAGGGTTGTACGTTTTGGTTGGCGAACTGGGTCCTATTGACGACAGACGTCAGTCTTCGGGGCTGGGGAGCGGTCTCGGGTCCACACTTGTTCCAGGGCAGATGGACTCAGGCGGGAAAGGAGCTTCCGATAAATATCTTGGAACTCCACGCCGTTTTCAATGCTCTCCAGCAGGCCCATCGGGTTCTCCACGGTCATCCCGTGCAGGTCCAGTCGGACAACGCCACCACCGTGGCCTACATAAATCGGCAAGGAGGAACCCGAAGTCGGGTGGTACTCGTAGAGGTGTCCCACATCTTGATCTGGGCGGAGCGCAATCTCCCGGCCATATCAGTGGTATTCATCCTGGGAGTCCTCAACTGGGAGGCCAACTTTCTCAGTCACCAGGATGTTCATCCGGAGGAATGGTCTCTGCACCAGGACGTCTTCTGGTGGACAGGTGGGGTCTTCCAAAGATCGACCTCATGGCGTCACGGCACAACAACAAGTTGCCGGTGTATGGGTCTCGCACAAGAGACCAAAAGGCGTCTCTGGTGGATGCTCTGTCCGTCCAGTGGACGTTCCGGTTTGCCTATCTCTTTCTTCCGTTTTCCCTTCTTCCACAGGTAATCCGGAAATTCAAACAGGAAGGAGGGACGCTCCTGTTGATAGCTCCCGTGTGGCCCAGACGGCACTGGTTCTCAGACCTCCAGGGTCTGTCCGTGGACATCCCTCTGCAGTTGCCGCTACGTCCGAACCTACTGTCACAGGGTCCTTGTCTTCACCCGGACCTGACTCGGCCGTCTTTGAGGGCATGGCTGTTGAGACGGCCATGTTAAGGTCCGGGGGTTTTTCCAGCTCTGTAGTACGCACTATGCTGAGAGCTCGGAAACCGTCTTCTGCAAGAATATACCATCGTGTGTGGCATACGTTCTTCCAATGGTGTCGACCGAGAGGTTATGCAACTCGGGAGTTCCGTCTGTCTAGAGTGCTAGCCTTCCTACAGGCGGGACTAGACCATGGGCTTCGCCTTGCTTCTTTAAAGGTGCAGGTGTCTGCCCTGTCTGTCTGGTTCCATCGTAGGATTGCTACAATCCCTGATGTGCGCACCTTTATGCAAGGTGTTCTTAGAATTCAGCCACCATTTGTTCCACTGGTGGCGCCTTGGGATTTAGCTGTGGTCCTGAGGGCTCTCCAGGGACCGCCGTTTGAACCACTGGGCTCAGTGGATCTTAAATGGCTGACAGCTAAAACAATTTTCCTTCTGGCCATCGCTTCAGCCAGACATGTTTCTGATTTAGGGGCTCTCTTGTAGACCCCCTTTCTTGATTTTTCATGGGAACAGGGCGGTGTTGCGCACTCGTCCTGATTTTCTTCCCAAAGTTTTTTCCCGTTTTCATATCAACGAGGAAATAGTTGTGCCAGCTTTTAACTCACCTGACCTGTTGGTGGGTGAGGCCACTTTGGACTTTGTGCGGGCCTTAAGGATTTATGTTGACCGCACTTCTTCGTTTAGGAAGTCGGATGCCTTGTTTTTTCCTTTATGGCTTCCGTAAAAAGGGTTGGCCTGCTTCAAAGCAAACTTTGGCAGCTTGGATCCGTATGGCCATTTCAGAAGCTTATCATTCCACTAGGTCTGTGGGTCCTTCGTGGGCAGCTCGACGTGGTGCCTCTGCAGTCCAGATCTGCAAGGCTGCCACGTGGTCCGCGGTCCATACATTTGTGAGGTATTACGCGTTTGACACCTTTGCCTCTCAGGATGCTTCCTTCGGGCGGCGGATTCTCCTTTCAGCACAGGAGCGTCCCCACCCTTAAAGGATACTGCTTTGGGACATCCCCAAGGAATCCTGTGGATATCCTATGGACCCTGAAGTAGAAAATATGAGATATGGTAAGAACTTACCCTTGTTATCTCCATTTCTGCGAAGTCCATAGGGTTCCACAGGACTCCCGCCCTGTCGCACCTGTGCTGCAGATGGGCTTTACTCTGGTCACCGGTTTTTCCATCTCCCTCTGGTGAGAATGTGATTCTTGTGTGTGTCCAGATCTTTTTTCTCTCTCTTCCGTCTCCTCCTCCAGCCTATGGCTTGGTACGTAACTGAGATGCCTTGGCTCGGGTCCGGGGTATAGGAGGGGGACCCTAGTGCATCCTGGGAGGCTGAAAACGTAACTCTATGGTGCCCGATGCCTGACGTCATCACCTATACCCCAAGGTATCCTGTGGAACCCTATGGACTTCGTAGAAATAGAGACAACAAGGGTAAGTTCTTACCATATCTCATATTTTTTATCACCCAATTGTAACTAAACTAATAAAAGTAACAAATAATAAAAGTCAATTAAAGTAACAAATAAAAATAATAAAAGTAACATAGTATACATTTAGGTTTCAGAAGAGAAACCTTACATACAGTAGGTAAAACAGACAATACTAAATACCATACTTTATACAACATAAAATAAATATGATTACTCTCTCCAGTGATTCTGCACTGGTGTTTCTAATACCAGCCCAACTTTTTTCTTTTGTTGCAATGCAAGACCTCTTTCCCTCTGTGGAAATATCTACAAATATTAATTACAGTAAGTCACCAATAATGTACCTGTTTTAAAAATACGCATTTTTATACTTTAAAGGTGCATACACACACAACGATTTTTTGAACGATTATCGTTAAACGATATCGTTTAAAGATAATCATTTGCAAAAATCGTTCACTTTCTGAGTCAAACGATGAACGATTTTCGTCCATGCGCGTTCACGTTTGTAGTTTGTAGTTCAGTCAGACTTGTCAACTCAACGATTTTAAGTAAGGGAATATGCAAAAATCGTTTGTAGTTCTAGAAAATCGTTCATTACATTTAAATGAACATAGTAAATTAACAACTTTAGTAAACGATTTTAGTTCATTTTTTCAAGGGAGAAAATCGTTTACTAAAATTGTTCATTAACTACATCGTTGTGTGTGTATGCAGCTTAACTCTTCTATTCATATTAGTGAAATCATCTGTCCCTGAACATCCTCTACTTCTCCTAGGGTGGTTTCTTTTCTTATTATTCTTAACCCACGATCACATTAAACTATAATGTCTCTGGGCACTGTGGTGTTGAACGACTATAGATTATTAAAATGTTAGTGCCTGACCTTTCATACATACTTTGTATATGGGGCTAATTATCAAATGGAGAAAACACCTGATCTCTGGTGAAAATGGGAAACAGGGCTTCTTCTTAGCTATCAAAGTGTCACCAAAAAGTTTTGTCAATCCTCATCGGTGACATTTTTGACATGCACCAACTGGCTGGGTCACACATGCACATAAGCCTTGTGACTGGCCCAGTGAATCGGTATGATAACGCTTGCCATTCCCACCCAGTATCCAGTATTGTCGAGTGAGCTGAGTGATTTTTTTTTCTTATTGAGAAATGATGGTGCTAGGTGGCAATACAAACTAGCTCTAACGCTAAATGTTACTAAATAGGACTGATAGTAGGTAACACTGGTTTGTGTTTCAAAATCCACAGTTTATTCTAAACCACTGCATGCCTTTAATATATGTGAAAAAAAGAGACTTTATTATCAGGGGGCCTGGTACATTATGGATCGCTATTGAGATCACTGCTGCGATTACGCATGCAGATCTGTTGCGAAAATATGCTAATGAGTGCAATCGCAAAGCCATTGCACAGCCAGCATAGACGCCCACTACCGCTATCTCACATCCATAATACCTTGCAGTTCAGTGCATACACCGGGAACATCGAGTAACATCGGCCCCTCACACACAATTACAACAGGACTGACCTTACTCAGAAATTGCTAACCTCATCGCACACAGTGAGTACACAAGCTGCTTATACCGCCGCAGTGGCTAATTTATACATGCCCATGCAATGACGTTCCAACAGACAGGCACGCCTGTGTTTCTCCGACCACTCCCCCGTCACCACTCCCAAACGCTGATTAAAGGCCACTCACTCTGCGATGGCTTTCTGTGGTCTGAGCGATCGAAGTGCAGTCGCAATGCTGCCACCACGCACGTGCAGTTTGGTACATACGCATTCTCAGTATGCAACAATTTGTCCGTATGATCCATGCTGAATCAGGCCCAGAGTTACACTTGATCTCCTATCAATACTTGCAGTGGCGACACAAGGCGGGTGCGGGCCGCACCAAGGTGTCACCCGCCAAGTGGTGATACCAAGGTGCAGACTCCCCCCTCAGTGACAGGAGCCGGGTGCTGCACTGTAGTATTAAGGGCAGCACTCGGCTCCTGACACTGGGCGGGATTTGTACTGACCGTATATGCACTAACATATGCGATCAGTACAGCAAAGGACAGCTCTTCCGATAAGATCTGTCCTTTGTGATCCGCGCAGCCCCGTGGACTTCCGGATTTATGACCCGGGAGTCAATCTGCACATGCGCAGAGTGACGCGGCGCCCGCGGGGCATGCTGGGAGGGATTCGATTGGATCCCTCATACCAGCGCGATGCGGTAGAAGCCCATGGGCTTCTATAGGGTAATGCCAGCAAAAACTGGAATTACCCTCCATATCGGAACCCCGGCGGCCAGACATTAGTGCCTATGGAAAATGCGCGAAAACCCCAGAAACGGGGTTTATATCGCATCTTCCATTTAGTGAATCCCGCCCACTGTGTGGGAGCCGGCACACTACACAGAACGCAGTCCACACCTCCTGCACCATAAGGTAAGAGTCACGGGACCATGGGGGTTCGGGCCGTGAGGCCACGCCACTACCCGCATGACCATGCCCCCTGCACGTGAGGCCACTCCCCCTTCCAGCTACGCCGCACACACAGCGTCCCTCCCCGCACTGGGTGACACCGTGGGAGGGACACCTCTGAATACTTGATCTTGCGTTTAATATATATTCTCTGTGTATAGGTTCTGTGCTTGTGTCTCGGCTACGGAATGTGTATGTAGCATTAAAAATTGTTTATTATGTACTGACATTTATATCCAACTTTATTTGGTCATTACATTGAATATATCCACTGGATATCCCACATACTGTATAGTGCTAACTTTTTGTCAGCGATGCAAGCATCCTTCTGTCTGATGTGTTAGCTAGTATGGAATCGGTATGGCGTCGGAATTCTGGCGCCGGTAATATCAGTGCTGGCATTGCGTCCACCGGAATATTGACTGTATCCCGCTAATACTCATACTGTTTCTGATGATTAAATTTTTTTGTAGTTTGGAAGTGGAAAAACACATATGTGCACAGAAACCTGCTTTCTGTAATTCTAATGGCCATGATTTTATTTTAGGACAATGAGAGTTACTTGTTAACTAGTAATATATGTCCAGCATATAGTATGTGGGGTCATCCCCTCCTCGCTATATTTACCCCCATTTCCAGTACAAGGCTGGGTGCATCTCCTCCTCTCTTGGTGGTGTGTCATAACTCTGTTGCTGCGGTGAGAGTCGTTGGCACGCACCCAAACTCTCACTGCACATGACGGGACCGATCACCATTGGTTTTTATATATACATTGCTCAGATATGTGCTAAAACTCTGGCAACCAATCAGTGGTTAGCTTGTATTTTTATGAAGCAAGTTATCCAAAGTGTCTGGTTGCCATGTTTTCAGCACAAAGTTGTTCCTTTATACTGCACAATGGGATGTAGTTAAAATGCAGGCGGACTGGATACCGGCCGTCGATATACCGATACCGAAATCCCGACCAGCGGCAAAATGTTGACGCCGTTATCCCAAATGACATCAGGATACCAGCGTCGGCATCCTGAACGACAGAATGCCGAACGTCCGGACGGAGGTAAATAGCGCATTGTCCTGCACTATCCCCGGGGATGGGGAGGTTAGGTCTAGGCACCCTCGGTGGGGCCATTAGGGTTGGGCACCCCCCCAGCAGGTTAGGGTTAGGCTGCGGGGTGGGGGGGGTTAGGATTAAGCACCACTGGGGTGAGGCTAGGGTTAGCCCCCCCCTCCCCCCCCCCAGGTGGGTTAGGTTTTGGGTGCAGGAAGGGAATCGGCGGCTATTGAGCACAATAGCTCAAGTGTCCACTGACACTGTCCTTTGCAGCAGAAAGTGAGCATGGTTTTATGGGAATGCCAGTGCGGTTGTGTATATTAGTGTGTGGTTGGGCTGGACCAGAGACTGGTCTAGATCTCATTTTGCTTTTGAAAAAAATCCAGACGTACACGTGTTTGAGCTTTTTAGAAGCATGTTATTAATAAATCTGTTCAAATGTATGCAGATACAATGTACAGTACAGGTGTATTAACAAAACCTAGATATACAGTGTGTGTGGCTGCAATCATTTCATACCTGGCAGAGAATCATTAGTATGTCATTATCATTAAAAGGCTATACATAGTAAATCTTACAGCCTCTATCTAGACAGATTTGACATGCTGCAGTCCCAGCCTCTTAGTACTCATATATTTCATGTTTTGTCTAAAGCTAAATGTTTCTTTTTCTTCTAACATTAAAAATGTTGAAGAAAAATTATTTTTGGCTTTCTGTATAGTTTGCTGTGCTCCACATTTCAAATGCTTTAAAAGGTTGATTTTCCCTGAAGGTAACAAATGAATCACTTGATCTTAATTGCTTCTTGTGCTTTGGAGCAGATAATGTATTACTGCTGAATATTACAGTTTAGTTTTGTCATTTTCTCTAAACACAGACACATTTGGACATACTTTTATCTTTAATGAGCACAAAGACATTTAGTAGATTTTTCACAAAGGTCTCAAGATTTTTAGGATGAAGGTGATAAACAAAGCTGCCCTCTTACTGACCTGCCTACAGGAGGTTGTATCGCAGCTAAAACATATTTGCCCTGTTTACTGAAATGCCGACTTTCTCTGTAAGAGGTGATACTGAAGTTTGCGGCAGAGCAGCTTTGTGCTGTAAAAGCTAAATAAATGTATCCCAGCCTAGTGCAGAGGACCCTAAGTGCCTTCACCTGCTGTGGTGTTGGGGCCGGAGTGATATAAAATATGGCTCTTTCTTCCCTACCAGGTGTGGAGTGGCCTGTGCAAATATTGAAAAATCACTTGCCTTGGGGATGTCTCCCTGTCCCCACATTGAAGTATTTGTTGCTGTGGAAATATTCTTCTACCTCCCCCTATAATGCAGGATGAGAACTTTCTGAATATCAGAGTCCTCTCCACTGATTACTACTTAGGGCAGTGGTTCCCAAACTTTCTCGGGCCATGGCACCTGTCAGGTTGCGGCCTAGGATCGGCAGTTACTCACCTCATCACCGGCTTCCCCTAATCTCTATAGCGGTCAGACGTCAGGTGCGGCGGCGAGGGATGCACTGAGGATTGTACCTGGATTCTGCTAGGACATCCATGTGCTCGCTCCGTGATGTGGTTTCTGCAGTTATCATCATGGAAGCAGCCATGACAGTCTGTTTTAACCTGACTTTCCCTTTAACCAATGGTAGCGTTGGTTGCGATCAGCTGACAGTGTCCTCCAATGTACTGCTACCTTAGGGTATATAACAGGGCTCTGGACAACAGGAAGTTGCCTGTACAACATTGTTAATTCCAGTGTTAACTTGCTGTTGCAGCGTTCCAGGTTCCAAGCTTCGTTCCTTCTAGTGACTTGTTCCTAGTGCTTTCCATGGTGTGTGTACTCAGAACATCTTCTGAGTACAATTTATTAAGAGACATCTTCTGTGCTAGCTCCGTGGCTGAATCCCCAGTGTGTTCATCATTCAATACCATCTCGTGATACCATTCTCCTGTACTATGTCTGAGGCCACAGTGTGTGTACTGAGTTCATCATTCAAGTACCATCTCGTGATACCATTCTCCTGTGTCAATGCTGTGTCTAATGCCACAGTGTGTGTACTTAGTACCTCATCAAAGTATCCGCTCATTATACCATCTCCTGTGCCAGCATTGCGACTGAAACCACTAAGTGTGTTCTCTGTCCATCACTTCAGTACAAACCTTCAATATTTTTCTCCTGTGCTTGCCCTGTGGTAGTGTTCTTCCATTTTTTCCCACTTGTGTCGGACACCTGACCAAAGGGCCGTGACCTGCCTACAGGGTGCAGCTTAAGTCCAAATACCACTTGGAGGGGTCACTGGTGAACACCTCCCAGTAGGTTAGACTCTGCGCCTTTGGTCAGGTCTCGCCAACATCTGGTACTGGTGGATGAGGAAGACACTAATCCAGGCCCCTCGACTCCCACCCCCCCCTCAACCTGGGTCCACGTTTTCTAATTTTGTGGTGGAGAATCATCTAAGCCAGAACGTGACAGCACCCTTATTGCCTCATAATTGTTCACAGCACCCTTAGGCCAAGGGGTAGATTCAATTAGCATTGAAGTTCCGTCGGAACTTCTCATGGTAATGTAACACTAGCAAAAACAAGCAAGGTTCTCTTACAGTAATAACTTCTTATGTGTGCAGCACTTTATTTAATCTATCCCAAAAATTTTTCCTATTAAGATACTCAGTAAAAATTCTGAAAATCACAAAATTGAGCTTACCTGCCATCCTTTGGTGTTAGACATGGTTGAAGTCTGGTTGTTCACCAACACTGGTTTTGCTTATCACATTGAGAAGGAGAGGCATGAACCCTGGAGAAGTGGAAGGCCAGGGGGAGAAGCTGGGGTGCAAGTGGACAATCAGATGGGTTGACAGGACAATGGGAAACATACACAGAAAGTGGGAGAAGAAAAAGTAACAGGTACCCATACTAAGGGGGTAATTCAAAGAGATGGATGCGATGTGCTGTTCCGAAATGGCACAACGAGCCGGTCAGCATTGGGGTGCGAGGGAAAACTTGTGATGTCGGCACTACCACAACTGGCACTATGAACTGGCAAAAGAGGAACACACAGTAAGGAGCAGGGGACAGAGATAAGTTCATATATAAAATTGAAGACAAATATCATGTCACAAAGCGTAAGAGGTGCATCTCCTTTAATAATATTATCCTTCTTTAACCCTTTCTCTCATGGTTCTCCTCTTTCTTCTTTTTATCCAATATCTCTAGAATTTCCAGTCTTCTAAATGTCCTTTTTCAGCTTTGTATCCTTTCTCCCCATCCCCACCTATTAAACCTTGTTCCCCTCTTTCAACTCTTTCCCTTTTTCAAATTTATATGATTGCGTTTGTTTAGATGTGTAGGGAAGGAGAGGGGATGCTGCTCACCACACCACTGCCAGGGCCTGGGAGTCAGGACTCTGAGGAGGTTTGGAGGAAGCAGCATTCAGAGGAGGAGGAGAATGGGGGGGGCGGTGCAGGAGCTTGCATTCGTCTCTGTGTAAATGACCACACGCTCTAAACTATGGCTAGCCTAATAACTTGCCGACCCAAATAATTTTTTGGGGCCAAGCTAGACACCAGGCCGCAGTACCCCAGTTAATGTGCTGTGGTACAAAGTTTGGGAAATGTTGACTTAGGGTTTTACACTTCGCCCTTCTATCTGTGTGGAAGATGTTGATTTTGTGATGGACGCACCATGCTAATGCTTGGTATTGTGCATCTAAGAATAATCCTATAAGTGCCCTTACTTTGTATACTAAGTCTAGTGATAGGGCCTTGCCCTCTCAGGTCTATTCTTAGATGCCATGACACAATACCAGAGAGGTTCCCTTACTATGCATATGATGCGTTTAGTAGGGCCATAGCACGTAGGTCATCATGTAGAAGTCCTAAACCCACCGAGTTTCAGTGGGGCCCTGAGAGACCTATAAAGGTTTGTGTATTTGCATATTGCAATGGCCCCAAACTGCTCTATTTCCAGCATGCTGAACAAAGAAGTTAATTGACCTCAGCACTATGTTTTGATTAATACTATCACCATAATACTACACAAGGTTGAATTGTTATTTGAAACCCCACATCTGTATTCCACATTTGAATTGAATACAAATTGTTGGCAGAATGATATGTTGGAAGGAAATTAAAATAGTCTGATATCCAAGTCAAGATATTTCTATGCATAAAAGTCAGTGTTTTTAAAATATGATTGTGAGGCAACCATTTGTCTGTCGGCTATAAAGATGTTATTCGTGTCGAATAACTCTAATGCTGTTACATGTTACATTCTTCAGTAGCTTGACAAGCCTTTTCTGATAAATTGTAAATACTTTATTTTCCTCCAAGGCTTAAGTAATCATCAAATTAATCATACCCTCCTTCTTTGTAAAGACAAGAGAACATCTTAATCTAAAATGTGGGTAATTAGTTACTCCAGAGAACAATGGAAGTTAAAAATATATAAATTGTACAGAAAGTAATTATTGCATCTATGTATTTTTTGTGTTGGCACATAATACACTGACAAAGAGAGATGGGCAAACTGGTTTGTGGGGATATTATTTATTTTATTTACATTTTAGGATATAAATACATTTTCCTTTAGTAGAAGTTACCCATACCATAAACTTGTAAAAAGTATTTTGTGAACAAACACAAACCGTACACTTCTACACAGGATGTAGTCAATTTACCGACGGCCAGGATGCCGGCCGTCATAATCCCAATGTCGAAAGCCCGTCTCGGGATTAAAGATAGGCGTCGAAATTTAGCCCAGGGGGGAGAGTTAGCTTTAGGCACCCCTGCGGGGGACCTATTGTTAGGCTACGAGGAGAGGGGTTATGATTAGGCACCACCATTGGGGGGGGGTTAGGGTTAGGTCTTGAGCATTCTAAAGGTGCCTATCCACTAGACGATTAAAATGAGCGATTGAACGATAACTATATCGATTTTGTTAGATCGTTCGATAATCGTTCAACAATCGTTTAAAAATTATTTGCAGATTGTTTAAAAAATTGGTCATTTAGACATCTATCATCGGGCAAACATGTTGGTCAACCTGATGATAACGTCAGGTTCAGCATGTTTACATATGATTGTGCCTACACTGAACGACTGCTTGTTCAGTGTAGGCACATGACAGAATGACAAAAGACTGCACGATTACAATGTCGTAATCGTGCAGTCTTTTGCCTGTCTTCTAGTGGATAGGCACCTTAACACATGGACAGCAGACCAATAGTTGCACATCTTTGCAAATTAAGGTCTCTTGTTGCTGCCATTCTACCAGTGCAGGCCAGCATTTGTATACATGGATACACAAAATAAAAGCGTCATAGCCCTGATTCAGAGCCACTCACTGCCGTTGTCCGCTCGCAGGGATTGTGGGCGTTTTTTTTTTTTTTTAATCTCCGGCCGCTTGCAAAGCCACTCGCAGGCCAGGAGACCATCAGCCTTGCGACGAGACCCTACGGTAGGGTCTAGGCTGCCGCAAGACCGAGTGGACTTTCTGCTCTAACAGAGCACGAAGTCCACTACTCACGTCAGTAGTGATGTCAGTATGACCTCCCTACAAATGCCAGGCGTTCCTAAGGGAACGCCTGCGTTTTTCCGGCCACCCCCCTGCCTGCCCACAAAACGGGGCGAGCTGTCACTCACCATCGACAGTCGCCCCATCTTTTTGCAAGCCCCGCAGTGACTGAACTTCAGCCGTTCGGCGGGGCACGCACACGCCGGACGCGGCGCATGCGAGTGCATAAATATCAGGCCGCTTGCGAGCGGCTCTGAATCAGGGCCTATGTCCTGGATGCAGAATTTTCACAGAGTTCTAATAGATCTTTCAAAGCAATAAGTTCAGTCAAGCACAGATAATGAAACCAGTGGCTTTCAATCATAACAACATATATAGGGGTATTCAATATGGGAGTGAAAACATTGTTTTTGCGTTAATATCGCACCTATGACGTCATTATCGCAGGTTTTACTTTTAGACCGTATTCAATTTCAAAGACTTATCGCAGGTTCGAAAAGTCTTTGATAAAAAACGGGGATAACTTTTCACCATTGAATAGGTGTCGAAAAAAAGTGCAGAATTGGGGTTTAGGGGTGCAGGCTTAAAAAAAATAGCCTGCACCCCTGGGAATGACATTTAAAAAAGAACTGTGTCAAAAAAAGTTTTAAAAAAAAAATAGGGACACCCCAAAAAATTAATGTAAAAATTGGGGTGAAAAAAAAAATGGGAAAAAATTGTTTAACAATAGGGAAATAGGTTCAGGGCTATTCTGCAAGTATGCGGCAGGTGTTTTCTAGAATAGATTTATAGCGGCAGGTGCACAATTGCAGAATTTTTAAAAACTTACTTTAGGGACTTAAAAATATGCTAGTACCCATTTTCATGTACCTCAAATTTGATGGGACCACTTAAAAAAACGAAAAAAAATAACCTAAGTGCTCTTCTGCATCACTTCTTCAATGTCGGGAAAAAACACCTGCTGCGGCTATTTGAATCCCCGACTTTCATTTAAAGACTAAAACGGGGGTACCCATAGTGATCCCCCATGTTTTTACAACTTTATGGGGGTCGAAAAATTCGTAACTTTACGCAAATCCAACTTTGCAGACTCCCGTTTTCGTTAATTTCATATTGAATACAGGGATAAGCGGGCGCGCGCCCGATACTTTAGCGCAGGTAAAAACTCCGATATGAAACGTAAACTTCGACAGCGAAGTTTACGTTTCATATTGAATACCCCTCATAGTCACACTCTGTGGTGTGTCTGTACCTTGACTGAAGTGCAGGCAGTTGGTGCTTCTTTCCTCTAATGGAGGAAGTGGTGTGGCCGGTGTCCAACATTCATATGCGTCGCTTCTTACTGTGGTCCCAAGAGGTTGAGGGTCTGCCGACAGACTTCCCGTCACAGCTGTGTAAAAGCGATTCAAGGCACTCTGCAGGATCTATGATTCTGTGCTCTACACATTTCCCCTTGCAAGGCTTCTTCAGGTATTTGCATTCCCTGTTGCTGTAGCTTGCATTAACATGCATAGTGAAATAATACACATCTCGTCTTTAATATTTCCAGTGCTAAATAAAGCCATTACCTAAATGTGAGATAATTTTTCCAAAAAAGCTGTTTCCACATGAAGTTCTAAGGAATTAAAAAAGTTTAATAATAAATGGGTCCCTTTTGCCAAGTGATTCAAATTGTTACAGAAAGCAATGCATTTGATGTATTGAGATTGCACTGAAAATGATTTACCATTCTGAGCACTGTCTATGCCGAAAAACAATTAAAAAAACAAATGCACATTTCCCTTGTACACACATATACCTATCCTCAAATCATGCCAAATGCCCCGTTTGGCACGCCACGGACTTAGTGATTTAGCTGCACCAAGCATCATGCCAGAGACTTTTTCTTAAATATGCGACTTATTCACATCACTAATGCCACAAAAGTATGATACAAATGTACGGTCAGGGAATGGCGCTACTTGCCATGGGATAAGACATGTCCACCAATATAAAAACTAAATAGATATCCAATATGAAAATTTATGTCTTAGTCTATGGAACATATCAGGTGTATTAACTGTAAAGTTCCATACAAGAGCATCAATTTAATCCTTTCTCATTATTCCAATATAAGATCCCAATTCATTCCTTAACATGTTTTGGATTGGACATCCTGGTCCTTCATCAGAAACTCTGATGAAGGACCAGGATGTCCGAAACATGTTATGTTGGTGATGAGAGACTCCCCTTTTTCTGGATTTACCGATGTATTAGTGTGACTTCTTGCCCATTAAGGATCTCTGGTTCCCGGGACCTTTGCAAATCCTTTTCCATGGACCATCTGGATGGGTAGGCACTGTACACCACCAAGCAAGCTGTTCAAACGGAGATACTACCACATGTGGTATTATATGCTTTTATAAGTTTTTGCATCTAATGTGCTGCACTACTATTGTGTCTCTTTTTTGAGATTATATGAATCTAAGGAGTGTATGGAATGAATGGAGAAATTAACACCTGATTGGGTTTCTCAAATTGATATAAAGAGCAATTAGTAAATTGATGCTCTTGGATGGAACTTTCAAGTCAATACACCGGATATTTTCCATAGAGTAAGATACATTTTCCTATTGGATATCTATTTCATTTTTTATATTGGTGGACATTTCTTATCCCATGGCAAATAGTGCCATTCCCTCACCATGCATTTGTGTCTGTCTTTTGTGATTGGTAAGTGGTAAAATTCCCGGGTGTTTCGGAGGCTGCTTCTTCTTATATATGCGCAATCTTGTGATTCATTGTTATACCTACAAAAGTATGATGCAAGGGTACACTGAAAGAATTTCATATACTTCTGTGGGTGACTCAAGACCCTATGAACTAAGTCTTGGAGAGAGATAAAGTGGACGGCGAAAAAGTCCCAACCAATCAGTTCCTAACTGTCATTTTTCAAACACAGCCTATAAAGTGACAGTTTGGAGTTGATTGGTTGATACTTTATCTCTATCCACTTTATCTCTTTCCAAGGATTAGTACATAGACCACATAGTCGCTAATCTGAGTAAAAAGGAAAAGCAGAGATCCGATATGAGTGACTCGCATCATAATTTATATAGTTATGCTTAACCTGCAACTTTATACCAATTCCTTTTGTGACAATAGCACTAATCTTGTGTGCATGGTACACTGAAAGTGACCTTGACGTTGTATATGGCCACGATACTAATATACAAAATTCAGGAAAAAGGTGATTGTTCAATCCTAGGGCCTGATTCAGAGCCGCTCGTAAGCGGCCGCTTGTTCGTTCCGAGCGATGTTTGCACAACTGCGCATGCGTACGGATCGTAATACGCATGCGCGAACCAGTCAGTGTGGCCGAAAATCGTTTGTTCGCTAAATAGCGAATGCCTGCTATTTTGAGTGACATGAGGAGGCGTATGTGAGTGGTAACAGGGGAAGGTGCTTGAAAACAGGGAGTGGAGATCAGAACGCAGGCGTGCTTAAAGGTCAAAACGGGCGTTTTATGGGTGTGCATAATTAATACAGCAGCGTCATTGACCACATGACTGGGTTATTTTATAGTCAGAACTGCTCGCAAGATTGTGGTAGGAAAAACCAACCACAAGAATAGCGAGCAGTTCATACGCTGGTCGATGTACTCGATTAATCTAATAGCGGACATGACGTAGGATGCGAGCGGCCAGGGGGTGTAGTTTTCCAAAAAACGACCGCAAGTTTTGTTCGCTCGTTCAGACCTAGAGGTGTGAACAGACCGCAAAGAGCGAACGGTTCATTTGAATAGCCACCCCTTTTTTCTGAACGAGCGAGCGCAAATAGCGTCCGGCTCTGAATCAGGCCCTTAATCCTTCTGGATCTCTCAGCAGCATTTGATACTGTGGAACATGGGAGTCTAATTGAGCGCCTGAAATATTTCTGTGGACTGGATGACACAGTCCTTAGATGGTTCAAATCATTTCTCACTGGCAGGTCACAGAGAGTTTCTTCCGATGTAAACTCTTCATCACCAGTGTCACTTCCATGCGGTGTCCCACAGGGTTCTATACTATCTTCCATGCTTTTTGCAGTATACATGCTACCATTGGGTGAAATAATCAGACGTCATGGCCTGGTCTACCACTGCTATGCAGATGATACACAACTGTACCTGTCCTTTGCTCCAGGTACAAAGGAGCCAATAACAACCCTAAATGGCTGCCTAGCTGAGCTTCAGGAGTGGATGAGTGCCAGTTGACTGCCACTGAACCCTGATAAAACAGAGGTTCTTATGATAGGTCACAGGACAGGGCTACAGCATAGCCAGCCAACAGGACTTACGCTTGTGGGTTCAGAATTACAAAACACTAACCATGTGCGGAATCTTGGTGTTGTCCTGGATAGTGGCTTGACACTTAAACATCAGGTATCAGCCACAATCAAATCCTCATTCTTTCATCTGAGGAATATAGCCAGAATCAAGCACTTAATTCCCTCAGAAGATCTGCCTAAAGTCATACATGCATTTATATCATCACGCCTAGACTACTGCAACGCCCTCTACCTCGGTCTCCCAGCAAAATAATTACACCACTTGCAGATGGTACAAAACGCAGCTGCCAGGCTATTAACCAACCAGCCCCGTTCCAGCCACATAACACCCATTCTCTACTCCCTTCACTGGCTGCCTGTCAGATGGCGAATTGCTTGCAAGATTGGATTAATAACTTAGAAAGCTCTTCATGACCTTGGCCCAGGGTACATGAAGCAGCTTCTGATTCATTACTGTCCCACTCGATTACTGCGATCCGTTGACGAAGGACTATTAACAGTACCTAGAATCTCAAGGAATTCGTCTGGGGGTCGAGCTTTCAGTTTTGTGGCTCCAACCTTTTGGAACTCACTTCCCCGCACAGTTCGAGAGGCCTCCACTCTAGAATCCTTCAAAAATAGACTCAAGACTCACCTATTCACCCAAGCATTTCACTAATGTCCCTTGTTTAAGTTTATTTTGTATTTTGTACTGTAAATTTAAAGCACTTTGAGTCCTTTAGGAGAAAAGCGCTATATAAATAAAATTATTATTATTATTAAAAAGTTAAAATCACTACTGGTGGCAGACAAGCATTTCCCGACATCTGGGGCTAAATCATTAGGTGAATAAGAACAAATCTGTAAAATAAATTTCCAAAATTCCATTGTGTTTCTTCCAAACCCCAGCAATGAAGCTTCTACATAGACAATAAACTAAAATCTAGACGCTAAAGTTCTGTACATTAATTTACATAATTCTGCTCGTAATTACCATTTTATTAAAATAATATATAAATTTAAATAAATGCTGCTGCTTTTGCCTTAAATTAAAATTCACAGTATGTGCAGTTGTCCTTTGAGTCAAATATATATTTAAAATAACAATCTACATATTTTAAAAAAATAATAATAAAACAGGTCTATCTATTTTTTCATACATATATTAAATTATTACTTCCAACAAAATTTGCCTTGCCAGTACAAAAGCAAAAAATTATTCAACTTGCATTATAAAGTAAAATGCATACACTGTAACAGCATATATTCTTATTATGTACAGTATGCAGTTTAGTCATGTATTAAAGAATAATAATGTATACATATTATATACCTTGCTTAGGGGTTTAGACATTTTTAAAAGAATGTAAAGCATATTGGGCACTGGCTTTCTGTAAATTTATAAATAGCTACAATAAAGAGACATTGCGGTACAAGTGAAATAATGGCAAAGTGATCTATTACTAGCCAGTCAAGAAAACCCAATTTGGTACCACCACTCTAAATTATAAAATAAATTATCATACAATAAAAATGAAATACTCTTAGAGGACGGATGAGTTATTACTGTAAGTAAAATTATTTATAACATATAGATAATATAAAATCTAAAATAGGAACAGTTAAAATGAGTCTAATATAGATGTCAAGCTATTAAATCACTCCTGAATGTGTAGCTGAAATTAGGACTTGCTCCAAATGTCCATTATTAGGTCCCTTAAGTGGCAACTAGTTACCAAGTGGGGAATCAACAGTCAGTCACATTCCACTTGCATGAGCACTTGCTTGGTTCCAATGGAGCCTATGAAGCCCAAAGTGAAGACATGGTAATTCAATCCAATTAGGAGTAGATCAAATGTATGGCAGAAAGCGACCAGGTTTTTAGTTTAACACACTTCTGATGAAGCTGGGTGCTTATTGTCTAGCGAAACGCGTTAAGGTAAAAACCTGGTCACTTTCTGCCATATATTTGATCTACTCCTGATTGGATTGAATTCACTTTTCTTCACTTTGGACTTCAGGTGCTCCATTGGAATAAAACAAGTGCTGCTGCAACTTGGAATGCGACATAATAAATATTTTAATAAATGTTTTCAGTCAGCTGATGCTGTGCTCCAGTTATCTGCTACCCCGGGTAAAAATCCGCCTCCAGAACTCCAGGAAGTCGCTGTTCAACTTCGTTATTCCAAGTGCCTGTGTTACTCCCACTGTTGCTCTGTGCTAAATCCTTCAGCGTGTTGCTTCAGCCTGCTCACAGTTTCCCAGTTTCCTGTATTAGCTTCCATGCTAAACCTTACTCTGAGACTTTAGCTTTCTCACAGTACATCAGTGTTTCATGTCCCTTCCCTGTGTGTCTTTGTATATGTGCTGCTAATTCTATTGCAGCTTTCCTGTGGCTATTACCCTGTATCACTGAAGTGTCAGATTACCTGCTGGTATTAATTAGCTCACAGCTGGTCCTCCCAGCACATGTCTGTGTCAATCTGCTCTGTGTCTTGTCAGTGCAAATCTGCACTTGCAGTTAGCACTCTCCCAGTGTATGCCTATCTTCTCTATATGTCTTGTAGGTGCAATCTGCACCTGCATATATAATTATTCCCAGTATTTTGCCTTTGCCCAGTACCAGCATTTCTAGCTCTCCCAGTATTTGGCCTTTGTCCAGTACCACATTTCTAGCATTCCCAATATATTCCTTGAGTCCACTCTACTCTTGTATGTGCAATTCCTAGTATATGTTTGTGTTTTCCTGCATATTTAGCAAACTTCAGTACCTGCCTGTGTCCACATCTCCCTGAGCTGCTGAGCTAGCCAGCTCCTGGATTTCTTAGTGATTCTTAGTACATTCTCAGTAATCTCATGCAAGCCGGTGATCAGGATTTCTAATTGTGTTCCAGTGTATCTCCAGTGTTCTAGCAATAACTTAATGTAATATAGTTTCCGGTCTTCTGCCATTCCCAGGTACCTGTCCAGAGGGCCGCGACCTGCTCACTTGGTGCAGCGGAAAACCAAATCCCAATTGGAGGGGTCACTGGAGAAAACCACCAAGTGAGTTAGACTCCGCGCCTCTGGGCAGGTCTAGCCAGACCTGGGTTCGGCCGCAAATAGGAGACCTAGCCACAGTCACTCCGATAGTCACCTGAACCCCCCCGGCTGACCGTCCTCCACAGAGGATCACTTTCACTGGATTGTGACACCGTCGTTATTCGGGTCTCGCGCATGCGCACGACGGAGCTCCCTCCGTCGTGCGCATGCGCAATTCGGCACCATCGACCCGCTTGCGAGCGTCCTGCGCTCGCGAGCGGGTCTGAATGACCCCCAAAGGTCACTGCAAATCTCCTATCTTGGCCTAATACAAAACAGTCTCAGTAGTAAGTAGCAATTTGTGAATAAATCTAGAAATATACAGAAACCTCTCTAAAGGTGTTTTATAGTAGCACAGAATATGATATATGGCATAAAGCTTGTTTTAAGGCAAGAGAAAGAGCCCAGACTGTAGAGGCAGGTAACAATAGGGGCACCACCCTATGGCAACATATTGATTTATTCAAGCTTCATCCGGATTCCCTAGCTACTGACAATAAGGGTTCAATTCAATTAGGTGTGAGTTTGCAAATTCAAGTTTGTTTGTTCATGAAACGAATGCGAGATCCATTTAGAAATGTTAATTTGTGCTAGTCGCAGCTGCACGAGTTTTCTACAAAATGTGACCTGTGATAAGTGCATGAAAAAGTGGGGAAACCATCTTGGACCCCAAAAAAGTGACAACTGAGATAGCAGGACCATATAGAAGGCTGTTAGCGACAACTGTGATTACCGGACCATATAGAAGGCTGTTAGCGACAACTGTGATTACAGGACCATATAGAAGGCTGTTAGTGACAACTGTGATTACAGGACCATATAGAAGGCTGTTAGTGACAACTGTGATTACAGGACCATATAGAAGACTGTTAGTGACAACTGTGATTACAGGACCATATAGAAGGCTGTTAGTGGTCATAAGGAAAGTAGTGGATGTTTTTAAAAGGTGTCAAATGGCTGATTTTTTCACTTTTTATTAATGGTTGAAAAATTATAGTGAGCAAGTGTTTTTCATCAAATGAAAGTCTTTCCAGCATTTTGGGGTACAGAAAAATGTCTGCAAAGTATTTTTTCAGTGTTTTTATACAAGTTTGTAAAAAGTTGGCTTAAATAATTTACCTCTCATCTGCAAGTTAAAAAAAACCCTCTCCCATCAATAAACCTCATCATCTTTTTAAAGTAATTCACCTGAAAGCTGACAAGTCTTTATTGAGCAAATTATGCTATTTAAACCCCTCCAAGTGCATGAGTATTCATTGGGAGGGGCGTACTGAGTTTCAACATTTTTACCTTAAAATAAAAAAAGAAAAGATTTCCCTTACCTTTTCACTTGCTTGGTGGAGGGGGGGGTATTGACCCCCCTAAGAAACATTTTTGCAGCAGGCACTGTTTTGGATGGAGCTTTATTATACTGAATAACTTCAGTCATGATGAGTATACTCCAATATTGGGGCCCCTTAACTCATGTAGAGTGGACACGATTTAGTGTACGCCAAAATCTGAGGTATAAGCTTTGAGCATAAAAAATACACAATTTACATTCTTTGCATAGCCGCAGGTGCAGATACATAAATCATCTGTGCGCTACAAAGTCTCGTTACACATAACATGTGAGTGCTGTGTGACTCTGTAGTGCCAGGCGTCTTTTAGTGCAACTTTTTATCTTCATATGTGTCTTATTCACAGAGCGAGCAGTATGAATAGAACGCAAAGCAGCTTCTGCTGATTAAAATGACATGCAGCATGCCTATATTCTGTGTGCGACTGCTGGTGTATCTGCATGCGAAATGCTACGTTACAGTGTCAGCGGTTGTGACACTGTAACCTAGTGTTTCACATGCAGATAGACCCGTAGTTGCACACAGAATATATGCATATTACGGCTGATCATATTACTTACTGTAAAATATGTATTTTTAATTATTAATACTGTAGTTAAAGCAAAGTCCCAATTTGACCAACAACAGGGATCTTGCACAAGGGGAGAGGCAGTATAAGTAGCTGCTTCTCTTCTACATGATACGTAGGAAATGCAAACACGAATTTACTGTATTCAGTCTCAGTCTGCATACAAGCTAAGACACGCACCATTTTCCCTGCATGCACTAGACAAAAAAAAAATGTTGCACTTCTCAGTTGAACGTACAGTCAACCCTTTATGAGTCCCTAACTGTCATTTTTTTATGTTAGTAAAGGCAACTTTAATTATAGATGAACTAAAAATAAAAAATAGCTCTTTTACAGTGATATTGTCAATGTTACTTCTAAGATGAGTGAAATGTTCCGCTACATTGTGAACTATGTACTTTGTTAGCACGACCCTGTAAAATTCTGTTTTTTAACTGTCACCTACCTAGATAAAGTTAAGCTTGGTACACATCAGATGAAGTGTGTGCCCAGCGATGCGATGGGCGACAGGCTGACATATCAGGCAACCCGTACACATAACACAATTTGGTATCCGACTGCCCGAAATGTCGGCCCCAGCCACATCCCGCTGCATGGGGTCGTCATTCGCATTGTCCAATTGAGCTGCATATAGGGACGACCTGACGATGCAACTGACGACCAAACAGGAGCGCGCATGGCCCAACATAGTGGGTACACATTATGCGATTTTGACTATATGTCGTCCCGATCGGGTGAAATATCTTCTAATGTGTAACCGCCTTTAAAGAGTAATCTTTTCTAATATTGTGAACAATTCTGATAATGAAAATTCAGGTGGAAATTAGCTCTAAGAAAGTTTTTGTGGCATAACAAATGAAGGATGAGTAGATTGACCGGCACTGTAATTCGTGTTCTTAGTATTATGACACTTCTTCAGGGTGTGGCAAACAATTCTAAGGTCTTATTGTAGGTGACAATTGAAAAACGTTACATTATCATCTTATCCTGCAGCCACCAGCAGGGGTGTAAATAGGTATTTGAAGGCCTCATACCAAAAGTTTGTAAGGGCCACTATGTACCACCCAATGGTGACATCTGTACTTAACACACGTAACTTTGAAAAGGAAGATGGGCCCCCCTAAGCTCTGGGCCTTGTAGCAGCTGCACCCCTTGCACCTATGGTAGTTACACCCATGGCCACCAGCCAATTCTCTGATGGTTGTGGGACAGCACAATGATACTTTCCAACTCTCCCTGATTGCTACTATTTCAGGGAGTCTCCCTGACAATCTCCTTGCCTCCCTGAAGAGTCTAGTAATCTCCCTTATTGCACCTTACCCCCAATATGAAGCTATTATATATAAAAAAACAGATATATATACATTCAAATGAGATTTCCCTACATTGGTTATAAGGCACAATGATCCCTATGGCTACATGTATTTTCTGAAAAGTATCAGTGTGTTTTCATCAACAAGTAGATCTTACTAACTGCTTTGGGGGTCATTTACATTTGGATGTAAATCTATTTTATGACACGCCTCTCAGATGTAGCTGTACACGCCCACTTTACCGCCGCTCTCATAGGTGTTACTTTCACAATCTCCCAGAAATGCTTTTTCATAAGTAGGCAAGTATGTGTTAGGCATACTGTAATATAACAAAATGAAAACACAATTGATACTACACTTGCAACTAGTGGACAAAAACAGTTAACACCTGGGTAAATGAGGGACACCTAAGCATATTGAAAGTAAGGGTTTTCACAAAGGTGTGGCTCATAAGATAATTAAGCAAATAGCATCCCATCATGGTGATGGCCATGTTTACAAATTGAAAAAAGGGATGTGGGACTGCACTATACCAAAATGCGATACTCACAAGTTGCTGCTGAAAACCGTGGATACTGTACATTACTAAACTCCACTTAATGAAGCAGATTAATATTTTAAATAAATGCGTCTGAGTGCATACCTTGTTTATTTAGTTTTGAAGTTGTTTTATATACAGCATTAGTGTGATGTTTACATTATTTTTGTTTAGAATTGTGCTGCATGGTGAATTGAATGACCATAAAGTACGCTGGAAAGAAAAGCTTACATCATGGTACTATAGACTAGAGTACCCAAACAGAATTTCAAGGCAGATTATCTATTGTTCAGTTGTGTGAACTTGTTTGTATATTCACTGTTGAAGATTAAATCATTTTGCAATAACAGCTTCTCTCTCTGGGGCCAACGCAAATGTACTGAACAAATGGTGGTTTGTTTCATATTCAAAACCACATTAAAAATATGTGTATCTATTTCCAAGTCACAACATTTGCCCAAATTCATTTTATGTTTGTCCTCGTTCCAAAAAGATTATTATTTTTGGGCTGTGCTTCACTGAAATACCCTGTTCTGCCAGTGGATGAAATGAATTTCTGAGATCTCTGTAACAAAGCGAGTTATATATTTGATAAATTGTAATGCACTGTGCAGTGCTGTATTTTAGAGCTTGTATACTTATTATAGCCTCTATCAGCCAAGCTAATGCTAGTAATGACACCTATCTTTCCAACTTTAATAATTGCACTCACTCAGCAGTGAATTGCAATGCTGGGAAATGTACAGAAAATTAAATGAATGCGGCAGCAGTTACATGTATATGTGTATGTATGCATAATTATTTATTGTGTTACACCATTTGCATGCATAAAACAGTGTTTAATCTGGAAGTTTTATTATGGCCACCGCTCATCACACTTAATACCCAGTAACAGTTTATTAAATAGCGACTTCAAATATAAAACTATGATGGTGGGTAATGTGCTACACAGTATAATCCGTGTGATGAATGTGCTGTACTAAGGGAAAATGTTAGGGCTAATACAGCTGTGCATACTGGAAAACTTGGCCATCTGCAATATCTTAGCTAAACATGTATTTCATGTGTAAAATATGTTTTAGGTATGTAAATATACTGTCAAACATAAAACATCTCCTTTAATTATTGTTACTAACAAACTAGTGTCTGATTAATGTAATTAGAGATAAGCCATCAGGCCATCTTTTAATTATGTTAAGCAGCCACTTGTCAGTTAGCTGGAGGCTTGTTGCTCTAAGTAAAGTACGGGGAGACGTATCACAGTTTTTAGTAAGATAAAGTGGAGAGAGATAAAGTACCAATCAATCAGCTTCCGGGTACACGCTAGACCATGTGTGTACCTAGCGATGGCAGATGAGACGGCATGATATATTGGGCGGTCCGTACACACTGCATTATATGGTGTACGACCGCTCAATAGATCGTTCCCCCTGCCGCAACCAGAAGCATGGTGTCGGCCACTGGATGTCCAGGCTTACCTGCACTGCAGGCAGATCTGAAGATACAATGAACGACGCATGGGAGCGTGCGATAGTGCTAGCAGCTAATTGGTTGCTATGGGCAGCTTCACTTGTCCTCTTTAGAAGGTTTGCTACATTTTCCCCAAATTCCTCATCATCCTTTGGACTTTGATGGGGTAATAGAAATCTGAAAGATTAAAGAAGTGGCAACTAATGCTATCCATACCCAACCCTAGGGTTCTTGCGTAATGGACATGATGGAGCACCATTTTGTTTAATAATGCATTTGTTTCCTAAAGAGCTTCCCAAACTCCCCAAATGACAAAAGAAATGTAGAACTTTTAAACTATTGCCTTTGTGTCACCAATTTTTAAGAAATAACAAAGAACAAACTGAGATTTAGGGGTCTATTTACTAAGCAGTGTTAGGAGACAGAGTGAAAAGTGATAAGGTGCCAGCCAATCAGCTCCCAACTGTCATTTTTCAAACACAGCCTGTGAGATGGCAGTTGGGAGCTGAATGACCTTCTGATAGCCTGACAACCTGACAGCCAAGTACTAATGTAAGCAAAAGTGAATATAGTGATCTAACATTGAATAGTTGAAGTAAAGCACTCAGTCTCATAATTCTGGAACATAATTCATCTCTCACCCTTGTAGCACATTTAATGTGATTTTATACAGCACATGTATTAGATTCAGTTTCAGTTATCACGCACATTTTTAGTTTTCACTTGACTGAGCAGTGACTTATTACTTTTGAACCATGCTGTATTTCATCATGGTTGTGCAATAATAAGCCTGCCCTGTGATTGTTTGGACATCTAGTATGATGCAAGCTGGGATTCATTTTATAGGAATGGTGTCTAAAACAATATTTAATGTACATAACTGTGCAGGATTTCTGTTGGACAATTCCCTCAACCTGTTCTAATTTTATTATATGTAAATTGGGTAACACTTTTTACTGGGATGTAGTCAGGAAGCCGACGGTCTAAATCCCGACCCCCGGCTTCCCGACTGTCATATTCTGGCAATGTACTAAAGACAGGTAACGAAAACTCGACGCCTGTCATTAGACCTATGCCAAAGGACCGACTCCCGAAGGTAAGCTGTGGAGGGGGGGGGGGGGGGAATTAGGTTTTAGGGTTCCCGGGGGGACTTAGGGTTAGGCACCGCCCGGGGGGGTTAGGTTTAGTCTAGGGCAGTGTTGGCTAACCTTGACACTCCAGCTGTTATGGAACTACATAACCCAGCATGCACTGCTACAGTTTTGCTATTAGGGCATGCTAAAACTGTGGCAGGGCATGCTGGGATATATAGTTCCACAACAGCTGGATTGTCAAGGTTAGCCAACACTGGACTAGGGGAAGGGGGGGTTAAGGTTAGGCACCCCTGGGGGAGAGGTTAGGGTTAGGCACCCCCCGGGAGACTTAGGTTTAGGCTGTGGGGAAGGGGGGCTTAGGTTTAGGCACTTAGAGGGGGGTTAGGGTTAGGCACTTGGGGGGGAGGTTAGGGCTAGGCACCCCTAAGGGAGGGTTAGGGTATGGAATTAGGTAAGCGATACTTACCTTATTTAGCAGTCGGGATCTTCACCTCTGCCAGGCTTCTGCTGTCGGGATTTGAACCGCCGGCCATGCTGCCGGCGGTAATACCTACTACACCCCTTTTTACTACACTAATTTCTATTACACTATTAAAAATGTTGAGCAGTTTCTTGAAAGTGACATGGCATTAACTGTCCACAACAAAAGAGAATTAGTTGTGTACACTCGCAAGTGTGCCTAAGGCTCACAGATTGTCTGTTGGACAGGCCTGTGTTGTAGAAAGATCTACAGTGCTAATACTAGTAATGAGTTGCAGAACTCCTGCGATCTGCCTGTACTGTGAACATTCATTAGTTCTTCACAGTGATCGATTACTGGGTTCATGCACAAGCACAGAAGCCAGAGCTGCTCTAAATTTATTGGGTGCTTGGCAAGCTTCGAAAACATTTATTGGACCGAAATATCAGTCAAGTAATATATATTTTTGTTTCATGCAGTTTCCGGACTGTGAAGGTTTCATATTAATAAAAAGTCACAAGTTCATTTTTAGCTCATGTCAAGTTTTACTTATTTCAGTTTAAATACAAGTTTTAAATTTTACGGAGTTTAAAATAGATTTGCATAGGATTCTGTGTTGATATTTTAGTTTGCATTTTTTTTTTCTCCACTGGTTTTATTGTGGTTTCATGCGGAGCTGTTATGTGCTATGCAGGAGCAATGAAAGCACTTTATAATATTCAGATATAACTGCAACTACTGGATTGGCATTTAGCAAATGTATACTAGTTTAAAACTATTCAGTGTACAATGTTTATACTAACTGTGGCATAAGTGATGCAAAAAATATCCTGTCCTACACAAAATAAAATGGACAAATTCCTACCGTGCTAGATAATAATTAGAGAATAGTATTAATAATATACTTTCTTCCTCCTCCTCATCTTTCCTCACAATATCTGCATACTTTGTGTGTTTTGTCTGACGATCAGTGGTAATAATGACACAAATGATATTACTCATTAAAAGTGTCATTTTCCTGCCAACTCACAAGCAGCAGGGTAAACTGTAATAACACAATTGGGGATCTGTAGCCGATCAGCTCCTCCAAATCTCCGTATAAGCAATCAAAAAGCTCATATTCTGTTCTCTTGTGTGAATAAGATAAGCAAATGTTACAATTAATGTTTCAATGCGCTGATCAGAGTTAAACTCAATTCAACTGCATAACATAATAGAATTCCATCCCGGCACTGCTGCAATGTTTCTATCCCACTTTTCCAACAAGGCAAGAATTATGTTTGTAACAGTGACCATTTTGTTTTGAGTGCAGATGGGAGAAGGTTCATGCTCTCTGGGCTTCTGAATGTTGGTCTAAAACCAAAAGGCAATAGTATGACTTAAGCTGGGTACACATTAAACAATGTGTACCCAGCCGATCTATCGTGCGCAATGGACCCACTAGGGGTGCCGGCTTCGGTAAGTGCATAAACACTTGCCGATGCCGGCAGCGACAGAGCGACAGCAAGGGGGGTAGCGGGGGCTGTGCTGCATTTGGCAGCATGGCATCGCTAGCTACATCCTTAGATCTTTCTGCATGTACAAAAGATCTGAGGATGTGATGGACGACCCATGGGCATGCGCGTCGGCATCGTGCGTTACCCTACGGACAATATAAACGATTTGTCGTTCCGATGTGTCGGAATTGGCCAAATCGCTCAATATATCACCTAGTGTGTAGGTGCCTTAAGACTCATAGAGGAACATGTATCAAGTAGTGTAAATAATGGAGAAGTTAACCAGTTGAGAAATTGCCCATAGAAACCAATCAGCTTCTACCTACCATTTTATAGAATGTACTTGATAAATACGACCTCAAAGATGATTGGCTGCTATTAGGAACTTCTCCACTAGACCACTTCTCCACTTGTTTCACTGCTTGTTACATCTTCCCCATGGTCCCCAATGTACAGTTGTTATGAGTCCTCATAGGAGTGCTGCCACCAATAGGAGTGCTGCCACCAATAGGAGTGCTTCCAACAATAGGAGTGCTGCCACCAATAGGAGTGCTGTTCCTGTAACTGTTGAACAGACTAGGCTTGAGTTTTCACAGTAGCAAAGAATGGGAAGGACCAAGCATCCCAGAGTCCAAGTATGATATTGGGGGTTTCCCCATGTGCCACTGGGGTTTTGCGCGTTGGGACTGCTACTTCCCCTTTTGCTACCCCACTGCTGCAAAGAGTGCTTTGGATAGCAAATGTCATCGGGTCCAAAGGTGCTGATGGTTTCAAATTGAATCTAAGGAATTTAGATTTAGTTCCTCCTTAAAAGAAACGCTATAAAATTTGGTTCTATAAATGGTACGTAGGTTTTAAACTGAACAGTGTGGTGTTTTTTCCCAAACAGAATTGAAGAACTGAAGGAACTTGGAGAACTTTCTCCACACTGGGACAACCTGCGACAAAGTGTTATAAGTCACTATGAAGAGATGGTGTGCATCTACCAGGAGAGCCTTGCTGAGCTAGAAAAATATACAGGTAACAAGCCAAAGCTGCTAAATTGCACCACATTTATATCTTTAATATACAAATTACTGTTATTGCTTTTTATTTCTGATAATTAAGGGTAATAATAAACAGTTCTTCAGTAGGTGGCCTGGTGCTCTCTCCAGTACTGCAAAAAGCATTGTTAGGGTAGCCCTAATTCTTGTCCCTAATAAATCTCCTTCATATGTATTTTACTCTAATTATTACATAAGTTCCAATAAGGTGAACCACTGCTATAGCCTCATGAACTGTAGAACTGAAGGCAGCTAAACATTTACTGTACCATGCCAAACTGCATGTGAACTTAGGAGCTGCTTCCAGTCTTACCTATGGGCCCAGCCACAGTGAGAGAGACAGACACTAGGTGCCTTTTTGTCTTATCCAGGACTAATACTTGGATCATGGATACTTTTATTATCCTGTATCCTTGAAAATCTGTAGAATCTGGAAGCGAGACAGTAGAGAATTCCCTATACTGGATTTCTTACTGGCACTGATGTGTAAGTCTGACTGGCTCTCTGAAAACGCTAAATTGTTATGATTCATTTGTTCCCAAGCAAGTGATTATTGTACCACCATTAGTGCATCCTCTCTCTCTATTCATGGTGTTTGTTTTATTCCTTTTGTAGTGTTAAATGTTTCTTTTATTTTCTAATTGCGAATCAATTTGCATCCTAGCTGGCAGAAATACCCTGCAAACCGTACATATAATTGCACATGTAAAATGTGATTTTGTCCCTCTCTTTACATGACGGCTAGCTTGGCTAACACCAAGTTTTCTCACAGGAAGACATGTAAATAAATATAAAACCTCAACAACAGTCTATATATGATGCTGGTGGTCACCTCAAATGTTTTGTAGTCTAATTTTTAATGAAGAGTAGCACAGGACTAGACATTAGTGTCTGTGGTTAGGGAAAGACTGCCAGTATACAGTATATATGACTGAACTGTGTGATTTGGTAAAATAAACATTTCAGGCACATAAATACATACAGTATAAGATAACCCATGCCGATTCAGGGGCAATAATGTGAGTTTGTGGACCCCTGCACACTCACTTTCTGAGAAGCGTTAGCATCTATTTCTGCGCTGTCTGCAGCATTCATGAGCATAACTGTCAGCACTTAGAACACTGTGCTGCATAGAGGCTTTGAGGACACAGTCTAAACACTTTTAAAAGTGAAGACAAAGTACCTGTACAAGGTTTTATCTTCACTTTTTACAAATATTGCTGTTTTTTTAACTCTCGTATGTACATGGTCTCAGGGGATAGAAGTTCTATTTTCTATTGTTTCTTTAGAAGGGTTGACATCATTGAGGAAATGCATTTACTAAAAATCCATTATCTTGTGCTTATGCTGACTGACTAGAATTACAGCAGTATTCCCTGGGAGCCTAAGCTCCAGCAGCCGGGATGGGGTTTATAACAGTGGGCTTGGTGGGCAGGTAGCTGCACCGTCCTTTCATTACTTTGAAATGCCACTGAAAACCCATTCCATAAGAGCTTAGTATGGCATAAACACAAGAGTCCTGGGGAAGAAGATAATATACCAGGATGTGAAATATAGAGGAGAGGACTGTGCATTCATTATTTTTATTTTGACAAGTCAATAAAATGAGTAGTATTTCAGCTTTTGGCTTTATATAATGCTATATTTTAAGTGCAGCCTAAACATAATGTGTGATAAATGGGCCATCATTTTCACCATGCTGGGTCCCTGTTGTAGACAGCAGGGGATGTATGTCACTTATAATACATTAGCATATCTGCACATTAAATACTGCTCTGTAGATTACCGAGAAGGTCCATGCTGTGATGGAGCAATAAAATCTTTTAATTTCTTAGAAATCATGTATACAATAAAACATGAACTGGAAAGATTCAATGCATGCACCCTGCTCAGACTTAGAAAATAAAAAAATGGGAAATAACCATCTGCTTGTTGCAGAACATGGAGATACTTACAGTTTTAATTCCTGTGCTTTTTCCCCAGGGACTTCTTTCAAATCCAGCTGTACTAAAGGAGAAAAGAGTCTTGAATTTGTTCCAATTAATCTCCATTTACAAAGAATGCGTGTTCACAGCCAAAAGTTAAAAGGTAAAATTGTTGATCTGAAGAAAAGAGATGCTCAAAGAGGTGACTAAATTAATATAAAAGTATATCTTTCAGCTCTACTATGGGTACAAAGTAAACTACAGTAAATAGCCTGTAACTGTTAGGCTGCTGTCATGTAACTGTCCTGGCCCTTTGTGTTGCAAGTTGCTTTAGATCACTCAAACATGATTGGATTTATGCATTCCACCGAACTGTCTCGATTGAGGTGGGGCAGATCAGATTTAAGGGAAAGCAATGTCCCACAGGTCAGAGAGTTGGCAGAAAATCCCACTAGCAGAACATTGTTGACACCTGACACTGATGAATGGCTGTCATGCCCACCAGTGTTAATGAATGGAAAGTTCAAGACGTGCACCTGGAGTAATAGTGTAATGAGCAGTCAAATGCTACAAAATCCTAGGAACACACCTGGAGGTGTCACCATGCCCATTTGCAACATGACCACTACCCTGTGCCATCTCTGGGCATTGGGAGATTTGTTTACATGCTTTGACTGGTTTTATTGTGTTTCAACTCCCACGTCGTCGTTCCCCCCCCACCACCAGATGGAGCTCTGTGACCATACCCATCCAAATGTCCCATAGGTGTAAACAAGTCGAATTACTCCGCCGTAGATAAATTTCTGCCTGTACTTTTAAAAAAAATATATATATTATTGGAGCAAACAGCACATGTAATTTAACATGATACATAGAGCCACAACAAGTGCCAAAAGTGTTGTCACATCATATGGGTATAATAAGAGATATTGACAGCAATAATATAATTAATTAAATGTCACAGTAGTTGCAGTAAACAAAACCAATATGTTAGCGAAATGACAATCTAGGAGGTACTAGGAGATTGGATGAAGAATCATATGGTAACAAGGGTATGGTAACAGGGGGGTCTTGTAGAAAAACACTTCTTCGTAGCCGAGAGTTGAGTGAAAACACTGCCAAATATTTTCCTTATTAGGGGAGGTTGTGTAAAGCTTTCAGCTGTTCCGTGTGTCTCTCTTTTGGAAGAGAAGCCTCCAGCTAGTAACTTTTCCATGAACAAGTCTAGAGAAGATGGGATTTGGATCCATACCTTATAGCTGCTGCCGATATTACTAAGTAATTTTTTAGAAACTCTCATACCTTATGGTAGCATCCACTCACGAGTTAATGGAACCTAATTAAGTAGTTTATGTGAAGCAAACCTCCAGACATGGATCCAAGCCCCCCTATTAATGGGACAAGACCATAGGCAGTGGAATAGATCTGCGTCTAAGTCAACACACTTAAGGTGGGTACACATTAGACATTATTATGGTCAATCGAACGGATCGGTCCGATATATTTTCAAAATCGCCTAGTGTACCCACTATGTCGGGCCATGCACGCTCCTGTTTGGTCGTCAGTCGCATCATCAGGTCGTCCCTACACGCAGTTCAATGTGACGATGCAACTGACGACCCCATGCAGTGAGATGTGGCAGGGTCCAACCTATCGGGCAGTCGGTTAACAGATTATCTAATGTGTACTGGCTGCCCGAAATGTCAGCCCATCATCCTTGGAGTCGCCCGTCGCATCGATGGGTACACATATCGTTTAATGTGTAATCACAATTGCGAACATATGCTAATGACTCCCCCTGCGGTCCAGTGCATAGAGACGCCCACAGAAAACATCTCACATCCACCGCTCACGCATATAAACGGAAACTTTGGAAATATTGAATGCAGATCAGACAGCCACCAGTCTGTTGAGTAGGTCTAACCTGTCACAGACACAGCAGGTCTCCATATACGCAGAGGGCTCTCCTGCTGCAAGCAAGAACGCAGTGGCTAATTTATGCACACCCAGAAGACAGTGTTTAAACGGTCCTCACACACCTGCGTTTCTCTAACCACTCCCCATTAACTCCCCCAAATGCTAACTACCTGTCACTCTCTTTGCGAATGAATCATCTGTACGAATGCAATCGCTATACAATTGCTGTGCATGCACAGTGGAGCTTATACACATGCGCAATGGCTAATAATCGCTCAATCGGCGTAAACATTGGCATTTGCATACAAACATGAATCATGCCCTTAGAGCAGTGATTTTCAGCCTTTTTCAACTCGAGACACACTGATAAAATTTCCATGGCACACCATCAGTTTTTTTTTAATCAAATGTAATATAATAACAAATATCAACATATATTTAATATATGTCCAGGTTTTTCTGAAATATACATGTATGTGTTACTCAGAATATCATGTGGTAATGACATAGTGCCTGATTCAGACCCGCTCGCGAGCTATGGCCGGGCAGTGCGCACACGAGCCCCGGAGCGAGTGAAAACTTCACCCGCTCGGGGCTCGCAGCAAAACGGAGCAACATCGACAGCTCGCCCCGTTTTGTAGGGGGGGGGGGGGGGCTGGCCAAACGGAGGCGTTCCCAAAGATACGCCTGCCGTTTGAGGTGGCCCTGCTGACATCACACGTAGCCCTGCTCTATTAGAGCAGGAAGTTCAATGGGGCTTGCGGTGGACGAGACCCTACCACAAGTGCTCGTCGCAAGCCTGTCGCCAGGCCACCCGCTAAAGCTGTGGGTGGTCACCCACAGCTTAGCGAGCGGCCTGGAGGCCGGTGAAAATTAAAAAAAAACGGCCCACCCTGATTCAGAGCGAGCGCGCGCAAATAGCGAGCACCTCTGAATCAGGCCCATAGTGCATGTGACTGCACAGAGATTTTCACCACTTTTCTGACAAGCAATCCAACAACCAAAATAGGATTTTTTTTTTCAAGAACTGTCTTTCAGGTAAAATCATCCAGCATCACATAGCACAGGTGCCATGTTATTTTATAGAAGAACTATAAGGCAGTTAATACAGCCCATTGGCACATTTATGTAATAATAACACTAGTGATTATCAACACAGGTACAGGAGAGATGCAGAAAAGTGGAGCTCATTCAGACCCGCTCACTAGATGCATTCACTCGCACCCTGCCTATGCAAATTCAGAGCACGCCCAGCAAGGCAGGCAATCGCACGACAAGGCATTAGCACGCCCACTATGTCTTGGCTTGCAATCACTTTGTGTATGCAGACACCCATCAGCCATTCATAAGACACCCACTTGCGCCCGTTATCTCCTGGAAGTGCCTGAAAACATTGGTACATCGAGCACCATCGGATGCGATCTCAGCGCTTGAGGTCGACTATACCCTGCCGCAAGCACTGCTATCACTTCAGTGTGAAATCCCACCAGGTGACGTTTACTATGATGCTGCCTTTTAATTATGCACGCCTCTGTGAAACAGCCTTGGCACACTCGGGCACGCCTGCGTTTGCACCTCCACTCCCCCGTTTGTAGTGGCCTGCCCCTGTCACCACCCACAAACTGCCTCTCCTGTCACTCATTCAGATGGGCTGTTTATGTTGGCCGAGCGACCGCTTCCCAATCTCCTGCAGTGGTTCACGCACGCGCATTGCGAAGCATAAGCATGCGCAGAAATCCACAATCAGCCAGCTACGAGCGAATGCATCCTAGCGAGCGGGTTTGAAACAGCTCCAGTGATCCACACTAACCAAAGACACTGTAACATCACTCTTACTATGTATACCCATTACACACTATTATGTCAAACAACGCATGGCCTGTGCGGAGAAACACAGAAACAGTGTCCTGACACCTGAGGGAAAGTCTAAAGTTCAGTGATGAGATATACATGTGATAGATAGTGCCAGACTATTGTATAGCCAGATGTGCTCCACACAGGTCAGCAAGAGTACACAGAGCCTACCTCCAGGCCCTTCATATGTGGCCTCTCATCTTGCTAGATGTCCCTGTTGCTGCCGCCGGGTAGCGGGAAGCTGAGCTGCTGCTCGGGCTTTGGAAAAGAGCATTGAGAGAAGGAGTGGCTGCAGGGAAGCCGCTTCGGCCGTGCCGTGGCACAGTGGTTGAAAAACACTTGACTAGATAGACGGGTCAGTTGACCTACAGATGTGTCCACATACATCTTACCTCCATGCACTAGAAGTCACGTTAAACATAACGCGTGAGCGCAGTACGACTTGGTACCGCCAAGCATCCTTTTGTGCAACTTTTTACCTTCAAATGCGTCTTATTCATAAAGCGAAGAAGCTTCTGCTGATTAAATCATATGTAGCATGTCTATATTCTGTGTGCGACTGCGGGTGTATATGCATGCAAAATACTATGTTAGTGTCAGCTGTGACACTGTAACGTAACGTTTCGCATGCAGATACACCCACAGTCGCACACAGAATATAGGCATGCTACATATCATTTTAATCAGCAGCAGCTGCTTGTGCATCCAATTCATTTGAAGGTAAAGGTTGTACAAAAAGACGCTCTCCGCTACCAAGACATGCCATGGCGTGACTATATCGCTGTTTAATGCGCAAGGTAGTAAGATGTATGTGAACACATCTGTACGATTGGGAAGTGTATAAACACATACCAATCGTCTGCCGATGTGCCAGGCTTAACACCTCAACTGGGCGGACTTTTAAATTTTCCCCCCTAGTTTAGCTGTCAATCACCGCAGGGCCCCTGCAGTATGTCTATGGGTGATTGGTGGGTAACCCGTACACACCAGCAGATGCACCAATATATCTTTCAAATATATCGGCCATCTGCTGTGCTAACCAGCAGATCGGATATGTCTGTGAATGATGTAGTTCACAGACATATCCGCTGTACACACTCGGCGATGCACTATAGATATATTGCCCGTTCAATGGAATGGGCGATATATCTATCAGTTTGTACCCAGCTTTAGTGTCTCCCTTTGGAACTCCATAATTTTTTCAAGGCACCCTTAAGCCAAAATAATTACAGAGCAGTCCTGTTTTTTTAAGTAGTTGGGTCAAAATAACGTAATAAGGGGTATATTTACTAAAGTGAGAGTTTTGAGATGTGGAGATGTTGCCCATAGCAACCAATCAGATTCTACTTAACATTTAACTAGCACCTTCTAGAAGATAATAGCTATAATCTGATTGGTCGCTATGGGCAACATCTCCACTTCTCAAAACTTTCACTTTAGTAAATATACCCCTAAGTATTTAAAATGAAAGAGAAAAGTATTGCCTCTTGCCCCCTCCATCTCTCTCCCACTGCCCCCTCCATCTCTCTCCCACTGCCCTCTCCATCTCACTCCCATTGCGCTCTCCATGTCTCTCCCTTTGCCATTTCTATGTCTCTCTCTTTGCCAGCTTCCACATTTCTCCATTTGCCACCTTCACGTCTCTCCATTTGCCCATCTCCATGACCTGCCCTCCACCCTTACTTACCTTTGGTTGTGATAGTCAACGCCGTTCTGCAACATAGCTCCTCAGATCAGACACTTCCTGTCTGATCTCCCACAACGCACTGCGTTGTAGGAGTCCATTCAGCAATAGGCAGCCTCACGATTCACTGCTTGTTGCTTTAGTAACAACTCTCCCCCCGCTCATTGCAAACTCCCACACGCTCCACTCTACTCCACGCCGCCAACCCCTCTACCACCCATGCAAAAAATATCTAGATTTTACACACAAAAAAATTACACTGGTCGGCTTCTTTAGGCCACTGGCCACTGCGGCACTCTCGTGACGGCACCGCGGCACCATAGAGGGTTGCAGAGCACAGTTTGGGAACCACTGGTCTAGGCTGAGGGCAGCAGCTGTACTGACCTCCTGTAGCAGAGAGGCTGCCATCATCCCCACACTGTATATAGGAGCCAATCTCAGGAAAGCCCAGCAGAGCTACTGTAGATCCAATCAAAACTGCAGAAGCAGACAAAAAAATGCATCTTTATGATCAAAATATTACCACATATCATATACTGTATACATTCCCGTTACCTTCTCACTTTTACACTGAGTAAAGACATAAATAATGCTAAATAGATTGGTATTTTAAGTGAAAAGCAGAGTTTTATTTAATATCTGATTTATCAGCTGTAATCCTGATTTTGTTGCCTTGCTGTGCCCACACTTGCATGTCACATATTTGTTCCAGGATCAGGCTTCCTCTGAGAAGGTTCTCAGAGTAATTCAGTGCCTCCAGTAACAACAGTCTCATACATTTAAATCAATTGAGAAAGGGAAGAACAATTAAGAATATTGATAAAGTTTGGTTTTCAATTTTAAAACTATTGATATCATAACTAATCTTTGGACTAAAGTGCACCCTCTGCTTACCTCCAGTTCTTTCATCTTCTATTCAATATCCAGACAGTTTGAGGTGTCATTTATGACAGCAGAGTATTACAGATGCTACGGTCCGATAAGGTTCCACTGGCTGAAGTTAGAGTGCCACATGATGTTGTAGTTGTTGTGGAGCCACGGGCAGATGTTAGGGAGGCCACGTGCAGTTGTTAGAGAGGCCGCGGGCAAATGTTAGGGAGGCCACAGGCAGATGTTAATGAGCCACTGGCAGATTTTAAATGTTGGCTCTAGCTGGAGGACGATATGGGGAAGGCAGTGGCCAGTGTGGAAACCGGTGTGGGGGTTGATATGGGGAAACCAGAGGCTGTGCTGATGGCGGCCTAGGTGGAGCTGCAGGCTGCCAGACAGGTTGAATTGGGGGATACACCGGCCGAGCCTTGGAGAAATATGGTGACATCCTAGGCAGAAGTGGGGCCGCCTATGGGGATGGCACAGGTTTGAGTGTCGCAGGCTGTGGTGCAGGAGGCACATGCTTACTTGCAGATGGCACAGGCTGAGATGCAGTTGGCATTGGCTGAGGGGGTTGCCGATGGTGAGGCGGCACCTGCCGAGCTGAAAGATTCACAGGCCGAGCCTTAGAGAGATATGGTGACATCCTAGGTAGAAGTGGGACTGCATATGGGGATGGCACAGCTTAGATAGCACAGGCCAAGTTGGTGGTACAGACCGATCTGCGGTTGGCATAGGCTGAGGGGGTTGCCGATGGTTGGATGGCACCTGCCGAGCTGAAAGATCCACAGGCCGTGGTGGGGGGTCACACAGTAGGAACTGCAGGTGGCACAGGAGGTGTGAGCAGCACAGACCAAGTTGGGGGCCGGCGGTGGGGCGGCACCTGCTCAGCTACAAGTGGTGCAGGCTGAGAGGCAACGGCGCGATTCACGGGTCTGCGGGTAGGGGGCAGGGCTAAATGACACGATTCACATCATTTTAGCACCGCCCCCTACTTGCAGACCCGAAAATTCCCGGTAAAACCTCCCCATCCTGCCCACTTCACAAGGAAGTGGGCGGAATGTGGGAGATATGCCTACTCTTACGGGGGTGCGAGGAGCTACCTGATAAATTGGGAGCCTCCCGCGATTTTTGGGAGAGTAGGCATGAACACTCCAGGCCCTTCTTATGCGGCCTCCCATCTTGCTAGATGTCCCTGCTGCTGCCGCCAGGTAGTGGGAAGCTGAGCTGCTGCTCAGGCTCCGGAAGAGAGCATTAATAGAAGGAGTGCCTGCAGGGAAGCAGCTTCGGTTCTGACTCCCAGAACACTGGGCATGATTCAGACCGGAGCGAGAAATCACTTGCTCCAGCGCTCGCATCCAAAAGGGGCAGCTGTCGATGTTGATCGACAGCTCACCCCGTTTGGTAGGCAGGTGGCTTGCCATCACGAGTGATGTCAGTGGTGAGCTTCCGGCTCTTTTAGAGCCAGAAGCTC
This sequence comes from Taudactylus pleione, assembly GCA_031769625.1. Taxonomy (NCBI): domain Eukaryota; kingdom Metazoa; phylum Chordata; class Amphibia; order Anura; family Myobatrachidae; genus Taudactylus; species Taudactylus pleione. Next base: position 2,325,021 of record JAUIMM010000387.1, read on the forward strand.
ACTGGGGCTTGCGGGAACGAGACCCTACCACAAGGGTCTCGTCGCAAACCCGTCACCCACAGCTATGCGAGCGGCCAGGAGGCCAGATTTAAAAAATCATGCGGCCGCCCTGATTGAGAGCGAGCGTTCACTTTTTGTGAGCGGCTCTGAAACAGGCCCACTGTTTGTACACTGTGCACGTATCCAGCAGTGAAGTAAGAGGATTCCCTTTACTTATCACTCTTGTTCCTCCATCATCTCCTGCTAACAGCGTCCAGCGTCGTGACATCATGCTCCAGCAGCTGTGCACTGACGGGCATGACTCTACTTCTCCGGCGGCACACCTGAGGAGTGCTTGTGGCAATAGGCATAGTGAAAAATATTTAAGAACATCTCTGCATATCTGGAGGAAGGAAGTAACTTTAAGTGTGCAGAGTTTGCAGTAGATCAGACATGTCCAAGGCAGGGAAATGAGATAACCAATGAGTGTGTAGCTATGGCTGTCTTAACAGGAGGGGGTTGTAACAATAATTTATCAAGGGGGTTATCCCAATCCAGGCTGGCACACACCAGACGTTTTCTAGTGTGTACGACCTCGTTAGCGATGTGACCAGGCAGGGGTGCCGGCGTCGGCAAGTGCATGCAGACTTGCCGATGCCGGGAGCGATGGCAGGGCCATGCTGCATTCGGCAGCATGGTGCCCGCTAACGATATCACCCACCGGACCTGCATGCAGGTCCGACGAGTGATGTTACTGACGATGCGCGGGAGCGCACATTGCCAGCAACATAGCGGGTACACTCTTGCCGAGTTGAACGATATATCATCTGATCCTCCGGATCAGACGACACATCATCTAGTGTGTACCTAGTGGGAAATTTTTTTTAAAGTTGTCATAGAGTTGACATAATGTTTTGCCTGAAAATAGACAGAGGATGCAATGCAAGAAAACTGTGTAGTGGCCGATGAGTTTCTTAAGGCCGATTGTGAGGATCTGTCCAGCATCTGACCTATGAACTGGAGACCCTGCGTATCCCAGGAAGTGAAGGGGAGTGCGCATTACCATTCTGAAAGTCAGGATTATGTAGGAAGGGCAAATTAAAGGATTTGTAAGGTTTCAACCGAACATTGTGACGTAAAATAAACCAAATACTACGCACCAAACTATGCAGAGGGTTATCACAGTGTCGGGGAGAGATCTTGGTCATGAAGGCTGGTAAACTTAGATCAGGTAAAGACCGGATTGCAGCTCAGCATTGGCATAAGTATTGAGCCAGTCCTGAAGGTGACGCATATGGGAAGCATAGAGTTAATGGATTATATTTAGTAGTTTAACACTGCAATTTCGAATCGATTGTAGTAATTTGATGAGACTAATTTGGGGTCTTTTACCCTGCCAGATAAAAGAGCGGAACAAGGCATGAATCAATTTGGCGTCTGACATGGTGAGGAGGACAGGCTATGATTGAGAAGGATATACCTATTTTGGCAAGGAGATCATTTTTAAAAGATTAATCTGCCCCAAGTAGGAAAAGTGAAGATGACCCTAACTCTCTAAGGGCCTGATTCAGAAAGGAACGCACAGGAGAGAACGCATGCATTCAGCCGATGTTTTAGCTCTGCGCGTGCGCGAGCTAGCTATTGCGATGGGTACTGCGTGTGCAGAGGCAATGCAGACCCAGAGAAAAGGGATTGACAGGAAGTGCTATTTTGTGGGGGTGGACGGGCAAACGCAGGCGTGTCTGTGCGTTTGGACAGTGTTTTAGAGGCGTTGCGGCGATGGCCATAGCCTGAGGTCTAGTTGCACGCAGAAAGCGGCACACATCCTGCGTGGAGTCAGGTCAACCACTAATATGCTAACGTATTCGATGGTTCTCGATGTTTCCGCTGTTTTGCGTGGTATAACAGAACGCACATTAAGGGAAGTGAGAGGTATTGTGTTTTGCTAGGCGTCTGCTTATTCTGTGTGCGTATGCATTTATTAGAATATACTTGCAGCGGGTGCGTGCGTCTGCATCTGTGCATTCCTTGCTGAACCAGGCCCTAAGCATACTTGCCTACTTTTGAAAAAGCATTTCAGGGAGATTGTAAAAGCCACACCTATGACCGCGGTGGTAAAGTGGGCATGTACTGTATATCTGAGAGACGTGTCATAAACCTGACTTACATCCAAATGTAAATGAGCCCAAAAGCAGTTAGTAAGATCTATTTTTTGATGAAAACACACTGATACTTTTCAGAAATGCATGTAGCCAATTGATCATTGTGCCTTATAACCAATGCAGGGAAATTATACTAATGATCCCATTTGAATGTAAATATCTCTGTTTATTTTTATATATAACATATTCATGATGGGAGTAAGGTACAATCAGGGAGATTGCTAGACTCTTCAGGGAGTCAGGGAGATTGCTGCTATTTCAGGGAGTCTCCCTGACAACCAGGGAGACTTGGCAAGTATGGCCCTAAGTCACTAAGGGCCTGATCCAGCAAGGAACGCACAGGAGAGAACGCACGCACTTGGCCAATGTTTTTGCACTGCGCATGTGTATGCATCGCACTGCACGTACACGAACTAGCCAGTGTGATCGGGTTATGGTATGCAGACTGCACGCAGGGTGTACGCAGACCCTTCCGAAATTTATTGACAGGAAATGCCGTTTGTGAGTGGTGACGGGGGGTGGTCTGGCGAATGCAGGTGTTATAACGCCGTTATAGTGGCGTGCATAATTAAGGCAGTGCGGCGGCATTCGCAGCCATACCGTAAGATGTACACAGGAAGCTGCCAAAATCCTGCGGCAGGTCAGGTCAACCACTATTATGCTAATGGTTTCCGATGGTTTTCAATGTTACCGATGTTTGGCTATCTTGCGTGCTGATCAGGCTGTGAGTAAAGGGAGATAGGACCTTAATATGAGGCTGGGCGTCTGCATTTTGTGCTGCAGTCTCCGTGTGTATTGATTAGCATATTCTCGCAGCGGATGGGTGCGTGCGTCTGCATCCATGCGTTCCTTGCTGAATCCGGCCCTAAGATAAGCAGGAAATAGCCCTTAAAATTTACAGATAATAAATAGGCCCTCGTGATAATATTTGTAGGGACAAATCTTCCAAGCCTGAATTGTTAATGGAATTAATGGGCACTTATCATACTGAAATAATGTTACTCATAATTGGGTTGATGCAGAGTTGGTAGCAAAATGGGTGTAAATTACTCCAAAAGAAAGGGCATGCAAAAAGTGTAATCTTAAGATGCATACGCCCCCACATCAGTAGCATGTGTGTCTAGTTTGCGACTAGTCTTCATCAGGATGTGTTTGCACCTGCACCTGCCTTGGTGCAGGTACAAAGCAGCTGAGTCCCAATAGGCATATATTGGTATAATTTACTGGTACTCATGAGTTATATTTGCATGAACACATTCTAAAAGAACTTTGCCTATGTGAAACCACTCCTTGTATCTCCCATATTACCTCTCTGGTCATACAGTAAGGTTTGATATGTACACATATTGTGGTCCGTGTAGTCACATATGCATTTACTGTATTTGATGTATGAGCATGCGTAGAGATAAATGACCACAGATACATTCTGAAACTGACATACAGTAGTACTCACTCTACATCAGCTCCCATGTACATACTGCAATTGCACAAAGTTGTATAAGGAATTTGCATTCTCTAGTGTCAAAATTTGAAAGACCAATAAAGGGTATATAGAGTGCAGACAAATGCCTTCTGTATCAGCTTGGTTCATCACTGTGCAACAGCTTGCCATGTTAGGAAGGGGGTGTTCATCTGTCTGAGGCAGCTTAGTGTGAGTCCTAGGAGCCAGATCTGTGGGTGCTGCCACTATCTAGTAACGGCTTGGGGTTTAGTTTTTTATATCCATAATTAGACCATCCCTAATCATTATTTTGTGGTTTACAGTCTTTTTTTAAAGCACTCAACATTTATATATTTTGGGAATTTAGAATATGTTTATTACGTAGTTGAGTGATGGGGATGTTGTTTAGGTGTTTGTCTTTATAAGGATCTGGATTAAGATATTTTCTTACCCTTAGTGGATAGAGGCCAGATACTCTGGCAAGAGGGTGTGGGACATCATCAAAGCTGTGGAAATAGATGAGTGACTTCTTTTCTCAGACCGATGTCTCAAGGAACCTATAAAGGAATGAAACATAGATCCTCAGTATAGTGTGTCTGAGATTTGTCAGCAGGGAGGAGTGACTTACACACTGGACATATGATGCTGCCCCAGATAGTAATTGAGGAAACCTCCAGTTTATTGTCCAGTGTTTTCGCACAACCTTGGAACCATGCTTCACTTTTATATGCTCATTTCTACCAAGCCCTGTAAAGAGTCTTTGGAGTAAATCACCATTTCAAAAGACCAGTGCAGGCCAGTATACATAAATGACTGATTTTCTTTAATGTAATATTCCAATATATTTAACAGAGTTTTATCCAAACATAAGTTGTAAGGAATAAATGTGACATAAAAAGAACAAATGAAGATAAAAAAAAATCGAAATCCATATTGTGCAAATCTGCGGTAAGAGAAACGAGCATATGCTGCCTTGTCTGCCGCTGACAAGCAGAATAACCTCCAGTTTTCTTGGTGTGGCTCTGTTTGAAGTGAATTCTTCTCTTCATCTTCATGCATTATGCAAATGACATGTAACAGTAACAGGAGGTGTGAGTGTCATAAAGATATGATCACTCTCTGCGGCACTCAGAGCATATCGCTGGGAGAAGAAAGCACTTGTCAAGCTGGAGATGGTACATTTGCAATGTTTTATAATACATGACAAAAGTTGTTGATAGCTACATTACTCTTTAGACTCTGCATCATAAAATGTTGTGACATGTTTATATCGAGTGACTTCGTATCATGAGGTGGTTATTTGTGTTAAACTAATGATTATGCACCCTGGAGATACTTTAGTAGTATGCCACTCATTAATCATCAGCTATATATTTATATACCTACATGTATATCTCGAAATGTGATCCATCTCATCCCAGATGCTTTGCTACGAGGAACATTTTCATTAAAAATATTTACTGCCCTATTGGACTTTCTTGGCCAATTCAGTGGTCATGTTTAGAACACGTATGCATAGGAAGCTAATGTCATATTGGACAAGATGTACATGAATTAGTTCTTGCAAAAGTTTACGATGCTCACAAAATTGTATCATTGGTAGCTTATGGTTGGGTACAATGTATGCAAGAGAGAGTGAAGGGACCCACACATCGAAGGCCCCGATTCCCCGTTCTGCCGGTCCGATACAATTGTGACCATCATTGATCCGCGATCTGTCGGCACATCAGGGAAATTTAACGTAAAAAATCCCTGACACACCGATCCAACCATTTTTCGGGTTGGGTTTGGTGAATCGCTATCTTTCAACATGTTGAATATTCCTAATTCCCCGACCCCTTCATTGTCAGGGGAATTGCCGCGGTAGCAGCTAGATGTATGGGTACCTTTAGTTTTGAACCCCTGAAATCTCCACCAAAGACTGCTAATTATTCAGAAGACAAAAATAAAAGGTATCCAAATAATAGTGTGCTGTACCTTACTGATTGATTTTGACAGAATCAATTTGTTATTTAATGTATATTTTTCTGTCTGGAGTACAATGTGAATTAATTGTAACAAATGAACCACATCAATATATGTTTTGATAATGTGTCAGAGTCAGGGAATCACATTATAGATATTTATTGGGGATGGGTACGGCATACCGGCGCTCGGTATCCTGGCAGGCAAAATCCTGATTCCGGCATCCCAACAGGGTTAGGATACTGATACTGACACCTGTCGATAGGTATCCTAACCTTCCCCCTCTCTCTACCCTAAAGGCCCCCATACACGGTGCAATTCAAAGTTGGTAAGATGTGTTGTACGATTGCCCTTGAAATTCTTCATAAGATGTGGTGAAATGGTGTACGATTGATCGTTACGATCATAGGATAAGATACATAGAAGTGTATCACATTGTACTCAAAAGATCGTAGATCTCTCTGCAAAACCATCTGATCTGCAACCCAACTAGAGAACGGTGGGGACGTGCATCGGGGGTCGCAGAACACACAAAATACACCTATTTTCATACGATTGGTCTGTACAAATCGTCAAAACTGTCCATATTGGGTAAAAAATCGTACTATGCATGGGCACCATAACTCTAACCCTCCCCGGTGTCTGAAACTTAACCTCCCCCTCCCCACACCGTACACCTAATCCTCCCCCCTAGTGCCTAACCCTAACCCTCTCCATAGTGCCTAACCCTTAACCCTCCACCAAACCCCTGCTTCTTACCTTCGGGATGCCGGGATCCCCTGTGCCTGGATTCTGAATGTATCCCATTTATTGTGGTGTCATGTAAACCATTACTGCAGTATATAAATACCAGGTGCATAAATATATTACTTATATTAGCACATTTGGTTTGTTTCTTCTCCTACTAAAGCTAATCCGTTTGGTTCTCTGTGTATGTAAGGGGATGGAGCAAGACACACTAGTCACCATATTCTTCAGTTTCATCATGACATATGTTGTTCCTTTTTGTCAGAAACTTGCTCCATCTGTATTTATATTCAGAGTATGGAACTTGTTTGCCTTAGCTGTCAGCAACAGTGCTCATAATATTATTTATATTTTCAGAAATCATAAGGAACAGTTATGGTAATAGTGGTCAATATGTGAAGGTTTAATTGCTTCATTGTGTTCACAAAATGTAAACTTATTATATAAAGTGTGTTAATAGTTCAATTTGAGGTATTCAGAAAGGCTTTGAGACTGCTCTTTTGATTTATAAATGAGATAAAACCAGTAAACTTTTGATACACACCAGATATATTTGTTTCAGAAAAACTTTTATTGCTCTATGAAAGGAAACTTTATTATATGATGCCTCCTGTATGTCTTAGCATTGTGCATTATGAAAGACCAAAGGCAGTTTTATGCATGATAGCAAATATGCATACTTAGCAATGTCTCATTTACATTTAATTAATGCATAATTCAAAAATGTCAACAAAGAAAAGCATAACATATTGGTTCACACTGTGATACAAAATAAAAATGTAACTTGGGATCTAGTGACTATTAAAATCTAGTTTGCTTGCAAAAAAAGATTAACTAGCTTTCTCCAAACTGAAGCTTTGCTGCCTCTTGCTAATTAATCACTCGACAATAATATAGAGATATTATAATCTCATTGACCAAGAATTATGCAAGTTTTGCTTAATATTGCACAATATAAATGCTCATGTCTTCTATTGTCCAGATGCCCTGTACGATGTCATTACCATTGGTGCCCCAGCAGCGCATTCTCAGGGATTTAAGAGTGGTGGCCTCAGAACACTTCTCTGTAGGTTTGAGACGGAAAAACGAAAGTAAGTAATTACCCAGTACTAATTACACAGCAAACTGAGTATTTGGATTATGTTTTGCTAAATTTCAGATATGCTGGACGATTTATGACAATTAGAAGTGAACTGTATATGGCACAACCTATTCTATTGAATGAAAGTGTCTGGTTAGTGTGTCTTGACTCTTAGTGCATATTTGCACCATGCTTGTATCCCAGGCCCACAATGTGATAGGTGCATAATGACATAACCCTTGTTGATGAGATATCATGATTTTATATAGAAACTTTGTTTTGTTTGGGCCCTGTAATTTATTACTAACCCAAATGACAATACGAATGTGAATCATATCACTTGGTAAAGTCCTGGAGTTGTGACAGAATGGATCATGAATGATGAAGCTTACTTCCATGTTATACATAAAGAATGTATATATATATGTTATGTTCATATACGCACTCTTAAGAGGTAGACAAAGAACTGTGGTTAGTGACACATTAGTGGCACACTCCAGCTGCAAGTGAAAAGAGGTTCGCTTTAGTTGGACAAATGTCTGTACAATATTATTCAGCAAGTTTATATTGTAATTTTATAGATCCAAAATATTGTATAATACAATACAGTCGGTATTAAAGCTTTATGTTTGGTAGTGAAGGAAATATGTATTTACATATGATTGATGTAAGTTGTGTGGTTAGTAATTAAATTCATGGAAATTTCTGAACTTAACAAGTGATCCACTGGTAGTGACCAAGGCTCATGTGCCTCTTGTGCAATATTATGGATGTTGCAGAATATATTGCAGTAAGTGGTGTACTACTATGCAGAATATTTTTTTGCAATTACTGTATCTCACATATATGGAGTCATCTATATTGACATAAGGTCCAGCAATATTAGAATATGGGGCCTCCACTAGAATGTCCCCACATTCTAAAACTTTTGTGGAAATTCCCAAATGATGCTATAGAGTTTGATCTACCTAAGACCGTGGGGCCCAACAAGGGACCAGCCTTGAGTTTTAGGCTTCATCATTTCTTTCAAATGGAGGAGAACCTCAAGAAGATACATAATCTGGATGATTTGCAGCTCAATGGCAGCAAGCAGCAAATCTTTTGTGAACTCTCCTGGAGCACACTCCAGCAATGCAAGATACGGAAACCTCTGATGTAAGAATTTCCTAACGGGGCATTAAATACATGTGGGTTTCCCACATACAGTAGCTTGTAATCCTTCGAGCACTTTCTGATCTTACCAAATTTTGCTCCAAAATGGGCCTTGATAAGATTGACATCCTTGAATGGCAAGCACTTGCACTCCACACTTATCCTCTGTTTGGTCCATGCAGAGAATGATGGCAGATGGTTCATTATCCATGGAAACAGCCCACAGATGTTGTGTACTCCCAACTGCCAGAAGCAACCTGAAAATTGCCCACTGGTGTACCTTACTATATGTTTGCCTATTGCATGATGTGTTTGCATGTTTTCCTCTCTTTTCCCTGAAGGTTTTCCATCTTTCCTAGGGGTGTATCTTTCTGTGGACACTGAGAGGTGTCTGCCTGCATATTACACGTAGTATTTGATGTCTCCCCCTGAGCAGGTTGAAACATAAGGTGATGGATTGGCTGTTTTTGAACAGTGAATTGGAGCCTTTCACCCCCTTGGGACTAGCAGGGCAGTTATTAATAGGGTTCAGGAATCCTGTTCTCAGAATGCTGCCCAACCCTCATGCCTTGCCTCTCCTAGGAGCATATAGCTACACTGCATGTCCTTGATTCTTCTACCTTCCACCTTTACATATGCCTAGACCACCAATTCCTTTTTCTACATCTTATATTCCCTTCCTGCTTCTTTTGCACCCCCATTACATTATTCTTGTATGTTCACTGGTACACTTGTTTTTCCACTGACCTTACTGCCCATATAGCAGCCCTACACAATCAAATCATTTCTAACGGGTTATCTCCACAAGTAGGCAGTGCTTCTCTTATTGTTGCACTGTTGTTTCCGTGATGTCTACTTGATATTGTCTACCAGTGTAATATGAGTCTTGTGTATATTTTCCTTGAATACAATAAAGAAAACTTAACCTAAATTGTTTGCATTGTGGTCAGTTTACTTTCACCTCTGTAATGGTGTATAAAACTGTACCAACAAGTATTGAGATATGGACCATTTGACATTTTTTTTATATAGATTTAAAGATAAAAAAAAAATTGTATTCAACTATTTTTAATGTTAATATATCTGGGCCTGCATATTATTATGTAACCTAGATAGCCACATCCATTGTCATCTATACTTCATCAGTCAAGATTTTACCAAGACCGTTTTATTATAAATCTGCTTAAACAGAGACACAGCCATATAACATTAACATTTCCCTATAGTATAGCAGCCCGGCATTGTGACCATTGACTCATTTTCCGTCTTTTATTGCTGCTGCAGGTACAGGAAACTGGTTATTTTTACTTTTCTCAGTTATTTTATCTCTTTAAATGATCTTGTTGCCTTCTACATAATTTAATGTGAAATCATTGGTCTGACTTACAGAGTCTCTCTGGAGAAACTGAGCAGCTTAGAATTTTCATCTACTTAGCATTAACCTCATTATTTTGAATTTAAAAACTGATCTATACACAGCCAGCAACAAGTGCAGTTTGAGGTTTGCACTGCTGCACTAGAATGTACTACAAAATACAAGTACCTGTACATTGAAATTTCACATAGCATATTAGTAGCCTTTTAAAAGATCAGTTTGTGTAATCAGTACTTCCTGCATCATTGTATGCAAATAAGTGTCATGTATGATCCAAGTTATTACTGACAAGATATGAGGGATGAGTGCAGCGGGACAAGGGAGGAGTATTCATTCGTGAGTTGAGTAAGGAGTTGAAGTTTTGGGGTATATTTACTAAAGTGCAGGTTTTTAGAAGTGGAGATTTTGCCCATAGCAACCAATCAGATTCTAGCTATTATCTTCTAGAACAGTGATTTTCAACCTTTTTTAACTCGCGGCACACTACACAAGATTTTAAAATTGCCAAGGCACACTATCCGGCGATGCGGTGTGCGCGGACTATGAAAAAACACACTACATTAGTTCCCACAAGAACAAAACACACTACATTGGCCCCCACAAGAATAAAAAATACACTACATTGGCCCCCACAAGAATAAAACAATCCCATTGGCTGGCCTAACAGAAAAAAAAAAACACATTGCTCCCCACAAAAAAAAACAACCATACCACATTGCGCCCCACAGAATTGCTCCCCACAGAAAAAGAAACCTATGGCTGGCTCCACAGAAACAAAAAACAAAACACATTGTTCCCCACTAAATAGGCAAATATATGGCTGGATAACATATGGCTGGTTCTCACTAAAAAAAATGACATGACTGGTTCCCACGAAAAAATAAACTAGGGCTGGTACCCACGAAGAAGAAAAAAATGTCTGGTCCCCACAAAACCCACATTTCTTCCCCCCCTTGTCACTCACACTGCAGCAGGATCGCGTGCGGGCGGGCTTCCAGGCAGGCTGCAGAGCCTGCCTGGACAGAGCGCGGGCTGGCTGATTGGCGCAGGGCGTTGGCTGGCAGAGCGGGCTGGAGGGCAGTGGACAACGCGGCGTGCGTGACCTGTGATGTCACGCCGCCGCATCTTTGCAGGTCACTACCCGGTCGCGCCTGAGTCTCCCAGAGGAGCTCAGCGGCCCGGGATGCTGAAGTACAGTAAAACGTGCCCGGTGGCTCTGACAGCCCCGCGGCACACTTCATAACCGGCCACGGCACACTAGAACCGCTGTTCTAGAAGGTGCTAGATAAATGTTAAGTAGAATCTGATTGGTTGCTATGGGCAACATCTCCACTTCTGAAAACCTGCACTTTAATTAGTATACCCCGTTGTGTATGACATTACACCACATCATGCACTCATCAGTGTAATTAGCACAGAGACCACCCAAGGGAACTGCTCACTGTATAAAATGCATCTTTCATGGTTTATACTTTAGCCAAAGAGCAAAAAGAAATAGAAAGAACACCGTTATAAGCAGTTATTTTACACTTATTTTAGTAGATATTCTGTGCAGCCAAAGATAAATCACTGTTCCCTGCCATAAGTCCAAGAAGTCAGAATGATAAATGATGCATGATGTTGTACTTTTTTACCACATCATATAACACAGTTTGATTTTTCAATTAGAGAAGCGTACGTATGTTCCAATAGATACTGCTGGTCACTGCTGGTATTTCCGCTATGTAATAATGCATTTCCAATGTTTTATACTGAAGTCAATCCAAAACCGGCTAACTGTTCATCTGTCATTGCTCTCCCTCACAGCTTATCCCTCATCACGTCTCCTTTGTCTCTCATGGCTCATCACTCATTAGGCATCATACATCATAAATCACTTCTCATATATCACTCTTCACACATTACACACTTGTTTTATTATGACAAATTATGAAATTAGAGTCTATTGTATGATAATGTCCAGACTGATCCTGATGTGTGACAATAATGATGGTGTGCTAAAATGGACAATGTATTTCCCTCTAAATCAGTGCTTTACCCACTTTTTTGTTCCCATACTGTAAGAAAGGAAGTTAAAAAAAGCTACATTTACTGTACAAGAAATACAGTGGGGCTTATGTAATAGGGTGCGATCTGGTGCTGCTGCAATCATTAAAGCGGCAATCATTTTAAAGGCAAAACTAAGCTGGTTTTGCCTTTAAAATGATTACCGATTTAAAATTACAGGAAGACTTGCAGGCTTTTCTGCAGCAGCCCGAGAAAGCACCCTATTACATAAGCCCCAGTATCTTCATCAAACTTTAAAATTTGCCACTTTAAAGGCTGAGATGCAACCCCACACATGAATGGTCTCAGGATGCTTTACTGTTGGCATGACACAGAACCAGTGCCACTGGTGGTGGCCTGACCGTTGGCCACCGGTGCAGCTATACACATTATCAGATACTCTGACCAAATATCCCCAGCTTAGGAATGGGTATGTAATGGGTATGTAATGCCGACTGTCGGGATGCCTCCTGTCACAATACCAACAGCGGCATCTCGATGGTTGGTATTCCATACTTACCCTCTCCCCTTTTTCCCCTAATCCTTCCTTTTGGTAGCCTCACCCTAACTCTCCCCACCCCGCACCCTAACCCTTCCTGTTAGTCAAATCAAGGTGGCGTCAAATAAAACATGGCGCTGCCCAGTAAACCATATCAAAAAGATGATAAACAAGAATTTTAATAAGAGATAACAAAATAGAAGTCTGTTGATTTTATACAATGTACAATAGGTGATAAGCAAAGTACAATAGGTATTAACATGAATATGCGATCCAGGAGTGAAGGACTAATATAGACCTCACAAATGCATATGTGTAGAGGCAGTACAAAAAATGGGGTGATAGTACACAAGTCCAATTAAAACAATGGGAGAGAGATGGATCTGATCAGTTATCAGACAATCTTAAAAACAAAGATTAATAGCAAATGTGTAAACGACAATGAAGTAAAAAAACACATGGGCCCACTAGGTGTAGGCTCAGTTCACTAGAAGTGAAAGTCCACGCATAGCAGTCAATATTACAAGCACATATGCGGAACAGGAAAGAGATTCCTACCATCAACTGTGTGGAGGAGCCACAGGTGTAAAAACAAAAGACATGCAGAAGTGCCGATTTTTCCCCTGCACGTGGCTCCTGACGCTTAACCAGTCGGGGTAGTGTCCTTCAGATCTTTGGAGTCCGGGTTGCACGGGGGTACTCCAACGCATTTCGAGACGCTTGCTGGTCTCTTCCTCAAGGCTAGTACTTACCCGTGCTGGTACTGGTCCTATTTATACAGAGGGAATGTCCTGGTGTCTGGACCGTGGATCCCAATCCTCTGGACTTCCGTTTTTGTCTCTGGATGATGATGTCAGCTGAGATGAGCATGTGATTGCCCCATCAAGTGTTACTTGGTAGAAAACAACAGCAGGTGTCTGTGTCTTTAACTTAGTGTTCCGTCAGCCATTTTTTCAAGTCCATAGATAGTCAAATCCACATTTGGAAGGGTTAGTGTGTCCATTTTGATGTATTCCATCGGACATCTTAGTGAAGATTCTTGCATATCAGGTGTGTAGAAGATAAGTGTGAATTGGTGGAATCTTGTGCCTAAACGTAAGTTTCACCCCGTCGTGCCTAAACCTAACTCTCCCCCCTTAGTGTCTAACCCTAACCCCCCCCCCAGTGGTGCCTGATCCTAACGCTCCCCCCCTAAGGGTACCTAACCCTAACCTCCCCCCCAAAAAAAACTAACGCTAACTTAACTCTCTCCCCCCCCAGGGCTAACACTAAGGGTGCCCCGGCTTACCTTCTTTCGGGCACACGTCCTCCTAGATTCCGGCGTTGGGATTAAGATGGACGTCTCATAACTACATTCCCCCATCTTATGCTAAATGACCTCTAGACACAGCATGCAATTTTTAAATGTTAATTATACTCCAACATTTTAAAAATAAATGCTGGCAGTGAATCACCTAGCAAGGTACAGTGTGCAGACACCAGTTTTATCATCAGTATTGTCATATTCACCATTTCGGTGCACATGTTCCCCAAATCATCATCACACAGATAAGCAGGTTTTGGTGTCCGCAGCATGCAAGGTACAATACTAGAGGGTATATCTAATATATTATTGATCAGGATGTTTTTTAAAAATACTCCTAATGTCCCATTTTAATTTGTTTCTTAAAATAAACAGAACTTATTCTTTAAACATAATGAAATGTTTATTGATGTGGTTTGGCTAGTTGCCTTTTGCAATTTTTCCTAGACCTATTCCTGCAAAAGAGACCTACAAGAATATAAAGTATAGATGCACATAATTGTACATTGTTTAGTACTTGCTCTTTAAGAAGATGAGATGGCACATAATCTAGTCATAACTGTTGTGAATTATATGTCATTCCCTAACTCTTCTACACCAGAGTAACGATTGTTGTTTAATCCTCACAGATAAATATTTCAGCCTTTGCCTGAGTAGAGGAAATAACTTTACTTAATCTTCTTTATAGGGATTATTATTTTTCGTTATAGTATCTGATAAAAAAAAAGAAATGTTTGTGGTCTGTTAATAGAAATTTGCATGTTTGTTTTCCAGTACAGGGTACCAATGTATTTACTATTCACCTGAGAACACGGCGAAGGCAAAAGAAATTTTAAATAACATCAATCACCTGCAACCTCTTATATCAAGCCATACAGACCTCCTGCTTAATTCAGCAAGACAGCACTCTGTGGACAGCCTGAACAATTCTTTAAAAGCACTCACAGAAACGGTGAGATCCAAATCTGCCTTGCAATGGCTCATGGATAAAAATAGACTCGCTCCTAATGCTTCACTTTTATTTAATGTGCAGGTTGACATTCGTTACATTACGGAATATACAGTATTCACTTTGAAAGGTAGACTTCAAAATGCCAAGGCAAAAGAATACCATACACCTACAGTAATTCCTTTGAAAAAAAAAAAGCAATTTAATATGTTCTGTATCTTTATTTTCTGCTTTTAAAGGTGTTTAGAAAGTAAGATTGAAAGCTTTCAGGAGATGGTAGAATTTGTTATTAAATTGAGTCATTTTATTGCTGCACAGCAGCATTTGATTTCCACAAGTCCTTTTTCTTTCTAATGCTAATAATTGTCGGAGAGAAGCAAGTAGAAGATAATGTTATTTTAAGCTACAATATCCTTTTTTTGTTCTTCTATAGTAAAGTGTTTTTTATATATATACTTCAACTCTGTTGCAGTTATTCTGCAAACACAGCACTTAAACTTGAGTAAATGCAGTTAATAAATGTGAAGGCAGTGATGGGATTTTGAAAGACCAGCATGATGATTGCTATTGCTGAGGAGAGATGTACTGTATGTAAGAGGAGTAGGTCATAGGTTAGTTACATGCTTTGGAAAAAAGGAATTGGGATGAACTCAAGAATGATGATTTCACCTAGAAATTGACTTGGTACTTGCCTAGTGTCAGTGTGATGGTACTTGCCTAGTGTCAGTGTGATGGTACTTGCCTAGTGTCAGTGTGATGGTACTTGCCTAGTGTCAGTGTGATGGTACTTGCCTAGTGTCAGTGTGATGGTACTTGCCTAGTGTCAGTGTGATGGTACTTGCCTAGTGTCAGTGTGATGGTACTTGCCTAGTGTCAGTGTGATGGTACTTGCCTAGTGTCAGTGTGATGGTCCTGGCCTAGTGTCAGTGTGATGGTCCTGGCCTGCTGTCAGTGTGATGGTCCTGGCCTAGTGTCAGTGTGATGGTACTTGCCTAGTGTCAGTGTGATGGTACTTGCCTAGTGTCAGTGTGATGGTCCTGGCCTGCTGTCAGTGTGATGGTCCTGGCCTAGTGTCAGTGTGATGGTCCTGGCCTAGTGTCAGTGTGATGGTACTTGCCTAGTGTCAGTGTGATGGTACTTGCCTGGTGTCATGGTGATGGTACTTGCCTGGTGTCTGTATGATTGTACTTGCCTGGTGTGAAATTATTAAGAAAATGGTTTAAAGGGTAATGTAAAAAGTGTGTGTGTGTTTCTGTTTAAGTATGTTTTCTGTTCTAATTAATGTGCCTGTGTACATTTCTGTGTATTTCTGCAGGGAATGGTTTTTGCCTGTAAAGGTGTCAGTGTGCTAGATTTGTTTGTACAGTCTATATTAATGAGTGTAAGTATTGGGATTATTGCTCCCTGTCTTTATACAACTTACTTTTCTTGATTATCTTTGTGTGCAGTATATTCTTTTTCATCAGGCTGATTAGACAAACCCAAATGTACAGATTCCATTATAGCTATATAATCAGACTCATTACACATACCCTGTTGTCAGCCTTAAGCACAAACCCCATTGGCAGCTATATTATATTCTACAGAGACACATTGGTGACTACCTTCTTATTATATGGTACTATGCTGGGCTAACAGAAAAGCAAGGATACAAATGGTTCATTATCATGTCTTATCAGTTCTAGTCATTTGCAGATTTCTAGCTCTGTGGTTACTGCCCCAGTGTGATGGATAGCATACTGTACCTTCTTGCCATCCCGAATGAATGTAATTGAAAAGGGTCAGTAATAAATAGGGTTTTCATGGTTTTAGCTATATGTTGAATATTTTGCTGCAGTTATGAAAGGCAAAAAATATTTAATTTACTCAAATACATTTTCAATTTATATATTTGTAGGGAGTATGCATGAATACCAGATTTTTATTTCATGCAATGTAATTTCTAAGCCTTCTTAAATTAATATTAAACTATGTGCTAGGTTCTTCTGCTGATCCCCCAGAATCCCGGACTTGCTTCAATGCTCCGGAATGGCGCCCACATGTCAGATAAAAACATTCAGCTCAGGCAGGATGGTCCTACTGCCGCATCTAATGGCTTAGTGTGATTGCTGGTCCTGTATATGCTGGAATTATGATACACAATATACTTTGTATGGCGCATATTAAAGCTGGATACTGTAAGTGCTAATTATGCCCTCTTCATGGCCTGGCCGCACTCACTCTAAAATCAAGCATTTGGAAACCCCCCTCTAGAAATCCTGCGTTTGCCACTGGGCCTGGCATTATAGTGTAGCAATATACCAGTTTGCCAAGTTGTTTTGACAAATTGCCCTCCGTAACTGGCTCAATGTGTCACAATAACGGACATCAGTCACAGTATATCCCTTGGAGAGAAAAGTAACAAGAAGTATGCACTTGAGGTCCCAAAACATGTTCGCCATGACTTTCTTTGCTGATGAAGTTGTTTTGAATTTCTTTGAAGGTGGGGACAATGCATATTTCTATGTCATGGATGCTTGCTTCAACTCTGGTGTCACATGTTGCACCCACGTTTCATCACATTGCACTTCCTTCTCATGGTACCGCATCAAGTGCACGATGACAATCCCATCCTATTGGTTTTGGAAATTTCTGTGAGTTGCTTCGGTACCTAGCGTGAACACTGTCTCCTGTACACCAGTTGCTCATGAATGATTTTGTGCACAGTACCCACTGAGCGTTCAGTTCATCAGCAATATCAGGGTTACATAGCGCCCATATTAGCCTCTGTTTTTTCTGGGACAGTCCTGGCTTATGTGACCTGGCTCTCTGCACTCATAGTAGACGACTGGCATCTCCAGTGGAGTTTCCTTGAGGAGGGGGTGATAGGCTGGGTCACAGGCCAATGGGGTGTCATCTTAATGGGTTGCTCATTCCCTGGTTTCTTTTCTGGCATTTTTGTCATATTTCCTGCGGTCTCATACCGCTCCAACACTGTACTTAATGCCTCTAGATTTTGAGGATCAGCCTGTAGGACCCAGCACTGCATATTCGCTCTAGGGTTCTTATACACTGGTCAATAACAACCGTCTCTACAATCTGAGTGGCAGTACGGTCTTCTGGATGGACCCAACTCCGTCCCTGTCTGGCAAGTTCTGCAAATTGCTTCCGAATAGGGACCCCTGGTAGCAGGGTCCATTCATGGAAGCGCTGTGCTTTCCCAGAAGGAGTGAGACCTGACCTGACCAGAATAACACTTTTGACTAGATCATATTTCTCTGCATCAGCAGAGGACAAATCAGCATAGGCTTTCTGAGCCTCACCAATGAAATAGGGGGCAAGTCTATCAGCCCAAGTATCTGCTGGCCATTTTAAACGCTGTGCTACCTGCTCAAATATCAGCAAATATGCTTCTGGGTCATCTGAGGCAGACTTTTTTCTTCAGAGGCCCAGCACCTGTTGTGCCCATTGACTGGGTCACTAACTGTAACATTTGTTCCTCGGTCTTTTGGTGAGATGCCAACAAATTTACTATAGTGCAAAAAACTTCCTCCATTTTTATAGTAGGAGGTGTATATACAAGTGTAGGCACTTTTAGATAACAAGCCAGTTTACACAAATATATCTCTTTCTTTCAGCAAAGCAATTGCAATTTATGTTTAACACACAAAAAGAAAACACTGCTGCTCTTTTTTTTCTCCAGCAATGCAGGGGTTAAACAGAACACAGGGGAAAAAAAAATTCTATTCCTGCACTGCAGTGCTTAATTAGACCTCAGTAATATGTGTCTTGCTCTTGTTCAGTCAACAGGTGAACTCAATTAGACAGCATACTAGCTGGTGAAGATACTAATCAGCATTTGTTATATCTCAAGCACCTTAGTAAAAACAAAGCAAAGTAACTTTTTTTTCTCTCGGTACACATGAACAGCTTTTGCACAATACATAGCAAGTTACAGTGTCCTAAATATAACTGTGGTTTTTCTGGTTTCGCCAACCATACTCGCGTATACTGAACATTCTGCCTTGTCAGTTCCTCTGCCATGCTGGAAGCGGCTGGCGTATGTTCTGCGACAAAGCCGTGCAGAAGGTCCCTGTACGGGCTACCACATGTAACATGGGGTATTGAAATGAGGATTCCAAACAGGCAGATATTTTTGGTAAAGCAGTGGCTTTTTAATAGCAGCAAACACTGCACCTTAGCATACGTGAGTTTAGGCCTGCACACATACAGGCACATAACATAAAATAAACAAACAAACATAAAAGTCTCAGCACTCCTTGTGCTAATTAGTGCTAATTAGTCAGCAGTGGCTTGCAGCCACAATTTTGGCGCACTCTCCCAGCATAGCAATTGGACCCTGGCACTACAACACTGTGTCCCTCTATTGGCTGCTCCTCAACATCAGGGCAACAAGCATCAGGTGTGTGAGAGTTTTAAACCCTTCCTGTGCTCCAGTGATTATTCCAGGCTGGGTCTGTGTAAATGTGAAAAACTGGAATTCCACACCTCCACTGCTAATGCAGAACACACAGGCTTCACTCCAACTCCCTCCAAGGAAGGCTGATTCCACCAGAATGTGGGCAATTCAGGTGAGAGACAACCCCTCTCACCACAATATAGATGTATATGTATGTATGTGTGTGTGTGTATGTATGTGTGTGTATATATATATATATATATACAACTAGTTCATAAATGGACACCTCAAACACCCTGTCCCCTCAGCAGATCCCTTTGTCCCCGCTGCCTCTCTTCCTGTCCCGTTATATTTATACAAACCATTTCCCAGTCCTCATCTTTCCTGTCGTTGCTGGTGCGCTGTGCACGTTTGGTTTGACATGCTAGAGCCACAACTGCAATTAGGTCATCATGCAAACGCGCATGATGATGTAATTTAGATCAGCATGTGATTTTATAATGTAGTGAAATACATTATGTCATCACATTGGAATTTAATAAACAGCTGGTCAGAATTTTGACCCCTGCCACCTGTGTCAGAGATGTCACATCTACAGTCTTCAAACACTTCTGTTATTTCCCGTACTTGCTCATCACATACCACCTCATGACGAAAACACAGACACTCTTGTGCTTGAAAACACTCTTGAAAATCAACATCACAGCATTTTCCACAGTCACACAGGAATACACAGGCCACATACAGATAGAAAAAAAAAACACCATGCTTAGAAGAAAAGATGAGGAAGTCCCAAACAATACTATAGTACTGATGAAGAGAAAAATAAGGTAATACTAAGGATAATCTATATAACGTAAAGTTCTAGTAAGAAAAATAGACAGATGAGTAGAAAGAGAGAGCAAGAGAAAAAAAGTGGGGGCATCAATGAGAGTAGAAAAACCAGGCAAAGTTGGGCACATGGATATTTATAATGGCTGCAGAGTGTGCGGTGCACCCAGCGTATACTTACCTTATGCTGGCAAGCGGGTGCCTTTTGCTCCACTGTGCCAAAGTGAAATATTTTGGAAGATGGCACCATGTACTGAAAGCAAAGCCTCTGGCACTGTGCCAGAATAGTTGCTCTCTTGTGTTCATGCAACATCTTCCTCAATATTACTGGTAAGAGGCACCACGGAGGAGGAGTCACCCGCTTTCTAGCACAAGGTAATATGCGGGTTTGGGGCTGGACGCTGCTCAGAGGAGGGGTCCTGCTGCACACGGGCCCCCTTGGGCATTAATACACCCCTGGTGCTGGGAACAGTATCTCTGTGTGTGTGTGTGTGTGTGTGTGTGTGTGTGTATATATATATATATATATATATATATATGTGTGTGTGTGTATATATTAGGGGTGTGCACCGGCCACTTTTCGTGTTTTGGTTTTGGATCTGGATCTTTCTTCGTGTTTTGGATCTGGATTGGTTTTGCCAAAACCACCCTTCCGTGTTTTGGGTTCTGGGTTTTGTGTTTTGGATCTGGATTTTTTCTTAAAAAATAAAAAAAAATGCTAAAATCACATAAAATGGGCCTTTTTTTGTTCCTACGCTATTAACCCCAATAACATTAATTTCCACTCATTTCCACTCTATTCTGAACACCTCACACCTCACAATATTGTTTTTAGGCCAAAAGGTTGCACCGAGGTAGCTGGATGACTATGCTAAGCGACACAAGTGGGCGGCACAAACACGTGGCCCATCTAGGAGTGGCACTGCAGTGGCAGACAGGAAGCCAATCAGCGTTATGGTAACCATTTGCATGTAGCACGAACCCGGGAGATCCGTGCTACATGCATCTGTGTGATTGGCACAGAGCAATGACAGCTCCGTGAGACCCGTCTGTGCTGCTGTGGTAAAAAAAAAAAAAAAAAAACCTGTGTAAAAAAAGAAAAAAATGGCGTGCACCCCCCCAAAAAAGAGCAACCAGCCCCGGGCATTAGTAACCCAGTGCTGGGTGTGCTTAAATACAGGTCACAAACGACGTAGGGGTCCCCTGTACTTAAGCACAACCAGCACCGGGCTAGTCAGAACCAGCGCTGGTTGCCAAAATACGGGGGACAAACGACGTAGGGGTCCCCCGTATTCTGCGCAACCAGCTCTGGGCTCTGATCCGGTCCTGGTTCTGGAAATACAGGGGAAAAAAATTAGTAGGGTTCCCCTGTATGATCCAGAACCAGCACTGGACTTTTTCTAGCGGGGGGCTGATGCCACAGCCAGGGGAGCCCTTTTACCGGGCCCCCCAGCCGCAGCATCAGCCCTGACCGCTAGTCAGCCCAGGCCGGGGATCCCTGGAGAGCTGGGGACCCCCCCAATAAAGGGGTCACCCTCTCCAGGGCACCCCAGGCCCAGGCTGATAGCCCGGGGCTATCCCCGCCACCCCTGGTTGGTGGCGGGTTGATTGTGTGGTGTGGTGTAAATAAAAAATATCAAACATTGTCTTTACAAGTAGAACTGCAAGTCCCAGCTAGCCTGCCCCGCATGCTGGTACTTGGAGAACCACAAGTACCAGCATGCAGGGCATTAAGGGCCCACTAGTACCTGTAGTTCACCTGTAAAAAAAATGTTTAAAAAACAGCACACACACACCGTGACAGTATAAGTTTATTAAACATGCATACACACACACACACATGTACACATACTCACCTATGTAACCTGAAGCATCTGTCCACTTGTCCGGTAAAGTATCCATAGGGGACCTGTGAAAAAAAACATACTCACCATCTCCTATGCGAGGTTCTGTCCTCTTCGTTCCAAAGTAGGCATCCCCGGACTTGAAAAAAAACGAAAACGCGATCCACGAACTTAGTACCGTTCTATAGAACGGTACTTCCCGAATGAGAGCTTAGCGGCGGGGTATCATCATGGAAACCCCGCTGCTAAGCGTTCATTGGCTGAGAGAGGTCATCTCCCGTCTCTCAGCCAATGAACGGCTCCCTCCATTGTAGTCAATTTTTTTTCCAAGTCCGGGGATGCCTACTTTGGAACGAAGAGGACAGAACCTCGCATAGGAGATGGTGAGTATGTTTTTTTTCACAGGTCCCCTATGGATACTTTACCGGACAAGTGGACCGATGCTACAGGTTACATAGGTGAGTATGTGTACGTGTGTGTGTGTGTGTATGTATGTTTAATAAACTTATACTGTCACGGTGTGTGTGTCCTGTGTTTTTTAAACATATTTTTTTTACAGGTGAATTACAGGTACTAGTGGGCCCTTAATGCCCTGCATGCTGGTACTTGTGGTTCGGGGATGCCTACTTTGGAACGAAGAGGACAGAACCTCGCATAGGAGATGGTGAGTATGTTTTTTTTCACAGGTCCCCTATGGATACTTTACCGGACAAGTGGACCGATGCTACAGGTTACATAGGTGAGTATGTGTACATGTGTGTGTGTGTGTGTGTGTGTATGTATGTATGTTTAATAAACTTATACTGTCACGGTGTGTGTGTCCTGTGTTTTTTAAAAAAAAAATTTTACAGGTGAACTACAGGTACTAGTGGGCCCTTAATGCTCTGCATGCTGGTACTTGTGGTTCTCCAAGTACCAGCATGCGGGGCAGGCTAGCTGGGACTTGCAGTTCTACTTGTAAAGACAATGTTTGATATTCTTTATTTACACCACACCACACAATCAACCCGCCACCCACCGCCACCAGGGGTGGCGGGGATAGCCCCGGGCTATCAGCCTGGGCCTGGGGTGCCCTGGAGAGGGTGACCCCTTTATTGGGGGGGTCCTCAGCTCTCCAGGGATCCCCGGCCTGGGCTGACTAGCGGTCAGGGCTGATGCTGCGGCTGGGGGGCCCGGTAAAAGGGCTCCCCTAGCTGTGGCATCAGCCCCCCGCTAGAAAAAGTCCAGTGCTGGTTCTGGATCATACAGGGGAACCCTACTAATTTTTTTCCCCTGTATTTCCAGAACCAGGACCGGATCAGAGCCCAGAGCTGGTTGCGCAGAATACGGGGGACCCCTACGTCGTTTGTCCCCCGTATTTTGGCAACCAGCGCTGGTTCTGACTAGCCCGGTGCTGGTTGTGCTTAAGTACAGGGGACCCCTACGTCGTTTGTCCCCTGTATTTAAGCACACCCAGCACTGGGTCACTAATGCCCGGGGCTGGTTGCTCTTTTTTGGAGGGGGGGCACGCCATTTTTTTCTTTTTTTACACAGGTTTTTTTTTTTTTTTTTTTACCACAGCAGCACAGACGGGTCTCACGGACCTGTCAGTGCTCTGTGTCAATGACACAGATGCAAGTAGCACGGATCTCCTGGTCCGAGCGTGCATCTGTGTCATTGAAATACACAGCAGCACAATCGGGTCTCACTGACCCATCTGTGCTCTGTGTCACTGTCAGTCACACAGATGCATGTAGCACGGATCTCATGAGTCCGTGCTACATGCAAATGAGCACCATAATGCTGATTGGCTGAGAGCCGTGACAGACGGCTCTGTCAGCCAATCAGAACTTTGCCCATTAAAGGCAAAGGCATTTTTTTTTAAATGGCCGCTCGAGGCAAAACCTCGAGATCCGACAGCAGATCTCGAGGTTTTGCCTCGGGAGAGGGATCCGGGGCAGACAGGGAGATCCGAGCTTGGGCTCGGATCGCCCCGGATCCCCGAAGTTCGGGTGGGTTCGGTTCTCAGGGAACCGAACCCGCTCATCCCTAGTGTGTGTATATATATATATATATTATCATTACTTTTGAAAAAATACTTTGTGTGTGTGTATATATATATATATATATATATATATATATATATATATAGTAACAAATAATATCTATATAATAAGCGAGAAAGTGTGTGTGTGTGTCTGTCTCTTTAACCTTTATGCATGGCCACAGTTTTGTACCTAGCTCCACCAAATTTAGCATTGTGGTGTAGTTAAAACAGGATTAGGCTTTTGACTACTATAGGTTTGAACTTCTTCGGTCCACAACCTGTCACACAATCACATAAAACTGGGACACTCTTAAA
The DNA here is from genome assembly GCA_031769625.1 of Taudactylus pleione. Lineage (NCBI taxonomy): Eukaryota > Metazoa > Chordata > Amphibia > Anura > Myobatrachidae > Taudactylus > Taudactylus pleione. The sequence continues at coordinate 2,349,135 of JAUIMM010000387.1, forward strand.
TACACAGGTTCTGGTACTGAGGGCTGGCTTCAAACACACCGTCACACTTGCATCTCTTCCAAAGTGCTGTGTTATATCAGTTTTCTGCAAATGCACCTGCCCCTACTGCGTATGTGCAGTATGGGTCTGTGATCCCGCATGCATTCTGGTAGCAGACTGTCAGTGATTGATAGTCTGCTGCCGTTTCTGTGCAGTTTCGTTTCCCAAAATGGAGGCGTGTCACTATTGTTGGGAGGGAGTGGAGAAGCAGGGGTCTCTATCAGCTGACGGAGATTTCCTGGCCTCGTTTACTGATCTGCGGTGGCCAGCTTGCTTGACCACATAGTCACTCAGCCGGCTGACGGAATTGCAGATGATCAGATGCTGCGTTCTCGGATCAGTAATACATGCAGGAGGCGTGACGCCTCCTACTGCATTACCATATTACAGCTATTGCAGCTGCTAACATGTTAGCAGCTGTGATAGCATATCCGTCCACAGCTGAATCACCCCCTCTGTTCTGGAATGATTTCTGAAACTCAAGTGACTTTGGAAGCTATACTGATTTCTGTTCTGTATATCAGTCTGCCCCTCATATACTCCATTCCAAACGGTATGAGAAAACGCCTGCCTGCTCTGTCTATTACTTCTCTATTGCATAGTTATGCAGGTTATAGGCGAGGACAATGTAAAAAAATGAAGGCTGCAAATGTACTTCAGGGTCCAACGGCAGTTATCCCAGCTAGAAAAAAAATTATATAATAAAATAAATACAGAAAAATACAAATAAATACAAAAACTGTAAAAAAAAATCTACCACATATTTGAAATAAATAATATATCATATAAATAAATAATGCATTCAGCGGAAATAGATGGTGAAAGCTATTGCTGTCTGGAGGGCTTCTAAAAAAAAACTTTACTAAAAGCTTGAAATAGAAATTTTGTGGCACATGTTTAAGCCGCTTTCTATTGTATCATTTTGTTATGTATACTGGAAGGATAGTACAGCGTTCTGAAAATCGGGGTAAATTATTTTTATTCCATTTATTTAAAATTGGTTTGTAAAGTAGTGGTTTTATTTATTTATTTTGTTTTAATTTAATCTATAGTAATAAAACACCATTGAAGTAATGGACTATGGAAAAGGGTATAGTATTTTCAAGGCATACCATTGTTTGTGCAAGATGATGCACATACTGTACAGTACTGTAGCCCTTTTTCCCCTCTTGTCTTCCAGCAGTGCCACAAAGTTCCAAAGTTATCCCATGCTTAATCTTCTCCCATGGGCAGATGACAAATGAATGAGTAGAACTGTATATGTCATCAGCGCTTGCCACCACAATTTACAGCCCAAACTAAGCACCCATGTGATACAATGTAGCATTTGTCTAGCTCATTTACATTTTTCGATCTACCCTTAAACTAAATGTCTCCAATACTTTTGTTTGTAAAAGCTACTGCTAAATAAGCATTTTATTCTGAATCATCATCATCATCATGAATCCCATGCAGTGAATCATGTAGTGCGTGATATAATATAGTTTACAAAGTATAACTTTCAAACAAAAATGGCAGCTGCTCAATCAATATTGCAGTACTAATCAGGTGCATGAAAGGGAGGGGTCATACTAAGTAGAAAAAGGAGGGGGGTTTAACCTCCCCTATTGTTCCTCAGCACACTGAATTATACTTGCAACAATATATGAAGACTATATGGTCATAGAAATTCAGAGATATTAGTTGCATGCATTTGCAAATACATGGGAAGCTGCTAGGCCACGTCACGGCTTCTCTGTCAGTAGCAGTCCCTAACACTAAGGAGTTCACGTCCGGGGCCCAGTGCAGCCCGAAAAACGTCCAGCCTAGGGCATCACACGAAAAAGAGTGACAGTGCAGTGTAAACTATAGATGTGTTAGACTAATTAAGAAGTGTTGAAAAAAGGGGTTAAAATATATGTGAAATATTACATGAATAAAATACGAACATAAAAGGTGATGTGAAAAGCAACTATGTGTATTAAATGGTGATGCCCTGAGGAGGCCCAGCCAGACCAGCCCCGGGGGCCCTACGCCCATAAGCATTTTATTCTGAATCATCATCATGATTCCCATGCAGTGAATCATGTAGTGCATGATATACTATCGTTTACAAAGTATAACTTTCCCAAGACTTAGCTTAACTATTGTTCCTATAGTCAGGTGAGTCACTGGATGTTGTTGTTTGCATTTTTTTCTTTAAGACAAAAGAGAACCTCTTCAAATAAAAGACAGTGGAGAGAAGCCCTTTCATGTACGTCTTTGATATGTCCCATTTTAAGAGAAGATTTAAGGTTTGGGCTGCAGAGTTTCTCTGGCAGTCAGTGCAGGTGTCCTTAACTTGCATAATGCTTCAAACACATTATTTATTTATATTGTTTTTGATTTTGACATTTATTGGGACTAACTTAAAAGAAAAACAACAGTTGTAAAGTTATTCCCTTAGAAACCAACCAGGCACAATTTGGATACAGAAGAGAAGAAGTCTATGTTGACAGATGGCTTGTGAAGCCTATTTCTCGGTTATACTAGAAATAACAGTGGATCTATACAGCTTGGAATGGTTTCAAGATTTGATACAATTCAGAGCAAGTTGCACTGAATCACAGTTGCCTTTCAATAGCCAAGGGAAATGTCAATATGCAAGAATTTATGGTTCCGTATTCTGTTCAGTATAATGCATTGTAGCTAATAAAATAAAGACCTATAAAGTGGGTTGCAGATTCTTTTTTCCAATTTATCAGTCGTAGGACTGCTCATATTCTGAAACCAATTTGTAATTTCAGAATTTTATAAGTAACATAAAACCTTATTTTTTTAAAGTGTGAACTGATCGGTGATTGTCATTTCGCTTAGGAACATGGCATGCATTTTCACAGAATATGCAGAAGAAGATTTACCCTTTTTTTTAGTTGCATATCAAACTGGCAAGCTACGCATCATAGGAATACTGATAATAATCTGTGTCCTAAATAGAATTACTGTACAAAGAAACAAACTAAACTGTAAGTTAGGATAAGGTGCGATTTATACCATCTGTCTTTGAAAAAAAGCATGAAAACTTTTTAAACATTGTAGAAAGATGTTGGCTGTAAAACATTTTCTCAACTGCCATAATATTTAATTGCTTCTCCTGTTCTGGAGTAATACAGTCTGTCAGAATTGGCTATTTATAAATTACTATGAAAATGTTTATTGGATTAGTGTGTATTGGTTCAAGCTGTTTACAATAGGCACTGGACTATGGACCTCATTTAGACCCGCTCGCTAGCGCTGTGCACTCACCAGCGGCCCGATTGTTTTTGTACGCGCATTCGCACGCTTCATTCTGCGCGTGTGCAAACTACTCTGTGCGATCGCATCCCGCTCGCTCGCCCAGCAAAGACAGCCCAGTGAAATGAGTGACAGGAGAGGCTGTTTGTGGGTGGTAACATGGGCAGGACACTAATAACGGGGGTGTGAAGGTGCGAACGCAGGCGTGTCTGGGTGTTTCAACGCCATTTTTAAGGCATGCATAATTAACAGGCAGCATCATAGTACATGTCACATGCCTGTTTTTTACACAGAAGTCCTTGCAGTGCTTGCAGCAGGGCAAGGCAACCACAAGCGCTGCATTTGCTACAGATGGTGCTCGATGTACCAATGTTTTAATACACTTCCTGGAGATGACGTGCGCTAGTGGGCGTCTCTACATATGCTTATGGGTGTCTGCATACACAGAGCGATCGCTCGCACAGCCAAAGTGGGTGTGCTTATGCCTTGGCGAGCGATCGCTTCCCATGTCGTCACTTTGAAAAATTTGCATATGCTAGATGCGAGCGATCGTATCTAGCGAGCGGTCCTGAATCAGATCCTATGTTCTATGAAAAATAGATGTAGGGCCAGATTAACACTGCGGCAGATGGGTCTACAGCTCCAGGCCTCTACATAATAATAGGCCCATCATCATTACCAGCCAATGATGACCAACTATCCACATGGTTCGCCATAACTCCTCTATATAATAAGCGAGAAAGCGTGTCTGTCTGTCTGTTTGTCCTTTATGCACGACCAGAGTTTTGGACCTAGCTATTCCATATTTGGCATGGTGGTGTAGTTTGACCAAGGTTAGGTATTTGCCTAGGTTTGAACTTCTTCAGGGCCCAGGGGCATATCTATAATGGGTGCAGGGTGTGCGGTGCACAGGGGCCCCATGGGTCCAGGATAGACCAACACCACACGCCCTGCACCCACATTTTTTAATACTTATCTCTTCGAAGTCCCACGTCGACTGTAGCAGCATTGCCCTAAACGCCTGGAAAATGGCCGTCTTAGCCATCTTCCCAGACATGGACAGACAGGGCTGGTGCAACTTGAATCTGGAGCCAATTTGGGCTAGTGGTCCGGAAGCCTATCAGGAGCCACCACTGCTGATTGGCTGCCGGTCCGTGAGCACTGATTGCTTCGTGACCGGCTGTGCTGTCTCACAATGTCTGTCTGCCGGTGTGCCAGCTGTAATCAGTAGCGGGTAGGCACCAAATCAACATCACTGACATCTGGGCCCCCCTCGGCGACCCTGGCTTTGACCGGCCCACCTTGTGTGCGTTACTGGGTGCAGGGGGAGAGGCGGGCCACAGTGGCAGCTCAGGCACCATAGCAGCTGCAGCCCTTGCACCCACGGTAGTTACGCCACTGTTTGCATGCATGTTAGCAAACATTGGGGTCCTTTTCAGGATCAATGGAATGGGGTTATAGGCGAGGACAATGTAAACAAATAAAGGCTGCAGGTGTACTTCAGGGTTCAGTCTAACGAGTATTCCAGCTAGTAATTAATAGTTGTATTTCTATTTACCTCCCAAAATGATGCAATTTGTCTTCTTCTATATATTTAGGGAGAGAATGTTGATAATGTAGGGGGTGCACACATGCATATGGAACTACCACACCCACACAGCACTGATCATAGCTCTCCCACTTCTCACAAGGACTTGATCATTTTAGCCCCAGATCCATGTGGCCCTTAATCTGGCAATGGGCATCTTAAATCCCCCATTACCTACAGCCCTACCCAATTCCCATTTTCTGCTCGGATCCATTGGTTAGATCTGTATGTTGAGCTTGGATACTTTTTGTGGGAATTTGCCTGCAGGGACTGTGCAATTTGGTGTCCCTAGGGTCCTTGTTGTTCTAAGGGATCACAATTTGTGTAATTGGTTGTCTTTAGCCTTATGAGGCCTGGGGAGTTGTACATTTTGTTGCTTTGGATCTGGTGGTCCGATAACATTCCACAGCAGTTTTGGTCAGGGCAGTTACATTGATATGGCTTGTGGTGAGGTTAACTGCGACGTTGCTTGTTTTTGGAGGTGGGGTTTGTAGTCCACTCAAACTTGATTTTCTTTTGTAACTCCCTCTTCCCACAGTTAGAGTTGACTGTACTGCTGACAGTCTTTCTCTCTCCTCTGGACTTTTTTTTTAGGTCTTTAGCTGGTAGCCTCTATAGCGACTCCATTTAGCCGGATGGCTCTCCATGAGGCATGAATATGGAGTAGAGGAGTTTGCCCTTTGAATTGATCACCCAAAGTTAGGATGCTGCCCATCCCCTTTGTTACCTTTTGAGACTACTGCAGTGGCAGGGCTTGATCTGCTGACGTCCTTTCCTCGCCACAATTTTTTCTCTAGACTAAAAGTAGGGTACATGTCCACAGAGGCCTTTGGACGGTCCGTGCTGCACTGCTGCAGCAATAGTGGCTGCAGGGTGCCGTTCCAGGCACCCTGACAAACCTGCTACACTTCCATAACAATCCCATGAGACTGACTTATGTTCACTTCAGACCATCTCCCAGGAATGCCCCATTTCTAATACCGTCTGTCCCGATGTATGTACACTCTGTGTAATGCATGCACCGTAGGTTTTTTCAGAACTTTTCGCACATGCACATTTGCAAATCATTGCTCAACTAAATGAACATCGGCTTACACACATAGCCAGGCCCGCCAAGAGCCGTGGCGGGCCCCCGGTAATAAGGGGCGTGGCCTTATAGCGGGAGGCGTGGCCACGCCTACTTGCCGAGAGGGAAAAAAAATTTGCAGCGCCACGAATGTGCGCTGGGGAGGGGGGCGCTCTGAGCCCCCTCAGCCTGGCGCAAAGCCAGGGGGGTGCGATCAGTGTGATCGCTCCCCCCCACAGGCATAGGAGACTGCTGTGGCTGCTGCTCAGCAGCCACGAGCAGTCTCCAACTGCAGCTCATCACACGCTGTATGCTGGGCTGCTGTGAGGGGGGGTGGCGCCAGACCCGGGCCCCTCAGAAAGCCCGGGCCCTGGTAATCTGTACCCGCTCCCCCTCGTCTCGGCGCCCCTGCACATAGCACCCAGAACACCAAGTTCTGAATAGATTTATTTATTTATTATGTTCAAAACTTGTCCATGTTCTGTCCTTGGATGTGTCCAGGATATATCTGTAATCTGTTACAATGTAAAATAAGACCTTATTAGAGATTTACTTTTACATTAATTAATATTTAGTGAAGAAACTAAAGCACTTTTTATGCAGCCTAAAGAATGGGGCATTTATCAATCAACTATTTATCAGATCACAGGTTTTCCGTGCTTTATTATAGACAAAACCACGGGAAAATTCCCAATTTTATACAGTGTAACAAAACTCGTCGTATAGATTAAGCTTATGTGTAACACACGAGATAGCAGGAAGCGCACAGTCGCAGTACCGATTTAGGCACAGTCACAGAGGTGTATTGGATTGGAAATGTACTGGGCGGTGGCTATGCGGGTGCACAAGAGATGGTCTGTTTTATGGGTGTGTTATGGGAGTGATGTGGGCGTGCTGCTGAAATGGTTATGTACACAGATGCTTCATCGCTCACATTGGAGGCCATACTCAGACAGACAATCTGCACTTAGGGCCTGATTCAGAGCCGGAAGCAATTTGCGGACGGTCGTTCAGGAAAAGGGGGTGGCTATTCAAATGAACCGTTCGCTCTTTGCGGTCTGTTCACGCCTATATGTCTGAACGAGCGAACAAAACTTGCAGTCGTTTTTTGGATAACTACGCCCCCTGGCCGCTCGCCTCCTACGTCATGTCCGCTATTTATTAGATTAATCGAGTACATCGACTAGCGTATGAACTGCTCGCTATTCTTGTGGTTGGTTTTACCTACCACAATCTTGCGAGCAGTTCTGGCTATAAAATAACCCAGTGACGTGGTCAGTGACGCTGCTGTATTAATTATGCACACCCATAAAACGCCCGTTTTGACCTTTAAGCACGCCTGCGTTCGGATCTCCACTCCCCGTTTTCAAGCACCTTCCCCTGTTACCACACACATACGCCTCCTCCTGTCACTCATATTAGCAGGCATTCGCTATTTAGCGAACAAACAATTTTCGGCCACACTGACTGGTTCGCACATGTGTATTAAGATCCGTACGCATGCGCAGTTGGGCAAACATCGCTCGGAACGAACGAGCGGCCGCTTACGAGAGGCTCTGAATCAGGCCCTTAGTTCAAGTTTTGATGGTGCGACCGATGGTGGCATCTAAAGACGCAGATGCCGATAGTGGGTGTCTCAGTCCTAAGTCCATACGTACGGCTGTACACTAGGGAAGGAAGGGCTTGTAGCGGTGTCAGCATAAAGTCACAGACGTGCAGCTGGCAAAATTCACTGCTGCAATCGACTAAGAAACAGGCCCAATATGTGGTGGATAAAAGAATGTAATAATGGACTATGGTCTATACTACTCAGCATCAGTCCCCTTTATATACATATTAGTGTCCCCTTAATAAATCAGGTGGCCTTTAGGGAAATTCACCAGTAATGTTTGGCAATGTGAGGCATTATCTATCTCTCCCAAAAAATGCTTTCTGATAAATTTCCCCCAAGACTGTACAGGTATTCCTATACTATGATTACATACCTCTTGGTTTTTTTGTGTCCTTTTGTGTCCAATGCCTGATATTTTTCTCACTGTAGTTGAGATATATAGGCAGAATTTCATTGTAGGATATGTCACTATTACCACTGTTCTTCTCTCTCCTCTCTGTATAATAAACAGTTGACCTTCCTCCTGCAGGTCTTCTTGATTATCCCCCTGCGGGGGCTCCAGAGGTCCTTCCGCTTGCAGGGGATATAGATTATTCGCCCCCAGCAGGGATAGTGATAGTTTTTCTCTTACAGGGGATATTGATGGTCTTCCCCCTGCAAGGGATATAGAGGTTAATAAACATAACCCTCATGCGGTTAAATTGCTAACTAATGACTGTGTGAGGCCTTTGAACCATTTCTCCTTACACACTTTTCTTGGATTTTCTCTTGGATAAGAAACTGTCATTGGCTAGAACCAGGCAGCAAGAGAGCTATTTGTGGGTGCTCTTATTTCTGAGATAACTATTAAATAATGGCAGAAGATCAAACAGCAGAATTAATTAGACTTCATCATCCCAGCTCTAGTCATAGACCGCGAATCAATTAAAAGCGATGATGAACAGCCCCGGGAGGGAGCTCCCAGAGCTATTCAATTCAGCGCGATGTTTGCTCCGACTAAAGAATTTTTTTTCGCACCCCCCCCTGGGGGTGGGAGGAGAAATACAACAAATGTGCCAGCCGCTCGCTTGTTTGCCGGCTTAGCGCAGCGCTATCAACCTCGTGGCCCGCACTTTGGTCGGAGAATGCTGGTTCTCGCAACTAAACACCCAGGTTAAGTCGCGAGAACCATCATTTTTCAACTTAACAGTGCGCAGAATGAATATCCCTAGGAGCTCCCTCTTGGGGCTATTCAGTATCGCACTGAATTGAATCGCAACCATAGACTATACATTTTGTAAATAACAAAAGAAAACCCAGTGTGGAGTGACGTTCTGTGAAATAGCAAAGCAAATGCTAAACTTCACATTTCTGCAATAGCCCTTCTGCAAAATGTTAGTGCAACGTCACTCATCTATATAGCACTTCAGGCTTTCCAAACACATGCTCATTCTACAGTTGTAAAATAGCAAAAATAACAGATAGTGCTGCAATCAATAGGATAATCCACACAATAATTTTAATATGTAATATACATGTTTATTAATACAATATTTAAAATAATAATAAAATTGGCCAATATTGAAGAGAAAAAAAAAAAAAAAAACAATTATAAAAAATGGACAAACATAGTATGCAATATTCCACTTGTTCTAATTGACAATGAATATAAACTAATCTCTTATAAAAAACACCATTAATATGGTACCATCAATTAGTAGCTATATACTCCACACATGCAGAGACTGCACATTGAAAATGAGCATATATGTTTTAGATAATCAATAATTACTGGTCATGCTTTTTTATCAGGGCTGTATAAAATTCCAAGGATAATGCTACCAATAATGATTCTTAATTTTCCCTATGATCCGTTTTGGAGAATATGGAGCACAGATCTAGATATCCAATTCCTCAAATAATTAGCATAATAGATGATATCTCCGTTCTTTTTGTAATTATAGAGGAAAAAAAAAAAAACATACAGTCCAGCACTTGGATTGTTAGCACACTAAGGTGCAAGTCTCAATAATTCAGTTGTTTAAATGATTAACACATTAATAAAAACATACGTTCCAGCACTTATATGGTTAACATGCTGTAGTGTAAATCTCAGAATTCAATCCTCTTGGTGTTTTTTATAGCCCATATCAAGCATTTGAGATAATTATCACACTGAGGTTACAGATCACCGTATTAAATGAAGGTATGCAGTCCAGCGCTTTGGTGGTTAACACACTGTGGTGCAAATATCAAAGTTCAATCCTCTCAGTGTTTTTTTTTTAGCACATATCCATGTTATAATATTCACTAGATACAGATCTCAGAATTTAATCCTCTTAGTAGTTGCTATAACACATATCAAGCACTGAGATGGTTATCACACTGAGGTACAGATCAACATATTAAATAAAAGCATGAAGTCCAGCACTTAGATGGTTAACACACTGTGATGTAGATATCAGAGTTCAATCCTCTTAGTGGCTTTTTTAGCACAGTCCTTGCTGCATGCAACAGGTAACGTGGAGCATACACGTTGGTAGATATCTACCAACGTGTATGCTCCACGTTACCTGTTGCATGCAGCAAGGACTGTTCAGCTTTAAAGCACACTAAGCCTGGGAAGGAGTATTACAATATCCCTCTGCTAAGTTCCCAGTGAGTATTATCACATGGATATGTGCTAAAAAAGCCACTAAGAGGATTGAACTTTGATATATACATCACAGTGTGTTAACCATCTAAGTGCTGGACTTCATGCTTTTATTTAATATGTTGATCTGTACCTCAGTGTGATAACCATCTCAGTGCTTGATATGTGTTATAGCAACTACTAAGAGGATTAAATTCTGAGATCTGTATCTAGTGAATATTATAACATGGATATGTGCTAAAAAAAACACTGAGAGGATTGAACTTTGATATTTGCACCACAGTGTGTTAACCACCAAAGCGCTGGACTGCATACCTTCATTTAATACGGTGATCTGTACCTCAGTGTGATAATTATCTCAAATGCTTGATATGGGCTATAAAAAACACCAAGAGGATTGAATTCTGAGATTTACACTACAGCGTGTTAACCATATAAGTGCTGGAACGTATGTTTTTATTAATGTGTTAATCATTTGAACAACTGAATTATTGAGACTTGCACCTTAGTGTGCTAACAATCCAAGTGCTGGACTGTATGTTTTTTTTTTTTTTCTCTATAATTACAAAAAGAACGGAGATATCATCTATTATGCTAATTATTTGAGGAATTGGATATCTATATCTGTGCTCCATATTCTCCAAAACGGATCATAGGGAGAATTAAGAATCATTATTGGTAGCATTATCCTTGGAATTTTATACAGCCCTGATAAAAAAGCATGACCAGTAATTATTGATTATCTAAAACATATATGCTCATTTTCAATGTGCAGTCTCTGCATGTGTGGAGTATATAGCTACTAATTGATGGTACCATATTAATGGTGTTTTTTATAAGAGATTAGTTTATATTCATTGTCAATTAGAACAAGTGGAATATTGCATACTATGTTTGTCCATTTTTTATAATTGTTTTTTTTTTTTTTTTTTTTCTCTTCAATATTGGCCAATTTTATTATTATTTTAAATATTGTATTAATAAACATGTATATTACATATTAAAATTATTGTGTGGATTATCCTATTGATTGCAGCGCTATCTGTTATTTTTGCTATTTTACAATTGTATCTTTCAATAAGGGTTGGCGATCCCCTTATATACAGCAGATAGCTGCAGCAAACATATTGGTTGTATCCATAAATGCTAGGTTGGCTAGGCGCCAGGATTCCTTTTTTTCCTTTTTTGCTTCATTCTACAGTTGCCTTTTTTTTATCATGCTAATAAATGCCATAATGTATCTGTTGGCTGGGTGTAATTGTAGGCAGTATTCAAGTAACATTTTAAAAATACATTATTGATACACAAAATACAAAAGGAGAAATGTAATTTACTTGACAGCCAGTTCGAACTTGTGCCAAATAGTTACTGATTCTGGCCTCCAAAACACTGGATTTATTACCCAGTGATTTGGAGGGTTAAAATGCAAATCACCATTGAGGTGCGATGATTTGCGTTGGTTTAAAAAGAACAAAATCACCAGTAACTTGGGTAAAGAAACTCCACAAAATGGATCTGACCAGTGGGACTGCTCAAACCTTCTATCTAGCAGAACAAAATATTGAGGCGCATTAAACATGTATACTGTATTTAATTGACACTAATTAACACTTAATGAAGGGGCCTCTATCAATGATAAATATGCAGCCTTCAGGTCATCCTGGCATGTATTGTACAGGAAGCCACAAGAGATATCAGCAAATGGCGGCTTCCAGTATGGGCTTCCCAAGATGGCTGCTGCCTGGTTATTAGAGCACCATATCATTTGTGAGTGAGTGAGCAGCCTAGTCCCTGGACTGAAAGGAAGACTCCATTACTGTCCTACAAGCCTACTTTTGAAAACTAGTTTCAGGGAGAGGACATGTCCAGCTCCGCAAAAAGGACATTTCTAGCTCCACGTGTGAGCATATCTATTGCCACTCAGGGGTGTGTCCTGCAGTGGAAGTCTGGTGGACTATAGGGACAGTAGTAAGGGTCCCAAGGGTGCACCAGTGTCAGGATCTATATAATTGGAGAAAGATTTCCACTAGAGGACTTGATGGCATTAATATGTCTGGCAAGGGAGCTAATATATTAGACATAAAAAGAGGTGAAAAGGGGTAATATGAAAACACTCAGGGAACCAGTGTTAATATGCAAATAAGACGTTTTGCTGTCAACATTGTAAAGTAATGACTGGAAGGAATTACAGTGAAATGCAGGGTGAGCAATTGTCTCCCATTGCAAATTCCTATAGATAAATTCTGCACCAAAATGTCTCCAATACAATTATCAGCACTAATCTACTTCCAGAGTCCCACTCTCTGCTTACATTTATTTTATAGTAAGGTGGTGGGCAGGGGGGATAGTGCATTGTGTAGCCACTTGGTCTTCTTGGGCTGGCTGCCGGAGAAGAGGAGAGGATGCTGCCACTTCCAGTCACTGCCATCAGGCATACTCTGCTCTGGGGAAGGCAGTGACCGTGAGTCTACATGCTGGGGGAGGCCGCCGGGGAGGAGGAGAGGATGCTGCCGCCTCCAGTGCCATCAGACATGTTCCGCTCTGTGCGGCCCTGGGGAAGGCAGAAGGCAGCAACTAGACTGCATGCTTGGCTGGATGGCCAGTGCTACCCACAACCTCGCGGTGGCCGCGTCATGACGTCCTCGAGTCCAGGCCCATCCTTGTCACAACCAAATCACACATGCGCAGTGTGGAATTGCAACGGCGCAGTGGGGAAAATTGGGGGATCTTTTATACTTTCTGGGGTAGCAAGAGCTCCCAGCTTATAGCAGGAGACTCTGGGTGAATGTTGCAGATGGTTATAACAATTAAGAAATGGGTGACTATTGCGGTTTTAAGTTTCTTTACCAGCCAAACTACTTTGGGCCTGATTCAGAGGTGGAAGTTAATATAGTAGTAGTTAAATTTTTGTCACAGCCACTACTGCAAATCTATGCTAATGCTGTAACTGAAGGACTGTCTGCTGAGATTATCCCCGGCAGTAATTTGCTGCACTGTGCATATGGTTACACAATCGGCTGTTGGTGGAACTGCATCTTTTGACACAGTCCCTTACATTGTCACGGCCTCGACATGCCCACCGAAGAAAGCCACCACCCAGGAATGCCTATCAGAATTGGATGGATCTCCATGCAATTCTGATCTGCGTCTCCCAGCAGTAACCATCGGGACACATGCGTGGTGCGTCTTGAACGCAAGCGCAGATTTAAAACATTAGGTGTAGATATCTGAATTAGGCCCTTTGTTACATTTGCAATTCTCCACTGAGAGCTATTTCTAGTAGTTGAGGACAGTATTGCAGATGTGCTAGATTGTTATAACAAGTGTAGTTTGGGTCTGATTCAGCAAAGGACGGAATTACAAAGCCCAGAGCACGTAAACCTGCTTCTGCTAGAATTTACCACAGGGTATGGCATACCTATTTTGAATGGTGTCATCCAAAAAGTTATTACCCCCCCAGGTGTTTAGGATATCCAGAGTGTTGGCTTTCCTGCAGGCGGGTGTGAACATTGGTCTTCGCCTTGCTACACTGAAGGTCCATATCTTGGTTCCAGTGAAAGAATGCTCCTCTTCCTGACATACGCACCTTTCTGCAGGGGGTCCTTCGTATCCAGCCTCCCTTTGTCCCTCCTGTAGCTCCTTGGGGATTTGGCTATTGTTCTTAGGGCCCTCCCTTTGAACCACTGGGCTCAGTGGACCTCAAATGGCTTACTGCCAGAAGAGTTTCCGATTTGGGGGCTCTCTCTTGTCGTTCCCCATTTCTAGTTTTTCACAGGGACAGGGCAGTGCTTCGAACACACCCTGGGTTCCTTCCTAAGGTGGTCTCTAGTTTCCACATTAATGAGGAAATTATTGTGCCAGCCTTTAATTCCCCAGACCTTTCGGTAGGTGAGGCCTCATTGGATGTGGTACGTGCCCTCAGGATTTGTGTGGATCGTACCAGTTCCCTTCGGAAGTCAGACTCCGTGTTTGTTCTCTACAGATTACACAAGAAGGGTTGGCCAGCCAATAAACAAACTTTGGCTGGGTGGCTTTGCATGGCAATCTCTGAGGCTTACACTCATGAGGGCCTTCCAGTGCCGCCTTCTGTTACTGCTCATTCTACATTACTCTTTTGATACCTTTGCCACTCAGGATGCTTCCTTCGAGTGGTGGATTCTCCTTTATCCACAGGAGCGTCCGCGCCCTTGAAGGTACTGCTTGGGGAATCCCCAAGGTCACCCTCTGGACCTTCTATGGATCCTGAAGTAGAAAAGTAGAGATATAGTAAGAACTTATCCTTGTTATCTCTTTTTCTACGGAGTCCATAGGGCCCACAGGGCACCAGCCCTGACACACCTGTGCTTCAGTTGGGCTTCGCTATGGTCACTGGTTTTCCATCTCCTTCTGTATGAGAATGTGATTCTAGTGTGTTCCAGACTTTCTTCTCTCTCTTTTTTCCTCCTCCGGCCTTTGGATTACTACGTAACTGAGGAGCCTCCGGTCCGGGGGCAGGGTATAGAGGGGTACCAGTTGCATCCTGGGAGAAAAATTTACTGCGTAAGGTGCCCGGATGACTCTGCATCACCTATACCCCAAGGTCACCCTGTGGACCCTATGGACCTCGTAGAAAAATAGATAACAAGGGTAAGTTCTTACCATATCTCTACTTTTTTCATCTTCATTAAATGATCTTTCATATTTTGGTTATTAGCCAGATTTTTATTTATTTTTTTTTCAAAAATGTTAGTAGCTCTTTAGGAACTTTCATTTTTCTTAAGAAGCTCACATGCCAATTAAGGTTGGCGACCACTGGTTTAACGGTTGCCATGAATCTTTCTACATTTAGAATAAGTAAATATACCCTTGTGGTTTTTGCAACAAACATTGGACCTGATTCAGAGACAGAAGCTAATGCAATTTTCATGCAGATCAAGCAATTGTTTGCCATTGCGCATGCATATGCCCCGCTTTGCACGTGCGCTGCAATCGAATTGCGATCTCACATGCACAGAGGAATCCATCCCTAAGTGAGTGACAGACTGCCAGCATTTGGGGGTGGAAATGGGGAGTGAGTCAGATTGACCAGCATACCTGTCTGATGTAATATTTTGTATATTAAATGTCGGCCGCATCGGGCAGTGTATGCCCAGTCATGGCTAACAGACATTTCCCTTGTTCCTACCCATGGAAGCAATGAGGAAATGTCTCCTCCCTGGGGGTGGAGCGCAGATATCGGGGCCAATACACTGTAAGATATCTCACAGTGTATGCCCGCGATATCTGCAGTGTGACAGGCTTCCAGATAAAATGTCTGTCGCTCTGACACACATGTATACAAAGATTTAACAAAGTAGAACCTTGGCTGTAAGGTGACCAGTACTATATGACTGTGGGGGAGATGTACTAAGTCTTGGAGAGAGAAAAAGTGGAAATAAATAAAGTACCAACCAATCAGTTCCTAACTGTCACTTTACAGGCTGTATTTGCAAAATGACAGTTAGCAGCTGATTGATTGGTACTTTAGCTCTCTCCACTTTATCTCTCTCCAAGGTTTAGTACATCTCCCCATGTGTAAGGTGTCCATACTATATGGCTGTGTGAGGTGACCAGTAGTATTTAACTCATAGGCCTATTCATCATCAATAAATTGCTCAGTAACCATGCGGAAACACTAGTTTTCGCATATTTTAGTTACCTGACCATTAATCATCAGGGGTCCGATAGGTGGTGTGATCTGCACCGGTGGTGTGGCCTGCATCATAGGCTGTGGAAAGTGCCTTTCAGTCACCTCAATTGCCCTCCCCACCCCACACACAAATGCCCCCAGTACATGTAATGACGTACATCGGTGTCCCCAATATATGATTTGCCACAGTACAGTTCCCCAATATGTGATATGCCACACTAAAGTGTCCGAATACATGATATGCCACACATCAGTGCCCCCAATACATGATATGCCAAACTACAGTGCCTCTAATAGTATGCCACACAGCAGTGTCTCCATTTCATTAAGTATTCAATAATAACACATGTAAATAGATGTGTTTACATTGGACCAAGTTGATGCAGAGGCAGTCAGAGACTGTAGATTCAGCAGGATCTCAGCAGGAAGTGCGGCATCCAAGCCCAAGCATCCAGTCTCTCAGTACAGGAAGCGGCGCGGCACAACCCTCATCCAAAGGGCTCTCATCCGCAGCTCAGAATGGCACTGCAAAAGGAGGCAGGGCACATTCTTCCATCTGATAATACAACCTAGTGTAAACCCTACACATAATGTCTGTAAATCTATTAAGTATCATTGTTTAAAACACACAGGGGCGGATTGGGATAGAAAACCAGCCTGGGAAATTTCTGGAAGCAGCCCTAATGAAGGCGAGGTCTGTTGATGGGGGCGGGAACTCCATTCTCATAGGGCCTGATTTTGATCTGGATGCAGTCGCAGCCTTCCTTGGCTGCAGTTGCGTCTGCAACTTTATGGTAATGCCGCTACAAAGCCCTTCCCTGTTGCACAGTGTCTACAGGCGCTGCAATCATGCTTTGTGCCTCTTTAGACTCCACCATTGGCTGCATCATTGAAACTTGCACCAGCCCTATGCTAGGTGCAGACCATCAGTCCAATGTGACCAAGTCAGTGTCTTTGTACGCAATCACTATCAGCAACACGCCCATGTCACTCCAATAACATGCCCACACATGTAACCACCCAGGAATGCCCAAAACATTTCTAATACACTTGTGTGTACTGTACGACTGAACCTTTACTGAAACTCTGTATAATCACCATTGGGAAGCATAAGCGGTGCAACTCAAATGCATGCGCAGAGGAAAAACTTGCACAAGAAAAAAAAAACACATTGGCCACCACATTAGCGCCCATTTGGTACCATTTGTATCAGTAATAAGTTTCTTTAGGGTAAGTGTCTTCAGAAAGATTACTCTGCCCTTGCCAAATACTTCTAAATCTACCTGTTATGAATAGTCTCCAGTCTCATACCTTCTGTCTCTCCAGCCTCATCCCCTTCTGCATCTTTACACCCTCATCCTCTCTGTCTCTCCAGCGCTATCCTCTCTGCAACTCTCCAGCACTATCCTACCTGCGTTCTCCAGCGCTATCCTACCTGCGTTCTCCAGCGCTATCCTACCTGCGTTCTCCAGCGCTATCCTACCTGCGTTCTCCAGCGCTATCCTACCTGCGTTCTCCAGCGCTATCCTACCTGCCTTCTCCAGCGCTATCCTACCTGCATTCTCCAGCGCTATCCTACCTGCATTCTCCAGCGCTATCCTACCTGCGTTCTCCAGCGCTATCCTACCTGCATTCTCTAGCGCTATCCTACCTGCATTCTCTAGCGCTATCCTACCTGCATTCTCCAGCGCTATCCTACCTGCATTCTCTAGCGCTATCCTACCTGCATTCTCTAGCGCTATCCTACCTGCGTCTCTCCAGCGCTATCCTACCTGCGTCTCTCCAGCGCTATCCTACCTGCGTCTCTCCAGTGCTATCCTACCTGCGTTCTCCAGCAATAGCCTACCTGCGTCTCTCCAGCACCATCCCCCATGTCTCTCTTTCTATTAAAAATATTATAGATATATATTTGTACCACTGCATATAGTGTGTGTATGTGTGTATGTATGTGTGTGTATGTAAGTGTGTATGTATATATATATGTATATATATATATATATCTCTCTTTGTGATGAGATATATATATATATATATATATATATATATATAGATATATCACTTTAATATACAGTTTAAAGGTAAAAATTACAAGTTACATGTACATTTATGAGTGGATGATCTAAATGAGATGGTATCAGTTTTTATCACTGCCAGTGACAGTCTAAAGTCGTCTCTTACCTCCTTCTCCTCCCCTGTTGCTGAAGTGCTGAGTGCTGCCCTGAGATAGGGGAGGAGCGGAGCCGAGCTGTTTGCTGCACTCGGAGCCATGAGGAGGCTCCACAATGTGGCCGGGAATACTTAGCAGCTTCCCCTCGCCATTTACCTCCTCATAGAGAGCTTCTGCAAATGCGCAGAAGCTTCTGCTGAAACCCGAACCGGGAATGCTGCTGATTGGAGCTGAGCTCCGATCACATGGCAGCTGGCCCCGCAGCAAAGTCTATCAGTATCAGCCGGACAGCAAGCCAGAAAAGGGAGGATGGAGCCGGCCCAGTGGGAACTCTCCCGAGTTCCCGGCGGCCCAATGCGCCCCTGAAAACACACATTGTGGGTGATTCAATTGTTTGTAGCTCCCATAGCTCCCGTCTAAACTACTCAGGAGCTGTTCAATTGTTGGTCTTTGCATATGCATTCTCGCACAAGAAAGCACGGGATTAGCCTCACTAAGCAGATTCTCCCATCAAGAATGCACTCGCCAGCTCCAAAGCCCTACTTAATGTATATTTCTACTCGTACCTCAGGAGGGTACGAGCTGAAATCTGTGATAAATGCAGCCTTGGGGTTGGTGTGCAAACAATTAGATAGCTTTAGAAGGAAGACAAACTCACACAAACAATTGAATCGCCCCCAATTTGTCCATTCACCTCCACCCACATATACCCCCAGCAACACATACAACACATCCCCAGCAATCCATCCTGCCGGCACCCCATAACTCCTTTAGCTAACCTATTCCTGTCCAAGAACCCATTAATCAATCCTCCCATCAATCAATACATTAACCGATCTCTCCCTGATTCATTATCAATCCACCTTCCCACTACTAACACATTCATCTACCCCACAGGTTCTCAAACTTGATCCTGAGGACCCCAAACAGTGCATGTTTTCCAGGTCTCGTCACAGAATCACAAGTGAAATAATTAGCTCCACCTGTCGATCTTTTAAAATGTGTCAGTAAGTAATGAATACACCTGTGCACCTGCCAAGTGACCTGGAAAGTGTGAACTGTGTGGGGTCCTGAGGACCGAGTTTGAGAACCCCTGATCCACCCTATTAGTTCTCATAAAGCTACCCTCACACAGCACCCATTAATACTCTCTATTAGAACATATTAACCCTCCCCACCTAGCAAACATACAGTATACTCATTCATTGATCAATTTCAACATCCCAGTTCCCATTAACACATTCACACACACACACACACACACACACACACATACATACGTATATACACACAGATAAATCATTAATCAATTCTCCTCACCATGAAGCCATTAAAGAAATAACTGACCAGGCTCCATCCAGCAGCAGCTCCTCATGTAGTATGTAGGGGTGGTGCTTGTGATTGACAGGCTCAGGACCCAAGTGAAGGAGATGGAAGGGGTGGCAACCATCACATGGCTGTGTGAGAAGATCAGTACTAAATTACTGTGTGAGGTGATCAGTACTAAATTACTGTATGAGGTGACCAGTACTATATGGCTGTGTGAGCAGACCGGTACACAGGCTTCTCTGCAGTGATTATTTCTTTGTAGGACAAGGAAAACACATTGTTTTGAAGATAATTCATTGTTCTATTGCTATATTGTTGCACAATCCTACAGTATAACAGCAAGTGAACAATGTTTATGTGATCGATTGTCTGATCAGCAGATTGTCACACATGCCTGCTTAATCTCATTAATTCAGAGGTGATCAACTTCAATTAGTATACCAAACTTGGATAACAACATTTTTTTTCTTTTGAACAGGCAGGTCAATTACACAGGTAAAATAAAGTGAGGCACATAAGTGTCCCCTTCCTCTGCTTTCACCCGTCATACAACATGGAAAGTATAGGACAGGAGATGAGAGAGTAGGATGACTAGTGTCTTTAGAAAATAAAGTACAATGGTGGTGTGTTAAATATCTGTGTCGTGTGTTAGATGATCACTGATGCCATTGCAGGGATCAAATTCGCCCCAGGTACTAGATGGTTCTGGCTCTGTATTGCAGGGGCCAAATGCGCCCAGTTAAGTCACACCACCACCGGAAAGAAGTAAATTGGTATTACCTTAAGGAGGACCTGCCTGTGGATACTAAGGGGGGTATTCAATTAGGCTGCGAAAAGTCGAAATCGGCGATAAATTATCGCTGGTGACGTCATTTTCGCATGTTTCAATTATCCCCATATTCAATTTCAAAGACTTTTCGCCGGGTCGAAAAGCCTTTGAAAAAAAACGTGGATAAGTTTTCACCATGTTTTACATGGCGAAAAAAAGTGCAGAATTGGGGTTTAGGGGTGCAGGCTTAAAAAAAAATAGCCTGCACCCCTGAGAATTTAAAAATAAACTGTGTCAAAAAATTAAAATCGGGACCCCCCAAAAAATTTACTTTTTTGGGGGGGTGGAAAAACAACCACTTCTAAAATAGTCAAATTAAATCCACAGGGGTTCCCTTGTATGCAGCAGGTGTTTTCTTCATTGCACAGAGTAGCGGCAGGTGCATTTTTGAACAATTCTCAAATTGCACTTTAGGGACTTAAAAATATGCTTACCCCCATTTTCATATACCCCAAATTTGATAGGAATAGTTATTTTTCCAAAAAAAAAATCTAAGTGCTATTCTTTACCACTTCTTCTTAGCCACAAATATGCATCTGCCGCGGCTATTACAAAGCCCGACTTCCTTCAGCAGGCAAAAATGGGGGTACCCATAGAGATCCCCCATGTCTGGACATCTTTAGGGGGGTCCCAGGAACATTTCCTGAAAATTCCCGTTTTTGTTCGTAGATGGTGCGAAAAGTGAAAGTAAAAAAACAGGGATAATTTTTCGCTTGCCTTTAGCAGGCGAAAAAAAGTGCAGAATTGGGGTTTAGGGGTGCAGGCTTAAGAAAATAGCCTGCACCCATGGGAATGGTCACTAAAAATAAGCTGTGTTAGAAAAAGTGAAAAAAAATAAATGTGGACACCCCCAAATTTTTTTTTTTAAATTTGAAAATAAAAAGGGGAACAGTGTTTAAAAATTGTGGAATAGGTTCAGGGCTATTCTGTAAGTATGCGGCAGGTGTTTTCTAGAATAGGCTAAAAGCGGCAGGTGCTTTTTTGCAGAATTTTTTAAAAATTAGTTTAGGGACTTAAAAATATGCTAGTACCCATTTTCATGTACCCCAAATTTGATGGGACTACTTTTAAAAACGAAAAAAAAAAGCTAAGTTCTCTCCTGCATCACTTCTTCAATGTCAGGAAAAAAAACACATGCCGCGGCTATTTAAAAACACATCTTTCTTCTGCAGGCAAAAATGGGGGTACCCATAGTGATCCCGCAGGTCTGGACATCTTTAGAGTGGGGTCCTACAATTATTTCCCGAAAATGTCCATATTTTTTCCCGGATCATTGATTCGCCGGTTCCCAATTCCGCCTACTTTGGAATTGAATACGGGCACGCGCGCAATACTTTTCCGCCTGGAAAACAGGCGAAGGAGGCGAAAAGTCCAGCAGTTGAAAAGTCTGGATTTTTCGCCTCAAATTGAATACGGGCCTAAGTGTGCCGGTTGAAAGAAGTTGTCACTGTGTGCTGCTCCCTGATACTAATCCCTTATTGTAGCGGTGATCCGTGTATTGGTGCATACACACTGTCAGATCTGTCAGACGAACGATGAACTACGAACGATAAACAATGAACGATTTGACCAACGATTTCATAAACTATGAACTACGAACTATTTTTGACAGTATTAAAATGAATGAAAATTGACCAAATCTGACTGCAAACACATCAGATGTCAAATATCATTATCTGACAAACTGTCACGCTCTTCGTTCATCGCTGCAGGCTCACATGTCAGATTTTCTTTCAGAAATGAACAATTTTTAAAATCGTTATCGTTCAAATCTGAAAGAAAATCTGACAGTGTGTATGCACCATATGGCTGTCGTCATCCCGCCGGGCTGCTCCCGCTATTGCAGAGCTGGTTTGATGATCCAGGTTAAGTGTGGACCCAGGTAAGTCTTGTAGCAGTCAAGTGAATGGACAGCTGAAGAGTGGGTTGACTTGCGTTCCGCATACTGGCTTGCTCACAACGAGTTGCTCAAACCCCCTGTTCTCACTGTCATGGTTAATTTTAAATGCTGGCCAATGGTGAGTCACCCTGAAATTGTTTGACAAGGTGCTAAACCAATCGTATCCTGTTCTTAGTGATGGCCAGTCTTAAACTATTGTCTATAATTAGGCATTATGTGGCAGTTCTATTAGGTAAGCTGTAACTGAAATAAAATAGTTAGAATAAAAGTAAAAATTATATATAAAATGATATATAAATTATATATATAAAAAAATGTGAATAAGGGCTGTGAATTAGCCATTTAATTAATTATAGAATGGATACTAAAAAAGATTTAAAGACTAAGGCCCGTTTTCACTTAGAAGCGAAAAGTCCGTCGCCTGATTTTTCGCCGTCATCGCGGGTTTCGGGTGCGAAAAAGTATCGCGTGCGTGGCTACGTATCCCCTTATTCAATTCCAAATCCACATAAGCAGCCGAGCATAAGCAACCAAGTGTTAGGTGCCCTAGTGGTGAGTAAAAAGTAGATGAAAGTAAAGTAGGGAGAAGCACAATAGGTTAGAGGGCCCTGCTCATGACCGCTTACATTCTAAAGGGGAAGGGCAGACAAACAGGTGTGACACAGATGGGGTAGACGGGGAGGAAGGAGCATGTAGCATCGAGTATTGAATAATGAAGTGAAAAAACAATGTATAGGGCTGTGATATCGAGGAAAAACCTTGTGTTTGTGTATGATATGTGCAAGTTGATCTTATGAAAAGCATTCTTGTTTGTTGTGTGTGTTAAATCATGCTGTGAGGAATATATTCTAATATTTAAATACAGTTGCTAATATATGTGAAGAGTGATGGGATGTGAGATGAATAAATGATATGATACACGTGTAACCACAAAAATGTATTAAATAGAGTTGCAAGTGTAGATGAATTATTATATATATCATGGTGATAATTATTAATAATCTGTGTGACATAAATTTATGAACATGATATTTTCTACAGATGGTATATAAGTAGTAACCCCCCAATGTATTATTAATGGTAAAGGTGCCACATTGCATAATTTAGAGAGAGAGAGAAATATACATCTTGGATGCAACTCTAACTTTTTATTTTTAAACATTAAATTTTTTATTATTTCAAAAATTATTGAGGATGGGTGTGGGATACAGAAATAAAAAAGGGTGGGGGAACACAGAAACGAAAAAAGAGAATTAGGTACAATGTTTGCTAAAAGAAGCTAACAAGTTTAATATAATAATAGAAATACAGTTCGGAACTAGCAACTGTTCTCGTCCATCAATAAGAAATTACAATACTTTAATCTAGTAATCGCTGATGGTAGGCCGCTAGACTGACGAGATATAGATTACTAGGTAGATTAGGGTCTTCCAAATGGTCAGGGCCGTAGAAGGCACAGGGTAACTCTCCATATAGTAACCCTTGATCAACTTAAATTCGGGAACCTATCCTCAACTCAAAATTTTTGGTTCTCAAGGTTTGGATTTTGAGGACTAGTAGTCAGACCAATTAAGCTACTGAATCAGCGGGTTTGATGACGCTGAGGAATAATTCACCCCAGCAGTTTCAAACTCATAGTGAGTTTGGACTTTTTTTTCTATATCCTCCAAAGTGGGAATTATAGGGGATCTCCATCGTTGAGCTAGCATTATTTTAGTGGCAATGTGTCCCATTAAGTAACGATCGTTGGGGGTCATATCTACTTTGTATAAATGAAAATAGCTATAACCGGATGTGGGAAAATAGTGATCTTTACAATTTTTGATATTAAGTTAAAAACCTCTTTCCATAGTGAGGTAATAAATGGGCAAGTCCAAAATATGTGAAATAAAGAGCCTACATGGCCACAGTTCCGCCAACATAAATTGGAGTGAGATAATATGCATTAGTTTAGGCGTAAAATATAGTCGGTGTAGCAATCGGTAATATTGTTCAATGTGCGACATACATTTTGAAACCTTATAACTATTTTTAAAGATTATACAGTAGTCTTCTTCGGAGAAGACACACGAAAGGTCTGCTTCCCATTTCAAAATCGTTGAGGGTTTATTAAATTCCGTGGGGGTCATTAGTTGAGAATACCACCATGTAATACCTCCTTTGTTATTAACTTTATTTAATTTATTAGCTAAAAGTTTCGGAAGATCATAGATGATATATGGGGGTGGGGTTATACTTTGTAACCAATGTCTGATTTGTAAATATTTATAAAACTCTCTAAAAGAGGTGTGAAATTGAGCATTAATTTGGGTAAATGGCTGAAGAGTGCCAGATGATGTAATTTCTTTAAGTGATAGAATACCCTGTGATCTCCAGGTCTCAAAACTTAAATTAGGTATTAAAGTGGCCAATCCCTCCAGTGACAAACCCGTGGAGGGAAGATTAACCTCTGGTGTCGCATTTATCATTTCTAACCAGGCTTTCCTGGTTGTGGATATCACTGTACATTTTTCAATCCACGGGATCCTAACATGATATAGTAACAAGAGACAGTCTGTGAGTGGAAATGGGGAAGCCATATCCCATTCCAACTGGACCCATGGCTTCAATTTCCCATTTGAGAACCAAGAGTTCACTTGTGTTAATACAGACGCTATTAACAGTGTAGGTCCGGGAGTCCCACGCCTCCCTCGTTCTTGGGTAAAGATAATGTTTTCCTTGCTTGCCTAGGTTTCTTACCCTTCGAAATATAAGAAGAGAAGAGTTTTTGGATCTTAATGAGAATATAGTGGGGGATTAATATTTGCAATGTTCGAAAAAAAAACAATAACTTTGGTAGTACCACCATCTTTAGGGCAGAGAGTCTGCCCATCCATGAAATATTGGACATCATCCAGTCCTTGAATAATAACGACAATTGTCGTATCAATGGTAGGTAATTAGCTGCTATTAAGCTATTGGTAGTGGCTGTTAAGTGAATTCCTAAATATTTAATAGAATGGTCCTGCCAAGCATATGTATAATTTGCTTTAAGAGAAGCCAGTAAATGTTGTGTGAAATTGATAGGGAGTGCCTCCGTTTTGGAGCAGTTCAACTTATAGTAAGAGGCCCCAGAGAATTCTTTCAACAAGCTATGTAGGGCAGCTAAGGAATTCATCGGATCTGTGAGTGTCAGCAGGATGTCGTCGGCAAACAGGCTTGTTTTGTACATTTTGCCATAAAGGATGGGGCCTGCTATTTTATGGTCATTTCTGATGGCTTCTGCTAATGGTTCGATCGCCATAGCAAACACCAGTGGGGATAGGGGGCATCCTTGTCTCGTACCATTTGTGATCAGGAAAGGGGAAGATAGAATGCCATTAACAAAGACTTTGGCCGAAGGAGATGAATATAATGCAAGAATTGATGTTAGAAAACTTCCCTTAATACCAAACTTGACCAATACTACTTTTAAATATTTCCAATTCAATCTATCAAACGCTTTTTCTGCGTCTAGTGATATAAGTAGGAGAGGTTGGTCAAAGCTGGAAAAAGATTCAATTATATTGATCACCTTCCTCGTATTGTCTGGTCCCTGCCTTTCTGTCACAAATCCTACCTGGTCTTGATGTATTAAAGTTGGTAGCAATGGGTTAAGTCTGTTCGCTAGGAGTTTAGCGAATATTTTAATATCCATATTGAGGAGTGCGATTGGCCTGTAATTAGCCATGGATGTCAAATTCTTACCTGGTTTGGGAAAAGCTACTATTCTTGCCTCTAACATTTCTCTCGGGAAGGAGCCCCCAGACGAAATATCATTAAACAATTGGGCTAAAATAGGAGACAAAGTATCTTGAAAGCATTTGAAGAATTTGTTTATATAACCGTCTGGTCCCGGTGCCTTATCTAAGGGAAGGGATTTAATAACAGATAATATTTCTTCTTCAGACCAAGCCTCAATCTATATATATCCCAATCAATAGACAGTGCTGCATGGTCAGACCAAGCTACAGGTATAATTGATGATTGTTTAATGTAAGGCAAGGACCATTTTTTCGCCAGGGCAAGATCAGTGCGGGAATAGGATTTGTGCACCTGCGAATAAAAGGTGTAGTCCTTCTCGCCAGGATGACCTGCCCTACATACATCTTAGAGCTCATATTCGCTAAGTATTCGTCTGAAGTCCTGAGAATTATCTTGGGAGAATTGAGGACCCATTTTAGTTTTATATGAGGATTTATCCCATAACGGGGCGATATTAAAATCTCCTAATAATAGCAAAATCCCTTTTTTATACTTTTGGAGAGTCGTGCAAAATTTCCTAATAACTGCATTAATTTATGCCCCAAACACGAAACAAATATAATTTGTCACTGGGACATTTTCTAACTTACCTATAAGTATAAGGAACGACCCTCCTTATCCTGTATTTGTTTTTCCAAAATAAAGTTACTTGTATTAGAAAAAAGAATTGCCACTCCTGCTTTTTTGGAAGGGCCGTTGGAGGTATAGCAAATGGGAAATTTCAAATTAGAGAATCGAGGGGGGGCGGATTGTTGGAAATGGGTCTCTTGAATGGCGATGATATGAGCTTTACATTTAGCAAAATATCTCAGTGCGAGTTTTCTTTTATTGGGAGAGTTGAGTCCCTTAACATTAATAGATAATATCTTAACCATTTGGAAATAGTATCACTTTGCTTAGCATTAATTGTTCCGAACCTAAATGTATCAAAGATAAGAACTGATTGTCGGATATATGAAGTACCTGAGAACTAGTTACATTGGTGAAAAAAGATAGGAATACAGAGTAAAAGAAAAAAATAAATAGATCCGTAAAGGAACTATCAGGGACCACCTTCTTAGGTGGTACATTGGGGTGAGTGACCAAAAGAACATTTAACCCCCGTCGCCCGGGGTCAGAATACGTTGCTTTAAACTTGAGTAATCTTTGTAGGGTATAGAACACATATATAACAACCTATATCTATCATTTGAAGAGAAAACATAGAGAGAAGAAAAGTCTCAAATGCATGTATATAGTAACACACCCAGGGATCCAAACTGTTAAATAAACGTTACAAAAACATGAAACTCAGTTCTGTGATCCAAATAGAAAAGGCAACTCTATTCATATTTTACTACTTCTGTGCTCAGCAGACTAATTATAAAATGTCACAGAAAAGGGGCATCCTACAACAAATAATCAATTAAATCTAACAACCTTGGGTGGGTACATTGCAATGATAAAGGATACTGAGTCTCTGAGAACAGTTAAGACCAGTCCTGGTTAAAAAGCAGGCTGCTTGGAAGCTTTTGTGAGATGTCTTCTAGATTCCAAGACACAAGAAGCTGGATACCTGCCGCTGGATCCGATATGACCGTGGTAGAGCCGTTTCTATTGATTATCAACTTAGTGGGGAAACCCCATCTATAATTGATGGATGCCTTTTGAAGGGCTCTGGTAACTGTCAGAAATAATCTCCTTGATGCTAGCGTTGCAGGAGAGAGGTCACCAAAGATTTGGATTTTTCCGAGGGTGACAGCGATTGGCTGACCTTGCTGCACGAAGGATTGCCGCTTTAATATGGAAAAAGTGCACTCGCATCAGAACATCCCTAGGAGCATCTATAGGAGCATTACGGGCTTTAGGCAGTCTGTGTACACGGTCCAGAAAAAAGTCTGAAATCTGTGTAGTTGGTAAAAGTTTCGTAAATATTTCCGTTACGTGTTCTGTCAACTCTGAATTTGGGACTGTCTCTGGAATTCCACGAAGCTTGAGATTATTTAGCCGAGACCTATCTTCCAGGTCTGCGGTCTTGATCCTCAGGGATGTAACCTTGG
This sequence comes from Taudactylus pleione, assembly GCA_031769625.1. Taxonomy (NCBI): domain Eukaryota; kingdom Metazoa; phylum Chordata; class Amphibia; order Anura; family Myobatrachidae; genus Taudactylus; species Taudactylus pleione. Next base: position 2,377,039 of record JAUIMM010000387.1, read on the forward strand.
ACTGTAACTCTTCATGAAGCATGATCAGATCATTATGTGATTTAACTACTTCCTCTAACTTGTTCTCCAGATGATCTGTGCGAGACCCCAACTCGTCCACCGAGCGTTGACAAGATTGCAGAGCTGCTTTAAATTCGGATGTAATATCGTCCTTAAAGGAAGCCAAGAGCATCCTCATAGAGCCCATTGTAAGTGGGGCATCATCTGCAACTTCCAGTTGTTTGGACGTAGCTTGTGGGGGGCCGTCAGACGAGACGCTTACCACAGACTGGTGTTTACTGCTTTTATTATTCGACGGGCCTGCTTTGTCCATTTGTGAGGAAGGAGACGCTTTGAAGAAAGAAACTGGTGGAACAGTCGAAGTCTTTGGGCGTTTAGGTGCCATCATACAAGAGCCGGAGGCCCGTTGTTATGTCGATTAAAACAGAAATGGGAGCCTGTACTGTTACTCAATATATAGACAGGCGACGGAGGGCCAAAGTGGAATTAGTGAGAGTGAGCCCACATTTCGTAGAAACAGTGGTATTTATTACTTGGAATGTAGTCTATGAATGTCATAGACACAGCTCCTGCAGCAATAGATTGGCTATTGACAGTGTGCCAAATATCCTGAGCAATAGAGAGCCCTTAATTGCACAAGATACCGGCGATGCCGGAGGGGATAATGATATCCAACAGTAACCGACTGCAAGGAGAGGCCAAATGTTAATAGTAGTCGGGAGTCCCGGTCTGGGGCAGGTCCGCCTAATGTGTAGCCCCCTAGGTATCCAAGTAAGGGTGAGACAGGACTGAGGAGACCAGTAATGGACACCGCTGCTGGTAACTTCCACAGTATAGTGGGCTGAAGGCTGTGGTAGAGCAGCAAAGAGGAGAGAGGTGAGCCAAAATGGCGGCCGCCTGTCAACAGGAATTCCAAATCGGGCCTTACCTGAGGGCTCAGGTGGTATAAACTGTGAGGGCTAACCTGCCTGACCGGGTACACTGGCAGAGTGGGCGACTCAGGTATGCGCGGCAAGCTCTAATGACGGCCGTTCCAGTCCGCGATCCACGCTTCCATCTAGAGTCCGGAGCTTTCAGGCCACGAGCCGGCTCCCGTCTCCCTGTAGCAGCGTTCAACCCCCGTAGCAGGAGATTAGACCTGCCCCCGCAAGCCAATAGCTGCCGGCAGTTTGTTTCCCAGACCTCTGTAGGTTGCGGCCGGTCAGCGGCCGTCTTCAAAATCGAGGCCGCGGCTTATAATTGCTGGGGAGGCCGGAAGACACGCGGGTCCCCCAGTCTGCTTCTAGAGGGGTGACGACCACCGGAAATAGGGTCGCTGTGTACACAGGGTTAGGGGCTATTGACCAGGAGGTTTTTGCCCTATACTGTAGTTTCCAACCTGGTCAAATAAAGATAAAACTGCAGAGCTCTCATACAATGCAGCCACTCTCCAACTCTAACTTTTTAAATGTGAAGGTAGTCATGTGACATCATACAGATGAAGAATTTCGTAGAACAACAATGGTTTTCTTCGTTTTAATGTATCTTTATTAATTCTCGGGATTTAACTGAGTTTTCTTTTGCAGGTAGTGACATTAATGACATTGGCACTAACACAAACATTGTATTGATATCTGGAGAACAAAGCACACGTGCTATTGCAAATTATTGCAACCAACGTCACCCAAATAGGCCACCCATTACTCACAGTGCAGTTGCCAAACTCCTTGTCACATTTAAAGAAACCGGATCAGTTGCAGATAAACCAAAAAGTGGACGACCAAAAACTGTTACAGATGAAGCAACAATAACTGCTGTGCTGGCATCATTTTCACAATGTGCCACACTCGTCGACTGTCTCGGGAATGTGGGGTTAGTCGTATGGCCGTTTTGAGAATTTTGTCTACACATAAATGGCACCCCTACAAGATTCAGATGTTACAACACCTGACTGAGGATGACCCAGACCGTTGGATGGAGTTTGCACACTGGGTAACACAGAAACGTCAACTGAACCCTCATTTTCACACCAGGTAATGTTGAAGCAAATTTTTTCTGATACGGTTTCATAAAATTTGGCAAGTAGTTTGGCAACTGCACTGTGAGTAATGGGTGGCCTATTTGGGTGACGTTGGTTGAAATCATTTGCAATAGCATGTGTGCTTCATTCCCCAGATATCAACACAATCTCAACACGTTCTATTTGTGTCAGTGCCATTGTCATTAATGTCAGTACCTGCAAAAGAAAACTCAGTTAAAACTTGAGAATTAAATGAAGAACAACAATGTTTTTATATTAAATTCTGCATCTGTTTGATATGTCACATGACTACCTTCACATTTAAAAGAGTTGCTTCCCAGATGGCCGACTTCAAGATGGCCACCATACTGGTGACATACCCTAAAAAGTTTTCCCCCACTCCCATATCATATTTGTGGACACTGCATTAATATTTCCTTACTCATTTCATATATATATATATATATATATATATATAACAAAAATCAGCCAGCACTGCACAGGTTCAAGTTGTAATTGCTCTAGTGCCCTCTGTGGTGGGAAATACCTCACATGGGGAAGCAACGGCACTCACGGATCCTTGTACTTGAAGAATAACTCCACAACAGTGTTATTTAATTCAACATTTCAGTCAGTAGACTTTTACCACGTGTTCTTGATAAAAGTTATTCTTCTAGTACAAGACCCATGCATGCCGCTGCTTCCCCATGTGCACATATATACAGTGTATATATATATATATATATATATATTATATATATATGCCAAAAAGAGAGTGGAAACAAGCGCACAATAGTGTAAATCGTTATAATAACAGAAGGATGCAACACACATATATATTCTGCGTACTGTGTTGCCCTAATATATGAGCCTATAGCAAGTATTATGGATGATCTTGTCAGGGTATCCCTCCAGTGAATCAGTATGAGAGATGTCACATGGCCCGGTTTTGCTACTCCTGGGGTGTAGGGATTCCCTCTCACTGTCAGTAACCGCCTGTTACTGACTCCCCCCTCTATATCGTAGGAAGTTAAGTCGCCACTACCACCAGTTCATTCAACGTTTCAGTGAGTAGACTTTTACCACGTGTTCTTGATAAAAATAATTCTTCTAGTACAAGTATATACAGTATATATATATATATATATATATATGCGACCAGATGTGCGGCACTCAAGACTTTAACAAATAATTCAACAGGCTGGATAGCTTAAAGTTTCAGTTTATCACTGTCTTCAGTGAAGGCAGTGATAAACTGAAATGTTGTTAAGCTATCCAGCCTGTTGAATTATTTGTTAAAGTCTTGAGTGCCACACTGCTGGTCGCTTGTCTACAAATCCATGAGGACACCAACCGCAGTAGTAATCGATTTTTGGGAGTGCTGGACCTTTGGTAACTATATATATATATATATATATATATAGTTACCAAAGGTATATGTGTGTGTGTGTATATATATATATATATATATATATAATATGATGATACAGGGATAGTTAGCTCGGTAGAGGGTGCAGTGTTTAGGTTCTTAATGAGAGTCCACACACAGCTTTCAAGTAAATAAACCTCGCCCCTATTTAGGGCGTCTAGCTCACTTCTTGACCCCTGAGTATCATGGTGCAGCTAGTCTGCCAATAAAGTCTCTGCCTGCTTCTCTGCAGGTCTATCACCAGCTCCAGTCTGGCTTGGCTGCCACAACTATATAAAACACAGTCAGTCTTGGTGGCCTTCTCTGTCTCCTCCAGGTATAGGCTCTGGCTTCCTTAGCCTGCAGCTTAGCTGCTTCAATTTCACATATACAGTCTTTAGAGTTTTTCGGTCCTCCCTGCCTCCTGCAGGTTCAGACAAGCCCCCTGGCCTCCAGGCACACTGGGCTCTGTAGCTGCCAGTCCTCCTTGGACTACTTCCACATGCAGCCTGACTATACGTCTGCCTCATTAGCCCTCACCTGAGCTCTCTCCACAAGGCAGCCCAAATGTGTGTCACAACTCAGTATTTCAAACCTGTTTGGGAGGATCTCTTCAACCCCACACAGAATCTGCTGCTGCTCACCAGATTCATCTCTGGTGATACTGCCACAATATATATATATATATATATATATATATATATATATATATATATATATATATATATATATATATATATTATAAAACACTGACATGGGGTCTGTGGAAGTTATCCTACCACAGAATTCTAGAAGATCTGAGTATACAGCAGGACTGCTGCATTATATACCTCTATAAATTGCCTCAAACAGCATGTGACGAGCCGACTGTAGGATGAAGAAAATGGAGAATATGGGAGTGGCTGAGGTGACTTCTTCAGAGCCCAGATCGGAACAACTTACAGCCTGGTCATCCGGTTGGACATACACACTTCACGATTTGCTCAAAATCATTAAAAAATATATATGAGAGTCTGCCGAGAAGGAATAGTGACTTTAACCTTAGAGTGGTGTGAGTGTGGAGGTGTGTGTCATAAGAACAAAACTTTTCCTGACAAAATATAGAAGACTAGAGTTGTGTGTTTTGGAACAGTTAGCCAGTAAGGTTATTTCAGAAGGTTTTGTTTGTACATGAAGGGTTTTTACTTTCCATTTACTATGATTTGTCTCTTTCTGCACCAAAAATGGAAGCTTTTATATTATATTATGTCCCAGCCTTTTTGATGAATGAGCTTAATGGAAAGCTATCCAGGCCAATTTGATTGCTTTTCTTTATCTTGTTAATAACCTGAGAATTATACTTAATTTACTTTTATTAAACAAATGTGTTTATGATTTTGGATAAAGTTTTTCCTTAAATAATAAAACAAAAGCCTCCAGACAGATAAGTAACATTTATCGCTCTGGATATATCAGTATGCATCACCTGCCGTGGTGATAAAATTATGTTAAATGACAGTGGTGACACTTGGTTAATAAAGAGGACCCTAAGGGGCCAAATCAAATAACCACAAGTTGGCCGAAAATTGCTTAACATGGGTTAAAAACTCGCGCCCATGACTTTTTGTTATTCAGTTCGAAATTAAGCATTTAGTTAATGGATTTTAGTTTGCAGCTCCGAACTAGATGAAAAGTAAGGAAAATAACATATTTTAAGGCAAAAATGTCGGGATACAATGCAGAGCACCTGGGACATCCTTCCCAATTAACAATAATGTATTTAGAGGTTTTTAACCTTCTGTGAACCAGGTGGAAAAAATCAGCATACATCTCATACCCCATGCTATACTTCACCATAAGTATACTAGTTTAGTACCACAGTAATCCCAACTGTCATAAGATTGATTCTTGTCTTGTCCCTTAAGGTATAAAAGTAAATCAAAATAATAAAAAGGGAATAAACTCTTCTAAAACAAGAAAACACAAATAAAACATTTTTTATGAACTAAACATGATGTTTGAAAGTAGCATCATCTTGACCGCAGCCAACCCACCCAACCACAAAATCTCATATCTGACCCATGATTTAGTCAGAGTAATAAATTGTTTCAGGAGGCTAGAGTAAATACTATAAATAACATTTTGTAAACCTGAGAGAATCGTATAGTGAGATAAATTATAGAAGAATCTTGCCGGTTGTAAGGATATACAGATTTAAGGGAAAGGAAAGAATTCTGAGTAATACCTAATGCCAAGAGGCTTCAGATTTTCAGGTGTTCAATTTATAGTAGGAGGCTTCAGGAAATGCCTAGGGGACTGCATGGATGGACTGCAGAGAGACCTCTGGGTTGGTGTCAAATAGAAGCATGTCTTCTGCGAAGAGACAAATGTTATGATGAAAGGACCCAACTGTGATAACCAAGATTTGGCTATGAGTTCTAATGCTTTTAGCTAATGGTTCCATGGTCAAGGCAAATATTACTGGAGAGAGGGACAGCCCTGCTTAAGGTGCGTATCCACTTGTAGACATACAAACGAGAGCACGATTACGACTCTGCAATCATGCTGTCATTTGTATGTCTAGTGATGTGCTTAGACTGAACGTTCACTCGTTCAGTCCAGGCACATCCATCATCCCTGTACATGCTGAACCTGACAGGATCATCAGGTTGACGAGCATGTACGGGCGATGATAGATGGCAACTACATCCCCTCTCAGATACCTGCGCATGTGCAGTAGACTGTGGCACAGTGACAGAGCCTAATCCCTAACTATGCAGACAGAAGAGGGTAGGTCCACACAGAGACTGCATGTGGGCCCTCTCCTCTCTTAAACGGGCCCTGGTCAGGATATACTGTACTCTTGAGAAAAATGACTGAACTGAACATAATGAAGAGAGACGTACAGCAGTAGCAGTTGAAATTGTATCTCATGCAGAGAAAATTTATTAAAAATGTATTGTTAAAACCTGCATAAAAATGCCTTTTTAGACCTGACATAGCTCAAGTGAGTGGGGAAACTGCTTACAGGTCTTAGGTGGCACAATGGGTAAAAAGCCACAAGTGCTTGTTTGAAACAAAAATAGGAAGAAAGTGTTAATTATTTGGTTAATTTTGATTTACAGAAAATAAAGCGCTAATGAAGGAAGTTTATCTAGAACCCCAGTATTATAGTCCATTATCTCTGCCCCTCTACATTTGATACCCCATTGATTTGGTTGTAATGGGCAAGGGGTGGTCAGTCTGTCTGGGAGAGTGAAGAGAAGGTAGAACTGACTAATCTTTTAGTTTCTGGATTTCTTTTTGGTTACTTAGTATTTTTTTTTTATAATGAGTAAAAAATTATGTAAATTAATTTGTGGAACATAGGATATAAATGGATGTAGGAGCAGTGGAAAAAAGGCTGCTAAATAGAACTGGTATTTATTGTATTTTTTTCAACAAATGCACAGATGTTAACAATGAAAGTCAGTGGGACATTACCATTTTATTTCCAAATTATGTAATTAAATTTAGGATTTTAAAGGGATGTAGTCGGCATACCGGCTGTCGGGATTCCGGGGGCCAGAATACCGGCGCCGGAATCCCGACAGTAGTTGGAATCCCGGCTCCAGATTTCTGACGGTTGACACCATGACGGTAAGTATTAGGATTAGGTGGAGGGTTAAGTATAGCGTTAGGCACTAGGGGGAGGGTTAGGCTACTGGGAGAGGGTTAGGGTTAGGCTGCGGGGGGAGTTAAGGTTAGGTTGCAGAAGGGAAGGGTTAGGGAGGCAGTGGGTACTAATTACCCGGGCCTGGCGTTGCTCCCCCCCCATCCTCTTATCTCAAAGCAGCCCAGCACACGCTGCTGTGTATTGGGCTGCAGTGGGAGACTGCTCATGGCTGCTGCGCAAAAATGATTTTTACATTTTTTGGTTTTAACCTAAGGGGGTGTGGTCATTCCTCCTACAATTAGGCCACAACCCCTTCCCTCCCAGGCATGGCGCAACTCTAGACTCCCCAGGAAAAGTGGATTAGGGGGAGGGTTAGGATACTTATGTAATCCTGTCGGGATTCTGACTGTTGGCATGCCGCTGTCAGTATTCTGACAGCTGGCATACCGACTGCTGGGATCCCGTACCAAACCCGATCTTAAAAGTACAAAGTGCTTTCAGAGAAGATTATTCTTACTTTCTAATATAGAAAAAGAGAGATTATAGGGCCAGATCCGAGGTGTACGCTAATGCAGCCGTGACACTGTCTTTTTCCGTAGTGTGACTGTATCTTTATGTTAAAGCCACAGCCAATGGAATTCATACAGAGGTGCCACCCGGCTGTGGTGCTAATCCCCTGCTGTGTGTAATAAGTTGCATCATCAGCCGCACATCGTTTGCACCATCGAATATTGCACCAGCCCTATGGAGGCGCAGAATCTCAGTCTGAACATGGCTGCCGAAACCAGTGCAACTGTGGCAAAGGCCGCAGGCGCTGACCGCGATGCGCCCTTGACATGCCCGGGTCTGGCTAGCTAACCCCCTGTTACCATCCAGACATGCCCACTGAAATTACATCTCTCTGCTTCCAAACTTATTCGGCTTTTGGCAGTAACCATCGGGACGCATGCGCAGTGCGACTCGGACGCATGTGTAAACTGAACTCATCGGCCACTTGTGTGCGACATCTACAGTACATAGAGTGCACCTATACATCAGTCCCATAATGTATAACAAGGTTGGTTGAATGCATATCATTCACTTGGGATCTATGCTCTTAATAGGGGACAATTTTAAATGTACTCGCGAGTAGGAATAATTCGGAACCCCATGTATCTATTAAGGAGTTGGTTTAATATTTTAATGTTTATGATATAGTCGATGTTTGGAGTGTTTTGAATGCAGGAACACATCAATATACTTGGCTGGGGGTGAGCGATAGCCATATATTAGCTGCTGGATTAGATCATTTTTATGTTTTTAAACATAATAATTAAAAAAAAAAGTAAAATGGCAGATTATTACTTTTGGTTTCTTGAGCATAAACAGCATTGATGTTAGAAGTGCCACATCACTATTACACATTGCTGTTATATGTCTTAATAGAATACTTTCTTTAATACTTACCTACTCTTCTGAAATGTCTGTGAGTCTATGGAATCTTGGATGTCTCTATCGGACATCCGTAAAAGTAAGCAAGTCTCCCGGTGGTCTGGGCAACCCACTTCACTTGGGTCCGGGAATCTTTATAATACAATCCATGCTGAAATTACGTGATTGAGGTGCTACTGTCCCTACACAACCCACCTGGCTGCTTCAGGCTCCCCAGGACCTCCTACCTGGCTGCCCCTCCTGCAAGAACAGGAACAAACAGATCACAGGTGCACAACTCCAAATTATTGATTATATATATATAAATAAAATATGCAATACAATTTTGCAATAAATAGAGCTTTTAGCATAATCATGGCCAAGGTTATGGGTATACCCACCATATTGAGGTAACCTCTGTAGGGTAGGTCCCTAACATACTAGAGTTCAAATCCAGAGCGCAGGATACCCCAAAACCATCTCAGCCGAGCCACCCCAGGGTATCGCTCAAATGAGAAGAGTGAAGTGTGAAGTAAGAAAGGTAAGAGCCAGTGGCAAACGTAGGATTTCTAGAGGGGGTTTCCAAATGCTTGATTTTAGACCAAGTGTGGCTAGTCCATGAAGAGGGCATAATTAGCACTTAACCAGCTTTAATATGCATCATGCAAAGTGTATTGTGTGTCATAATTCCAGCAGATACAGGACCAGCGATCACAGTAAGCCATTAGATGTGGCAGTAGGTCCATCCTGCCTGAGCTGAATGTTTTTATTTTAGATGTGGGCATCATTCCAAGAACATGCAGCACTAGTAAAATTCTATTATATTTTTATTTCTATTGTGGTAATTGTGTGGGCTGGGGATGGGGGTTTCCAGGCAGAAGGAACCCCCCCTGCGTTTGCCTATGAGAGCAGCTGCGGCTGCATATATAACGTTGGCCATGATTATGCTAAAAACCTCTATTTATTGCAAAATGTTATTGCATATTGTATTTATATATATAATCAATAATTTGGAGTTGTGCAACTGTGATCTGTTTGTTTCGGTGCCTACAATAAAAGTCTCAGCAGGTAGCACCTCCCATTATATATATTCAGGGTGTGCAGTCCAGGACTCTTTACTATACCCTCCTGGAAGGAGCAGCCAAGATATTGGCAAGTATGTTTTCTTTTGGTCAAGTTAGTTTAAAGGATGGACAAGAGGAAGACACAAGTAAAAATATTTTGTCAACAGTATACATATCAGTTGTAAAACATAAATGTTGAAACTCCAGGAGGCACTTAAAAGCCATTTTATTATTGAGTTATTTGAAAATGTTAAATATAAGAAAAGTTTGTACAGTAGGTTTAGGGGGCGTTAGTGACACTAAGCTTTCATAAGAGGAATGAGATGGAGATATAATCACATTATTTTGGGGAGAAAAAATCAGTGAGAAAGATTATTTACTGCTTAAAGGATTCAAATGGACAATAAATTAAGGATTTGTTCACAAAAATCCAAGATGGATCAGAACAGTGTATATATCAGCTTCTGAAATTAAGATTTATGGGGACGGCACGTGACCTAAACTTACCCGCTTCAGCCTAACAGCCTAGTGCCTAACCCTCACCCTCCCTCTAACCCCAATACTTATTGTCGGGATTTCAGGATGCCGGTGTTGGGATTTTGACTTGTGTCGGGATTCCGGCGCCGGAAATCTGAGCACCTGCATCCTGACAGGCAGGATGCCAACTACATCCTGTTTCGCACAATAAGTGGTGACAAACTTTGTCAAGTTCTTAATCTTTGTATTAATATAAAACAAAACCTTTAATCAAAGAGAGCCACCATAAAACCTCCCTATATTCCCTTTACAACTTTATTTACCCCTAAGCTCTCATAACTTCCTTGCCCTCATGCACTCCTCAGCAGTGGACAGCTCAAGCCTCTAAATTCCCATGCCCTTTCAACTCTGCACAAAATGCTCCAAAAGCACCACATTCAACCCTGACTGGGAATATTAGTGGCCATTCACTACTAATCGCACCAGTAATGCCTACAAAATTTGCTTAAATTAGTATAATCAGGAATCCACCATGGAGAACTGCATTGCGTTGACTGCGCGTCCCTCTTCCTTTGATTACAGAACTGCTGGTGACACTGCATGACTACCCTGCATTGTGTGACAGTTAGCCGTCCTGGGCAGGTCCATAACTAGGGTGGTGTGGCCTGTGCCATGGCACAGGGCACCGCAGGGCAGGGGCCGCTGTTTGGGCCTGTCAATTTTCCTGTTTATTATCATTCTCACTTGTAGCTTCCTCTTCTTTTATCCCTAGCATCTCCTGGCCTCTCCTATCTCTTCCCTGGCCCTTCCCCATGAAGCCATGGCCCGTTTTCAGGTGCACTATCTTATGCCCCTATTTAAAAAAATTGTGTGTGGGGGGGGGGCACAATGCACTCTCGTGGCACAGGGCATCAAAAAGTCTAGATATGGCTCTGGTCCTGGGCAAATAATAATATCAAGTTAATTCTTATTCTCTGCTTTATGACCGAGCGGTCAACTCTTATTCAATAAGCCAGGTGAAGCTCAGTGGGGCTTAAAGCAGAGTATAAGAGTTTAGTCCAATGAGCCATGCAGCAAAGATAAGAATCCATTGGACATAAATCATAAGGGAGCTAGGGTATGCAGGCAGGGTCGGATTAGGGCCACATGAACCTGGAACTTAAAATGGTCAATGGTCTGTTGTGAGAAGTTGAGGTAGTGTGACCAATCAGGGGCATTTCTAGAGAGGAGGGGGCCCGTGTGCAGTCTCCGACATGGGCCTCCTCCTCTTTGTCCGGCAGCGCACTGAGCTGTGCGCGGCCACCACCTGAGTTAGGGACTCTGGGCACTAGAGTGCACCCAGAGTCTATAGAGTATGCGCAGGTCACCGGGAAAATGGCCACAGCGGCCATTCTCCTGTGCTGCGCATGTGCAAACGACGGTGGCCATTTTCCAGTCGTTTTTAGAGCACCCGGAGAGGTAAGTATGCTATGGGTGCAGGGTGTGCGGTGCAGGGCCCACTTGGACCCCACACCCTGCACCCATTATAGATACGCCCCTGTGACCAATGCTATGTGAGTGTGGCCAGTGCTACGTAGGTGTATACACTATCAGCCCTAATGTTTTCCTAAATAAGTAAAAGTATAAAAAAATTATAATTTTGTGAGAAATTAGAAACACAATTTTAATATCTATGATTTATGGTAAACTGTCTGGCCAGCTGGGTGGCTGATATGTTGTCATAATGATGGTTTTGTCATAATGATGGGCCTGTTTTTATATGGGGGTTTGGGGCTATAGTTCCATCCATCCCATTTGTAACCTGGCCCTATATACACCACTATTGTTTTCAGAGGAACACTCTCCATGGAAGAATTGTCTATATATTTTTTCTCTAATTTGGATTCTAGAAAATTGGGTTACTGACAATAATATTCCCCTTTTCTAGAACTGTAATTTAAATAGTTCATAAAGCTACAGAGAGACGAAGATTATTTTTCATTGGATTTCAACTTTTGTTTTATTACATTGATAGAGTTCGAGCAGCTTAAGCTGGGTATACAAGGCCTACAGATTGCCTATATCGCTCACTGTGCATGCTCAATATGTGGGTGCCCGTGGTCACTAGCGTCGTTGTCAGGTGCTGCACATCAAACCTGATGATTTCGCATGCAACCTAATGTATGTTAATGAAGGACAGAATAAGTGACTGTTCCGTCGTTCATTAATTGCTGTAGTATGTACCGGCAATCATGCGATGTCCAGGGTATCCCTGGACAACGGCACTATTGTCGGTCGTCTCAGTGTGCACCCAGCTTAAGTTCTAAAAGTCTTGATTCCGTTTTCACTCTGGCAAAAATTACTAACATGAAACATTTGATATTTTAATTATTAAAGTATTAAATGTTAATCATAACTTTAAAAATATTATAATACATTGTTATGTGCATATCATGCATCTGTAAAATTACAAATAAAAGCATTTGTCTGTCCATTAGTGTAGCAGTGAAATATGCCTTGACTAGAGGGCTCCCATGCTTGAGCAAGGACACAGTGACTAATTTATGCACTCCCTGAAAACAGTGTTTAAAAGGTCATAAACGACTGCGTTTTTCTAACCACTCCTCGTTATCTCCCCAAAACGCCGGCTATCCTCTGTGCGTGCTGTGCTTAATCGCAAAACAATTGCTGCATGTGTGCAGTACAGCTTTCACATATGCACAATGGCTAACAATCGCTCAAGCTGTAAATGTCTGCATTGCGTGCGGATCTGAATTTTTGGGGGTATTTCCTATCATGATATAATATACTGTATACCCTTCTTTGGCTCTATTAAAGAAGTATCTTTGGAATTGTTTGATTTTTTATTCTATTTTTTAAGACCTACTTTTCCAGCCGGACGTGGCAGAGTTTTACTTACATACTGTATATATGCTCTACCAGAGCTCACAGCTCCGGGACTTTAAGTTATTCAGTTTCTACTACCATTTATTGTTAGAAACAAGGGAGCTCATTCAGACCCGCTCGCTAGGATGCATACTCTCGCTGCTGCTGATGGTATGCATTGTGCGCATGTGTATGCATCGCAGTGCGCATATGTATACCTTAGCGAAAGTTCACAATGCACTCGCTCGCTGCGCATAGACAGCAGAGTGAGTGACAGGAGAAGCCATTTGTAGGTGGTAACAGGGGCTGGCCATTAAAAATGGGGAAGTGGAGGTGCAAACGCAGGCGTGCCTGAGCATCTCAATGGCGTTTTAGAGGTGTGCACAATTATAAGACAGAATCATAGTACACGTCACCTGGCTTGTTTTTACACTGAAGTGCTCGCTGTGCTTGCGGCAGGGTATGGTCAACCTCAAGCGCTGCAATTGCATCCTATGTACCGATGGTTGCATACACTTTCTGGACATGACGTGCACAAGTGGGCATCTTAAAACAGGCTGGTGGGTGTCTGCATACACTATGTGATCACTCTGTAAGAAATACTGGGCGTGCTAATGCATTGCTGTGCGGTAGCACTGCCTACACAATTTGCATGCACATTGTGCAAGCGATCGCATCTAGCGAGTGGCACTGAATCAGGCCCAATGTTTAATTTCCTATATGCTTGATTTAATGTGTTTTATTGCATTTACATGTCCATTGCTGTGATTCTTTGAGCTTTTATGATTAACTATTGATTATTAAATTATTTATTTTTTCATTTCACACCTAGATTGAATGTACTTTTTACTATAGACCATATGTACATTTGTTCACATAGAACAAAAATGAAATGCTATTGGATACTGATATAAGCGCAGTTATTCCTTTGTTCTCGGATCTGAATCAGGCCTATTATGTGGGAATAATGCTTTCATGCTGATTTCAGAACAAATCTGACTTTAATACCGTACCACTTCTTCATACCTGTATTTCACTAGATATGTATTGTTTTTCCTTGGACTAAATGGTACAGAGGCCCTGATTCAGAGCCAGTCGCTCTGACAGAGCGCTTGCTCTGAATCAGGGCCGGTCTTTTTTTTTTTTTTTAGAACGGCCTCCTGGCCGCTCGCATAGCTGTGGGTGATGCGACCATCGGACTTGCGACGAGACCCTTGTGATAGGGTCTCGTTGCCGCAAGCCCCAGAGAGATTTCGGCTCTAACAGAGCTGGTGATGTCAGTGGGGCCTCCCCCAAACGGAGGCGTTCACATGGGAACGCCTCCATTTGGGCAGCCACTACCCCGGCTCGCCCACCAAAGGGCGCATGCTGTCACTCAACATCGACAGCATGCCCCCTTTGGTACAAGACCCGGAGCGACGGATTGCCCATTGCTATCCGGGTCTCGCGCAATGCGCACGACGGAGCCGTGCGCTCTGGGCCACCATCAACCCGGTTGCGAGCGATCAGCGCTTGCGACCGGGTCTGAATCAGGCCCAGAGTGAGCTGAAGATGCTGTCAAGTGTATCCTGATTTTTATATTGGATATCCAGTGTTATCAACTTTGCTACTCCTAGCTATGCCTACTCGGTGTGCTATTTTATCTCTAGATAGAATAATGCATACTTGCCAACTCTTCCTCATTGTCTGGGAGACTCCCTGAAATAGTAGCACCTCCCTGTCTCCCTGAAGAGGCTAGCAATCTCCCTGATTGCACCCCCATGAAGCTGTTATATTAAAAAAACAGAGATATATACATTCAAATGAGATAATTAGTATAATTTCCCTGCATTGGTTATAAGGCACAATGGGGGTCATTCAGACCCACTCGCGAGCGGCAGTATGCTCGCAAGTGGATCGATGGTCCCCACTGCGCATGCGCACGACGGAGGGAGCTCCGTCGTGCTCATGCGCGAGACCCGGCGAGCGAAGGACTTTCCATCGCTCCGGGTCTCGCACCAAAGGGGGCGTGCTGTCGATGTTGATTGACAGCACGCCCCCTTTGGTGGGCGTGCCTGCCAGACGGAGGCGTTCCCCGTCTGAAGCCGGCCCCACTGACATCACTAGTGATGTCAGTGGGAGTGATTTTGGCTCTGATAGAGCCAAAATCACTCCTGGCCTTGCGGCTGGGAAACCCGACCGCAGGGTTTCCCTCGCAAGTCCGATGGTCGCGATGGTCAAGACCATCGCGACCATCTTTTTGCACGCTCGTATATGCTGTGGGTGGTGACCCACAGCTATACGAGCGTCCAGGAGGACGCTCCATATTAAAGGAGGAGGGCCCTGATTCAGAGCGAGCGCTCTGGTCAGAGCGTCCGGCTCTGAATCAGGGCCAATGATCCCTATGGCTACATGTATTTTCTGAAAAGTATTAATGTGTTTTCATCAACAAGTAGATCTTACTAACTGCTTTTGGGCTCGTTTACATTTGGATGTAAGTAAATTTTATGGCACGTCTCTCAGATGTAACAGTACACGGCCACTTTACCGCTGCGCTCATAGGTGCTGCTTTTACAATCTCCCTGAAATGCTTTTTCAAAAGTAGGCAAGTATGGAATAATGACCATTTAGGAATGAAGACCACAGGAGAGAGCCATTTGTGCTTGGATTATCAATGTATCCATATGTCCTTAATAAATAGTCCTCCCCGTTTCAAATCATCCAATTTGTAAAGTGTTTTATGTTTAACAGAATGAGAAATGCATCTAAGCACGGAGCAACCTGCCTAACAAATGTGGCTCAGCAAGCCATGTGCTGTCCTGTTACCTCTACCCATTATTACTATCTTATTATGCGAACCTCCCCTGTCTCCAACACAACTATGTGAGACAATCAAATGCTTTTTTATGTTTCCGCTGGCAGAATTTAGACTGACATTTTATTTAAATCCATATGACAGTTTATACAATCCCATCTGGATAGTAAAAGTTTTAAGTGAAATGTTAATGGCTGTCTTTAAAGTAGAATTATTTTACATCTATTTTTCTTATGTAAGTTATGGGCCTTGTCTCTGCCATAAATAGTACACTAAAATATAACTATTTAACCTGCTAACAAATGGTACTTTATGGCGGCGTAGACAATTTGCTCTTCTTTATTCTTAGTATAGTATGTATATAACCTGTTCATTTTGCATCCAGCATGTCTGTGCCCACAGGAGAATAATGTGGGTCTGTTAGAAGTTAATACTCTATCTTTCTACACTGACAACATATTATTTAAATGGTTATTCATTCACATTAGCACCAGTGGAACTTACAATCTAAATTCACCACCATAGACACACATACACACAAGAAAAAAAATCTGTTTTTTTCAGTGTGTGTTTTGCTTTTTCCCTTACAGACGGAGTTATTTGTTCACTCATTTAAAGACCAGTTAATAAACAATGCCCTTTTGGCACTATACACAGCACGGCCAGGCTGTACAAATAAGAAGCTTACAGACCCAAGGAACGCCGTCAATGAAAATGATCAGCAGGATCAGGACCACGTACAGCCAATAACAAGACAAGATTCTATACCTCACCACTCGGAATATGATGAGGAGGAATGGGTAAGTAACTCATTCATCACACTACATTTGCTAATAAACTTTGGTTCCAGCCGGGTTATATTTCATCATAATGCCCCAATGCTAGTAATAACATTTTCATTAGTGTTTTCTAAAATCTCACCTTACACTCACATTTCACACTATTGAAGTGTCAAATATACCTGCTCATATATATATATATATATATATATATATATATATATAATATATATATGGATACATGCAGCATATACTGGGGACCATTTATAATGCTGAAGTAGAGCTGTTCAAAAGATTATTTTTGTGAACAGTGTGCGGTTTCTGCCCTCAGCTGACAGTTATTTACACATTTGGCCCATGACTTCAATCTATCTGAAGTTTCAACACAGACATGTGAATGCTCCATATATCCATATATTGTGGCTGATGAGGAGTTAGCAGTAAAATGGATGTAGATTACTCAGAAGAAATGAGCACATGAATCTAGCAGACCCGTATGCAGAGCTGTATGATTCTGGAGATGCTGCCACCTCTGTATGTGTAGCATATGCTGCCCATCTTAGTTAATCATTGTGAGTTAAGACTGATGTTTTAATGTTTGAACTTTGTTTTCAGATAAAAAGTGATTGTACACCCATACTAGTTAGGCAAACCTTGTACACATAAATCCCTTTATTGGATGTCCTACTTCATCGCTACTTAAATACATTTGTGGGACTACCAATCCTGCCAGCTGTCGGAGGATAGAGTTATCAGCCCCAGCTAATCCTAGCAGTTCTAGAAGCAAGGGTAGGGCTGTTGGGTGAGCAGATCTCAGGAATTGTGTGGTTACCTGTCCATGCAGGAGCTGGTGCACTACTTACTGTATTATTCTCCCAGTGGTTGCTTACATCGCTCTGTAGCATGGCTGAGAACTATAAGTAGTCGCACTGGCAATGACCCTCTCTAAAAGGAATCATACAATAGGTGTTTCTAACTAGCAGACGTTATACAAATGTGTACAAAACAGAGGAGGTAGGTTATGTGTGTTTTCTTTCATTTGTTTGGAGATTTAAGTTTCCCTTAAACTTTCTGAGTGTTTCCATTTTAAAGAGTGTCCGGGCCACCGTTATACCTTACAAATCTATGTTAATAATAATAATAATAATAATCATTTAATGACAGGGATTTTATGTACACAACTACAATAACATCACAGTGTGTATATTAATGTGTGTGAGGGTGTGCAAGCATCTTTTTTTTATAATAAAACCACATGCTACCCATAGTCTCCCAATAGCAGATAATTCCAGCAGGTTTCCTTAGTCTGCTTCATAACAAAAGACACCATCTTGGGGCCAAATACTGGGCACAGGAGAAGGTCTATTATAAATGTGTATTTTAATATATTGTGGTGCACTGTGTCCTCCTACTCCTACTATTGTAATATTGTAAACTGTGTAGATTACAATTTATTGTATTGCTAACATCATCCTATTCATAACACTTTGATAAGAATTAAAAGCAGCACATATTGCAGCACATATTGGGTCTGATCAGCAACGCCTTTCCTTTTACTGTCAGAACAGCTCTGTTTACACAGAAACAGAAACATGAAATAAAAAATGTTTAACTGATTTCTGTGCAAATTTAGTTTATTCAAAGCTGTCAAAGTTAATACATTAATTAGGTTAACTCATGGAATGGTATTCCTCAGTACCTCCCATAGAATCAGTTTAATTGCTTCACTGTGTTACCAGCCATGTGCTGTTAGACTGCAGTTTATGAGGTCTCCAACAGAAATACCGGGAAGCAGGGCAAACAAGGTCTGTCATTCACACGCTTAGGCAAGCGGGATATTCCTGTCAGAGCATTGGGTTGGGTGTTGTTGTCAGTCTGGGAGGGGTCAGCCAGATCGGCAAATCAAGGGGGTGTGGCTGGCATTTGTGGGTGGGGCGGGGCGTGACCACGCAATCGCGTCATTTTGGCCCTGCTACACAATGCCGGGATCACCGGGATTGTGAAGCAGGAGGCGCGGCCAAAATGATGCGATTCGGTGAGAGTCATATCACCTGCCTATTCTCCTATATCCGCGGGGAGGGGGGGGGAGGGGCTGGTGGCTGCCGGGGTCTCCTGGTCGAATCAGGAGGGTAGGCACGTATGGACTGCGGAGAAGTAAGTATAAGCATTTATGGGTGCAGGGAGTGCACTGTGGACCTCCCCGGGCCCATTATACAGTAGATATGCCATTGATTCTACTGTAGTTTATCTGGTCATGGTCATTTGTTGACTTCTTTTGAAATTTAACCTTCTCTGTCAATCTCAGCTACATCTAAATTGTTAGGAGACTGTGCTATATGTGGTTTTGTCTGTTTAGGGGGAAGATAAATAGTAGATATCAAAAGTCAAGGTCGAGATTAACCATTACATGTTAAATATATGGTTCAAATTGATATTGAACATATTGGCTTTAATTCTTTTGTTCATTCATTTATTCACAGTATACTGTATATCTGTTTTTTTACCTGTCAAATGATATAGAAATTATATAGAATTAAAATACTGTACATTTATTTATCAGATGTTACTTGGTGTGTGTTTAAGGGGCACATCCACTAGCAGACTGTGAAAAGACTGCACGATTACGACATTGTAATCGCGCAGTCATTTCACAGTCTGTGCCTGCACTGAACGATCAGTCGCTCACTGTAGGCACCCACCCTCATGCCTGAACACGGCCAATCTGTCATTGTCAGCAGCTTGACCAGCATGTTCAGGCGATGATAGATGTCAAAAACGAACAGAGGGAGCGCGCACCGCTGGTCGTTTTCAACATTTTCATGGCCGATTTGTGAACGATAACGATATCGTTATCGTCCAATCGCTCATTTTAATCGGGTAGTGGATACCCGCCATTAGACTGATCATGCCAGTCTGCCTGGTTTGTTATATCTTCAGGAGATCCGCCGTAATTGCAATATCTACATCAACTGATTGATGACAACACTTTTTTTTCATTCAACAGCTAAGCAGCAATAAGAAAGCAAAATGAATTGTGATCTGCAGGGAAAACTGTTTAACTTCTGTATAATTGTGAAAAATAATAATAATACCTTAGAGGAACATTGTGTTACAGACCAGCATGAATGTGGGTAGACTAATTTTAGCTGTGGTAATTGAAGTTGGTATGATTCATTAGAGCCTGTGTTGTGAAGGTAAACCACGCAGGGAGATTTCCTCCCAGTGTGTTTGTTAATATAGCCCATGTATAGGTTGTCACACATTTAAAAAAAAACATTTTGAGTTTAACTGTTTTATATACATGTTATTTTTCTGTTTACTCCTGGCCTGATTCAGCAGTGCATGCAAGTGCACTGCTAAACGCAGATTCGCGATTATCGGCAGTATACAGTATATGCCTGCGCGCAGCTTTGCAATTGCGATTCTTGCTGAATCAGGCCCTCTGTCTTTATATGACATTTGCATATTGGTTCTGTGTGCAGGACCCCTTCTGTGAGTGTGCAGAATGACTCCTTCTAAGATGCACACAAGCTCTTGAATGCCTCTGCTTGATTGATAGGCAGAGGCATCTAAGGGGCAGTGCAGAGGCAGCCGGCATTTTCCGGGAGTGGCCAGTACGTCCAGGAAGTGCGTGGACGTACGCAGTCTGCTGGGCTGGCAAGCCGGCCAGCCTGGGTAAGCTGTCGCTATGGTGATCCTAGCCTGCGACCTCCGTTGTAGTGCTAGGATCGCATATGCAGCAGGCGGTGTCGTACACCTCCTGTGGCATTTGCATTATTACAAGGATCACAATCATACATGCCTACCCTCCCGGTTTTCGCGGGAGGCTCACGATTTTTCGGGTAACCCCCCGCACCCCCGGAAGGGTAAGCATTTCTCCCGCATTCTGCCCACTTCCTAGTGAAGTGGGCAGAATGAGGAGAATACCCGCGGCGATCGCGGGTCTCCGTGAAGGGGGCGGGGCTTAAGATGTGATTCTGCATGAATCACAGCATTTGACCCCGTGCCCTATGCAAATTTTACCCAATCGCGGCAGTTTTGCCACGAGGGGCGGGGCTTAATGACGCGAATTGTTAGGTCCCGCCCCCATCGGCCCCCTGCTGCTTCTCTTACCCGGACTTCTCCCGGGAAGAGATGATAAAAGGTAGGTAAGTATGATCACAATTGCAAAGCTGCCCGCGTGCACTACACACTACAGTATATGCCTGCGTGCAGCTTTGCTATTGCGATCCTTGCTGAATCAGGCCCTCTGTCTTTAATTGACGTTTGCATATTGGTTCTGTATCTATCACACACACAATTAGTGAATCTTGGTTGTAAGTATATGCAGTGCAGCAATTTTTCAAACCGGCATTTTTCATTACATTCTTTAATGAAATTCCCAATTACATCAGTCATAAGAATAAATCTGTCTAAAGTGCTCCAAAATCTTCACCATTTGGTCTTGTGAGAGCTCTTTCTTGGCTCATATCCTACCTCGGGAGCTGCACCTTTACAAGCTCTGTTTCTGGCAAATTCTGCTTCATAGTGTACTCCCACTGTCTGTTGGGGTCTCACAAAACTCTGTTAGCCCTCTGATCTTGCTGTACAGTTCTTCTCTTGGCAAAATAATATCCTATATCTTCAAATGACACAGAAATCTATCTCTCATACCCTGACCGCTCTTCCGTCATTCTATCTCATATGACCTTTTGTATCTGCTCTTGGATGTCCTATTATTACCACCAGTCTGTAATGGAAAATTTGTTTGAAAAATGTTCACACTGTCCATAGATTTTAGGGTACTAATTTCAGTATAAATACTAAAACTAATTTCATCATGTACCATTTTTACATGAAATTAAAATTACATTTTGCTATCCATTCATTTGTATATTCTTATGTAAAAGCCACTTTGTTACAGAATTTAGTATTATTTGACAAATCTATTGTAAAAGGATTAGTTAAAAAAAAAAGAAGACGACATGGGGGCTTCAGTCCCAGTTGGTCATTTTGTGCACCTGAAATAAACTCAAAGCTCAACTACAAGGATCAAGGATGGAAGGACAGCCGGGTAAAAGGCCAACAGTAGATCAAAAAGCAAAATAGTGCTAATTTAAAATCTGGATGAAGAAGTTATCCAGGAAAGTTGGGTTAATTCCTAAAAAGTCCTCCTACCACTTTTTTGCATCAAGCTAAGAAGCAGCTAAAGATGCAAGAAAAATGTAGCTTTGCCAAAAGAAGGAGAGCATTTTCAGTTTTTGTGTAAAAGGTTTCTAGGACTGTCAGATGCCAAATTGAAAGAAGGGATTTTTGTTGCATCAGCCATTTGAAAACACCTAACAGACCAGGGGCGGGATGTACTAAATGGGAAAAGGCAGTAAAACCCTCGAAAATGCAGTTTTCAGGGGTCCCACATGTACTGAGCATCGGAATGCAATATATTCTGGTGCTTCATCCCGATGGGTAACGCCATCTTAGAAGCCTATGGGCATCTTATCGGATTGCTCCCCCTGAGAGGTATCCAATCGGATCCCCTCCATCACCCCCCTCGACCCGTGGCTTTCTACGCATGCGCAGAAGACCGCCAGAGGGACTTCTGGGTGTTGAATCCGGAAGTCTCTCTCTCCGGAGCCATCGCAAGGTACAGCACATATCAACCGCGGTGTGTACCCGAAGCCAGGCAAGATGTACCGCATCGGGGATGCAATGCTTAGTACATCCCGCCCTAGGAATTTGAAAAAAAAGGAATCTCTTAAAAGATAGGCTTGGAATTCTTCAAAGGAAGTTGTAAATAAGTTATTGTGGTCTCAACTGCAAGCAAATATTAGTAAAATTTAGAAATATACAAAGCATTAGTGCACTTTGTTTATTAACATTTACGTATATAGTGCCAGCATATTTCCTTGAGCTCTACCATTGCAATCACTTGGAATACTTTCCCAAAAATTTTGGAGCCATTGTAGAGGAACCAGGAGAGAGATTCCACCAAGGCATAAAGGAGAAGGAATATATATATATATATAATCTGTGTGCGACAGAGTCTCTGAATCACCAATCTAAGTCCTATGATGCAGCTGCCACAGGTCTTTACCTCATCAAGTTCCACTTACAGACTCAGTCGCACACAGATATACAAGTGTCACATATCTAATTAATCAGCACTGTCTCCTGGTGTGTCCTAGTCGCATCGCATTGTGACTTATACACATTTTTGGCTAAAAAGATGCCCAGTCTCAAGGGACCAGGCACTCTGAGAGGGGCTGTTTGGCATGAATGCAGCAGAGGCCAGTGATGACACATCTGTAAATTCAAATCCACTTCTTCAGTAGATCCTACCTTGACTAGTGCGGTCTCTTTCTTGTTGGTATTCACCTGTTTTATACAGCTATGACACATACCTTGAGACAATGAAGAGCCCAGTACTTAACCAGTGGTAGTACAGCCATACTCACAGTTATACACGTGATGTATATCATATCTCGACTGTTGGGATGCCGGTGCTCAGAATGCCGGCGCCGGAATCATGACACCAGTCAGAATCCCGGCAACAGCATCGGGACGGTAAGTATTGGGATTAGGGGGAGGGTTAGAGTTAGACACTAGGGGGAGGGTTAGGTTTAGGCTTCGGGGAGCAGGGCCGTATTAAGGCCTGTGGGGGCCCCTGGGCAACAAACGTGTGGGGGCCCCCATCAATAAGTTATATATATATAATATACACACACGTCTATCTGCCTGATGTCCAATGCCCCCTGTAGTTGTGCCCCTTCTGCAATGCCCCCTGTAGTTGTGTCCCTTCAATGCCCCCAGTAATTGTGCCCCTTCTGCAATGCCCCAAGTATTTGTGCCTTTCCTCCAATGCCCCCAGTATTTGTGCCCCTTCTTTTATGCCCTTTGTAGTTGAGCACCTACTCCAATGCTTCCAGTAGTTGTGCCCCTTGCAATGCCGCCAGTAGTTGTGCCTCTTCTTAAATACCCCCAGTAGTTGTGCCCCTTGCAATGCCCCTAGTAGTTGTGCCCCTTGCAATGCCCCCAGTAGTTGTGCCTCTTCTTAAATACCCCCAGTAGTTGTGCCCCTTGCAATGCCCCCAGTAGTTGTGCCTCTTAAATACCCCCAGTAGTTGTGCCCCCTGCAATGCCCCCAGTAGTTGTGCCTCTTCTTAAATACCCCCAGTAGTTGTGCCCCTTGCAATGCCCCCAGTAGTTGTGCCTCTTAAATACCCCCAGTAGTTGTGCCCCCTGCAATGCCCCCAGTAGTTGTGCCTCTTCTTAAATACCCCCAGTAGTTGTGCCCCCTGCAATGCCCCCAGTAGTTGTGCCTCTTCTTAAATACCCCCAGTAGTTGTGCCCCTTGCAATGCCCCCAGTAGTTGTGCCTCTTCTTAAATGCCCCCAGTAGATATGCCCCGTAAAGTAGTGCCCCCAGTAGCTCTCCCTCCCCTCCCACACCCCTGTTAAAAAAAACTTACCTGTCTTCGCTCCACGCTGTCACGGCTCCCGAGTCCCGTGCCATCACTGTTACTGCTGCTGCCGCTGTCTGCTGTAGAGGCGCGCAGGCTCATCTCCTCTGCGGTGCGCGGGTGACGTCATGATGTCACCCGCGCAAAGCATCACTGGGAACGATGGCCTCTGAAGCGATCAGTATTCAGAGGCCAACGTTCCCACTTACCTTAGTTGATCGCGATCTACGAGCGGGAGCTCCACGAGCTTCCAGTAGATCGCGATCAGCCTTTTCGCCGGGCATGTGGCCAGGGGTCGGGGACAGTGTGTGGGGGCCCCCTATGTGTGGGGGACCCTGGACGACCGCTCCTGTCGCCCTGCCCTTAATCCGGCCCTGTCGGGGAGGGAGGGTTAGATGTAAAGTTAGGGTTAGAATACTTACCTGCAGGTGTCGGTATCCTAACCTTGTCCAGATGCCGGCGTTGGGATTCTGGGCCCTGGGATCCTGAGCGCTGGCATCCTGTACTCAACCTGTTATACACACTCAGGGGGATTCCAATTAGCTGCGGTGCAGCGCTGTAGCGGAAGCAGCTTCTCATTAACGGTAGTGGCGTTTATGGAATGCATTAACAGTGGGTCTCTCCAGAGCTAAGTATTCTACTTTGGCACTCTAACATAGGGACAAAATGGCACCGTGCATGAGCAGAACTACAGACAATGGTCATCTTGGTAGGGGATTGAAGCATCCCTGGAGGATCTAATATGGAGTATGTGCAATAGTGCTCTCCACCCTCAATAATGATAACTGTATAGCTATCACAGTAACTGTACTTACAGTATATAGTGACTATACTTTCAAACCTAGGCTGTAAGTGAAAAAAGTTAGAAGGACAAAGTCTTCCTCCCAATTTTTCACTAACCAGCAATAGACATGACCAGCCAGGGCTGGCCTAACCATAGAGGGAGACCTACAATGAGGGAACCCCCACCATGATTCCACCAGCCGCAGGCCGTTTGTCACCAGGGCTGATTTCCCCGGGGGTGTGTAACCCACAAGAAAAATGTGCAGGCCCCTGCCTCGATACAAGCAGCCCTAGTACCAATAAGACTACGGCTCTTCTCCATACCTCAGGAAGGTGGGCGAGGAGGTAATGAAGCGTTAATAGTATGAATAATGTTGTCCTTTAATGGTGCACTCTAGATCCCAGCAAGCCCTGTCATAACCAATTTTCAGGACTGTCAGGGCCTGCTGGCACCTGTAGTGCACCTAGAAAGGAAATATTAAAATAAAAACAAGAAACACACTGAATTGAAAAACTGTTGTATTGAAAATAAAAACACCCCAACACCCCTCGGTTACCCATTTATTACTTACACAATCCACCATGGCCCTGGCCCTTGTCATCCAGTGCAACATGCCACAGGGCGTGGGGCAACAATGATTCAATTCACAACAAATTATTGGACTGCCCAATTTGCTGGGGAAATGCTCAGGATCCTGGAAGCTGATATACAGTACTCTCACACTAGTCATAGAAAGCCTTCCTACATTCGGGCAGGTCTTGGTGTTTGAGAAATTTCTCAGGTGCAGTAAAGGCATACTGTAGATTAGAAAATCTGCAAAACAGAAAAAATATCCCTTTACCTTCAGTCCTTCTAATGTTATACAAACCAGTGTTATATGTGGGAATGAAAGGTGGTAATCTAATCTTTACATACGGTAGTTAGGACATAGGGCCTGATTCAGAGCCGTTCGCTATTTGCGGTCGTTCGTTCAAAAACAAGGGGTGGCTATTCAAATGATCCGTTCGCAAATTGCAGTCTGTTCACACCTCTAAGTCTGAACGAGCGAGCAAAACATACGCTCGTTTATTTGATAAAAACGCCCCCTGGCCGCTCGCACCATACGTCATGTCCGCTATTTATTAGATTAATCGAGTACATCGTACAGCGTATGAACTGCTCGCTATTCTTGTGGTTGGTTTTTTCAACCGCTATTTTGCGAGCAGTTCTGAGTTAAAAAAAAACAAGTGACGTGGTCAATGACGCTGCTGTATTAATTATGCACTCCCTTAAAACGCCCGTTTTGACCTTTAAGCACGCCTGCGTTCGAATTCCACTCCCCCGTTTTCAAACACCTTCCCCTGTTACCACCCACATACGCCTCATTCTGTCACTCCAAATAGCAGGTACTCGCTATATAGCGTACAAACGATTTTCGGCCGCACTGACTGGTTCGCGCA
The DNA here is from genome assembly GCA_031769625.1 of Taudactylus pleione. Classification (NCBI taxonomy): domain Eukaryota; kingdom Metazoa; phylum Chordata; class Amphibia; order Anura; family Myobatrachidae; genus Taudactylus; species Taudactylus pleione. The sequence goes on from JAUIMM010000387.1 coordinate 2,403,130, forward strand.
TGCGTACTAAAAACCGTACGCATGCGCAGATGTGCGAACATCGCTCGGAACGAGCGTACGGCCGCTAGCGAGCGGCTCTGAATGAGGGCCTTAGTTGATTATTGCCATGTATTTTGTGATCATTTGTAACCTGTATGTATATGAAAACTAACAGTATTCATGTTGGTGTCCTACTATTCATTATCACCACTAACATCACAGTATTATATTTCTGCTTTCTGATATGTGTTTTTTCATTTTTTTTTTATTTTCTTCATGTGTTCTCTATGCCAATTAAAAAACTGAGCTTGAAAGGATGTGCTGATCTGATGCTGTGTCACTGTATATCAATCTCCTGCTCATTGTGTAGGTATTGTGTTCGTGTATGTTTTGTGATGCTTATGTTCTTTTCAGGATAGGGTGTGGGCCAACGTAGGCAAGAGCCTTAATTGCATTATTGCCATGACGGACAGGCTGCTTGAACAAGAAGACAGCACAAAAGATATAAAACCCGATTCTATAGATGAAGATCTCATCACATCGCCCATAAATGGTAAGATATCTTCCGAACACTATAGTCCAACTGCATTGAATGCAACAAATCTATTTACAACAATAAGGAGGGGAAGAAGACAATGGTCTTTCCCAGAAGTGCTAATACACTTACCAGCATTAGAGCAGCCATATCCCTGATGGAAGATCATTTATCATATTGTATCTCCTTGTACTTTCAGATATGCTGGACATGCTCAATTGGTTCAGCAGAGGAAGCACTTGAAACCTGCACAGTGTTTTCCTTTCAATCTATGACAAATTAGTATTAACAGCTTCACAACGGGCAGCATACTGAGTCAGCAGCACAAGCTTTTATTGTTTTTCTGCCAAAATCTACAGGGTTATTCAGGATGACATCGCAGATTACTTGAAGGAAGGTATAGGATTCAATAACAATTCACGCAGCTATGCCTGCAGTAATCTGTGCAGGCAACACTGAGGGCCTGATTCATCACTGATCGCAACTGCAATTACGCACGAAATCGACTGATTGTTATGTTCTGTGCATGCATATGCATCGCAGTGCACGTGCACGAACCGGCAACTGCGATCGGGACTGCGATCGCAGTGACTACGCAGACCCATTGCAGAGTGATTGACAGAAAGTGCCGTTTGTGGGCGGTGATGGGGGGTGGTTGGCGAAACGCAGGCGTGTCAGTGCGTTTGAACACCGTTGCATGGGCGTGCATAAATTAGCCACTGTGATGCCACACGCAGCTTGTGTATTCATAGCGTGCAACGAGGTTAGCAATTCCTGAGTAAGATCAGTGCTTGTGCAAGTGTGCGTGAGCCTGCGATGGTACTCGATTGTACCGATGGCTTCACAGTATTGCTAAGGATTACAGATGTGTGTACGGTAAAGTGGGCGTCCTTGTGTTGTGCTGCGACGTCATATCGATCGCAATGGATTAGCATACTATTGCAGTGGAACTGCATGCCTAATCGCTATTGCAATCGCATTTGCGATCCGTAATGAATTGGCCCATAGCTTGTAAGAGATACCACCAATTGCACGGTTACCTCCGCCACATCAGTGCACTGACAGAATGTAAACGTATGGTTAAATTAGATACATTTTTGTTCTGTTCCTTCATTATTATGTCTAAATTTTCTTCTTTTGTAACTGTATATAAGGTAATTTCAACAAATCCTTACTAATCAAAATATTTATGGCACTTTTCTAGTCATAAATATTTACAGTCTATCGTAGTCCATCCATTCAGTGATTTCTCCAATTGGTTATTATAGAAGCTCAGCTGGGAGCAGGAGGAATGCAGGTGACAGTACAGAGTGCAGGGTCTGTAGAGTTGGACTGATGGCAGCCAGTGCTGGAAGCAGTAAGCGCTAATAAAACACAGGTAGCAATCACATAACCCTTTAGGGACAGTGCAATAGGTATAGGAAAAGTTCTTTATCTCAAGAAAAATATGGTTTCAGAATGAGAATTATCAGACCCACTGAGAACCAGTGATAGCCAATGGCAAACTGACAAAATTGCTACATACTGTACAGGTGACACGTGAATGCTTCCTCTTTTCCCTGCATCAGTATACAGTAATACAGACTTACTAGTGTTATCCGGCCCCATAGTTTATATTGTTCTTCTATAGAAAGTCATTGTAATGTTTGTAATGCATTTTGGAAAAAAAACTATCTACTAAAGTTTTGTAGCAATATAAATATATTGATACTATATACTGTATCAGGCTTAATCAGAAATTGACATATTTGGTCAATATATGGACTGTGAAAATAAAGTGATCCCCATACTGTACACTAAATGTGTTTCTGACACAGGGCCTGATTCAGAGTTGGGAATAGAGTAAAGCCGCGTACACACTAGACGATATTTCTGAATGATATGAACGATATCGTTCAACAATATATAGTTAAAATCGTCCAATGTGTATGCAGTGAACGATCAATGATGCACGCTCCTGCGGGTCATTTACGATATCCCCAGACGGCTGAACATGCAGCTCAATCTGGGGATATTGTTAGCAATGTCATGCTGGCGAATGCAGCATGGCCCGGGTGGCAACCCCCCTCCTCCCCCCCCCCCCGTTTTTTTTCCGCCGTGGCCGTCTTTGGCAAGTGTGTATATACTCACCGATGTCGGCACCCAGCCGGGCCCGCCGTGTCCAATATCGCCCGCCGTGTCCAATATCACTCATCACACACATCGTCTAGTGTGTATGAGCCTTACGATAGAGCATGTAACTGTGCATCTTGGTAAAACCATGCTGCATTGTAGTTGGGGCAGATATAAAATGTGCAAAGAGATTAGATTTGGGAGGAGTATGTCCAAACTGTAAATATAAAGCTGTCCAGCATTTGTGGGCTACAGGCAGAAGCAGCCAATATTAACCCTGCAGTATTTGCACCCCGTGCATTGCAGCATGGTTTACCCAGGTGCACAGTTAATTTCCCTACTTTATACCTCTTTTATACCCCTTGTACCCCGGCCAAATAACCTGGATTATTGGCGTGTTGTGGCCTAGTGTAAACTGTTCCTTGAAAGATAACCTTGGCCCAGTGACCCGGCAATCCAACCTAGGTAGCGAGCAGAGTTGGACCCGGATTACAGGGCAGTGTAAGCGGGAGACCCAGATCATCTGACCCTTGTCACGCTTACAGCATAGGAACAGCCAGCTCACCAGTGCTAGGAGAAGATGTCATCTCCAAGTGCCAGCAGAGGATAAGCCCCAGCAATAACCTGGGTCCAGCCTGCGGTATAAACGGGTTTTAAGCTGCTGTGACACGCCATAAAGCTAGTGCTCAGTGACCTGGGTTGGACCTGAAAATTTGTTGTAAAATGGGTACCAGTCTATTCCCAAATCTGAATGTTTACCTGCAAATGTGCCTAATACAGGTAAACCACCTGTTAGGCAGAGGAAAAAAGCAAATCTCATAGGGATCTTTGATGCCCTATACCCCATTCACAGTTGTCCGCATGTTATAAGCCCTCCTGTTACAATTGAATGTATCCTGTGTCTGTTCTGTGTCAGGCTGCAGTTCTGTTGGTGTTCCACATATTCTCAATCTTAAAATACTGTACCAGAGACTTGGCACCAAAAGCATGCTCACCACATTTGTGGTCACGTCTACTAGGCACCTGCAAACTATATAAATATGCAAGTGACACTACTAAAATCTATTTTTATGATGGCTATACTGCTGTCATAATTAAATAACAGCTCAAGTATAAACAAACGGGTATAATTTACTTAAAAAAAGCCCTCAAACAGGAAAAACAGGTCATTCTCATGTGACTACATAATTACCAAGGGAAAATTTTCGTAGATGCCTATAAAGGTTTGTAACTAAAGAATTTAAATAAAAAGAACCACAGATCCTCCAACATGACCCCTTCCACCAGGTACAAAATGCTCTGCTCCTGGTCTTACTTAATGTATGATTGCAGCAACCTGTGTTGAAACAACATCTCTCATCAATTAACTAGTTCAACACCAGTTATCGCGATCATAATTTAGGTGGGAAGTCCAGGACCAGAGCATTTTATACCTGGTAGAAGGGGTCATGTTGGAGAGTCTGGAACGAGGGACCGCACTACCATTAGGCAACTTTAGGCAGCTGCCTTCTATTAAAAGGAGCTGGTGGCGGCTGTGGTTATAATCAGCAGTAGCCGCTGCTATCCAACCCAACCCTATACATGACCTAACTCACTGGTGTCTCCTGCGGCCACCCCTGTAGTCTGGACTGATGCAGGTGCCTTCTCCCTGGGCTCTGTCAGGACCGCCCCTGAGGGAGACAAGTAAGGGGAGGCCACCCCTGATTCTCAGAGCCTGCACCAGATTTCTGTCACAGCTGTTCCTGAGAGACAAACCGTGGCACCAGCGCATCCCCTGCATCCTATCTGCTACTCAGAGATCCCCGATCCCCAGCCTCCATTAACCCCTGCCTTTCCACATTGTAATATTTTTGTGCATCATTATTGCACCATTACTCCCCAGAATTTAGCAGTCAGCCCCAACCTTGCTGAACACCTTCGACCCTTTCCTTACTGTCCTGCTGCTATCTGCATGCCTGTGTGTCAGCAGCCCACCCTGTCCTCTATCTGCCCATCTTTGCTGCCTGCACGCACCCTGTCTCCCACAGTAGTAGGCTGAAGTTCTACGAAGGGTCCCGGTAAACCTTGCACCGGTGCTGTCTGGAACCATTGTATATCATTGGCACTGTGATAGTTGCACTACTAAATACAACTGGTAGACTATGAATAGCAGGTGGTAACAGATGGTAATGTTTTATACATCTACGCTAGGTTTTCTCATGTAGCATAGTAACAGATGGTAATGTTTATACATCTACTCTAGGTTTACTCACATGGCATAGTAACAAATGGTAATGTTTTATACAGCTACGCTAGGTTTTCTCATGTAGCATAGTAACAGATGGTAATGTTTATACATCTACTCTAGGTTTACTCACATGGCATAGTAAAAGATGGTAATGTTTGTACATCTACTCTATGTTTACTCACATGGCATAGTAACAGATGGTAATGTTTTATACATCTACTGTAGGTTTGCTCACGTGGCATAGTAACAGATGGTAATATTTTATACATACACTCTAGGTTTACTCACATGGCATAGTAACAAATGGTAATGTTTTATACATTTTCTCACGTGGCATAGTAACATATGGTAATGTTTTATACATCTACTGTAGGTTTGCTCACGTGGCATAGTAACAGATGGTAATATTTTATACATACACTCTAGGTTTACTCACATGGCATAGTAACAAATGGTAATGTTTTATACATTTTCTCACGTGGCATAGTAACATATGGTAATGTTTTATACATCTACTGTAGGTTTGCTCACGTGGCATAGTAACAGATGGTAATATTTTATACATACACTCTAGGTTTACTCACATGGCATAGTAACAAATGGTAATGTTTTATACATTTTCTCACGTGGCATAGTAACATATGGTAATGTTTTATACATCTACTGTAGGTTTGCTCACGTGGCATAGTAACAGATGGCAATATTTTATACATCTACTCTAGGTTTACTCACGTGGCATAGTAACAGTTGGTAATGTTTTATACATCTACTCTAGGTTTGCTCACATGGCATAGTAACATATGGTAATGTTTTATATGTTTACTCACGTGGCATAGTAACAAATGGTAATGTTTTATACATTTACTCATGTGGCATAGTAACATATGGTAATGTTTTATACATCTACTCTAGGTTTGCTCACATGGCATAGTAACAGATGGTAATGTTTTATACAGCTACTCTAGGTTTGCTCACATGGCATAGTAACAGATGGTAATGTTTTATACGTTTACTCATGTGGCATAGTAACATATGGTAATGTTTTATACATCTACTGTAGGTTTGCTCACGTGGCATAGTAACAGATGGTAATATTTTATACATACACTCTAGGTTTACTCACATGGCATAGTAACAAATGGTAATGTTTTATACATTTTCTCACGTGGCATAGTAACATATGGTAATGTTTTATACATCTACTGTAGGTTTGCTCACGTGGCATAGTAACAGATGGCAATATTTTATACATCTACTCTAGGTTTACTCACGTGGCATAGTAACAGTTGGTAATGTTTTATACATCTACTCTAGGTTTGCTCACATGGCATAGTAACATATGGTAATGTTTTATATGTTTACTCACGTGGCATAGTAACAGATGGTAATGTTTTATACATTTACTCATGTGGCATAGTAACATATGGTAATGTTTTATACATCTACTCTAGGTTTGCTCACATGGCATAGTAACAGATGGTAATGTTTTATACGTTTACTCATGTGGCATAGTAACATATGGTAATGTTTTATACATCTACTGTATGTTTGCTCAAGTGGCATAGTAAGAGATGGTAATGGTTTATACATCTACTCTATGTTTGCTCACATGGCATAGTAACAGATGGTAATGTTTTATAAATCTACTCTAGCAGGGGCTGGCTGGCAACTTTTAGCCTGGGGGGCAAATGCATGCAGGCGGCCCTGGCAGAGGAGTAGCGTGTAGCCAGGGTGCCCGAAGAACGTGCGTGCTACGGCGCCGCCCCCCCTCAAGTGTTTCAGGGAGGAGGCGGGTCCATATGGGATTAATGTAAGGTAAAAATAAAGATTAGGGGCAGCCCCCTGTCGTAGTGCCCATATGCAGTGCCCACGTGTGCCACAGGAGACAACACCCTTATGCAGGCCTCCAGTAGTGATCCCCCCACTATGCAGTGCCCCTTGTGCCCCCAGTAGTGGTCCCCCCTGTTCAGTGCCCCTTGTGCCCCCAGTAGTAAGCCCCTTACACAGTGCCCCCAATAGTGGTAACCCTTATGCAATGTCCCTTAAATAGTGGCCCCAGTTGTAGTCTCCCCCCCTATGCAGTACCCCCAGTATTGCCCTTTATATAGAGCCCCCAGCAGTGGTCCCTCGCAGTGCCCCCATCCTCTACGTCAGGAGGGCAGAGTAACATACTTTCCTTTGTTATGAAAAAACGTATGAAAACAATATACTTTATCTTCATGGTCCCCTGGTGACGATGAGTAAAAGTCAAGAGTGTGGAGGAGTACAAGTGGTTTGGGACAAGGTCAGGGGGAATGAGTAGATTGAAGCCTTCTCTTGCCAGCAGTTTATTTGCCTGACAAAGTGTGTACAGTAATTGTAAGCAGTGAAGCAGGGGAGAGTAATGACATCAGTCCTACACTGGGCCACATGCATTTGTATTACTTACACGTTGCATGCCAATAGCGCACTCATGCACACAGCAGTTTATAGAAGGCAGATTATTTCAGGGAGATGCATGTATATGTTCGATCAGTAGGGAGGATGGGATCCACAGCTTTCATTTTCATAATCCTTTTATCAATGATTCCGCTGAGAAGAATCTAAATGAACAAAAAGCAAACACACAGGATTTGAAAAGGAACTAACAGGCATGTAATGTGACTAGTAAGCTACTGCCACCTATTGGTCTTTTTTTGTAATGTACACAATTTTCCAGCCTCCCTTTAAGCTTAGAGTGATATATTATGTACTGTACTGTATAAATGATGGTACAAGATTGCATTTCAGCAGAACCTTAGTGACCTAGGCAGCACAAATTGCCTTTGTTTCACAGGCAATAGTAACTGTGTCATTGGATTGTTACTCTCAGGGGAAACTTAATCTGTGAAAATTCTTTATGTGTTGTGAAACAGGAGTAATTAGATGAATTATCATGAACTAGGCCACACTTGCTTGTTAATGTTTCAATTACTGTACTGTATCAGATAAACTGAATTACAATTTCTCTTTATTTTTGTCCTTCGCTCTTGCATTACATGTAAATTATGTTTTCCTTAAATTGAATTCATAGATTACATTATTATCAATCTGATGTTACATTTGGTGTACATTTCATCCCTAAACCTACCAGTAAAAACTTGCTTATTAAAAATCAGCTGTAGAGCAGAACCGAGTTCCTGGACTACACAGTACAACTGATCACTGAGGCCAGGAACCTGTACATACAGCGCTAAGGATTAGAGCATAGACAGATTCTGCAGATATAATTGCAGCAAACCAGAGCTCTTGAATATTGGTCACTTAATTGCATCTGTTGGGATTTTATCATATCATTTAGAAACCAATTTACTGACTTCATCTCCAAGCTAAAAAGAGTGGATGAGAATTTTTCAGGTTGATTTTCACAATAAAGTGTCAGACTAATGTAGCTATTTTCTAGGCAGCGTTCTGCACTCAGCAACACTGCGTGTGATGTTATCACGGAATAGTGGACAGAAAATATGATGTGTGTGCATCTATACCAGTGATATTCAACCATTTTCAACTAGAGGCACACTGAAAATGTTTTTAAAATTGCCAAAGCACACCATCAGGTTTTTTTAATCAAATGTAATATATAATAACAAATATCAACATATATTTAATATATGTCAAGGTTTTTATGAAATATACATGTATGTGTTCCTCAGAATATCATGTGGTAATGACATAGTGCATGTGACCATAAATGTTATATTACTGTAACCCTTGTATCCAGCCCATCTGTGTCACCCCTGTCTGTCTGTCCCCTCCCCTTAGAATGTAAGCTCTCACGAGCAGGGCCCTCTTCCCTCATGTGCTTCTCCTTCACTTGATTATACTTTAATATACAACAGTACCCCACCCTTGGCTGCCGACACCATGCTGCTTATCTAAGTGTTATGCAGCAATGTATTAATCATGTATCTGTCCTACATTGTTTGTACTGTTAATAACTGTTCTCTTGTGTGCTCATTTGTTTATGTACATTGTAAGGTGCTGCGGAACCCTTGTGGCGCCATATAAATAAAGGATAATAATAATAATAATGTGACCGCACAGAGATGCAGTTTTCACCACTTTTCGAACAAGCAATCCAACAACCAAAATAGGATTTTTTTCAAGAACTATCTTTCAGATAAAATCATCCAGCATCACATAGCACAGATGCCATCTTATTTTATATATTCTATAAGGCAGATAATACAGCCCATTGGCACATTTATGTAATAATAACACTAGTGATTATCAACACAGGTACAGGAGAGATGCAGAACAGTGTTTCATACTAACCAAAGACGCTGTAACATCATTCTTACTATGTATACCCATTATACTCTGTTTCTGTGTTTCTCCGCACAGGCCGTGCGTTGTGTGACATAATAGTGTCCTGACACCGGAGGGAAAGTTCAGTGATGCGATATACATGTGATAGATGGGATGCAGTCTGGATACCGGCGGCAGCTATCTCGCCCGCCGATATCCCGACACTGACAGCCCGACAAGGGACTAAAGATAGGCTTCGAAATCCCGACGCCTATGATTAGCCCCACTACAAAATACCGACACCCGGCATACCAAACAAAGGTAAGCCAGGTATCTTAGCGTCTAGCCGTGGGGGGGAGGGTTAGGTTTAGTTGCCCCTGGGGGGATTTAGGGTAAGGCACCCCCCAGGAGGGTTAGGGTAGGGAAAGGGGGGGTTAGGGTTTGGCACCCCACAGGAGGGTTAGGTTTAGCATGCGGGGAGGGGGGGTTAGGTTTAGGCAGCAATGGGGGGTTGGTTAGGGTTAGGCACTAGGGGGGAGGTTAGGGTTAGGCACCACTAATGAAGGGTTAGGGTTGGGGGGGGAGAAGGGAGGGTTAGGTTACTTACCAGCCCCAGTCGGGAATTAGGTCCGTCGGGGTTCCGCTGTCTGTATTTGATCCAGCGGCTATTCAGCCGCCGGAATTAAATACCGATTCCGTGTTAGATAGTGTCAGACTATTGTATAGCCAGATGTGCTCCACACAGGTCAGCAAGAGTACACAGAGCCTACCTCCAGGCACTTCATATGCGGCCTCTCATCTTGCTAGATGTCCCTGTCGACCTATTGACTGTCTAACATCTGTTGTCTATCTAGATAATGTCTACCTTTTTACTGTAGATCTTTAAATCCAACCCCCCCCCAATATTAAGCCTCATTCCTTCACCTTTAAAGTACACCCCCATCATACAGCATTGCAGGGGGCACTGGGAAAAAATATATATCAAGCACCCCCTGCATTATTATTACGTCATTCTCCTGGCCACCATTTATGGAAAATAATTATATTCCCCCTTACTCCGTATACTTGAGATGCATTCATATATTGTATGTCAAAAAATCATGAATGTTAACATGATCATACTGTCAACATGCAACATATCGGCATTATGCATGTTTACGTTACGAACATAGCAGAGTTAGGGTTAGGCTGCAGTTAGAGTTAGGCATAGATATTATGGTTGACATTGTTGCTGTCGACATGCATAATATTGATATGTTGAAAATTTCAACATTATGTAAGTGCCGACATAGAGAATGTCAACAAGTTAAATGTCAACCTTTAGACTCTGTTGACATTCAGACTATGTCCACATGCTTAATGTCGAACTGGTATACCTGACATTATTCCCTTATTATTGTTCAACATTTCTTGCCTTTCTTGCCTTTTGTATTCTTTGTAAATATGTAAATTTTTTGTGTACTTATCAACTATTGTCAAATCAGAAATAAGGAGCTGCAGAAGTGCAGCACATCTAATTTGTTATGGTTGTGGACATTTGTAGACTATGGCCCCCATATAGCTTTAGATACACATGTATCCAAATCATACATGTAAAATAACACAAGTCATACATGTAAAATAAAACAATAATAACACAGCTTCACAAGTTTGAAGCAATCATGGAAAAGGCATGCTGTATCTTCAGAGAGGTGTTACTGTGACCTCTTAGCCTTAGACCATCCTGCTGACACTTTCCCATCAGCTCCTACCTGGTTCCCTTCAGATTGTATGCCTAATGGCTTTGGATCTTCTCCTCTTTTTTAATCTGTAATATCTGTGCATTTTTTGGACATTGGGCCTGATTCAGAGGTGTACACTATGCCGATGTTTTTGCAGTTGAGCGGTTATCGACAATCTACACATGCGTTTGAGTAACATTGGGCATGCGTGCAGGTACATTACCATAGTCGCTTGCAGCGACTTTTTACTCGCAATGCGATTAACAGTCAGAGAGTATTACAGAGAGGTAATTGGGGGTGGCGGCACAGAACGCAGGCGTCTCACTACCGTTTCAGGGGCATGTCACACCCTGCATCTGCGATCCTGTACCAAGAAATATGGCTCCGGTGTCTCTGTTCGTGCGCCCATTCTGCGGGACTGTAGGCTTACTCAAGACTGCGACAATCATGTGATCTTGGACTGATGCTGTGTCTTTGACACAGATGCTTGGATTTGCAAAGCTGCCAGTGGGCGTCTCAATACATCACCCGGCGTCTGTGACATTTGCATATCTTCAGACACAGCAGCGGCATTAGCGTACATCTCACTTTACTTTTACTAACTCATAGAAATGATGTTTATATGTCACTGTATTTGGTGAATGTTGTTCTCACACAGCTGTTGTGCCAATTACGTAGCAAGGTTGAGTTGTAAGTGAGTGTGACACAACTGGTTAATAATATGAACACCAGTTATTGTGATGGTTGTAGACTATTATGCTCCTCTCCTGCTCCACAGCTCACATCTCCTTTATGACTGGAAAAGAATCTTGGTGAACAGCTGGTGCTTTATAAGCTTGTCAATATTCAATGGTGATAGTGTCTTCGAGCTAGAAACCGGTTACAGCATCTAACAAATTCAACAAATGTGATGTCTATTTTATGAGTGCAATTTTGCATAATATTTTTATGTATTCAGTGTTTTCACAGCACGGCAGCAGACACTCCTTTTAAGATGTTCCCTTTCTGTTTACTTTGATCACTGTCCTTTTTTCTATCGTACAGAAGACTGGTATGAACAGCTCTACCCTCTGATAATTACACTAAAAGACTGTGTAACAGAAGTAGTGGATAAGGCAAAGACATCAATGACTTTTGTTGTGCTTCAAGAACTGGCGTGCGGCTTGCCCCAATGTCTGCGCCTTACCTTCAGAAGAGACATGGTTTTCAGCCAAGCCGTAAGTCCATGCTAGAGAATGCTGGCATCATCCACATACCCATTAATTAGGCACTTTGGCATGCAGAAGAGCAGTCTCCACTGCAGGTTTACTATATGATATTGAGAGGCAGACATCAATCTTTAACTTAAGCAGATAGCAGGTAAAATGGCATGTGAAATTCATTTGTCCTGATCTATGCTATGTTGACAACCCTAAAAGAAGACCAGTCTGGCTACAGAGCATATACCTCCTGCAGCTACAGTATGCTTGGGAATGGCTGAGATCTGGCTTCAGCCTATGTATTCAGTGGGATCCCATAGGCACCAATCACGTGGACTACACATTGGAAAGTGCATGTTTTATGCATACAGTTATTAATGTAATAAAACATTCCAATGTACAAATTCAACACTAAAGCAGTAACTGAGCATGCTGCTTTGTTCTTGAGTCTGTGCACCCCTTTTATACTTTGTGGTTAGTAAGTGACTGTTTAATACCCATACCTGCCACCTATCACTAGTGATTCATAAAGTGTTGGTTTTCTTCAACATTATTTATGAAAAATGTGTTTAAACCTTTATTAATATTAACCAGTACTGGAAAAGTCCATATTACAGTATGTCATAAGTTACTCATATATCTCTCTTCCATTTTACTGCACCCTCATGCCTCCCATGAAGTTTCCATAAACAAACAGATAGATAATGGAATACAGTATTTATTCTTGATAAATCACTAGATAACTCACAGAACTCATATGATATTCAGTGGCCAGGCCAAGCACCACTGTTAGTGAGAGCGTCACACCTCACAGCAACTCACACTGTTGTCATTGGCTGGACAATTCAGTATTTTACACAATTGGATAATTCAGTATTCTACACAATCATATTGGAGCCTATTAAAAGATTAGCTCTGTTATGATTGGCAGATATTTCACAGCACTGCAGTGCCCAGCTTTTTCGCAAAAGAGTGATATGAATTGTGAAATAGTCCACTGACAGTTCCTGAATCAGTGGCACTCTGGGTGTGCATTACCCCTGTAAAGTGAAAGTAATACCTACTGCAACTGCATTATAGCCCACACAAACTGGACCACAATCAAGCAGGCAGCATCCTTGGCCACCAGAGGGCCTTCCTGTAGATAGAACGTCCCTAGATATAAATGTGTTACAGTTTTCAAAAACTATGTGGGGTTTACTGGTCAAGGACCACAATACTCTGTACCAATAGTAGTTCTGCATTGTGATTTAACCCTTAGTGCAAATCTTATATGTAATACTATTTTTGCAATCAGAAGAGTATGGGATATACACCCATCAGCCATAACATTAAGTCACTGGCAGGTAAATTGAATAATATTTTCTCAATACAATGGCATCTGTCAAAGGGTGGGATATATTAGGCACAAGTCAGTTCTTGAAGTTGATGTGTTGGAAGCAGGAAAAATGGGCAAGTGTAAGGATTTGAGCGACTTTGACAAGGGCCAAATTGTGATGGCTAGACAACTGGGTCACAGCATTGCCAAAACAATGGGGTGTTCCCAGTATGCAGTGGTGTGCCTACCAAAAGTTCATGGGTGCCGCCTAAGGCTCATTGATGCGCATGGGGAGCGAAGGCTAGCCTGTCTGGTCCGATTCCACAGAAGAGCTGGCTATGATAGACAGGTGTCAGAACACACAGTGCATCACAACTTGCTGTGTATGGGGCTGAGTAGCCTAGACCGGTCAGAGTGCCCATGCTGACTCCAGTCCGTGGCCAAAAGTGCCCATAATGGGCACGTGAGCATCAGAACTGCACCATGGAGCAATTGAAGAAGGTGGCCTGGTCTGATGAATCACATTTTCATTTAAATCATGTGGATGACCAGGTGCATGTCCATAGTTTACTTGAGTTAGAGTGATGGCTCCAAGAGGCAGTGTGATGGACAATGTTCTGCTGGGAAACCTTGGGACCTGCTATTCATGTAGATGTTACTTTGACACATACCACCCACTAAACACTGATGTAGATGAAGTACACCTGTCACAACTGGATCAGGAGGATCGAAAAGGGTTTGAACTGCGTTCATGTGTGTCGGCGTGTGGCGTGTTTCAGTGTGTGGTGGGAGGGAGGAGGTGGAAGGGAATGTTGGGTGGATAGTGGGTAGGCTGGTGATGGGTCATCAGGTCGGTATATAGGTGGGGTTGTGCGGTGTGTTGAGTGCTGCACCTTTGTGAGATAGTACCTTGTCCTGCACTGCTGTTGAATTGGAAATGGGGGGGGTAAAGTGTGCTCTTCCTTAATGTGGTGGTACTGGCTGTTGTGGTGTGATTAGTGGGTAAGGTGTGGAGTTTGCGTGTGCCGGAGGGAGGAATGATGAAATAAAAGGGTATGAATGAATACAAAAATAAAATTGAAATGAAATGAAAGAGCCAAACAGAGTGTGGGGGCCAAATCTTTCACAGTGCTGCTCTGATCAGGTCCCGAGCAATGTGGGGGTGACGATGGAGGTGAATGAGAATGAGACTGGGGAGGTGGGTGGACCCTTTCAGGGGTCTCCTTGCCGTGAGGTTCAAAGACCGGCAAGTATCCCCGGCAGGACCTTTGGCTACAGTCTTAGGAGTCTCAGGAGGTGGGTAGGAGAGTTTGGTGAGTGAGGTGTCAGCACCTAGGCGGCGTCCCGCGCGGTGATGAGAATGTCTCGGAGTACTTACTTACCGGTAGGATATGAAGTAAGTGGTATGCCGACGGTGCGGCCGTGATAGGAGGTTGGTTACTGCAGTAGTAGACTGGCAATAGTCAATGGAGTGCTGGTCGAACTGTAGATGCACAGTGCTGCTGGTTGTGGGAGGTCACCGGACCTGTGGTGGTGAGCGACCGGTCTGCGGTGCTTGTTTGAATATGCTTGGTACTGGGTTCCCTATGCCTGCTGGTGCTGCTATGTAGTCCGCTGGGCCAAAGGAGCGGGTGGGGGGATCCGCTGGGGGACTGACTTCTGTGGTGCAGTGTGGAATGGACCACCCTAATGTGGAGGGTGGTCGCCCGGGACGGGTGGACGAGGGCACACTTGTGGGGAGGCTGGTCCGTGGTGGAGCCGGTCACTGATGGTGTGACCGGTACGGCCAGTGTGTGCCCGGTGATGGGTGGAAGGCAGCTGAGACCACCAGTGGTCCCCTGGTGGGGAGAATGGACGTTGGAGGAAGCAGGCCTGGAGTGGCGTGAGGTGAGTGGGGATAATACCCACTCTCCTCATCCACCTCCATCGTCACCCCCACATTTCCCAGGACCTGATCGAATCAGGAGGATCTCCTACTGAAAGCTGAGGTCCCGCGTTGTGGAAGGAATCAGAGGTGAGGGGCCTGGATGTATGTTCTCCTCGTCAACAAGTATCGGATGTTGGTGAGACCTGACCAAAGGCGTCTAACCTGCTGGGAGGTGTTCACCAGTGACCCCTCCAAGCGGGATATGGGTTTAAGCTGCACCCAGCAAGCAGGTTGCAGCCCTTTGGTCAGGTATCTGATAGACGGGAAATGGAGGGAGATAACACAGATGAGGTCCAGGAGAATGTACTTCTGAAAGAAGCACAAGCGAGGATTCTGTACTTGGATATTGTAGTGAGTGTGCGGGCAAGGTATTAGACACACTGCTGGCACAGGAAAGTGACACTGTAGTTGTACTCGGATGTTGTACTGGGTACGCTGGCAAGATATCAGATGCACTGCTGGCACAGGAGAGTGACACTGTAGTTGTACTCGGAGGATGTACAGAGTACGCGGGCATGGTATCCAGGTGCACTACTGGCATAGGAGGGTGACACTGTGGTTGTACTCGGGGGATGTAGAGAGTACACGGGCAAGGTATCCAGATGCACCGCTGGCACAGGAGAGTGACACTATGTTAGTACTCGGAGGATGTACAGGGTATGCGGACAAGGTATCCAGATGCACCGCTAGCACAGGAGAGTAACTAGAAATGACTTGAGAGCAGAATAGCAAGGGAACCTTGAACGACGTGACGGTAAGCAAACACTAGTAGAAATGACATTGTACAGGCAACTTCCTGTTGTCCAGAGCCCAGTAATATACCCCAAGTTAGCAGTCCATTGGAGGACAGCGTCAGCTGACAAAAACCATGCTACCATTGGACAAAGGATCATTCAGGTGATGAAAACTGTCACAGAGCAGCACATGGAAGTGCACCTTAGGCATAAGCCTCAGCGCATCACTTGCCGCCGCACCTGACATCTGACTGCATGAGAAATCAGGGGAAGTCTGCGCTGTGGTGAGTAACAGCCGATCCTAGGCTGAAACCTGACAACACCCCTTCATGGCAACTGTATTCCATGGTGGCAGTGGCCTCTTTCAGCAGGATATTGCGCTTGCCACACTGCAAACATTGTTCAGGAATAGTTTGAGGAACATGACAAAGAGTTCAAGGTGTTGTCCTACAAATTCTCCAAATCTCAATCCGATTGGGCATCTGTGCGATGTGCCAGAAAAACAAATCCGAGCCATGGAGGCGTGTGTGTGTGTGTGTGTATACACATAGATATACATATATGTCCTCTTGCATGTTTGCAGAGTCACGTACCCGCGACTGCATAGGATTGCATGGTGCGAATGTAGCTTGCGGCATAGCATATGCAGCCGTGTCTAATAGCATGGCCTGATGTGTGCACACGTATGTAGCGCGATCGGCGAAGATGCAAGAGGACACATCTATATAAATCATACATGCTTTGTAAACTGCATTACATTTAAATTCAGTTTAAATGTAAAGGAATGTTGGTTCCAAAATATTGCAATACATTGTTAAACAGGCCACCTCCACCAAAGTCTTCCCCTCTGGCCAATCCTTACACTGACTCGTAAAAACATGAGAACTTTGCCAATAGGAATTACACAGGTCTGTTAGCTCATAGGCTTAAAGAGACAGAACCTCCTCCAAGCATATGAATTAATGGCACCAGGGGAATTAAATGACAAGAATTGGCTTACAATACTGTAAGGGAAAATGGGGTGCAAGAGAAAATGTGACCACAACATTTTATATAAACGATAAGCTTTAATCCATGGTGTACAACCATCTGCGGTGCCTGAGATATGTGACCACACCATTTCAATAAAGAATACAAATCATACATGCTCTGCACTCACCTAATTACCCTCAAAAGTGTTTCAGATAATGTTGGTTCCCAAGTATTGCAATAAATTGTTAGGCCCACTCCACCAAAGTCTTCTCTTCTTGAGATATATATATATATATATATATATATATATATATATATAGAACACTAAGGCCCTCATTCAGAGCCGTACGCTCTGAGCAGAGCGCACGCTCTGAATGAGGGCCGGGCTCCATTTTCATGGAGCGTCCTCCTGGACGCTCGTATAGCTGTGGGTCACCACCCACAGGCTATACGAGCGTGCATTGTGATGGCCGCGATGGTCGTGACCATCGCGACCATCGAAATTGCGAGCCGGAGCCTGCGGTTGAGGTTCTCAACCGCAAGCTCCGGAGTGATTTTGGCTCTATCAGAGCCAAAATCACTCCCACTGACATCACTAGTGATGTCAGTGGGCCGGCTTCTGACGGGAGGCGTTCCCGTGGGAACGCCCCCGTCAGGGAGGCACGCCCCCGGCACGCCCACCAAAGGGGGCGTGCTGTCAATCAACATTGACAGCACGCCCCCTTTGATCGGACACAACGAGCGAAGGACTTTCCTTCGCTCGTCGCGTCTGGCGCATGCGCACGACGGAGCTCCCTCCGTCATGCGCATGCTCAGTCCATAACATCGACCCACTTGCGAGCGGACAGCCGCTCGCGAGTGGGTCTGAATCAGGCCCTAAGACTTCTCCTATGGTGGTGCTTGGTAGCATCACGCCTTGAAACGTCGACCTCTATCTGTACCCATGTTTTTGTTTATTTAGACACCTTTTGATCTATATCGTTGTGAGTGCTGCCTCCTTTTCTTTATTGGTGTGATGCTACCAAGCACCACCATGGGAGAGGTCCTGTGTAAGGTCCTATCCTTAGGAAGGCACCCCCCAATTTTTTTCCAGAGTGACGAATCTCTTTGGACAATGTGTGTGTGTGTGTGTATATATATATATATATATATATATATATATATATACACACACCGGATATATATATATATATATATATATATATATATATATATTATATGTAAGAATGATTGTATTGATTACGATGCCTGACTTGTTTTTTTCTTCTTCTTGTTTAGCTTTCCGGATTGGTCTGTGGATTTATAATAAAGCTACATTCCAGTTTACACAATCAGGGCTTTCTACAGCAACTTGGCATGGTGGGATTACTTGTGCAATATGAAGGCCTTCTGAGCACATACAGTAAGTATTATTAGCGCGTACACCTACCAATAATCAGCAACAAAGTAACAGAATTCACATGCACTCTACACCAGGACAAATTATGTGTGCATGGATGGGGCATGGAAAATGGTATTCCACTCCTGCCAATCTGCCTTCTCACTTGTAATATTATACGACCCACTGTGTGTGGCACTGGCCTGGCTTTTTTTCAATGAAAAAGGTTCCAGTACTCATCTACTGTACAGCCAAAAGTTGGAATAAGATTTATCATAGCTTTCATAGTCTGCATAAATATGCAGATGCTTATTAGTTTTAATTTCTGAAATGATTTCACTGATTGTGGAATTAGACTGAAGAACAGGTGCCATGGCTGTGTACCACTGAGTACCACCAGAAAGAAAAGGAGAAGTGGTGCCCTCTATTACAGAGCAGCTAGAAGGGGATATACCTCCCAAATGTCCCTGCAGTATGGATACATTCATGGCAGTTTGACACAGTAATTAATGTACCACCCTACTTCAGTCACCCTCCTGTGGTTGATATGGCGGGCAACACAGCTCTCTGACTCACTGCCAGGTATCTACTTTAAACAAAATATGCCCCTGCCCCATTTCTCTATACCTTAACTACCCACTGAGTCTGCGTCCACTACAGCTGCACTTTTCTGCATTTTTAAATCCACTTTCTTACAGGTACCTGCTATATATATATATATATATATATATATATATATTTATTAAATATTTCATTTAGTTACTGAACACAACATACAAACATCAACCAATAAGGTTATACAGACATCAACTAATAAGGTTATACAGACATTCTAAAACTTTACAACAAAGTACACTGACTCAAGAAACAGCAGTATAAAACATTATTATGTATTATAATTAAACCAAGTGAAATGATTACCTAACCCACAGGGAACACAATTGAGACATGTAAAGATATCATTATTATCCTGTGTGAACACACGGGACCAACATTGCCGCCAAAAAGCTCAAAGAAGAGCAAGGAGAGCAGTAGGTCACACTAGGGGCTAATTGATGATATAGAAACACAACTACAATACAATCAAGAAAGTCAATGTGGAGGATCAGTACTGCTATTTATTGGACATATGCTTGTATTTACTAGTTTGCTTTAAAGCTATTTGATTCTTCATGAAATGATCCAACTTTATTCCAAATTGTTTATTCAAGTTTTTCCAATCCAATTATTTGTCTGTAGTTTCTGGATGATAATTAGATTCAGATAAATTGAATTGGCTTGTTCAAAGTAATGGGCCCCATTCATCTGCGATGAATTTCCGTGATCCCGCGATGCTGCAACCAGGCATCGCAGGATCGCAGAACATCGATGGTGGGCATTTCCCATTGCATCGCCGGATCGCGACTAACAGTCGCTGAGGTATGGCCACCTTTAGTTGGAGCCATTTATGATAAATAGGACACCACTGAACAGCTATTAGTAGCTTTCACAAGTATACTGTATATTGTAAAGCTCCAAGAACTTCTGAGAAATGACTGTTAAACTTAAGCGAGTATATTAGACTTTGAATCCACCACAAACAATACAACGAAACCCAACAACAGGTTAATGAATTCTTCATACATCAGCCCTGCCTACAATTGTGTGAATACAGCAAACAATTTGACAATATAGGGCCAAATGTAATAGGGTGAGAGTTTAGGAAAACTCTCACACTTTTTAAACACCGTCATAGTAATAGAGTCTGAGAACATGTAAACTTACATGTTTTCCAGACTCAACTCTCACGATTTAAACTTTCATCCAGATGTTTTCCCATTTTGAAGATACAACCAGAAGCGTAGCATGGAACCACGGCAACTGGAGCAAGCACGTCACGGCACCCCCCATGTGGGTGTCTGGCGCCACCCTGTGGGTAGGTCTAGAAAGCCTTTCTGCATTTTCCCCAATCCTTGAGCATTTTCTAAATAATATTTTTAATAGAATTCCCTTTAATAATTGACTCCCTGTAATGTTGAAACCATCATATATTATATTCCCACCCCTGTGACTTATTCCTCTATTCCCCAGTAATATAACTCTTCCCCTACCCCGTTCACCCCAGTGACCATAGCTCCCTAGGTGACACCATCTCCCCTTTATTGATTACATATGCCCCTATGTGCCCCCCTCCCCATCCAACTCCCCTCCCATCTCATAGCACAGCGGAGCGTGTGACAGGAAGCTCAGAGGAGACCCCGCTGACCAGCAAGCAGCACTCAGAGTGGCTGACGATGACACATCAGCACACTCTGAGTGCCTTCAGCCGGCTACCCAGTGCTTAGAGAAGGGAACTTCAGTTCCCCTCACTTTTGCAGTGCTAGAAACTGTGCCTCAAGAAAGCCGATTGCAAGGCATTCTGGGGCT
Source organism: Taudactylus pleione (assembly GCA_031769625.1). Lineage (NCBI taxonomy): Eukaryota > Metazoa > Chordata > Amphibia > Anura > Myobatrachidae > Taudactylus > Taudactylus pleione. The sequence goes on from JAUIMM010000387.1 coordinate 2,423,904, forward strand.
CAAAGTACACGTGATGTTAGTCACAGACCGCTGATATCACAATCTGGCCCCTCACTACACAGTAGTACAGTACAGGTTGGAGTACGGGCCAGCAGCATTATGAATATGCATTGATAGACCGGCCAGCCAGAGGAGCAGAGATGAGATGTGATCGTGGCAGGGAACCGGCCCTGCTGGTGCCCCCTACAGGTTCTGGCGCCTGGAGCATGAGCTCCGCCCTCGCTACGCCCCTGGATATAACTCGACCTATGTACTAGTGTGAGAGTTTACTGCTAAACTCTCACATTTTCTAAACTCTCACCCTACTACATTTGGCCCATAGTGTGCCCTTCCATCAGCTATTACATTTAAGGTCACTCAGGATAAACAGCTTTGGTGAAAATTTGCAGAACACTCTATGCCTATGTAGGTCATGTTGTACAATGGTAATACTGATTCCATAACATTTATTTTCATTCTCTTCACGTAGCGTTTGAATTTGCAGGCAATTAGTTTGGTTTCCAAGTCATAAGTGTGTGCAAAATGGGGAACAACGTTAAGGTAACTAAATGCATAGTTAAAATGGACTATCCTCAACAATCCCACACTAGAAGGAGGGAAATACCTGGGTCCATGGAGCACTTAAAGCTTTTATCACTATAGACTTTTCCCACTGTTGCTGAGAAGTAGAATATGTGCAATATAAATACATTTATACAGTGAGATCATGGACTAGTGGGTTGTTTTATATAAAGATGGAGACAAATGATGCTCTCTAGGTATAGTATTTTAGTGAGACAAAAAAACTCCCAACATACAGTATGTGCACTTACCATGTTTACTGTATATGTACAAAGTGCCCTGTATAAACCTATTGTTCCTCTGGTACCACTGGAATGTTCTCCTCAGTTACCCAGAATAATATAGTGCAATTCTGGTAACACACTCACTACACCAAAAACACGTAAAATAACCTGGGTATTAACTCCAATGAACCCCTATATGGAAGAATCCGCTCCCAATGTGTGTAAATAAATAGTGTGGCCTAACCTCCAACATACTCGTATATATGCAGCGTACCAATGACATTCTTGGTCATCAATAATATACATTGCCACGTCCTCCTTCATTCACATTCCAAGGCCCCAGTATGGAGGAATAGATAAAAAGAATATAGTGTAGTATATTCAAAATGGTTTTATTACATAAAATAACTTCAGATAATATACATACATTTAATATAATGTGATGGGAATCAATCCCAAAGATCACAAGAGAGGAGAATAATTCCCATTGTGTCATCCTTTGTCACCTTTTCCTGGACTTTATCATGGGGAAAATGTGTGTGTGCACACTGTATATATAAATATATATTTATATAAATGGGCACAAATATGGATAATTTACTGATTCAGAGCAGACCGTTTTCCCAAACAGAAAAAAATAAACATTTTCAATTTCATTTTAGGTTTCTATATTTTATTATTAACACTAACAACAATAGATACATACAGTACAGTACAATAAATCATTGCTGTACTCTCATTCACAGTACATTGTAATAATCAGTTTAGGAACCATATCAGTCCTACTGTATTTCATTTAGTCTGATGCAAGAGTTCGAATGCACAAATGAGATAATCAGCTGCTCCAAAGCCAGTGATCCAGAACGGTTACTGTCTAAGGATGGCATATATTTTACTGTATGTACATAAAAGTCTAGACCAGTTGGTCAATATGCCAGTGTGTTTAGGTTTGAATAAAATAACTCCTTGTTTCCCTGAGAAGTGTGCCAATAATAATTAATCGGTTTCTTTCACAGCATTCACATCTTCAATAAGCAATGATCACACTACAAAGTATGCACCTGCGTAATCTACTGTCAGTTAGATAGCAAGCTCACTGATCAGGCAGTAATTATAATGGTGCATACACACGGTCAGATTTTTCCTTCAGATCTGAACGATAACGATTTAAAAATCGTTCAGTCGTTCATATCTGAAGGAAAATCTGACATATCTGACATGCCTGAACGATGGACGATGAACGATACGCGTTCCCGTTTGTCAGATAACAATATCTGACATCTGATGTGTTTGCAGTCAGATTTGGATGATTCCATTCATTTTAATGCAGTCAAAAATCGTTCAAATCGTTCAAAACTTTGGTAAAATCGTTCAAATCGTTCATCTGACAAATCTGACAAATCTGACCATGTGTATGCTCCATAACAGAATCAAAAAGTCACTGCAGGAGCATAGTTGAACTCAGTATGACATAAAAAACTTTAAATACTGTATACATTAACCCTCTCATTATTAAATCTCAAATAAATAATTTATAATTTTTTTGGTTTAATATACGTATCTCACAACGGACTGAGACAAACCTAGAGAAAAACACTTGTAACATACAAGAAAAGCAGCCAATTTATTATTGTGAGGCTGTTGCTAGCAGCATGCAGAATGCACCCCTCAGAGATCTCATACAGTCAGATTGAATCCCCATCTCTGCCTTAGACCTACATAAGCCACTGTACTGTAGGTTTACACTGTTATCACTAGATTTAGCCTTAGATATTTTTAATTATTATACTTTCCTAATATGGTAACAGGGAGGGGAGAAAATGTGGAGAAGGAAGAGTTCTGGTGCAGCAGTTAACCCCTTACAGGGAAGCAGCATGATATAAACACATACAATTATTGTGTTATTGAATATTTTATATAGTGTGCGCTCAATTTTCTTTTTTTTTAAATAATATTCATGTACTTGGGTTAGTTTAGGAATAAATATCAGTTTCCTTATGGGAATTAACTCTTACCCATCTCTATAATTAGTAGTAGATATCATCCAGGACCACATTGCCGCACTTTTATAGGAGTGCGCAGGGTCTTCTTTAGGAATGTCTGCAATACCAATGTCTCACACAGCCACGCCCCCATCTTGGCCTACCTACTCTCTTCCTGAGGTCCAGCTGAAGATGTGGTGCTGCTTATTTGGACTGTCCTGTAACGTCACAGCGTGTGTTGCTCCGTCCCCAGGTACACTGCCATTCCCGGTTCAGTCAGTGATAATTCAGGTTGGTGCTGCATAACGGGTGTATGGGCCCACACTGCGCACACCCTGGACCTGATTTACTACCGTCTGCAGTAGTGATTACGCACGCAGTTCAACTGCGATACTATGCTAATTCATTGCAATCGCTATTCCCTTGCAGCACTACACAAGGACGCCCACTTTACTTACCACACATCCGTAATGTTTAGCAAAACTGCGAAACCATCGGTACAATCGAGTACCATCGCAGCCTCACGCACACTTGCACAAGCTATGACCTTACTCACAAATTGCTAACAACCAGGCACGCTATCAGGCCTCAGGCTGCGTAGGCCATTGCAGTGGATAAAATATGCACGCCCCTGCAACGGCATTGAAGCGCACTGGCTTGTCTGCTCGACCCCCCCCGTCGTCACCACCCACAAAAGGCACTTACTGTCAATCACTCTGCGATGGGTCTGCATAGTCACTGCAATCGCAGTCATGATTGGAATAGCTATTTTGCGCACTGCGATGCATACGCATGCACAGAACACAACAATTGGCCGATTGCGTGCGTAATCATAGTTGTGTACGTAGTGAATCAGGCTCCCTGTGCGCATGCCTATGGGCACTATAAAATGTTGAACATTGTGATACTGTATATGCTGTATATAAAAGCTCTTCCAGAGAAGTAGTCTACAGTGAGGGTTTTCCTGGCCTAGTTTGTGCACTACGGGTGGGATGTACTTCATGAAAGGGTGAGGTTATCATTTTAGACAGTGCTAGGCCACTCCCCAACCCCTCCCTATCCCTTTCATATAAATAGTGCCCAATAATAAATGATTAGTTCCCACCTTTAAACGACTAACCCCCCAGCAGCATCCCTACCCCCAGTACATTAGGAGCTCCCTATCCAACTATACTTATCTTCTTCCATCCAGCACTGAATACTTCTGTTTGCCTCTCTTGCTACAGATGTGCCCTCATTTACATATTGCTTTTCTGCCACAAAGCACATAATGTGTGGCGTAACTTATACTGTACCTGACCTGGGAGTCCTTCTGCTCCTGCATTGAGTAAAACACGCACCGCAGGGTGTGCTGGGAGGGATCCATTTGGATCCCTCTAATAGCACTTTAAGAATAGAAGCTCTTTTGGGCAACATCATCTAAAGATGGCATTGCCCACTGCATCCAAGCCCCAGAACGTGTTGCATTCCGGAGTTTGGTTCATATACGGTAAAGGGCCAAACCTCTGAATACGTCATTTTTGGAATTTTGACCACAAGAACCTCAATAGTGCATCCCACCCAATATGGCTCATTAAGTCGCTACACAGTGCAATACTAGTTTGCAAATGACAGATGGCATCTGAACTGTACCTGCCTAATTTACACTACTTGTGCATATAACACAGAAAGACAGAAATGTCATCACCAGACTAATTCTATGAATAAGTTGAACAGTTGTACCCACCAAGACAAGATCATTGTCAGGATTCAGCCTGGGATTGGCTGTTACTCACCGCGGCGCTGGCTTCCCCTGACTAGCTGCGTGGTCAGACACCAGGTGCGGCGGTGGGTGACAAGCTGAGGATTATCCCCGGGGCCCTGTTGACTTCCATGAAATCCTCCATATCGGAGTTCCCACAGCGACGGTCATGGGTGCAGTCATATTGTCTATTTCAGTTGACCGGACCCTCCACCAATGGTAGCCTGGTCACCACTCAGCTGACTCTCTCCTCCAATGGATGGCAGGAAACAGGAAGTCGTCTGAACAACTTCTCTTCTCTTCTATTCAGCATCAGTCACTCTTCAGTGATATTCAACATCAGTCACTACCAGTAATATTCAACATTGATCACTACCAATATTCTTCAGTGATATTCAACATCAGTCACTTCAGTGATAATCAACATCGATCACTACCAGTGATTTTCAACATCAGTCACTTCAGTGATATTCAATATCAGTCATTTCAGTGATATTCAAAATCAGTCACTACCAGAGACATTCAGCATCGGTCGCTACCGATATTCTTCAACATTGGTCACTATCAATATTCTTCAGTGATACTCAACATCAGTCACTTCAGTGAAATTCAACATCAGTTACTACCAGTAGTATTCAACATCGGTCACTACTGATACTCTCCAGTGATATTCAACATCGGTCTCTACCAATATACTTCTGTATTACTAACATCAGTGATTACCGATAGTCACCATTGATAAAATCCAGCCACTCACTGGGGTCACTGGTGAAAACCACCAATGAGTTAGACTCCGAGCTTCTGGTCAGGTCACGTCAACATCTGGAATTAGCCGATGAGGAAGTCGTATGTACTTCTTCATTTGCTGCTGCCTCCCCACCTAGTCACCCCCCCCCCCCCTTGACTAGAAACCTCAAGGGCCAGGTCGTGACAATCATATTGATATCGTTATTATGAATCTACAAAGTTCATTATAGCAATAGGTGGTGGGCACCCTAGGGGCCTGATTCTGGGTGGCATGCAGTGGCGATGCTGCACTCAGGCCAGTGCTTTAAGTCTGCGCATATATCTGAGTCTCACTACTCATGCCCGATTGTTAGCTCTCACAGACGCAGAGCAAAATCTGACCCTCAGTCTGTGGAATTCACTGGGCGTTCCTGGGAGGTTAAGCATACAGTATGCGGGCGTGTCGCCATACTCAGATGAAGAGGCTGCACCTGCCATAGGGCTGTTGAATTTTTTGATGGTGCATACGTTGGTGCACCGATGGTGCATCTAAATATGCACTGAGACGGATTTGCATCGCTGCAAGACGGTGTCTCAGTATTCACAAAATCGTCCACAGCAATAGCCTCCACGTGCGATTCAGCCCCTAAAAAATCAGGATAATGTAAAAAAGTCACAACAATTAAAACATACCTTATACTGTAAGTGATATAAATAAAAATTAAGATAAAATGCCACATGATAAGGATTCTTTCGCAGACGGTCTCCGCCAACCACGGTCTTTGGACTTCTGTCCCAATAAGATAATTCACCTGTTACTTTTCTAATTTCCGGTACTCTCATCAGCGGGATCTGCCAGATTGATGCCTTGTGCTGTGGACTCATTTGCTTGCACTCACCAGGTAGTAGAAGTGTAAGTACAGTTTAGTAGCACATCTAATTTTCAGATTCTTAATTTCAGAAGACTCACTTTCCTAATTATGGGCTCAAAGTATCGGGGCTGCTTCAGATATGAATGCAAATGCCATCATGCTGTGTTCCCGCATGCAGCAGCTGTTCGAAAATATGCAGTCGGTCGTTAGTTGCAAGCAGCTGTGCGAAAATATGCAGTCGGTCGTTAGTATACAGAGGCGGTCGTTAGTTGCAAGCGGTCGCACTGAATCAGGGCGGCCGCTTGCATCCTGACCGGCCACCTCCTTGTCGATCGTTAAGCTGTGGGTTACCACCCACAGCTTAATGACCGACCAGGTTGATGGTCGCGATGGTGATCACCATCGCGACCATCGGGGCTTACGACCAGACCCTAAGGTTGGGTCTGGGCACTCTTAAGCCCCAGGGAGCTTTCTGCTCTGATGGAGCAGGAAACTCCCCACTGACATCACTGATGATGTCAGTGCGGTCGCCCACAAAACGCTAAGGAACGCCTCCATTTTGGAAACCACCCCCCCAGCCCGCCTACCAAATGGGGGCAGCTGTCGATCAACATCGACAGCCGCCCCTTTGGTAACGAGTTCCGAGTTTGGTAAGGAGTTTCTCTGTCGCTCCAGGGTTTGCTGACGCGCAGTGCGGCCACTGCGCGTGCGCAGGCCAAAACATCGAGTTGGTTACGAGCGCATCGGCAATTGCGACCGACTCTGAATGAGGTCCAGTATGTATAGCTACACAATACACTTGTATGTTTATGCACTCAATACTCCGGTAATTAAAGAGCATACTTGAATATAGTTGTTAATGGATAAACTGTAGCTCAGAAATATTTAATATTGTATATTAAATATTTATGAGCTACTACGGAAATTGTACACAGATGTAAAGCAATAGTGTGAATAACAGAAAATGTACAGTATGTGCATACTATATATATCATAAATATTTATATATGTATACCTAAAAATACTAGAAAGCAGATGTATTGAATGTTTGTGTGCAGTGTACAGCTGTAAACTCCCATGGCAACTAAGCCCCATATTCAGCTGTGCAGGCTGGATAAAGGAAGGGATAGAGAGTCACTTACCAGATGGGCAACCTCAGGCCAGGTGCCCTCATTCTTTCTCTTGTTTTTCATTTTTGCTTCTCATTGATGGTTGTTTTTGTGGGTACTCTGTGGCCCTGATTCAGAGCCGGACGCTCTGAGAGAGCGCTCGCTCTGAATCAGGGCCGTCCGTCCTGATTTTTAGTGCGGCCTCCTGGCCCCTCGTATAGCTGTGAGTGACCACCCACAGCTATAGCGAGCGGCCAGGAAGATGGTTGCGATGGTCAAGACCATCGCGACCATCGGGCTTGCGACGAGACCCTTGTGGTAGGAAGCAACAAGGTTTCTCCTAACCACCCCCTGTTCCCTCCCGGGACACTTATTGGAATCCAGGGCTATTGCTTCCAAATTCGCTTTGCGTCTCCTGGCGGTAACCAATGGGATGCATGTGCAGTGCGTGCATGCGCAGACATAAAACATTGGGCTCTTGTGTGCGACATCGACATCTCATGCACCTCTGAATTAGGCCCATAATGTTCTGTGTTTTCTTTGTCATGGTCTGCTGGTTCTCCAGAACAAAAGACCTGGTCAGTGACATTCATGAAAGATCTGCAGGGAAGACCGGGAAGATGAGCCGGCCATTATACTGGCTCTGGCATCATCTAGGGCTCATAGCAGTGAAAGTGGCACTGGAGAGAATATCTGTCTTTAATGCTTGCTGTATTATTTAGGGTAAGTGACCATGATGTACAGTTAGATGGAGCATGTCCGATGACATCAGAAGCTTGCCACGCCCATAGATGTGCTTTATGTTTACATGCATGTAGAATTGTTTCAAAGATGAAACTTCTACTTAAGGAATCGTATTCTGTTATGCAAATTCTATCACTAATTTATCTAATAAATAAAGACACATTATTTGCATTAGTTATGAACAAATCAATGGCTTTTGACTCTGAGCCCAACTTAATTAACCATGCAAAATGACAATTCTTCCCTGTTGGTTTTGGTAATCAGTAAGTGATCATCTCTTAACTGCTCACAACATACTGAGTAATTTCTTTCCTGGTATAATTATTATGGTCCTCTTGCTTCAGAAACCATGCACAGCCACTTAAAGAACAAGGATGCATAATTTGCTAGATTCTTATACCTGCTAAAGCTATTGCAGCGGTGATTTACCCACTCAACCAGCCGCTATGAAAATCAGTCATCAACCTTGGCAGCCTGAAGTGAGCTGTAAATCAGTCAGCTGAAACGTGTCCAACCAGCTCAGTGTTGTGCCTTCCCTTCTTTGCATGCAGAGCATATTAAATGAATGATGAATGCAAGCATCCTTCATTAACACACGGATGCACCTTATCTTAAATCTTGGTCTTTCAAATCATTCTAAACACCATTCGGCACAGTGCAGGATAAGTAATGCCATGCTATGCTATGAGGAGCTGTTAGTATAGTTATTTACATATTTTATTTTGGTGTATTCTGAGTTGGAGTTTTATATTCTGTAAATATGCATAGTGACACGGATCACCTATGTACAGAACTGACTTTGCTACTGCTACCTGATCCTCTAGTCAGCTCCTAGTCAGTTTCAGTTGACAATATGTATGTAGTTGCACAAATTACAAGTAGTAAAGTGTACTACGCGACTGTCCTCTAGCTAAAGAGAGAGAAGGAGGGGGTGGAGCTACACAGCACACACAGTATGGTTTGGGACACCAAGATGTTATCATAAATGTTGTCTACAACAAATGGCCTTCAATGGGGGAAAAACATTGGCCTCTCACGATCGTTAACTGCTAAACATCGATGTCTAATAATAGAACCCGGAAGTTGAATATAAGCTGCCATCTGTTCAAATCTATCAATGTTGGGAAAACATTTTTTTTTTGTAATCTGTTTATTATTTCAAAAGAATTACAAAATATGAAAAACAAATACACAATGTAGCAAATGCATATACAACAATCAGCAACATATAAATCTACAGCATAAGTGGCCAAAGAGAGTAAGCTAGCCGAAACATCTGAATAAAGATACAGATTAAACACCAATCCTAATCATCACATTTAAAAATAAGTGACACTCAGGGGTTGGAGCAGAATTTTACGAATTCTACTCCAATTGCCCTTTAGTAACTGTAGGTGATACTAAAATAATGTGAAAAGGGTGTGAATACTCCCTTTTTCACATTATTTTAGTAAAAATAATGTTAATAAATAGATCCCTAAGTATCACTTATTTTTAGTAAGCAGATTGCATTTCCCATAATTGTTATGGGAAATGTGATCTGACCAAAGTTACTAAAAATAAATTGTGAAAAAATACTGGGTGAAGCCCTGTGATAATAATAATGCCACCTAGAGGTGGCGTTATCCAGGGTCTCCCCCGTTTACCGGACTCCTGCTCCGCTATAACGGGCAGAGCAGAGCCCGGAGCCGCCCAAGTAATCAGCTGTGTGGTCTAAACAGACCACACGCTGATACACTGCAAACAAAAAAAAAATTAACTTACCTGAGTCCAGGGACCGGAGTGCAGGGCTCCGGTGATGTCCTCTCTCCGGTCAGCTGGTCTCCCATGCTGCACTGTGGCCCGTTCGTCACCTGACAGGGTCCCAGTGCAGGATGGGATGTCACCTGACCGGAGGACATGGAGGACATCACCGGAGCTCGGATCATGCAGGTAAGTTTAATTAAGGGAGAGGGGAGGTCGCGGGGAGGGCACGATCGTGGGGGCGGAGCTTGGCAATGGGGAGGGGCTTAGCGCCGGGGGGGTAGCAGCTGCGGCCGGTCGGCGCATGCACGGGGCACTTGTCGCGGTATTTTTTGCAAAAATACCGTGACTAGTGTGCGGAGGGGATTCGCAGGGACAGAGCTTTCTCGCAAGCTCTGTCCCTGCAATGGATTTGTAGTAATTCCCTGTGATATTGACTGAATTCGCAATGTGAATTCAGTCGGTAATATCACACTACAATCTGCATTACAAATACGGATTGTAGTAAATAGAGCCCTATATGTTCTGTTGCTTTGATTACAGTCTGTGTGTAATTGAATTGTTGTCTAATAAAGTTTACTTTCTGCACAAATCCATAGAGTGCGCAAACACAGAGCGAGAACCATTTTAATATCTGACTGCAAAATAAATCAAAGCAATATTTGTTTATATGGGAGGGGTTTGTCAAGCGTATTGTTATTAACCAACATTACATGAGTTTTCTCCCTCTACTCACATATGGAAATAGAAGGTACTCAAGATATTATAACTTTGTCACAGTCCCGGTCTAAATCAAGACAATATGTGCTTGCATTTAAAAATGGGTGCATCCACTTGTGAAAGCGTCATTTCCCCTATGCCTAGCGTATTAAATCTATCCTCCTCTAAAGGTTTATTGAATCACCACACACACAAGTATCAACTGCTCCCCATTTTGAACGGGGACACAATCCCGAACATCTTGGGAATCAGGACAAAGGAGCCAACGGACAGAACAGTACACTCACATTGGGACTATCCTGCTTTAATTGTGACATTAGGGAGGTTTGTCATTGCTTTAATTGTTTCAGACCTGGCATGGAGGTTCTGTATGTTACATCGACGAGACTTCACTGTAACTTACTCTCACTTTTCACCATGTTACATAGCATGCACAAGTACAAAACAGCTTTACACTGATTTTTGGGTTGACAGTTACCTCTGATTTCTAGAGACAGTCCCAGAGTTTAAAAACTTTTGCTGAAAATATCTTGTTGTTTATTATTGTGCAGCTGCACATCTGTAGGATACAAATGTCCCTATAAATAAAACAGCATAAACACAGGTTTTAAGGATTAGAAAATAGACTTTTATGATCATAACTACTGGACTTACCTTGAGTATACTAATCATCAAAATAAATTGCAAACATGAACCTTTGCAATAGCAAATTGTACTTGTCCATTCAATTTCTAGAAAATATAAAAGTGACGGACAGAAAAGAACGCGTAACTTTGCATTTATCCATATAATTACATGTACATTGTCAGCAGTTGTATTAGAATACCGTGATATGTTACATAGAGTACTGTCACTCATACCACCCATATTGTTCCCAGGTGAGGAAGTTGGAATGCTAGAAGACATGGCTGTCAGCATTTCGGATTTGAGGCACGTAGTATTTAAAATAACTGAGGCTAAATCAGATGACTTTCTGCCTGCTGTTACTGGAAGACGGTAAGCATTGCCTGTACCAGACAGTGGCTTTCTCCCATCTTGGGAAATTAGATTAAACAAGCATTTTGTTTATCAAAACGAATAAGGTTGCACAAGTAATTAGTGTTATGATGCATTGTGATGTTGATATTGCCACAATGAATTCCCTCTTATTTAATCACAAGTTATATCCTTGTATTTTGTCTGCGTCTGGTGTTGGAATTATTAATGACATTTTTAAAGGTCTGGCATTTTCATTTTTCAATTAAGTTATTAACAAACCTCTATGATAAATAATAAATCACAGTCTTCAATTGTAAAAAAAATAATAATTTGTGGATTATTTTTTTAATTTGAGGCTTTGTTCTTTAATGTTACGAATAAATCAATACAAGCAGTGACATAAAATACAAAAAATAAACAACAAAATTTTACATAATTGGATCAGAGACATAAGTATCGTAGGAGCTGATCTGATGTGATGTGTGTCTTTTTGAACCGTGAAGACAAATTCTCACCACCATAGACTTATACATCGAATGCAAACATTAACCAGTGTTATCCAAAATTGTTTACTTCCACACTTGTAATAGGAAATTCCCATGATATCAAGTGACATCCCACAGATTTATCGGATATAAACGTCCTGTTAAATTCATGGGTCTACTGAATTAGGCTTCCCATGCACATAAATCCTAATATATCCATGAACTATAGCATATTTATTGCCGTACTGACTGCTAGATCAGGTTTTCATTGGACTCACTAGTACCTAAAAGAAAACAAGTAAAAAGTTAGGAAAGAAAATATAATGTCATGCTATAACTATTTATTTTTTTTATTTACCATAAACACAAACATTTCTTAGTTAATTAAGGTGTAAGGTAATCAAGGAGTTAAATAGTATAGTTTATAAAAGAAATAGAAGGAATTGAAGGTCTGATTTTGTTTTATGATTTTGATGTTAAAGTGACACTGCACTGTAACAATAGTTGTGCTACTGCATAAGGGGTAATGTCGTTTAGTCAGATTTTCTATCATCTGTTTTACTGGAACCGCTCTGTGTCCAGGCCCACTGTATTATACACTACAACCTGGAGATAGTTATGTCTAATTAAATGATCTCTGTTATGCCTGTGGTCTGTTTCACTAACTACGGTCTGATTTCACATTTCAAATTATGGAACATGTGAATATAGACCAAAAATCATTATTTAGAAGTACCTGTATTAACAGGATGCACAATATCGTAGCATTCAGCAATTCCAAAGAAGATAGATAGTAATCCTTAAGGGACACCTATCCAAGAGCTTCAGAACATCAGCCCTACTCTGTGCAAGCCCTTATTCATAGTGCTGTAGGTGTCCTTATTTATTCCAGCAGTGCTGTAGGTGTTATGTGAAGAAATACACATAATAAGTACTGTGACTTGTTTTTTATTCACAAGGCCTGGAGTCAGGTACCTCTGCCAAATGACAAATAGCATTGCTCTGACAATACAGGACCCCACACCAGTCCTTGTGCAATTAAGGAATCTCTTGAGATCACTTAATGCTCAGTGTAATAAATGGTATTGTCAGATACTTTTGTGCATGCTTATAAATCTGAGGAAATGTCCTAGTTTGCTGAGCCAGTCTAGTCCATCTGGATTAGCTACGCTGATCCAATTATAAAGCATTGCAGAGAAAGCTGGCGTCATATAAATAATAATAATGATAATAATAAGTATAGTAATATTATTATTATTATTAACCATATAATTCAGGCCAGGCTATACGATTATATCAATTAAATATGTACACGGTTCTCATTTGTTAGATTAAAAGATAACAGCACTAAAAAAAATAAATCTGCCTCATTTAAGTTATTAAACTTGACTTTTACAACATAAAATATTATTTGCACATCTCCATTTAAATTCTCCATCGCATTGACTTTGTTCAGCATGGAGCAGATAGACAGAGGGATAAGATTATGTCTGTAAAAAGACCATTATGGTAAAACCAACATACAGAATCATCATATTCCTCTTATTTCTGCCTTTTCTGGATAAGATAACATTTGTCTCAATTTTACTTTTAGAGAGCACTATTTAGTTGAGGTGAAGCTTCCAACAAAAATGTTTGAGTTGCTCCCACAAGAGATCAAAGATGGAAAGCTGCTAAGTGTTTACCCAGTGCTTTTTAACGTAGGAATTAATGAGCAGCAAACAATTGCAGAAAGGTAAGGACATGTACCGTGACAAATGCACATTTTTCTTTTTCCAAATTAAATGAGCTGTTATTTCTTCAGAGAATATCTAAAGTTGACTTTTTGGGGCCAGTAAGTGAAGGGTGGAGGCTTGGCTTCCTCTGTATTACCACAATTGCAATTTCCAAGAAGTTGAACCAGATGGACTTGCAACCTTTCTAACTTTGGTCATTGTTAAGCTGTAAGTTAGCAAGCATGTCTCGTTCATAGGAATTGCAAACAAGATAGCAGCTTATCATTTCTCAACCTTAGCTCTTTTCAAGGATGACCTGAATGTCCATTTGACCACATTGCTCCTTGAGTTAGTTAAAAAGAATAAACAGTAGAGCAGATAAATTTTCTTGTATGCCATAATATTGGTTAATATAATAAGCAGAGCCTTTATGACGTATTACTTACTGTAAATGTATTAAACAGTATAGATTGTGTAAAACATACGACAATGTCATACATTAACCTCTTTAGCAAATAAATCCATTCTTTGAAAGGTTTTAGCCTATTGTGAGTGGTTCCTAATAGCAAAGCATAATATGCAAAGACCATACTTTACAAGCATGATTAGGTTAATTTGTCACAGTTAGCCAACAGTATGGTTTATTACATGGATTGGATTATTGATTATTCCAAGTGCAACTTTCTTAATTAATTTTCACGGTTGCAGGTTTGGTGACACCTCTTTGCAAGAAAGTATTAACCAAGAGAATGTTGAACATTTGGAAGAGTATTACAGACTGTGTGCAGACACAGCGGTTCCAGACTGTAAGTATGGCATGAAATTGATTTATTTATTACTTAGAGTACTACTTAGAAAACACAGTGCTTATAATTATGGGAAATGGAATTCGTTTTTGATTTAGAGTATTAGTCAGAGGAGAGAACCGCACAGCGAGCCAGTTATAATTTGGTGGTGTCCAAATAATAAATATGCAAACCCTATAGTACATATAATCCCTTAGCTGTAAGTACACTCATACCCCTTTCAGACATACGACACAGGAAATTTCCTGCTCAGACCCGGGAATTTCTCCTGTGCAAAATCCCGGGTATTTGGTCACACTACAGCGTCTACCCGGGAAATTGCCAGGTAGACCCCTTTCAGACATAAGCAGGGTTTTTTTGTTTTTAATATTACCTGCCTCTCCTCTGCTCTTCCCCCTCTCCAGCTGCCGCTGATGATGTCATCATCATGCAGCAGACAGCCAAGCAATCACTACAGGCGTTTAATTTTATTATTATTAAGTTATTTAAATGTGCCCTGGTGGTCCAGCGGGAGTGCGGGCGGCCCGCTGTGGCAGAGACCCACCGGCGCTGGGGTTGGTGAGCAGCAGCACTGAGCATCCTATAGGATGCTCTGCGCTGCCAACTCAAAGCAGCAGCGCTGGGCATCCTATAGGACGCTCTGCGCTACCAAATCAATGTAAAAGCTGCTTGGTGCAGCCCAGGAGTAGTAAATTCCCGGGTAGCACCATTCAGACATAAGCAGGGTAATTTCCCGGGACTTAAGTCCTGGGAAATTCCCTGGTTGATTGAAGGGTCGGTTACCCGAGAACGTGTTCCCGGGGTAGGTACCTTTCAGACATACGCGGCAACCTGGGAATTTGTCTGAGGCCGGTCAAATTCCTGGGATTCTCGACATGTCTGAAAGGGGTATCAGTAATTCTAAGTATTGACATCCTTTCTGATAACAGAAACTAGAGAGACATTACAGACTACCTCATGTAATACAGTTTATTCATTTAATAACAAATAATCACTAGAGTACCTAGAGGAGCGCTTTGCATAGTTCTCCCACCATTCCATACAAAAACACAGTGCTGCAATAAGATAATCTCTAGGCTGCAAAAGACTCTAGGGCTCCCTTCAGGTAGTACCTTAATATTAGTTAATTATTGGCATGCCCCCTAAAAGGATTTGAACTTTAATGATCTGAGACTTTTAATTGATGACTACACTCAAAAGTGATTTGCCATGTTAAAACAATTGTATTTAATACAGTTACCAAAATAAATCCTGATTTATGAGAGTACAGAACTTCTGCCTATAAATTGTCACCTTTTACCTTTGTCTAGGGCAGTTTAGAAAGTGCCAGTTAGTGTCTGATCTGTTGCTATGGGTACACCACATGTTTCTTCTGTGCTAGCCATTAAAATGTGTATTTAGTTTGCATTTGTTGAAATAATAATGGTTACAGTATTAGCATCTTGTTCTACATCTACCAACTGTCTATCTTTGCTCTATTGTGTACTTTGTAATGTTCCCTTGTTAAATTACAGTTAGTATAATATATAATTTTATTGGATACAGTATATGTTTACTCCATTAATGTTCAAAACCAGGAATGTTGTAAGTTTAAGTGTAAAGTGTTATGTGTATAGTTTTGTATACTGGCCCACCTCTGGCTGTTCTCCTGCTCTACACCCACTTTCCTGTCACGCTTTTGCTGGTACCGGTCACTTTTCTTATATCTGCAGGCTATATCTTACTATTCAGTTGTGTTTTGGTAGGATATTTTAGAAATACGAAGGAAAAAAAATCTATGCTGATGCTCTGTGATCCTCGATCATATTCATTCTGCTTAGCATTCATTTTGGTACATTCACATAATCCGATTTCTTATTATTATGGCGAAAGGCTGTGTTTTAACCTAAGGCATGTGTGTTTTAATGCCCTTACTATGTCTAAGCACTCGCACTCTCCCGTCAGGAGATGTACCATAATAAAATAGGGCATCAGATACACTGGTGATTATATATGAATGATAAAGACTTCTATGATTTTTGATCGTCACAGTCAATGTGCCTTGTAGTTTGCTTAGAATATGAAGGTGATGCTCTGCCTGCTTCATGTGATACTTGAGTTCTTTCTCCTTGCGTGATTTGCTTGTATAATTTATTTATACATTCCTAAACAGAATCTGCATAACAACCTAAATTCAGTCAGTCAGTCAGTCAGTCAGGCTAGTAAAAACATTGACAATTGAATTATGTGGATGGATTTAATCACCCAAATATACAATAACAAATGTATAATCTCTGTATTTGAATTAATGATAGATTCCATATAGTTTCTAAGCAGGGCCAATTTGACATGTTTTGCCTCACGGTAAGCTATGTATTCCAGGGGTTCTCAACTCCTCAAGTATCACCAACAGCCAGGTCATGTTTGGATTTCTTTAATTATGCATAGGTGAGTTAATCTATTTTGCTGGGTCAGTAATTATCCAACCTGCTTTAACAGACAGAAATTCTGAAAACCTGACCTGTTGAGGGTTGAGAACCGTTGATTTATTCTATAATGCAACACTTTCTACAAAGTGGGAAGAGTTTGCGTCACCTCATACACTGTGGCTTCAATTGCGCCAAACAGCCCCTCCCGGCATGCCAGGTCCCTGGCGTCACTGCTGCACGGAGCATCTTTCTTGCTCAAAATGAGCATCTTAGCTGCATAAATAATACAACTGGAAGCGACAAAACTACTTTGTTAGCTTGCACTGATCAATTTGAAATGCGACATTTGTACATCTGTGTGTGAACGCCGGAGGCGGCTTTTCTCACATCAAGTATCATTGTGTTTTATCTGTGATTTTGTACTTGTTTAAATTTAATTCCTGTGCAGTTAAAGCCGCAGCCCGGCATCTCTAGTACACTGTGAGTGGTGTTTCAATGTGTCTACAGTGCAAATAAGATGCAAAGTGTAAAGGAAAAAACTGTACGCTACACCTCTCAGATCAGGTCACTTGTGCTGAGCATTTTGTGCTGTATGGTGTATTGACACTAGCATGGCACCGCTCATTATATGCCCAGACTGGGCTGCATGTACAGCCGACTGGGGATATCGATAACAACCCGCGGGAGCACGCATCATTGGACGTTCAGACCATACACACTGGATGATATGAACGATATATCGTTGAACGATATCGTATCATTATCGTTCAGTTTTATCGTCTAGTGTGTTTGCCCCTTTATGTCTATAATTAGGACTATGTTTAATCATGTGATAGAAAATATTTTGAACCTTACTAAGAGTTATAGCTTGGGAAAAAGACAGTTGAGCCGGGTACATCCCGGGTACAGCCCGACATCTTCAGCAATGGGACCCGGCGGGGGAGCCAGCATCTGCAAATTCATACACACTTACTTACAGATGCCGGCAGCAACGGAGCGATGGCGGGGGCTATGCTGCATTCGGGAGTGCGCATCGTGAGCGCTCATCGTCAGCGACCTACAGTAGACATATCGTCTAGTGTGTACCCAGAATTATTGATTGAACTAGTATCGGGGCTAGATCCTGGAACTGATCTGTCCTGTACACTCTCCATTTACATGGGGTAGAGTATTTGCAGTCCTCTGAATATGCCCAGCATAGCACAAACTCAATGTAATAATAGGGGCAAAGAGTTTTTCATGCGGAATACAGGCTATTAAATAAATATAAATTAAATTAAATTGTATTAAAAGTGCTTACTCTTTTTTTTCTGGTTATAGTTTTAACATTTGGGATAACCAATAACCCCAATAGTAGTTAGCTGCAGTTAATATCTTATATATTATATTACCATCTACATATTATTATTATTTATATATATTTATTTAGGCTTGGTATTTAATATATTTTTTTAGCCCTCTTAGAAATCTACGGGAGCTGCTTTGCAGATGGACCATGGCAGAGATATTTGCTGCAGTCCCTCCATGGTAAATCCTGGGGACCCTTACCATTTCTGGGTCTCCCACAAATATCCTTTAATAAATATGCCCCTAAGAGCTCTACAGCCCCGGCTATGCAATGATAGACAGCGTAGCATCACATTAGAATGCAGCTGTCTCATTCTGATTTAGTGCCATGCTGCTTGTATATTGCTCACTGTGGGTCTGACTCTGAGCTGCACCCAGTGACAATGTTCATGGAGGTGAGTGATTTTCTGCTACTGCGTGAAAATCCCTAAAAACTTCTACGGCGTTACACGGAGTGTATGCACAAAGGTGCTGTTGCTATGGAGACACACTTTATCAGAGATGCCTTGGTGTTCCTGGACAGTGACTGGGAGGGGGCTAAACAGGTGCACAGAGATGGTCTGTCTTATGGGCATGTCACGTGCGTGTCAGTAAAGCGTTTGCATACTCAGACACTCAATCGTTCACTTTGAAGGCCATACACAGACAGTAAATCTGCAACTACCATAGGGCTGATTTCAATTGTGCAACCGACGGTGGCGTCCAGCAATGGCTCTTACCCTCTTGGATGAGATGGGCTGCCACTGCCGAAAGAGGGGGGAGACACTGAAGGGTCAGGCCAGGTCCTGGTGCCTGGGCACTGGATCTGTCAGAAGAGGCGGTGGCACCTCACATAACTTTGGCTTCTAAGGATTGCATTGGATGCAGTCCATAGAAGCCGAGTAGGGCTGCCCGAAAGGCAGAGGAGCAGCTTCCCCTGGGACTGCCGATTTTGTGTGTGACTGGCAGGTAGTGCATCCAATGGGAAGCCGCTGCCTGTGACAAGGTAGCCAGTTCAGTCACAGGGGCCTATTCATCATTACTAAAAAAAAATTGCTGGAGGTAATTAGGTTTAGAACTCGCATGGAGTTCTACCTAATTACCTGAGGAATTCATCATTCCTCCTCCCCATAACTATCTATTCCGAAAAGCTGTCATTTTTGCGATGACAGCTTCTCAGAAAATAGATACTTTTCCCTGCTCTAACTTAACGCAGCTGTAATCAGTGCTGCGCATGCACCGTTGCATTCACAAAAGCGGCGCATGAGCAGCACTGATTACAGCTGGGGTAATGCTGTGTTCGTTCGTCACCCCCAACCCCTCCCCCTCCGCTACTCTTTCCCAACTACCTGCCCGCCTGTCACAGGCTGCAGCCATGGACTCCGACCTCCCGTCTGAAGATTTTTTTTTTTTAAACTTTACTGTGTTCTTCCGGGAGAACACACAGAGTAGCAGCTGGAGTTGGAGGAGGGACCAGGGAGTGACGAAGGGAGCCGGAGGAGGACCTGCCCAGCTGAAAGAAGGTAAGTGTAACCCGCTATACGCCACCTGGGAGTGGTGTATAGTAACACCATCAAATTCTGAAAATACATAATTTTGGGAATTTGATGAATAGCCTAATTTCTACATCCCCATACTAATGTATAGGGAGTGTGGAAATTAACGCAGACGGACTTAACCAGGAGATATCAGTGATATCTCCTGTATTATGTGTGTTATAGAATACTAACATAACGTTAATTAAGGAAAATGTCCTTAAAACCATTATTTTAGTGTTGATGAATAGTCCCCACAGACTGCAACTGGCTCATTGAGGTGGCAGATTTTACTGTGGAAGCTGCAGCTCTGCAGCCACTAGGTATTAATCCACCACTGATTGCATTTAAAGATGCACCATGCAGTATTTTAGCATCTACAAATGCTAAAAGTGGGTATCTGACTCCTTGCACATTCATACGTCTGGAGTACACTGTACTATGTACTATGTAGTTGCATTTGTATGAAGTCACATCTCTGAATCAGGCCCAGTATGTGCAACAGGGGGCCCCATAGTAAAATATTGAAAGGCTCCTGTGCCTGATCTTTCTTCTTTGGTAATGTTATAATATAAATGTCTGTGTCACGTGCCCATGCGTGCTACCTCCTGGCCGACTGGGACCACCTGTCACACTCCCTACTGCCTGCGGTTGCTCACCTCTCCCTTGCTTGGCTGATTTTGACCGTCGGCTGCTTATCAGTGTTCAGCAGCTGCAGTCAGATGCCTCCTCTCCAATGCCGTTGGGTCCATCTCTCCTCACTGACACTGGGAGGAGGCGTGATCTGTGGATGTCCCAGCAGGCAAGGCAGCAGCTAGCTATGTATGCATTGCAGCATGACTGGGTGCAGGGGGAGGCGGGCCCTGGAAGCTGCCTGGGCCCCTTAGCAGAAGCATCCCCTGCATCCATTATAGTTCACCTATAAGACAAAATAATGTACAAAAAGGAGGTGAAAACACCCGTTTTCAACTTATTTTAGTAAAAAAAGATTGATAAATAGGCCCCAAAGCATGTATAATAGAGGCACAATAAAAGCACAATCATTACAGTATCTTGATCTGATCTCATTCTTACTATTATTTAGTTATTTTCTATTTCTCAATAAAATTGGGGAAGGGGAAGAAAATACGGCTGGCTCCAGGAGACCTGCCTACTCTTACAGGTGTCCGGGAGCGCCACCCGGCTTTTGGGAGCCTCCCAGCAATTTCAGGAGAGTAGGCAAGAAAACTACACACAAATAGGTTTCCTAGTTGGGAACAGAATACAAACATAAATCTTAGTGGAATGGTGGATAGTTGGGGCACTGCTGTTGCTTTGGCCTAGGGTAGTAGCAGGCTTCATTAATCAGGCCTTATATACTTGTACATTATGTGCACATTTCTTGCCTAGGATAAAATTCCATAAATGTTGTGTAATCCTTTAAATGTCACTGTCTCCTGATCACTGTAGTCATTTATAAGAACCTCTAGTGCAAATTTCAGCTGATTACAAGTTTTTAAGCTAAAGATGTCTGCTAATAAATACTGTATGTGCAGGTGACGTGTGACTACACGAGTCCTGATTGGAAGCTGTTGGATGCAATGTTTGCACTTTGTGCGATTTGTACTTTATCTATAACAGCAACTCGTGCTTTAGGGATCTGTAGATATAATTGCATACAGTGCTTCTTCCATAATATGCTACATACTTCTTTACGTTCTAAAATTTCCATTTTAAGTGTTTTTTTATTGCAGTAGCAGAAAAATAACTCAAAATATCTGAAATATTTAAGGTCTCATCATGAATCCATTTGCTTTAGGTTGCAAATGAAAGATTGTGGCGGGTAAGAAGCCAAAGCAGCAATTTGTGCAAATACTATAGCAGCTTGAGCTTTCTCATTTAGCGATGCTTTCTCCCAAGTTGCTGGCATGCGAATAGCAATAATATGACTTCTTTGTAAAACCCGGCTAATAAAATTATCATTCACCTTGCACAGATTTGCGCATTGCAAAATATATATATATATTTTTCTTTTAAAGACGTTTGTTAACTACAGTGAAAAGTGACTTTTTACTTTTTGGGGTAATTTGGGAAATTGGAGTACTAAACGTTAGATTTCATATTTGTGACATTATAGCACCTGCATTTTGTGTTTTTATAATCCTTTATGGAGAATTTGCGCCAGATAGTCACGTGTAGACCCTGATCTGCACACTGCACTGTGCAGATCAGGGTGGTCAGTAGGCAATATATCTATTCTTTACATTGGCATTGGAATATAGTTGGTATCCTGTTTGACCGCTGAGATCCCGTACCCAACCCTTTGTGTGTATTACTGCTGCAAAGCCTGTCTGGTTCTTGTCACAGAGTCACTATAGCAGAATGGCTGCACTCAGGACTAGGGGCCTGATTCAGAGCCGCTCGTTAGATGCGATCGCTCGCACAATGTGTATGCAAATTGCGTAGGCAATGCTACCGCACAGCAATTCATTAGTACGCCCAGTATGTCTTAGAGAGCGATCACATAGTGTATGTAGACACCCACCAGCCTGTTTTAAGTCCAGGAAGTGTATACAACCATCGGTACATCGGATTCTATTGCAGCGCTTGAGGTTGACCATACCCTGCAGCAAGCACTGCGAGCACTTCAGTGTAAAAACAAGCCAGGTGACGTGTACTATGATGCTGTCTTATAATTGTGCACACCTCTAAAATGCAGTTGAGATGCTCAGGCACGCCTGCGTTTGCACCTCCACTCCCCCGTTTTTAATGGCCAGCCCCTGTTACCACCTACAAATGGCTTCTCCTGTCACTCACTCTGCTGGGCTGTCTATGCGCTGCGAGCGAATGTATTGTGAACTTTCGCTAAGGTATGCGCATGCGCACTGCGATGCATACACACTGCATACCATTGGCAGCAGCGAGAGTATGCATCTTAGCGAGCGGGTCTGAATGAGCTACTTGCCTACTTTTGAAAAAGCATTTCAGGGAGATTGTGAAATTAACACCTACAGTATGATCGCAGCGGTAAAGTGGACATGTACTGCTACATCTGAGAGACATGTTCTATCATATGCGCACGCAGGGGGGTTTCTGAGTACCCAGAAAAAACCCCCCCTGCCCTCCGATCGGTTTAAGTGTAGTGCGGATCACAGTGAGTGCAGTCCGCACTACACAGTCACAAACACACTGCCGCCGATGCCGGGTAGTACAAATGTGTTTGCTTTAGCAGCCAATGAGAGTCAGACAGGAGAGACATCATGATGTCTCTTCCATAGGGCCGAGTGGGTGGACAGTGGAGCGGACGGTGGCGGGCGCAGGAGCGGGGATTCAGGTAAGTATATTGGGGGTCATTCAGACCCACTCGCAAGCAGCAGTACGCTCGCAAGTGGGTCGATGTTCCCCACTGCGCATGCGCACAACGGAGGGAGCTCCGTCGTGCGCATGTGCGAGACCCGGCGAGCGAAGGACTTTCCATCGCTCCGGGTCTCGCACCAAAGGGGGCGTGCTGTCGATGT
Source organism: Taudactylus pleione (assembly GCA_031769625.1). Lineage (NCBI taxonomy): Eukaryota > Metazoa > Chordata > Amphibia > Anura > Myobatrachidae > Taudactylus > Taudactylus pleione. The sequence goes on from JAUIMM010000387.1 coordinate 2,447,076, forward strand.
TGATTGACAGCACGCCCCTTTGGTGGGCGTGCCGGGGGCGTGCCTGCCAGACGGAGGCGTTCCCATGGGAACGCCTACAGTCTGAAGCCGGCCCCACTGACATCACTAGTGATGTCAGTGGGAGTGATTTTGGCTCTGATAGAGCCAAAATCACTCCAGGGCTTGTGGTTGAGAAATCCGACCCACAGGGTTTCACTCGCAAGTCCGATGGTCGCGATGGTCAAGACCATCGCGACCATCTTGTTGGACGCTCGTATATGCTGTGGGTGGTGACCCACAGCTATACGAGCGTCCAGGAGGACGCTCCATTTTAATGAAGGAGGGCCCTGATTCAGAGCGAGCGCTCTGGTCAGAGCGCCCGGCTCTGAATCAGGACCATAGTGTGTGTCTTGACTTGTGTTATATATGTAAGGGCACTGCATAGGGCGGAACACTACAGGGGACATGGTATAAGGGAACCACTACTGAGGGAACTGTATAAGGGGGACTGCAAAGGGGGGGCCACTACTGGCACTATTGGGAGCACTGTATAAGGGCCACTACTGGGAGCACTGCATAGGGCGGACCACTTCTGGGGGCACTGTATAAGGGTCACTGCATAAGGGGGACCACTACTGGGGGCACTGTATAATGGGAACTGTATATGGGGCACTACTGGGGGCACTGTATAAGGGGCACTACTGGGGTCACTGTTTAATAGACACTACTGGGGGCACTACATAGGGGGTCCACTACTTGGGGCACTGTATAAGGGGTACTACTGGGGGAGGAGGGTCTATAATAAATCGTGCTGGCTGTATTTATTTGCCTGCTGCATTCATGTTTTTTTGTGATAGAGGTGTGTGTGTGTGTCTGTGTATGCCAGTCAGTGTGTGGGTAACCCGTCATAGGCTGAGTGATATATTTATATATATATATATATATATATATATTTGTGGCTAGATGTTTATTCATTGGTTTCAGTAACCAAGGATTTGGAAACCCCCCTTTCAAAATCCTGCATTTGCCACTGTATATAATTGACTTACATCCAAATGTAAATGAGTCCCAAAGCAGTTAAGCCGCATATCCACTATACGACTAAAGAATGATTGAATGAATGATAACAACATCGTTATCGTTCATTATATTGTGCAGTGGACATTGAGCCCACACTCTACGATCTGTCATTCAGTCAGTGCCAGATTAAGGTCCACATGGGCCTGGAGCTGAAATTTATGAAGGGCCTATTGTGTGCTGCCACAGGCGGTGTGACCATTATGGCAAGGGTGTGACTACTGTTGAGGGGGGTTTGGTCTGTACAGGGGATGTGGTCTGTGCTGTGGGGTGTGGCTAGCACCATGAAGGGCAAAGCTACCACCTATCGTCAACCACCCCAAGCTCTCTCTCTATCTATCTATACAGTGATAGCACTAACACAAAATCCACAGTATGTAAGTCCCAGGTACCCCTAATGTATAGAATTTAGAATTTTAATGAAACTATAGTGTAACCGACCTTTCTGTAGGGCACAAAGCTTAGGCTTTATTTAATCAGTTCAAATACATTTTACACAAAACTTTTATTCTAAAAATGTTTGCAGTGTAGCTTAGGACACAGGGGGTCTGTTAATTGGGCGCTTTATGGGAGTGCTGTGGGCATTTCAAGGAAAGTGACTGCATACGCAGATGCAAGCCGCAGGCATAAGGGGCCATAATCAGATGAAGAAACTGCACCTGCCTGCCATGGGGGTTGGAAGTTTTGATTGTGCGATCGATGGTGGGTTCTAAGAATGCACAAATTAGTATTAATGTGTTTACGGACGCTGAAAGTGGGCATCTCAGACCTTGTACATTGGGACGCACTGATGTATACAAAGGAAGGAGTTTGTAGCAGCATTTGCATAGAGTGATAGATTAGTGACAATTAATAGACGCTGCTGCATGCGCTTCTGCATCGGACTCAGAATCTATGCCACATCGTAGTGCCCCCAAATACACATTATGCCACATAATAGTGCCCCTAACACACATTATGCCACATAGTAGTGCCCTAATACTCATTATGCCACATAGTGGTGCCCTAATACACATTATGCCACTTTGTAGTGCCCTGGAACACAGTGTGCCACATTTTAGTGTCCACGATACACACTATGCCACCCTGATACACATCATGTCACATTGAAAAGCAGAAGGCACTTTATCAGGGGATAAGCTTTATCAGTCCAAGTTAGAGTCCGTAGCATGTGGCACACTGACGGCGGTGTGTATGTGTGTAGGTAGGGAGGTGGACAATAGGAGTTTAAAAGCTTGTCCATGTATGTGCTCCGGGAAAACTTAACTTCTCATACTCCCACATTTACCACTGGGGAGGTGGGCCCTGCCTGGGCTGCTTCACAGATTCCTGGGGGAAATGGCAGGAGATTCAAGTTTCTTCTGTCTCTACTAAATATTGCACGGGTAAGAATCCAACAGGCTTGAACCTGCTCTGCATCAGTGAGGCCTGTCGTGGGTCACCCTGCCAGCATAGCACCATACTCCCCACTCAGTAACCAGCAAGTGCTTGCACCTTGTGATGACTGATTTGATATATATATATATATATATATATATATATATATATATAAAACAGTCTTAGGAGGTGAAAACTGCCCACTGGAGTAAGTATGTGAGCGGAGATTCAACAGAATGGGTATGGGAGCAGGAAGGAGCTGTGATGGGGAGGACGAGGTCAGCACAGAGGACAGGCAGAGCCCATGGAAACTGAGCTAGCCCGGTGTTTAAACTAGGAGGCTATATATATACATTTATACTACATACTATAAATAAACACATATAAATAGTTGTACATTTATATATATACTACACATATGTGTATATATTATAAATACACAGAGAAAATATATATTATTATTTTCCTACTAACCTTTGTATCACCAGCAGCAGCAGGTAGCCAGTCAGCAGGGCTGAAGCCTCACCTCATTCTGAAGGATCAGACAACCTGCTGGTTGTCTTCACAAAGCTGCCTGTGACTGCGTTGAGTTCTGTGGTGTGCTGGTCCGGTCCGGTTAAATTTAAAACAACTGCTTTGAACGCGGTGGATGTCGGGGCGGCACCTTCTTGACATCACGCGGCACAGGGGAACCTGTGTAGGCAGCGCAGGGACGGCTAGAGAAGCTGTCCACTGTGCTGCCATGACAACACTACATGCCAGCAGTTGCATTTGATCCGCCGTCGGAGGGGGAGTGGCCCGCGGCCGGGAGAAAAGGAGTGGGTGGGTGGCGTTCCGCAGCCGGGAAAGGGGGTTAGCAGCCTGCAGTTGGTTGGGGACAGGCTGCCTCAGATGGCCACTGGCAGGCTGCTGTAGCAGGACACTTTTTGCCTGTTTACAGCAGTTGGTGTGGGCCTATTTTTATGGGTGGGCCTGGAGCTGTAGCTCCATCCACCCCATTGTTAATCCAGCCCTGCATTCAGTGCTGGCACCCTCCCTCATCCCCGAACCTGCACAACCTGACGATATCATCAGGTTGGACAGCAGGTTTGGGCGATGAGCGACAGCGTCAACGACCAGCGGGAGCGCGCATTGTTGGTCGTTGACAGCATATCCATTGCACGATTATGAACGATAATGATGTCATTAACGTTCAAGCGTTCATTTATATCGTGTAGTGGATACGCGGCTTTAGTAAGATCTACTTATTGATGTTAATACACTGATATTTTTCAGAAAATGCATGTAGCCATAGGGATCATTGTGCCTTGTAACCAATGCAGGGAAATTATACAAATGATCCCATTTGAATGTATATATCTATATATGTTTTCTTTTTTTAGATAACAGCTTCATAATGGGGGAGGAGGAGGGGTACGGTGCAATCAGGGAGATTGCTACACTCTTGAAGGAGTCAGGGAGATTGCTACTTTATCAGGGATTCTCCCTACTGAATGACTAGGATGAACATAAAATCACTTCCCATACAAATACAGTAGGTGGACTGGACATGGAGGTTTGGAGCAATGACTTTAGCATCCTAACACATTTAACACCTCTAAGCATTTAATTATAGAGTATGGAGTGACAGTGAGAAAGGATACATTATTCTCTCATAATATGTAGGTGAATGATAATTACACAAAGTAATCTGGCAGTCACTAATAGAAAACAATGAATCCTGTCATCATGAAATATTTATTAGCCTTGCATGAACTCCCTAGTGTGATGTTTCATAAACTAATTATCACAATAATAAATAAATAAAAAACTTGACAAAATATCTCAAATTTATATGTATGAAATGTATAATTGAAATCAAGTATAAATACCTGTGTTACTATTTGTCAAATGTGCAAATTTCTTCCCAATCACAAACAAAGAGGAGGTTCAGTCCATCAGGAAACAAGCTCACCTCTGGGGGGGGGGGGGGGCTTGACTTGCAAAAATACACAACGGGATTACATTTCTCTTTAAAGATGCAAAGTCAAGTCTAAGTATAGTTTTCTCCACAACTATTGTAGCACAAATTCTTTACTGGCATCAAAATCAACACACACACAAAGTGCTTTCATTTTAGAACCTCATACCTCTATCACACCCTGAGGAGAACTGAGCTCCCCCTACAAGAACATGATGTGATCAATATAATTTTCAATTCTGCTGCACACTGAGACAAACTCCTATGCACAGTGCCTCACTCCCTTTTCTGCGGGAATGCAGAAGTCTGCTAACTGTGGCCCTCATTCAGAGCCGCTCGTTAGCGGCAGTACGCTCGTTCCGAGCGATGTTTGCACATCTGCGCATGCGTACGGTTTTTAGTACGCATGCGCGAACCAGTCAGTGCGGCCGAAAATCGTTTGTACGCTATATAGCGAGTGCCTGCTATTTTGAGTGACAGAATGAGGCGTATGTGGGTGGTAACAGGGGAAGGTGCTTGAAAATGGGGAGTGGAGATCCGGACGCAGGCGTGCTTAAAGGTCAAAACGGGCGTTTTATAGGTGTGTATATTTAAAACAGCAGCGTCATTGACCACGTCACTGGGTTATTTTATAGCCAGAACTGCTCGCAAATTTGTGGTAGCAAACACCAACCACAAGAATAGCGAGCAGTTCATACGCTGGTCGATGTACTCGATTAATCTAATAAATAGCGGACATGACGTATGGTGCGAGCGGCCAGGGGGCGTTTTTAACAAATAAACGAGCGTATGTTTTGCTCGTTCGTTCAGACTTAGAGGTGTGAACAGACTGCAATGTGCGTACGGATCATTTGAATAGCCACCCCTTGTTTTTAAACGAACGACCGCAAATAGCGAACGGCTCTGAATGAGGGCCTGTTTTCCATGAATGTTCCAGAATACCAAAAAGACTCTGGAACTGAAATGTCTTTTACATCAGAATACTGCTTGAACATTACACAAAATGTCTGCTTTATTTGCACCCAGGCCCAATGCAGCAGTACAGTATATGCCCTAACATGAGAGCATAGGCAAAATTAGAAATCTTATGGGTGGTCCCAGTTTTAGCACCGTGTCAGATATTGTGTTACTGTTTCTTGGAAAAAAAAATTCTATCTCCCCAGCCAGCCCCCGTCTGTGTCCCCAGCCAGCACCCTTTCTGTGTCTCTAGCCAGCCCCCCTTGTGTGTCTCCAGTCAGAATCCCTTCTGTGTCTCCCCAGCCAGCCCCCATCTGTGTCCCCAGCCAGCCCCCTTTCTGTGTCTCTAGCAGCCCCCCTTGTGTGTCTCCAGTCAGAATCCCTTCTGTGTCCCCAGGCAACCCCTCTTCTGTGTCCCCAGCCAGCCACTCTTCTGTGTCCCCAGGCAGCCCCCCTTCTCTGTCCCCAGCCAGCCCCTTTATGTGTCTCCTCAGCCAGCTTTCATCCTGTGTCTCAAGCCAGCACCCTTTGTGTGTCTCCAGCCAGCCCCCCTTGTGTGTCTCCAGCCAGCCCCCCTTGTGTGTCTCCAGCCAGCCCCCCTTGTGTGTCTCCAGCCAGCCCCCCTTGTGTGTCTCCAGCCAGCCCCCCTTGTGTGTCTCCAACCATCCACCCTTGTGTGTCTCCAGCCATCCCCCCTTGTGTGTCTCCAGCCAGCCCCTCTTCTGTGTCCCCAGCCAGCCCCCTTCTCTGTCTCCTCAGACATGTCCCCCTATTGTGTCTCCAGCCAGCCCCCCTTCTGTGTCTCCCCGGCCAGCCCCCTTCTGTGTCTCCCCAGCCAGCCCCCTTCTGTGTCTCCCCAGCCAGCCCCCTTCTGTGTCTCCCCAGCCAGCCCCCTTCTGTGTCTCCCCAGCCAGCCCCCTTCCGTGTCTCCCCAGCCAGCCCCCTTCCGTGTCTCCCCAGCCAGTTCCCTTGCTTTGTCTCCAGCCAGTTCCCCTGTTGTGTCTCCCACCAGACCCTCTTCTGTGTTTCCAGCCAGCCCCCCTTGTGTGTTTCCAGCCAACGCCCCTTCTGTGTCTCCAGCCAGCCCCCTTCTCTGTTTCCAGCCAGCCCATTTCTGTGTCTCCTCAGCCAGCCCCCCTCCTGTGTCTCCAGCCACCCTTCTGTGTTTTCCCAGCCAGCCCCCTTCTGTGTCTCCCCAGTCAACCCCCTTGCTGTGTCTCCTGCCAGCTGCCTTTCTGTGTCCCCACCCAGCTCCCCCTTCTGTGTCTCCTGCCAGTGCCCCTTCTGTGTCCCCAGGCAGCCTCCCTTCTCTGTCTCCAACCACAGCAACTCAGGTGATGCCTCCATTTCAGCAGCCCATTGTGACATAATGACGTCACACGCCGGGTCTCCAAAAAAAACCAAACAACTATTGCAGGGCGGACGGCAGGGTGCAAGGGATGACGGGGAGCGGTATTGGCCATGGTTGGTCAGCTGTTCAGTGGATAGGCGAACTGGGCTAATGGGTGGTCTGGTGCACTCCCGGACAACCCCCCAGTTTCGCCTATACATGAGAGCAATAAGGGACATTGGGCCTAATTCAGAGTTGAACACTATTGCATTCGCAGCTGCGATCACACTCGCAGTTTATATGCAAAAATATGCTAATGACTGCTAACAGACTTACCGCCTGCCTGCGGCGGACTGGCTAAATGTTGCTCATACTTACCAACTCTCCCTGATTGTCACACATGATACTGGAAGCCCAAAGGTTCAAGATCCCGACTGGAGGTGGTAAGTAGGGTAACTCTCCCCTGTCCCCCCCTAACCCTCCCTTGGTGATGCCTAACCCTAAAACTTCCCAGGGGTGCCTAAATCTTAACCCCCCTCCCCGCACCCTAAACCTAACTCTCCCGGGGGTGCCTAACCCTAACATTCCCGGGGGGTACCAAACCCTAAGTCCCCCGGGGGATGGCTAAACCTAACCCCCCCTCGGCCAATGCTACCCATTCCCCGATTGCCTTCTTTTGGGATGCCGGCTGTCAGGATTTCAGCGTGGGGCTAAAGATTTTGACGCCTATCTTTAGTCCCGGGTCGGGATTCAGACGGCCAGCATATCGGTCGCTGGTACTGTCACCGCATCCCCTCCCTGATTGCACCTTACTCTCATTATGTCGATTTTATATACATCAAATTGGATCATCAAGCTATTTCCCTGCATTGGTTATAAGGCACAATGATCCCTATGGCTACATGCATTTTCATATTAAGGGCCATATTCAATTAGGTGTGAAAAGCCGTTTTCACCCGTTTTATGGCGAAAATTTAGCCTGAAAATTTATCTCCGTATTCAATTCCAGTCCGTTTTCGCCTAAGCGAAAAGTCAATGCACTGAAATAGACTAAACTTTTTCTCCACAGAATAGCAGGAGAAAAAAAGTGTAAAATATTTTGGGGTACAGTTGTTGGGAAACCACTCAGAACCCATAGACAATTCACCCCAAAAAAATAAAATATAAAATTCCAGAAACACCCCAAAATCGCCCTTAGAAATTTGGGGTAAAAATGAAAAAAGTGGGTGGACAGCTTCAAAAACTAGCAAAATAAGCTTCTGGTGGTGCCCTAAGAAGGGGCCAAGTGTTTTAGGGATTGCAGGTGCTTGTATGAGGGAGGAATTCACTTTTTCTAAAACTTCACTTTAGAGACATTAAAATATTCTAGTACCCATTTACAAGCACCACAAATTTGATGGAACTACTTATTTGCTCCAAAAAACACTGCTTTATGCCATTCTTTTACCAAGATGCTAATAGCAAGCAATTGCCACCGCTTAAGTACCCTAACTAGTTCAATTAGGGCTAATACTAAACTACCATAATGATTTCCGAAGTCAGACCGTCTTTTTCTGGGGTACAGAGTGATTCCTCCAATTCATCCTGCACTGGTCGCTTGGTTCACATTCGCCGGGTCCCTTTTTCCCCTGTTTGGCAATTGAATACGGAGTATATTGGGAGCGCGCACAAAAAATTTTCGTGTCCAAAACAGGCGAAGGCAACGAAAAGTCGGGCAGGTGGAACTTTCTCGCTGATGCAAAACTAATTGAAAACGGCCCTATGTTTCTTGTTGCCGCTTATATGGAACCACTTGTAAAACACAATACATGAGCAAGCCCTGAAAAGTTACAGCATATTTTCATCAAAAAGTAGATCTTAGTAACTGCTTTGGGGCTCACTTACATGTAAGTCCATTTTATGGCACGTCTCTCAGATGTAACAGTACATGTCCACTTTCCCGCTGCGATCATAGGTGTTGCTTTTACAATCTCCCTGAAATTATTTTTTAAAAGTTGGTAAGTATTATCTTGCTACACCCACTTTCCCTATCTGTGTTATATGCAGATCCTCCGGGGGTTGAGAACACAACACAACTTACGCAACATCGGACACACATCGGCTCTTCAAGCAAGTCCCGGGCTGTACAGAATAGAGGTCAACTTTCTCTCTAAAAATGGACTGTGGTTCTGCGATTGAGAATGCAGGGAATGTATTTGAAGAATTATTATGGTTTTGCTCCTATGTTCTTAAAACTAACCCTACACAACAATGGGGAAAAAGTAGGGTGAATTAAGTTTTTTTTTGCGTGGCGTCTTACCTCCTGGCCAGCCCCACTGCGCGTGTGCAGCCAGACACCTACAGAAGCCGCAGTAGGTTAGTACACATACTATGAGGTAATCCTGCAAATATGTGAAAAAAAAAAAAGATATGCCTCAAAAGTGCGCTTATCGTATTTTAATAACATCTGGATGATTTTCCATCACCATACAATACTATGGCGACTGCAAAATTGTTGTTTCCAGATAACGTAGAGGAAAGTGATTCTCTCTACGTTATCTGCTTTCATATATACAGATGTGTATTGTAAGTGTAAGTGTCAAATATCCATTGTCTTCTTAAAATAAAAAAACTGAGAACCGTGGATCCGCCGGACATAGAACCATCCTCTAAGGATTGTACTTTGTGATGACACTCCAGCCCAGGTGCCCTGGAGAGGGAGGACCCCTTTATTGGCGGGGTCCCCAATTCCCCAGGAATCCCTGGCCTAGGCTGACTAGTTAGAGGGGATGAATGTTACAGTCGGGGGTACCCCGTCAAGTGTAGCATTACCTTCCTGCTAGTGGAGCATGGTGCTAGTTTTAAAAATACAGACCCCCTACTCATTTTGTCCCCTGTAATTTTTGAACTAGGACAGTCCAAGAGCCTGGTGCTGGTTCATTAAATACAGGGGAACCCTACACATTTTATCCCCTGTATTTTTTGAACCAGGGCTGACTCAAAAAGCCTGGGGCTGGTTATGCTTAAGGGGGACCCCACACAAATCTTTCCTGATTGTTTTACTTTATTTTTTACTTAAACCCAGAAGCTTGCACGGTTGTCACTGATCTGTGCATGCTTCTGTCAAACTCGGACCTTGTAATGAAACTCACATCACAAGATGCGAGTTTACCTGCAGTTTAACTTACATGAAGGCATACCAAGGGGGGTGCATGTGGGGCACCTTGCCTTCGGTGCCATATGATAGGCCCGGCAGACGGGGGCTCTGCCGGCCTGGGCAATATATGTAAAAAAGGAAGGCCACGTATATGGTGCGCAACACCTGCAGCCCCTATAGGCACAAAATTAGAGTCTCACAAAACTCAAAAATTACAGTACAATAGAAATCTTATTGTGCCCTTAGATGGCGCTGGATATAAAGTGAAAAACAGTATAAGATATTAAGACAATACTTAATCCTTATGAGAGGTGTCTTTAATTGTCTTTAATCGCCCACAATCCTTTTTGTGTAGTTTCAAATAATCACAGAGGGCTCCACATGATGCATATGTAAAAAAACATATAAAAAATAATTCTTAGCAATATGGAAATATATATATGTATCTTTCAACTTCGTCTATATTTTAGATCAGAAGATCATAAATATTTATGATCTTCTGATCTAAAATATAGACGAAGTTGAAAGATACATATATATATTTCCATATTGCTAAGAATTATTTTTTATATGTTTTTTTACATATGCATCATGTGGAGCCCTCTGTGATTATTTGAAACTACACAAAAAGGATTGTGGGCGATTAAAGACAATTAAAGACACCTCTCATAAGGATTAAGTATTGTCTTAATATCTTATACTGTTTTTCACTTTATATCCAGCGCCATCTAAGGGCACAATAAGATTTCGGCCTGGGCAATGTCCAGCACTGGAATCAAGTGTTGATCCCATTGCCAGAAGTCCTGCAGGCCAGTGAGGTTGTGTCCCCAGCGAGACACATCTCACCAGCCTGTTCCCAGCGACGGGTGACATTTGGCGCCGGCTGTGACTGGGTGCAGCTCGCGGACCGGCGGCCATTTGAATTTTGAGCTGGTTGTGAGTCAATTATGGCTTGTGGACCGGTAGCCAGTAGAAAGCGGCCATGGCAAGCCTATTGTGACTCCGCTCACGGCGTCTGACGTCAGACACTACTGGGCAGAAAATTCAGTTCAAAGGCAGGCAGAGGATGCAGACGTTGCGGGAAGAGCTCCGGCGGCCATGGAAGAGGCCAGGAGAAGCCAGGCTTAAGACAGAAGAGCTTCAGTGGCGGTGCTGCTGGCCAGGATTGGCCAGCGGCAGAAGAATGCGGCTGAGGACTGGACAGATAGGCTACTATTAATCCCTCCCTAGACCACCAGGTTGTCGGGCACTAGGCCCATGGGATAATTAGGCCTGTGGCACTGATAGGGGGTGGGCACCGTTTATTCCCTGGCCCTGGGCGTCAAACTCCCTAGTTACGCCCCTGTTCGCATGCCAGTCAAACTCGCACCTGCAAATTCGCACCCTATTACATTTGTGACTTGCGGGAAAAACTTGTACCTTTGAAATGTGCGAGATTGTGCGAGTTTGTACTTGTGCATTAACTCGTACCCTATTACATTCCGCCTATAGTGTTTATACTAGGTCATGGTTACTGATAATCACAATAGCTGCAGTAAACAGTCCTCAAGCTACTTCTCTGGTGAATGGCAGTTTCATATAAAATGAAATGAGCGACCTATTAAAGTATGTACATAAGAAATGCAGTGTATACAGTTAAGAGGAGAAGTACCTGTTTAATTAACAAGTCACTTTTCTGGTTAAATACAATGCCAGCAGATCATCAATTATCATGCCAGTCTAGCTGTTCAAGTGAAAAGATGACACATACTGACTACTGCTGCTGACTCCCTTACCAGCATTATTAATCACATTATTAATCATATCTCTGCCTCATGTTAAGGTATTCTCCACCAGTAATCCCAGAGGCACAGATCTGCATACATTGGCATACAGCCATGCAAATATAAATGCAGCCAGCTGTGTCCTAATAACCATGCAGATTTTTGAAAAATATATCAGAACATAATGTGAGTATATATAAATTTGCCTACTTTTGAAAAAGCATTTCGGGGAGATTGTGAAAGCTACACCGATGAACTTGGCATTAAAATGTATGTGTACTATTCCTCCTGAGAGGCGTGCCGAAAAGTTGACTTACATCCAAATGTAAATGAGCCCTAAAGCAGCAGTTGTTGGTTAGTAAGATCTACTTGTTGATGAAAACACACTAATAAACCATTGTACCTTATAATAACCAATGCATGAAAATGGCACTGATGATCCCATTTGAATGTATACGTATTCCTTATTTCATTTTTTTCCAAGTATATAACAGCTACATAATGAGGGTAAGGTTCAATCAGGGAGATTGCTAGACTCTTCAGGGAGTCAGGGAGATTACTGCTATTTCAGGGAGTCTCCCTGACATTCAGGGAGAATTGGCAAATATCAGGGGTGTATCTATAATGGCCGCCGCAGCCATTTTCCCGGCATTTTGCGCATGCGCAGTGAGGAAATCGCAGGAAAAATGACTGCCGCGCCATCTTCCCAATGACATCCGCATGCAGAGTAGTCTTTGGTCACAGACTAGTGCCCAGAGTCCACTGCAGCGGCCAGTCCACTACCAGCCGCTGGGGAGAGAGGAGGAGGCTCTGGATAGGGAATGCACATGGGCCCCCTCCTCTCTTAATACGCCCCTGGCAAGTTGGTGAGTGTATATATGTATATATATATATGTGTGTATATATATATATATATATATATACATACACGTGTGTGTCTATATATACAGTGCCTTGCAAAAGTATTCACCCACCTTTGCATTTTTCATGTTTTGTTGCCTCACAACCTGGAATTAAAATGGATTGTTTGAAGGTGTGCATCATTTCATTCCCAGAACATGCCTACAACTGTGATGTTGTGTTTTTTTATATTGTGAATCAAACAACATTTAGGACAACATACTGTAACAGAAAACTTCAGCGTGCATAACTATTCACCCCCCCCCCAAAGTCAGTACTTTGTCGAGCCACCTTTTGCGGCATTTACAGCTGCAAGTCGCTTTGGATAAGTCTCTATTCAGCTTGCCACATCTTGGCCCTGGGATTTTTGCCCATTCCTCAAGGCAAAACTGCTCCAGCTCCTTCATGTTGTATGGTTTCCACTTGTGAACAGCAATCTTCAAAGTCTGATCACAGATTCTCAATTGGATTGATATCTGGGCTTTGACTAGGCCATTCCAACACATTTAAATGTTTCCCTTTAAATCACTAGAGTTATGCTTTAGCAGTATGCTTCAGGTCATTGTCCTGCTGGAAGGTGAACCTTCGTCCCAGTCTCAAATCACAGGCAGACTGAAACAGGTTTTGCTCAAGAATATCCCTGTACAGAGCCGTAGCTAGACATTTTGGTGCCCTGTGCGAGAAAGAGCATTGGTGCCCCCCCCTCCCCCCACCAATTTGCAAGTATAAAGGCAGCTGTGTGTGGTGGCACCGACCGCACCACCCTAGCTACAGCCCTGACTCTTGGCTTTTTGTAAAATGTATATAATGAGAATTCTATACATAGATTAACAGATCAACAATAACCAAATGAATTAAGCTCAATTACGGGCACTATAAAATCATATCGATAGCGATATTATGGATGAACTGGGTATGATTTTTATAGTGCCAGTATTTGAGCTTAATTAGATTGGTGAGAGCTGCAGTTCCATATTATGTGATATCTATTTATTATTGTTGATCTGTTAATCTATGTATAGAATTCTTATTAAATACTTATTAAATATATTTCACAAAAAACCTTTATATATATATATACACACGCACACAGTGGTCGACGTGGGCATGGCTACGTACCATGAGGGGTGTGGAAACATGTCGTGGAGTGTGCACACTCAAAAATGGGGTGTGTCATGCATCCATCTCATTCCTACCTTTCATCTCTCACCCTTTGCACCTCTCATTCAAACACATAGGGGCCCATTTATTAATGATCACTTTTGCAATGCGATCAGGGCATGTCAATGATCGCATTACAAAATGCGATCATGGTGGCTGGATGTATCATCCGGCACATGCAGGGACATGGGCTCCAAAAGGAGCCCGTCCCTGCAATGTCTCCGGAGAGCTGCCGGCCAGTGTCGGGGCTGCTGCGCACGCAAAGTCCCGGTTGGCTGGCAGCCATTGCGGTGGGAGGGTTCCTGAGGATCCCTCTGCCAGCTAGTTATGCGGTGTGTAGCCATAAGCCTTAGCTGAGGGGCCAAATATCGGGAATGCGTCGCATTCCGGATATTGATAGATCTGGCAGCATTGCATCCCCCATAGGTTTCTATGGGAGGTGTGGCTGCCTGCGGGAGTGGAGGGATTGCAGCAGGTATCGGAGATACCTGCTGCAGTCCCTCCTTAATATATCCGGGGGATACTTAATATTTGAGGCAAACACACACACACTGGCACCCATAGGAAAAAAACAAATACATAGGCCCCCCATAAATTGCATAACCTTTGCTTGAAAATAAACATTGGCACCGATAGGAAAAATGTTGTGGGGTACACTGGGGTGGTGAGGAACACAAAGGTAATGAGGCAAATATAGAAGGTAGGGTACTCAAAGGTGTAGGGGTACATATAGGAGGAGGGATACACAAATGGTGAAGGGGTACACATAGGAAGTGGGGTACACACTAGAGGAATACTAACTGAAATCTGGTATTACTTACCAGCTGCTGCTGACTCCAACTGAGGGTTGAAAAGGTGGAGTGGAGAGGGATCCATCCAGAGGTGAGCAGCAGAGGAGGAGGGAAGCACCAGCAGTAAAAATAGGGCTCCAGGGCCCAACCAGCCACATAGTCATCCGGGCAGAATGAGGGGCTAACCTGTGACCCCTGTCACTGTATCCGGCAGGGGATGGCCATACACACTGGCTGGTGGGCGGAAGGGCGCGCGGCAGCTGGGACACAATGCCGGACTCTGCTGCGTGCATATGGCAGAGACCTTCCGGCAGTGGGAGGGGGACGGGCACTGATGGGTGTGGAAACGGGCACCTGCGGATGGGGGAACAGGCACCGGATGGCACACTGCCAGAAATTATTTAGAGCCAGCCGCACAATCATACACTGCGGCTGGCTATGGCTTTAGAGGCTGTCCTCCTCCTGTGACTGGCAGCCTGTGAGTAGTGTAAGACTGTCAGTCACTGAAGTTAGTGAGCGAAGGCATGTAGCCACGCAGCAGCGGCTATCCAGCTCAGATAGATAAGCTGGTGGGCGGCGGGTGTTCCGCCCTCAGCGCTGTTCCGCTCTGTGCGGTGGCACCGACCGCACCACCCTAGCTATGGCCCTGTCCCTGTATTTTGCACCATCCATCTTTCCCTCGACTCGAACCAAAGTCCCTGCTGCTGAAAAACATCCCCACAGCATGATGCTGCCACCACCATGTTTCACTGTGGGGATGGTGTTCTTGGGGTGATGGGATGTGTTGGGTTTGCGCCAGACATAGTGTTTTCCTTATTGGCCAAAAAGTTCAATTTTAGTCTTGTCTAACCAGAGCACTTTCCTCCATACATTTGGGGAGTCACCCACATGCCTTTTGGCAAACTCAAATCGTGTCTTCTTATTTTTATCATTAAGTAATGGCTTTTTTCTGGCCACTCTTCCATAAAGCCAAGCTCTATGGAGTGTACGGCTTATTGTGGTCACATGCACAGGTACACCAGTCTCTGCTGTGGAACTCTGCAACTCCTTCAGGGTTACCTTTGGTCTCTGTGCTGCCTCTCTGATTAATGCCCTCCTTGTTCGGTCTGTGAGTTTTGGTGGGCTGCACTCTCTTGGCAGGTTTGTTGTAGTACCATGTTCTTTCCATTTGATGATGATGGATTTGATGGTGCTCTGGGGGATCATCAAAGATTTGGATATTTTTTTTATAACCCAACCCAGAATTGTACTTCTTAACAACTTTGTCCCTGACTTTTTTGGAGAGCTCCTTGGTCTTCATGGTGTGATGCCTCTTGCTTAGTGGTGTTGCAGCCTCTGGGGCCTTTCAGAAAAGGTGTGTTTATACTGACATCATGTGACACTTAGATTTCACACGGGTGGACTTCATTTCACTAATTATGTGACTTCTGAAGGTAATTTGTTGCACCAGAACTTTTGAGGGGCTTCATAGCAAAGGGGGTGATTACATATGCACATGCCAATTTTCAGAATTTTGTTTATAAAGATTCTTTTTTATATGTGTTTTTCTCATTTCACTTCACCAAATTAGGCTATTTTGTGCAGATCCATCACATAAAATTCAGATGAAAAAAAAAAATACAATTGTAATGTAACAAAAAAGGTAAGAAGCCATACATGAATACTTTTGCAAGGTACGGTGTATATAATATATATATATATATATATATATATATACACAAAATTACTTTGAGGGCGCAAATTGTTTAAATGTCTTGTAAGACACAAACTATTAGTATAAATGGAAATGTCAGATGTTCAGATGATTCATAATTAATTCTTATGGAATGTCCAATCAGAATTTCTTTATACAAAGATTCCATTCATAATATGTTACTCTTCTCCTGGATATGAACCGGACTGACTTCAACACTGTTGATAGTAGATTCTATAGGTTCCCAATTATATTGTAAAATAGACCCACTCACCAAAATAAGAGCACCCAAAAGATGTCCCAATGGCCCACTATTAGGTATAGTAGACAATGATTTATTAAAAATTTTTGTCAAATTGACATATAAAACTTATACATAAAAACTGCATACACAATTAGCTTTCCATTTGTTTTAACAGAGGAAGAAGATGATACAGGTCCTGCTACTTACCCACACAGGGCAATATGTCAATAGACAGGTTTCTCCCTTCTGACCAAAGGACTAACTTCTCAATCCAACGCGTTTTGTCCGACAGGACTTCATCAGGGGTATATATATCACATATTGAAGAATATATATGATCCAATGGGAGAATTGACAAATTGTCGTCCCCATGATGGACCTATACAATCAACTGCAAAAGCTTCCCAAATAGCGATGTGCTGTGATCCCAGGATCTGGCTATAATGGAACCTAAGTTAATATATATATATATATATATATATATATATATATATATATTGCACTCCTGTCCACATCCAGACAGGAAGGAGACCAGCACGCCAATAATTTGATGAAAAATGTAAATGTATTTTATTCAAATGGTAAAATAGCCATGCCCAACAATGAAAACATAAGGACGCTGAGTGTCACAGAACAGGAGTCAGTACAATATATATCTACTTTCAGTAGATATATATTGTACAAATGTAGTGCATTATTGTGTTAATGTCACTACTTTTGCACGTCAGCACATACTGAACGTATATATATATATATATATTGCTTCAGACTACACTATGGCCCTCATTCAGAGCCGCACGTTACCAACAGTACGCTCGTTGCGTTCCGATGTTGACTAACCGCGCATGCGTCGGTGTTACACTGCGCATGTGCGTACGGCAGATTGCGAGCTTTTTTTCTCTCGTTCCTAAAATAGCGTACAGGAAGTGACATGTCAAATGTGATTGACAGAACAGGGCGTTTTTGGGTGTTGACGGGGGTGGAGATGGAAAAACGCAGGGTTGGCGAGGCGTTTTTGGGGCGTACATACATTAGCAGATGCGAACGTCAAATGTGTTCGGACCGTCACATACGTCACTGGAACATCCTCTTTCCCTTCAAAATGCTCGCACAGTTTAGGGTCTGGATTACTCAACCACATTGGCGATGGCCTTCTCCTCCGTCCCGGGACTCCATAAATGTTGCAGCGATTAATCGCGGGTGGTCACAAAAGCAATTAGTGTTGTATTGAAAACCGGCTTGGTATGTGTTTGGCAAGCAGTTTATTGGGATAGCACAAAACCGTACGCAGGTGGAAATCATACCTGCTAATGTCAGGATTACACAATCAATTGGCGTACATTTTCTGGGGGTTTTTTTGGCCTCAATTTGTTGTTTATGGCCTATTGTGACAATAATGTCATCATGTTTTAATTAGCTCCCCTTTTTTTTTTTTATGTGGAATTTGCATCGTTATGTGATTTTTTAAACGTTCCTTCAAGAGGCCTTTTTTTTTTACAAATGAAATGGTTTTTTGTGTCCTTTTTTGCCTTTAGGGCCAGGATTAAATGTAACCCATTTGTACAATAATGTCACAATACAATGTCAGATTTTCATCATAAATTTATTGTTTAAACACAAACCAATTGGCATAATATTTTGTTTTCTTTTTTTCTGGCAAAGATACTTTTTATCAAAAATAAATAATCAATAACTGCTAACATAAACGTACAAAAATAAATTAAAAACATTTCACAAGAAAGGAGAGGGAAGTTTTGACCAGAAAGGAATATGAGCCAAGCACAGAAGGAGTGTGGGAAAAGTCGCCATTGCTGTCACCGTTTTTTCGCCCGTTTGGATGGGGGAGGGTGGGCGCCAGACCGGGTCCGGGATGCCATCGGGCTGGCCTGTCCAGAGGCAGATGTTGTGGCCTCTGGACTAGGCACAGGGCTAGGCACATTTGGAGGATTGGCTGATGTTGTGCCAGAGGTGGAGGATCCTGATGTTCCGGCAGGAAGGGAGGTCGGCTCCACCATGTGCTGGCGAACGAGCTGCTCCAGGGCATCGGCGATGCGGATGTTGGCCCTGGTATTTTCCGCCAGGGCCTGACCAATGGTCACGTTGGCCGCAGCATTTTGCTCCAGGGCCTCAGCCACCCGTATCAGACTGGCGTCCATCCTCTGCAGAATCTCCGTATGGAAATCCGATTTTAAATTGAGTTCTGTGAGGAGGCCCACTGCCTGCGAGGGGGCACGCCCTGGACTGGCTTCTGCAGGGTCCTCAGCCGGATGTACTGGTTCCTCCCCTGCAGAGCCAGCAGAAATTCTGCGGCCAAGGCTTCCCTCTGGAGCAGACTCATCCGCCTGTGTCTCTGTTGGAAAAATGAGAAAAGAGTCACATTAGAATCTACATATTGGCACAATAGCATTTCAGAGTTGGTGACATCACAATACTTACCTGGGCCAACATGAGGAGCCGCAAAGTCTGGCATGTCCATATCCATGTTGGACACGCCAAACACCTCCACAGGCTGCACACACCCCTGTGCCAGCTCTTCTAAATCCGTCAACTCCAATGACACAGGGGTGGGACCCCCACCTGTCCCCCTTGCATGCCTAGCCCTGTCCGCGAGTTTTTGCTTTAGGCGATATTTGAAGTCGCCCCATCTGTGGGGAAAAATGGAAGCCATTATCCTTTGGTTTAAAATGGGGTTTGTTTTTAGGGGGGGCAAGGGTTTACTTACCGCCGTTTGACATCCCGGGCTAGACGGACATAATCACCCACTCTATTGACAGCAACGGCTACCTCTTCCCACATTCTCCACTTCTGGCTTAGACTCATATTCCTGTCTGCCTGTGGCAGGATGTCCACACACTTCTGGATCAAAACCTCCATCTCCTTTCTTGTGAAATGTGGCTGCCTTTTTTTTTTGGCCGCTTTGGCCGGAATACTGGGCCCAGCAGCCTCTTCCATGTCATCCTCCTCACCTATTTGTGTAAATTTACAGAATTCACAAAATCACAACTTGCCTAATCTTATGTTTCAAATTAATCGTTGATAGAAAATGCATGAAAGACTTACCGCCTGACTCTTGGGCATTTTTTCCCTGGTCTGTCGCCATGTCTGAGGTCCAAACAAGAAATACACCAGAATTTGAATGTGTTTTCGTGACGTATTTATACATGCGTCCTTATTTTGCGGCCGCATCATTGATTGTGCGGCCCTATGATCCCTCCTTAATTTGTGCGGGAAACGAAACACTATTTATGGCTTGGTGTGTCTCAAGTCGAGGTGGCGTTTTTGGATTGTTGGAGGTTATCTTGGCTGGAGTTTATTGATTGCGTAGAAAGGAGTTGGAGGTTGGAGATTCGTTTGTTGGTTAGATTTGCGTTTTTTTTTCCGTTATCTTTGTTGGTTTATATTTTTGGGACCTCGTTTCTTGATTTGGTAAGTTTTGTGAAGTCTAACTTTTGTTCAATTGTTGTTTCATTGTGTTTCGTATATTTTGTAATTTTTGGATCCCTAATTTCTTCTATTTTAGATTTTGTTTATTTTCGACCCCAAAGACCTTTTGATTTTGCATCTTAGATATTTGCTCTTGGTAAGTCCATTTTTTATCTTGTATTTGCAAACTAATTAGCGCATTTTTAGTAGTTACTCTAGTGACTTGTATTAGCGAACTAATTAGCGCATTTTTAGTAGTTACTCTTGTGACTTGTATTAGCGAACTAATTAGCGCATTTTTAGTAGTTACTCTTGTGACTTGTATTAGCGAACTAATTAGCGCATTTTCAGTAGTTACTCTTGTGACTTGTATTAGCGAACTAATTAGCGCATTTTTAGTAGTTACTCTTGTGACTTGTATTAGCGAACTAATTAGCGCATTTTAAACAGCTTAATAATCATTCTAACTTTTTGGTGGTTTATCTTTCGCTTTTTGAGCCAACATTTCGACCCGTTTTGATGTACTGTGTTAAATGTCGCTTTGCGGTTTTGCTAAATGGGTGTTTGGCATATTTTAACTTTGGTCTAGCACAAAATTTATAAACAAAAATGCACAGAGTGAAATGTGTCAAGTAATTTTGGTGTTTATTTTCAGTTTGGACGTATCATGACAATACCCCGGCATGTAAGCAGCAATGGATGGTATCATCAAGCTAAGTTGTTTTAATATAGTTTTGGGGTGGGTCAAAAGCCTTACTTTGAAATCTTTGAATTTCAGGTTGATCTGGGGCGGATTGTTCTGGCCATGCTCCCGGAAGCCGACCAACCTCAATCTCATCCCAGGCGTAGGCATCGTAGGCATGCAAGGCCCCAGATATTTCGAACACGTGTCACCCTTTTTGGAATGCCCGATGATGAGGTTTTAAGACGCTACCGTCTACCTCCCAAAATCATCATAGACACTCTCTCATTAATAGAAAGTGATCTTGAGCGGCAAATTGACAGTCCAACAGCAATACCACCACTGATGCAATTTATGGCAGTGTTACATTTCTGTGCCTCAGGATCGTTTCAAACAACGGTGGGAATAGTGGCGGGCATCTCCCAATCCTCCTTTTCCCGGATCCTGAGGGCAGTGATGGAGGCACTTTTCAAGCACCTCCATCATTTTATTCAAATGCCTTTGGATATGGGTGCCCTTAGTGTGGCCAAGGCCAATTTTTACCAAATAGCTGGCTTCCCACACATCATAGGGGTTGTGGATGGTACTCACATACCACTTCAGCCTCCAGCATGGCTGGAGGCAATATTTAGAAACAGGAAACACTATCACTCCCTGAATGTAATGGTGGTATGTGATGCCTCCCTACAGATCCTGTCCCTGAATGCTAAATTACCAGGAAGTGCACATGACTCCTTCGTCATCCGGCAATCAGGGATATGGCAGAAATTAACCAACCTACAAGCTGGTGATGCGTGGCTTCTGGGTAAGTGGAGACCTTTAGTACATAACAATGTTAAGCTTGATACACAGTGTTCCTGATGTTGTCTCTTATTTTTCACAGGAGACAGTGGATACTCTTGCATGTCCTGGCTGCTCACTCCTTATTTGGCTCCCACACCAGGCCCACAAAGTGAGTATAATTCCGCACTTACAGCCACCAGGCAAGTGGTGGAGCGCTGTATCGGCCTTTTAAAAGGCCGATTCAGATGCCTCCACCGCTCTGGTGGCGAGCTCATGTATTTGCCGGATATGGTGTCGAAAATTGTGGTCCTGTGTGGGATATTTCACAACATCGCCATAAGGAGTGGTGTCCCAATGCAGCCAGAGGATGCCTTACCTGAGGATGGCCCCCCCGAGGTTGGTCGGAGGTCAGTATGTGGGGGGGCCATACGCGATGATGTGGTGGCCAGATTTTTTAGGTAAGTTTGACCAAAACTACAGTGTTTATACCTAATGTGTTTGTGTTTGTTTGCCAACATCTAATTTATTTGTATTTTTTTCACCATCTTCTGTTTGTTCACATAATCTTTGGCACTCCAACGCTCACTACTTCCTGCTACCCTTACCAAACCTGGATCTGGTGATTTGGGGCATATATTCTGGAACCCATATCGCAACGCCATGTTTGTGGAATCATGTTGGCATGGTCCTTCGTCAACCAGTTCTTGATTGTTTTTTTAATTTAAATATTTTATTTGTATGTGTTGTATTTGAGTTTATCACTGTGTTTTTTTTTGAGGGAGTGACCACTTTGGTTTCTCATTTATGTTGTGAATAAATGTTTGGAGAGTGAAATGGTCTTCCTTTTTTTGGACGTTAACAGCAAGTGTAACCAGGTTAACACACCTTACATTTGACTAAGGGGTAATCCAGTACTGACACCAGTTGATGTAAACTGAAATATGTTTTCAGGTTCCCAACCCACACCAAAAGGAAGCCTGTCCAAACCTTTGGATTTGGAAGATTGGCCTAAGCAGCTTGCACACCAACTAGGAACCTGTAAAATGTAGAAATATCTAATTGACACTACACCCAAAAAGGGAAATGACATTGTTACTGTTCTGTGTTTCTTGTGGCTGATTTACATACAAATACAAAACACAATCTAACTTTTAAAAAAGGGAAATCCTTGCAGGAACAGTCAACTTATGTCAGGGTTTTTTTTTTTTTTTTTTGGAAAAAAAGAATGAGCCAGAACATATATTCGAAATCAACAATTTATTTAGAAAACTAAAAAAAACAAAAAAAACTACTGGCGAAGGATGCCAGACAGCCGGTCAAGGCCCACAAGAACGCCAATGACATGTTGGCGCATCTGGCCAACACATTCGACCACCTCTTGCCGACGCCTCTGTTCCTCTGTGTGTGAGAAAAGTGTGTGGATTAATAAAACAATAGGGAAGCCACATTAACAAAAAAAAAACACAACGAAATCACTCCTAAACCTAAAAAAAAGAAACCAAAACAAAAAGGGGGTGCTGCCAAAAATACCAGGCCTATGTACAAATTCCCACAGGTGTGATATGTGTATGTTGAAACCAGCAGGAAGAGGTAAAGGCAAACTGCTAAATCACCAAAAGTAAACCCAAAAATCACGAATAAAGGCACGACACATGATTACATACAAACAGTTTGTGCTTAAAAAAAATGCGAAAGAAAAACATACCGGGAGCCAAAACGGGAGCTCCGGAAGTCCCTCCATGTTCTTCCTCGGAGGAGCCTTCATTCCCCAAAGAACGGGGAGGGGTAATGATGGACTCCGGGGAGGGGGTAATTGTAAGAGGGGTGGGTGGAGGAGAGGGGGAAGTGGGACGGAGGGGAATGAGGCCCGACAGTTCCGGGAGAGGGTCTGGGATGGCTGGGGAGGAGTGGGGTATAGGGGAAATATTTGGGGTGGAGTGTTGGCTGGGGGTTGGGGATAGTGGCCGGGAACGCCATCTGGCCGGACGGTGACGGCGTAGTCTTGGCTGTCCACCTAAAATATGTCAAACAAATTGAGGTTAGTTTCTGGCCAAATCCGGGGCCCAAATAAAAAAAAAAAAACCACCAACAAAAAACATGCAAATAGGAGTAGAATGAAAAAAACAGAAATAGAGGGAAAACATGCACACGCAGATATGAGGACAAATAATAAATAGGACAGACAGGAAAACATGCACACGCAGATATGAGGACAGATAATAAATAGGACAGACAGGAAAACATGCACACGCAGATATGAGGACAAATAATAAATAGGACAGACAGGAAAACATGCACACGCAGATATGAGGACAAATAATAAATAGGACAGACAGGAAAACATGCACACGCAGATATGAGGACAAATAATAAATAGGACAGACAGGAAAACATGCACACGCAGTTTGCCCCACAAACACAAACATGAAAGCCACAATACATAACACTTACTTTCCAGTATCTGCATGCGAAAGCATGCCAGCAAGCGGGGCGTTCGCCGTTGCAGGTCTGACCACCTGCGCTCCAGCTGCCCGATGTTGCGGCGTGAACCTAAGGACCGCAGGCGGGACCGTGCCTCCGCATACGCGGAGCGCTTCTGCCGGTTGGTGATGGGTGGAGGCTGGCTGGTGATATGGCGATCCATCACCTCCGTAAGCACCAGCAGCTCGCGCCTGGTGAATGCGGAGGCTCTCATGATGGCAATGGAGTTTTTCATACAAAACATTTTTGATAAAGTGTGCAAAAAATTTCTGATTGGCTAATGTATTTTGGAAATTAACAGGAGCAATTTTATTGGTTAGTGTATGAGTCATGTGTTCAACAGGGCCAGAAATCTCTGGAGAGTTATGATAGGCTTGATGCAGTGACATGCGTTTGCAAATTTAAATAAAGAAATGAACCCCGGAAAATATGCGAGGATCCACAGCAATAGAACAATTGTTTAATTGTGGTTCACATGTTTTTTGAACAATAAAAGCGAATGTTCCACCCGTACGTATTCTGCGGGTAAACACAAACACGGACAAGAGTAAAGTTTCTTGCATTGTGTTGAAAAAAAAAAAACAATTAAGCTAATTGATACATTGATTGGCATGATACGATTGAGGGAGGTAGGCAGAATAAAGGAGCAGGTAATCGACATCTGACAAGGCCACTTCCGGTTTCACTTGTGCGTGCGTTCCCTTCAAGCCATTTCGGGGATGTACGCTCGCTATTTCGCACGCTCGTTAGTTAGAGGAGGGGTCGCCTGAGTTTAGGGAGGAATTTTAGATGCGAACGAAAATACGAGTGAGCCATTGAATTTAAATAATTTTGTACGTACGCCTAACGTACGTGCGCCCGCTTGCGAGTGGGTCTGAATGAGGGCCTATGTTTGTTTTTTTTCTTTGTTTCTTTTGAGATTTACATCGTGGGATTTACACGAAGATACTGCAAGGACATATATTTGGACCTTATGGACTTGTCTAAAAATTCATGCTGTAAAAACTGGTACACTGAAGGCGCCGCTCCTTCACCCTTTATACATATATATATATATATATATATATATATATATATATATATATATATATATATACATACATACACATACTTAAGTTAGTTTGGAAGTAG
Organism: Taudactylus pleione; assembly: GCA_031769625.1. NCBI lineage: Eukaryota > Metazoa > Chordata > Amphibia > Anura > Myobatrachidae > Taudactylus > Taudactylus pleione. The sequence goes on from JAUIMM010000387.1 coordinate 2,471,944, forward strand.
CTTCATGTGCCTTCTTAGAAATAATATTCAATCACTTACTATTATCATTTCATTGAAATCATATCTGCCATTGGAGACCTGCAAGAGATGCCTGGGGTATATTTACTATGGTTCGATTTGAGATTCATTTTTATGAATCTCTGAAATCTCCTGAGATCGAATTGAACTCGAACAGCAAAATCCCTTAGTAAATCTCAAATTTACTAATAATGTATTTTGCTTTCCATTTTCAACTCGAATTCGATCTTGTTTCAGTTTAAGAAGGGATTTGCTGTTTGATTTTGCGTGTTCATGTCCAAATTGAACAGCAAATCCCACTCCAAAATGAACTGCAAATCCCCAAATTAACAGAACTGCTTCATATTTTCACTTTCAGCATGAGCAGTTCGTTTTCACACAGATACATGCATACATTAGTGAGATACATGCATGTATCTTACTGTAACAAGCTTGTATAGAGTTAATGTTAAAAAAAATGATGTGGTGTAATCCCCTAAATAGACAACCAGCCCCGGATTTTTCATAGCCAGCCCTGATTGTGTAAGTACAGGGAAAAAATTGCGTAGGGTTTCGTACTTAGCACAACTAGCACTGGGCTCTGATCTGGTCCTGGTTCTGGAATTACAGGGGAAAAAAAGCGTAGGGTTCCCCTGTAATTTTCACAACCAGCACCGGACCCTTTTCTTGCGGGAGGCTGAGACCACAGCCAGGGGTGCCCTTTCACCGGGCACCCCCTACGTAATTTTTTCCCTCTACTTACACAACCAGGATGTCACGGCTGCCGACACTTGAGACTCCTGGAAGGAGTCAGGCCTACTGGGCACTATAAATTGAGGTGGCTTTAGGAATGACCTGTTCATGGAATCTCAGTAACATGGAATAAAAGTAAATAGAATTTATTCACAAGCAAATATATAGCAACGTTTCACATAAAGTCTCAACAACACAGAAGTTCAGATATGCAGTAGTCAATATAGGTGTAAACCCCCATTTGTAAATAAAGTCTCTGATACTAATGTGGTTGGGAACCCTGAGTTCAATATGAGGCTAAGACCTCAGGATGGTATAAAGGACATTACTAGGGTTGAGCCCTGTAGCATGATGAAAATCCGGAACAGGGTTGAGCCCTGCAAAGTGGTGAAGATCCATAACAGGGTTGAGCCCTGAGATGTGTTGAAAATCCGAGGCAGTGTTGAGCCCTGTGATGTGAAGCAGGGTTGAGCCCTGTGATGCAGTGAAGATCCGTGACAGGGTTGAGCCCTGTGATGTAATGGAGATCCGAGACAGGGTTGAGCCCTTCAATGCGGTGAAGGTCCAGAGCAGGGTTGAGTCCTGCAGCGAGATGGGGATCTGGAGCGGGGTTGAGCCCCGCGATGTAATAAGGGTCTGGAGCAGGGTTGAGCCCTGCGGCGTGACGGGAATCCGGAGCGGGGTTGAGCCCCACGATGCACGAAGGGTCTGGCGACGAAACTGTAACGGTGCAGTTGACAACTGTAGTAGAGGTGAGTTCAATGTCCACAGAAGTAGAAGACAACCGGCAGAGTAAATAATCCAGCAGGGGATGCAAACACAGCAAAGGAGCAGGATAACGATACTTAGGCAATGGCAATGCTGAGCTCTGTAGTGCAGCTGGTAACCAGTATCAGAAGTTTAACTGGAACATGGGCAGATATATAGCAAAGTCCACAGCAAACCACAGGCACAGTGGGGATCTGGCAGGAGTCCAAGAATGACCTGAAAGTAACGTTGCACAGACACTGAGACACAGTTAGTAACAGGCTTTATACTATGGGTCTGTGATCCATAGGAAGTTCAGAACATGTGACCCAAATGGAATCAGGTTTGAAATAATAAGCAATCAGAAATCCCACAACCTGACAACACCTTTGAGACCGATGATCATTTTAACTCTCTATCCCCTGTACGTGGGGAACGCCAGCAAGCAGGATAGCTCCTCCAATGAGCAAAATGGAACTTTGGCAAATGTAGTTTATCTATACGTACTGAGATAGTCACAGTCCTGACACAGGACTGGCTATGAAAAGTCTGGGGCTAGTTGTCTATTTAGGGGAGGACCCCACGTCATTTATTTTTTTAACATTAACTCTTTCCAAGCTTTTTACAGTAAGATACATGCATGCATCTCACTGATGTATGCATGTATCTGTGTCAAATTGAACTGCTCATGCTGAAAACGAATGCATGAAGTTCTTCTATTCATTTGGGGATTTGCAGTTTGAGTTAGTTTTTTATTCGATTTACCAATCAAATGTTAGTAAATGAAGGGATCTTATTGTCCTCTATGTGAATACTTCTATGTTTTCAGAAATTCAATTTAATTTCAAAATCCTTTTTCTGTTCGATTTGACATTCGATTTTGCCTTTAGTAAATCCCTTCATAAAAAATCAAACCAAAATCGAACTTTAGTAAATTTACCTCCTGGGATGCAATGAGTTAATTCATACAGTATGATGAATTTGTTATCGCTGCCACTATAACATCAAGAATCAGCATACCTCTTGCTTCCCTGTGGACATACGTGACTACATGAATGATGATTTTCCTTTGCTCGTATGCCGGCAATGCGTAAATTAGAAGCAGAATGGAGACTGATTTAGATATCAGTGAAATTAACACAATTAGCAAGTGTGGTGACTTAAAAAGGGCTTGAATGGAGATCATGCACCAGAAATGCTGTAGGTATGTAATTGCTCTAACAGGTGCCATAGATATTTCAAGCATTCTCAGTGAATCCAATAGCAGAAACATGTTCAGCGGTGTATGACAATAATCTGTATGAGAAATACTGTGTAATGAGTTTTATGCCAGATATTGTTTTCAGATAAGTATATCTGAAATACATTACAGTTACATTTGAAAACAGCTGGTTTATACAGGGTCATAGCCAGTTGATGGGGTACCTTTTGCTGGCCCTGCCCCCGAATATGTGATGTCATGACATCACACCGGCAATAGGAGGAGATGCTGAGCACACGGGTCAGTGACAGCATCTCCATTGTGCTCTGGGTGGCGGCAGGGTCGTTGAGAGCTGACAAGGGGGCATGGCGATGCCAATCAGGTTTGGCCACGCTTCCTCACAATTTAAATAAAAATATATAAAATGCTCTGCCTGTTGCCACATGCTGCAGTCGACCTTGGACTCATCCAGGCAACTCCAACAAGCCTGTGCCCAGGTAATCAGTAATTACTCCTCCCCATTGGCATCCCTGGGCAGCAGCACTTTTCGCCCACCACTAGTTACGATCCTTGGTACAGATGTGTCCTCATACACCTATCCTTTTTGCTCCATATGACTCAACTTAGACGCTCCGCCACAGGTGATTCATGGACTTTTGTACTTATTTCTGAATTTAGAGTCAGTGACACATGGGCATTTAGGATTAGTATTTTTGTTGCAATGGAGTTGGTATAAAGTTGCAACTTATGCACAAAGCTACATGGCGCGGCTCAATGGTATCGGCCCTCAGTATTTAGCCTTTTCACCTAGGTTAGTGTTCGAGTCTCATACAGCTGCTGCGTGCAATGCCAGTATCCAGGGTACCTGTACATTGTACTTTTGTCACTTCAGTGATGCAAATAAAATGCATATTTGATAGAAAACTGTGCGGAGGGACGCATGGAGTGGCTTAGTCATAGTCCATGGCGCATCAAATAGGGCTATTTGGTGAGATTTGAGGATGGGTGTTCGTGGACACATCTGTAAGCAAAAATACCCCAAAATCAATAAGCTTTAGTATAGCATATAACTACGACTGTAGTATACTAAAAGGCCTTTTTTTAAATGAATTTCTTCAGTTACATATGTTAGATAAAAAAATATACATTTGCCAATACAACTGAACTTTAGCTTACAAGACAGAATAACTCTACTGTAAAGTGTAGTTTGTTTATTCTGGGTGACAGACAGCTAGTGTGCAGTCTTAGACTAATGTCATATGCCGATGCCGATATCCCGAAGGAGATCAGGATACCAGCCTCAGCATTCCGAGCTGCCGGATTACCGACCGTCCAGACTGGGTAAGTATGTGCGTTTCCTCTGGGAGGGGGGGGGGTTTAGGTTTAGGCACCCCCTGGGGGAAATTAGAGTTAGGCACCCCTTGGGAGGGTTAGGCTTTGGGGAGGGGGGGTTAGGGTTAGGCACCCCCCCACTGGAAGGGTTAGGTTTAGAGTGCAGGAAGGGGGGGGTTGGGGTTCGGAACCACCAGGTGGGGGTGGTTAGGGTTAGGCACCCCCGGGGGAGGGGGTTAGGGTCAGACACCCCCAGGGAAGATTAGGGTTAGGCACCACCTAGAAGGATGGTTAGGGTTAGAGGGGGGACAGGGGAGGGATAATATACTTACCAGCCTCCATCGGGATCTTCAGCAGTCGGGCTTCCGGCCACCGGTATTTCATACCAAACCCCTAATCGACAATAGTGTGCACAATAATAATAATAATACTACATCACACAGGCACATCTTTTGGGATAAACTCTTTATAGCATATGTTTTGTGATATACAGGTTGAATCTCCCATATCCAAATATTCCGAAATGCGGAACATTCCGAAATACGGAATATTTTAAGCAAGACTGAGATAGTGAAACCTTTGATTTTTGATGGTTTAATGTACACAAACTTTGTTTAAGGCACAACATTATTAAAAATAAAGTATAAAATGACCTATAGGCTAGCACCCCTCTGCCCTATTGGCCAGCCACTCACCGTCCGAGTCCCATAGCAGGTATAACCAAACATGGTTCTCCGTCACTGGTTTCATGATGGTTAATTTTCCGCCTATGGGGAATAACCATTAGGATACACAGATCGACACTTAATCATAGCTGTCTACCTACAGAGAGAGCACATATCCAATCCTGTCTCAGATCATCTGTATGATTGGGTGTGTGCTCATTTTAGAGAAACATAGGAATGTGAATTGTATGGCACGGCCATGGCGATGTCAATTGGCGGTCGTCTGTCTGCCACTTTAGGTAATTGCCGTACGTCCAAATGTGCAAGAACTGAGACACCACACCTGCAAGTGCTGAAATACCAAAATACCAATTGGTGCATCTTTAGATGCACCATCAGTGGCACCATCAAAGCTTGCACCAACCCTATGGAAGTTGCCTTTTCTCCATTAGTCCATGGCCTCCTATGTGAGTGGCTTTGCATCTATGTACACAACCAATTTCACTGACGTGCCCACGACACTCCCATAACACCAGTGGCGTAACTAGGGTATTTAGAGCCCAGGGCAACTTAAAAAACAAAGCCCCCCGCTGAAGTATATGCACATAAGACAGGTGACGAAAAAGTTGGTGTGGCCACATGCCACAAGGGCATGGCCACTGAAAAATTACATGACACACCACCGTTTCTCGTCACTCCATTCCATATGCACCTTAATGCCCCCAATAGTATTGCCCCTTTTGCAATGCCCACTGTAGTAGTGCCTCTTATACATTGTCCCCAGTAGCAGTGCCCCCTGTAGTGCCCCTTATTCAGTGCCCCCAGTAGTGCACCCTTATACAGTGCCCCATGTAGTGCACCCTTATACGGTGCCCCCTATGCAGTGCCCCCAGTAGTGCCACTGAGATGTAGTTATTATACCGACATCCCAGCTGAAGAAATCTCGGCGCCCTGATGCCACTACCTGGCAAGAAGACCGGTGCCGGAATACCAACAGGAGGTGACATGGGGTATGCAGATAGGACACCTATTACTATAGAGATCAGTGATCCGCATGGCGTATGCAGATAGGACACTATTACTATAGAGATCAGTGATCTGCATGGATTATGCAGCTAGGACACCTATTACTATAGAGATCAGTGATCCATATGGCGTATGCAACTAGGAACACCTATTACTATAGAGATCAGTGATCCATATGGCGTATGCAGCTAGGACACCTATTACTATAGAGATCAGTGATCCATATGGCGTATGCAGCTCTATTACTATAGAGATCAGTGACCCACACGGTGAATGCAACTAGGACACCTATCACTATAGACACTGTTGATCCACATGATGAATGCAGTTATGGTATTACTAAAGAGGTCATTGATCTGCATGGTGTATGTAGGTAGGACACCTATAACTATAGTGATCATTGATCTTTCTGTAGCCATTAAGTGCAGAATGTTTTATGTTCAGTACACCATACTATAATAGACCAGTGAAATGTTCATGTGAGTGACAAGGCAGTGTAGATAAAGGAATCTGTTTTGGACCAGTAAGTGGTACAGGATATATTTACACTGAAACAAAGCACAGATAGATTATATATTAGGGATGTGCAGGCTCGGATAGGTTCGAGTTTGCACGTTGAGTTCTGATTTTTCCCTCCAAAAAAACGGAACTCAGAAAGAGGCTAAACGTCATCAACGTGCAAACTCGAACCTATCCGAGCCTGCACATCCCTATTATATATACAGTGCATTAAAGTTAATTAAATTGGAGAAGCAGGGGCAGAACTATGGGAGACAATGGCGGCGCCCGCAGCCAGGCGCCAGCACTGAAGGGTCACCTCCTCCATTGTCCACAATATATTCACCACACTTAGGGCTGTAACCCGGAGTGTACCGTCACGACCGTCCAATTCATGGCAGCTCTTCCCGGCACCTGAGAAGCCACCATACACTAGTGGAGAGCTCCATGTCAGACCATCAGCTGTCGCCTCGGTCTACCTATAACCTGTCCCCACTCATTGGTGTCGCTGCTCCTCATATTATGTCAGTGTGACACGTCCGGCATTACAATGTCAGGGGCTGTGACGGGGGCACCAAATTATAACTTGCCTCCGAGCATCTGGGATGAACTTACGCCACTGTGGAGAAGTAATTAAATTTTGACATGCAGCGAATGCTCATTCTTTGATGGCTATGAGTACCACTGTTTCTCTTAAGAATAAATCATTGAAATGTCCTAGTTAAATTCATCAGCATGATAGACTGAAATAAAATGCTTTCACAGTCTGATGATTTCCTGATCTAGAAATAAATGTTTCTATTTCCCTATATAGTGGATAGTTTGCAAAAAGCTTTTGTCTCGCTTCAATATTTGTAGGTGCAGAAAAAGCACATTAAAAGTGATTGTGTTGTATCATGAACAACTGCTATAGTATAATTGCAGAAAGTGATTTTGCATGGACAGTGTTATACGCAGTACATTTCAACCCAGCATGAAGGGGGTCAAACGGAAGTTCAAGGAAAATCAGACTTGCAAGAAATGTGTCTTTGCCCATAACATGTGACCACTGTGTATACCTGTATACCATACATGCTGTATGGATAAATATTAGTCATATTACCATCACTGTATAATGTCTCAAATCATTGCATCCATCTGATTGCCGCTTATTGTTATATATTCACTTTATTTCTCTTTTTAAATGAGATTGATTCTGTTGGTTAGATTCATGATGCTTCTGTCATGAATTATGTTGCTATAAAATGTTGTCAGATACAGTTGCCGTATAACCTCTGTAGAGAAAATGGCAACCCTCATACCTCTGTAATCAGTCTTACATTAAGAAGTGCAAGAGAACATTGATCCTGTGAGTTATATGTCCATTTGCTGCTTTCAGGTCCACAGTTATTCCAGGATCAAAGTGACCTAAAGGAGCTCCTTGAAAACCTTCACCAAAACACTTATGCCAAAAAAAGGAAGAATGTAGAGATCATGTGGTTGGCGGCTACTGTAAGTTTTGTTGCACATCTTCAAAATCATTTTTCCAAAGGGCTAGACGGCAGGTGGCTATCCAAGTATGACTGAACTAGAATCAGGCTTAAGCATGCTCAGCAACAAATGGGGAGCCACCAGGTGTCTATGGGGTCAATTTACTAAGCCTTGGCCTGGAGATAAAGTGTCAGCAAACCAGCTCCTAATTTTTTAAATACAGTCTGTGACATGGCAGTTAGGAGCTGATTGGCTGGTACTTTATCCCATTCACTTTATCTCCATCCAAGACTTAGTAAATGGACCCCCAAGTCTTGTGCACATAAGTGATGCTTCTCTATTACAGTCTTTTCAGATAACTTTAATAAGCAGAATTAAAACAAAAAAAATTGTCAGTGTATTTTAAGTTCTTAATATAATTTTTCACATTTGATAAATGATTTCATGTAATCACCTGTGACCTTAGTATGGGTTATTTTGTATATCCACACAGTTAAGAAAATGTAATTGAGTTTCAACAGAGTGGTGTCTGTGCCCAAGTGACCCTAAAACTGCCACTGAATTTCAGATTTGTTTTTAAATATGTTCTGGCATTCAGCCGTGAAATCTTGTTAATTGCAGTTAGATTTGTTGCCACATTAAGGAATGCTCAAATGATTATAATTGCAATTTTCAAGAATGAACTATAAAGCATCCCCTAATAAATTGACTGTGGTGACCATAGTAATGACCTGGAAACATTGTTTTACATCAATAATCTTGCAAATATTAACATAACATACTGTATATACATTGTGGCATTTTTGCCTTCAGGAAATAATGTTATATGAATAATAAACAGCCCAGCTACAGAGGCACAGTTACATGTTTCTATTCACAGTTTTTACTCTGCAATCACTTGGTTTATTAGAGCCCTACTTTCAATATTAGAATTAGTTTAATATTGGCATCATGCCAAGCTTTGTCATGTTGTCTCTGTGTGTGTGTATACCTATATGTAAGTAATGAAACTTCTCAATGTGCCTTGGTAATATTTATTGCTGGTGTACATACAAACATATCTGTATACATAGTAATTGCTTTACTAGAGATACATCTACGGCTGATGCCTGGTCCAATTTTCACTGATATTAGAGGAAATGATTTAGATCTTAAGACTGTAAATATAACATGTGCGCTACATTCAGCACAGGACACAAAGTGGGGGACCCATAATCTGTTTTTAGGGGCTCTTGATTGTCAGATTTGTACACTTAATTGGGAAAATCTTTTTTAGGGGCCCCTAAAAAAAGTAGTACTGGCACTTAGGTTCCTAAGATAAAAAAAACAAAATGGTAGCATACAACTGATTTATCATTCCATCACTGTTCAAGAGGTTCAAGAGTGGCAGTTAAGGCCGGTACACACTAGACGAAGTCTAGTGTGTACTGACCTCGTTAACGACCCGACGGGGTTCCGGCATCGGCAAATGCGTACACACTTGCCGATGCCGGGAACAACGGCGCAACTGCAGGAGCTATGCTGCATTCGCTGACTATATCGCCCATTGGACCTGATGGTGGTGCTTCTGCGCTGATGGTGGTGACGACGCGCAGAAGCACGCATCATCAGTGACATAGCGGGTATACACTGCCCAATGTGGACGATATGTCATCAGATCCGCCGGACCTGGACGACATATGGTCTAATGTGTACCCGGTATTACAGTTGCAGTTCATGTATATTGTTCTCCTTTGTATCCCAGTCTCAAGTCAAAATGGAGAAGGATTAGAACAGGAATATTGTATTACAGCTACTAGTTAAGGGTGTATTTAGTATTAATTGTAAAAAAAGTAATTATGGGCCTGATTTTGTTCCCTATATCATATGCTACAGTGCAAATAAATAATGTCCTAGGGCTAGGCAGTTCTGTCTGTACATTAATAGGTATACATTAGTTGCTGATGATACACTATACATATCTGTAGTACAAGTGCACACAATTGAATTATTCCCATTGCATATATAGCCCATTTTAATACACAAAGTTTAAAATAGAATTTAGCTAAATTGGTCTAAAAAATATTTGCTAAATTGCTATATTATGGAAAGTGTGAATAAAATGTATAATAGATTAAACATATACTTCATTCATGAAAGTGCCTAATTTTCTCAAGTAGAATATGTTTGCATTTTATTGGGTTCCTGTTCTCAAGCCTCCCACCTGTATAAATTGTCTTAGTACAAATTCAATTGATCTTCGTGAAGACATGACAAAAGGACTCCATTTACAGTACACTTAAAAGAATGGATGATTTTGGATCTCACGGACTCTAAATCACTACATGGTTGTTCTATTGACAGTCTAACTCAGCATTGTGTCCATGTACTTCTGGCAGAGTCTTTGATTTGGTCAGCTGCCCAGTCAGCTCTGACACTATTTTGTTTTGGCCACTCAATTTCAACCTGCTGATCCAGAAAGTCTTTTGTGCTTAGATGAATTGTGCACTGCTGTATTCCATTCTGTTGCTATTCTTCATGTGTCCATTCCAATACCACAATTGCTGATGGGATCAGTGCAAACTCTGCTTTCAGAGCAAAATGTTGTCAGCCAGTTATTACTTTTTTGCATAGCATTTAACCTGACTGTTCAGCAACTGTAGTAAAAATAAATAAAAGGAATGCTGAGAAAAAAATTATAAAAAGGAATAAACTGTGGTCTAAAAACATAAAATGTAAAAATACCTTAAATTCTATTAATCTTATCCAAAACACCTTTCATATAGTTAAAATCTCACATTGTTTCGTCCTTTCTCTTCCTATTCCAGTATCCACAAGTACTGGGTTACAATGCAGTGTACCTTTTTATTATGATTTATTTGTTACAATTTATTGTTGTATGACTTTTTGTTCCAATTTATCTTTAATATAATTTTCATATGTTTTACTAGCGACCTGCCCCATCTTCGCACGTGAGCAATTTCAACTCGCCACAGCCCCCTGCATCTCACAACCTATGCCATGTCACCCCAGTCCCCTGCATCTCATAACCTATGCCATGTCACCCCAGTCCCCTGCATCTCATAACCTATGCCATGTCACCACAGTCCCCTGCATCTCATAAACTATGCCATGTCACCACAGTCCCCTGCATCTCATAACCTATGCCATGTCACCACAGCCCCCTGCATCTCATAACCTATGCCATGTCACCCCAGTCCCCTGCATCTCATGACCTATGCCATGTCACCACAGTCCCCTGCATCTCATAGCCTATGCCATGTCACCACAGTCCCCTGCATCTCATAACCTATGCCATGTCACCACAGTCCCCTGCATCTCATAACCTATGCCATGTCACCACAGTCCCCTGCATCTCACAACCTATGCCATGTCACCCCAGTCCCCTGCATCTCATAACCTATGCCATGTCACCACAGTCCCCTGCATCTCATAAACTATGCCATGTCACCACAGTCCCCTGCATCTCATAACCTATGCCATGTCACCACAGCCCCCTGCATCTCATAACCTATGCCATGTCACCCCAGTCCCCTGCATCTCATGACCTATGCCATGTCACCACAGTCTCCTGCATCTCATAAACTATGCCATGTCACCACAGTCCCCTGCATCTCATAACCTATGCCATGTCACCACAGCCCCCTGCATCTCATAACCTATGCCATGTCACCACAGTCCCCTGCATCTCATAACCTATGCCATGTCACCACAGTCCCCTGCATCTCATAACCTATGCCATGTCACCACAGTTCCCTGCATCTCATAACCTATGCCATGTCACCACAGTCCCCTGCATCTCATAACCTATGCCATGTCACCACAGTCCCCTGCATCTCATAACCTATGCCATGTCACCACAGTCCCCTGTATCTCATAACCTATGCCATGTCACCACAGTCCCCTGCATGTCACCACAGCCTCCTGCTTCTCACTCCTGCCCCCTGCATTCACCCAAGCATCCTATATTCACTACAGCCCCTTGCATCTCACCACAGGCCCCTGCTTTTCACTCCTGTCACTTACAACAGCCCCCTGCATCTCACCACAACCCCCTCCTTCTCAATCCTGCCCCCTGCATCTCACCAGTGTCACCACAACCCCCCAAGCTGCTGCCCTACAACTGACTGGGGCATGGCCACTGGTATGTGCTGGGAAGGGCAGGAGGATCATGGATGAGAGATTAATATTGCAACTACCATAAGCATTATCAGCAGCATGTCCCCAGGGCTTGGGGCACCTGTGCATATTTCCGCAGCCTCCATGCGCACCCACCCCTGGCTGTCAAACATGGCGATGAGCAATGTTCTCTTTGCACAATATACTAGTTTTTCCTGGTCTTCCTATTGAGCTTCCTCGCTGTGGTGCCCCTGTCCGAGAACTGCGCTGACTTCCATGGGAGGTACCTACTGTTCACTGAGGGCGTGTAGCTGAGTGGGAACATCACTCTGGAGAGGGAGCACTTCACGGTGGAGGAGTGGTGGCTGGAGTCCGCCTACAGGTTCAGCGTAGGGATGCACATTGGAATCCGATGTTAGTGTATAGCCACGTGGGGGGAGGGTTAGGTTTAGGGCTCCCGGGGAAGACTTAGGGTTAGGCACCCCTTGGGAGGTTAGGTTTAGGCTAGAGGAAGGGGGGTTATGGTTGTGCACCCCTGGGGGGGGGGACTTAGGGTTAGGCAACCCCTGGGGGACTTAGGCGGCAGGGTAGGGGGGGTTAGGTTTAGGCACTTAGAGGGGGGATTAGGGTTAGGCACCTGGGGGGAAGGTTAGGGTTAGGCACCCCTAAGGGGAGGGTTAGGGTTAGAGGAGGGAATTAGGTTAGTCAATACTTACCTTAGGGACAATAGGGATTTTCACCCATGTCGGGCCTCCACTGTCAGGATTCCAACCGCTGGACAGGTGTCCGGCGGTAAATCATACCGATTCTGCTGGAACTCTGTGTTTGTGCAGCTCATAGCTGCATTTCTTTCTGTCAGTCTGTGTGCAGCTCACAGCTGTAAACCATTCATTAGGGAGGCGCTCTGCAGTGTTTGCTGTCATTGGTCCCTGCTTCTGTTGAGTTACAGCCAGCCCTACACTTCCTGCCGGTGATATTGCCTAACTTCCGGAGTATGTGTTTTTCCCTGTACTCAGAAGCCTGTGTTTTAGCCAGTCCTTGCTCTGTAGTTCCTCTGACGTAACTCATTGTTACCTGTTTCCTGAACCAGCTTTCCTGGCCTGAGGTCGCCCTGGTGTCATCTGCTGTGATTCCTGGTGTCATGCAACTGGGCCTTCCTGTCCTCAGCCCGCAGCATTACCGCACCCAAGCCTTTGTTTCTGCCCCAGCCACATTATAGTGCCTTATTCTGTTGTTCCACAGTACACGGCATAGGCCACATCACCGTCCATGGACCTGTCGCTCCAGCCTGCAGTCAAAGTCGCATCAGCGTCCACCTGCCTGTCAAACTTCAGCCGATAGAATAGCAGCACTTCAGACTCTAACCTGCTATGTCAGCCAGTGGCCCACCCACACTATTCTTGCTCTGTTGTTCCACAGTCCACAGCTTAGTCCGCATCACTGTCCACGGACCAGTCGCTCCAGTCTGCGGACTAAGCCGCAACAGTGACAGCCTACTTGTCATACCTCAGCTGTGGCATAGCTGCATCATAGCTTTCAGTCCAGTCATCCTGCAGCCTGGTAACTCCAGACCATGATCCAGCCGCTCCACAGCCCACGGCTCAGCCACACCGGTATTTAATGTCAGTCGTATCATAGCCTGAGATCCTGCAGTACCACAGTCCCGGTCACTCCTGCTCCATAGCTAGTGACTTTTCACCTGGTGTTTAGCTGCTACATGCCTAGTGAACCAGTCGCACCATAGTCCCTAGACGCACCTGACACCATCACCACTTGACGCTGCTAGTGTATCTTTTCCATCGTTCCTGTGCTAGTTACATTCTGCCTGCAGCTTCACTCCAGTTAGTTCCTGCAGTGGTTGGACTGCCACTTCTCAGCCTTACCGTGTCTCCAGCCAACAATTCTGAGGTCTCTTGTCAGTTGTGTAAGCCTTTACTGCTGGAGGCTTAAGTCCAGATGGCCACCTAAGTACCAGTGTGAACATCTATCACTAAGGGAACAGTGGATGGCTGATATTGGTGGCAGATCCTCTCCTTGGCTCTAGAGGTCTTATACAACTGTGTGGCATGGTGCGACTAGAAGAGCTGTTCAACGTGCAAGGAAGTAAGTGGACACATCTGTACCTCTCCACACATCGTAGGCACCTGCAAAGGTCCCTGAGAGAAGTCCATCTGCTAGCCCATAAAATGCCCAAGAGCCACCCCTGGGGCTCTTTAAGCTATTCAAGTAGCAGTGTCAATTGAGCTGCCAAATAATAGATTCTAAAATTAGAGATGTCTAGGCCACCAGCCAATTAAGAAGAGTACCCAGCTTGGCCCTCGCTCTTTTTTTTGCCCATACCAGTGATGATACATATCTATACTTGTAATAAAGTTGTAATGGTTGTGTCTGTACTTAGAATTTGTACGTACGCCTGAGATTAGAATAGGGTACATTTATCAGGCATAAACCATGTCTCATTTCCGAAAATCATCTTAGAGACAGACAGCTTTAGCGAGAACCACTGCAAGAATTTTAACATTTGTAAACAGGAGCGATATACAGTAGGCCTATAAGTCTTGGGGTACATATGATCCTTGCCTGGTTTAGGGTTTAAGACTATATCAGGTCTTCAGACATAGAGGGACTGATTCTAGATGGATCTCTGTGCACTGATGCAAATGGTGAGTTTTTGCATTTGCAGATGCAAATTTTTGTATATTTTTCCGTCACATTCTGTCAGACGTAACTTGCCCGGATCTGTCTTTCCCTGAAAGTAGGCATCTAAGGACAGCAATTGGATGCAACAATGCAATCACACCGATCCGCCCTGACTTGTGGGCATGTCATGGGCATATATCAAAAGCTCCATGTGAGTCATGTGTACGTAGTAAGGAAGGCTGTTTTTGTTGTATCTCATGGGGCTGGTGCAAGTCAATATACTGTATGACGGTTGTGATGGCTGGCGTAAAATCAATCTATAATTCAAGGGTACGGTCTGGAACCTAATATTAGAGGAGAGGGTGGAGCTTTCAGGCACAGGGGGCCCCCTGTGGGGGGTAAAGTGTACCACTGCCCTCATGAAGACATAATGTCCAAGTGAGTCAATTTGCTCATACTCCAGGCCAATTTTTAAGCTCTAGTTAATAGGAATGAAACATCCCTGGAATTAGGATGTGCTCCATGATCAGTCCTACCTACTCATTTTACGGTAAAGTTAGAACGTAACTCCCCATGTGGTGTGTTTCAAATAAACACATAATATCAAGGTTGTACTTCCTAGTCTATTATAGAACCAAAGATGGTGTAATGCTATTCTAGTCACACAGATGTAATTCCCCCACTGCAGAATTACTCACCACCACCATTGACATTGACGCACAGCTAATATAGGAGAATAGACAAGTGCAATTTTTTTCACAACATTGAGGGATATATTTACTAGTGCGGGTTTTTAGAAGTGGAGATGTTGTCCATAGCAACCACAGAAAAAAGGGATTTTCCCTCCAGGGAAAATCCCTTTTTTCTGTGCTCAGTGTAAACCCCGCCCTTTACAAGCACCTGTGGTATGTCATTCTAGCTGATTTGAGCAAATACCATATTTTTTGTTTGCCCATAGCAACCAATCAGATTCTAGTTATTATCTTCCAGAAGCTGCTACATAAATGTTAAGTAGAATTGATTGGTTGCTATGGGCAACATCTCCACAGTAAACTCAAGAATTTTGTTAGGATAACACTACATAGTACATATCCCATGGTGCCCCTCAGACAACTTAACCCACTCATCATGATACTAAACAGGAATGGCGGTTAGCGCTCCAGAAGAGGGTATATGTGGCACCACTAGCTGCTACTTCAGGGAATGTCCTATGGTTTCCAAAATAGATACAACAACATAAAAAAGGAGGGAAGCGCTCTATGGTGAGTGGGTTAGATCAGGCAGTATGTGTAACTACCTAAAGATTCCAATACGGTAAAGTTAATACAGTATGAGTGATATATAAGATGACTGGTCGGCAAAAACTTGAGGCTGGAACTTGGTGAAACTAATACAATGTCCCAAACAAAAAGAAATGTCTGTTTTAGAAAGCTGGTAGGCATTAACTTGTGGCTGAATATTCAATGTATGTCAAAAGTCCATATATGGACTTGGTGTGTAGTGATGATGGTGCTTGACCAGTCAGATTATGGCTTGGTGGGCAAAAACTTGCCAAAACCAATCACAAGGTATCACAAAATGGCAAGGACAGTCAGCTGAGTAAACATAAACACACAAAAACTGAGCACAAAACCCCCCATAAAATACAAGGATAAAAAGTGTCTCACTTCAACTGCTGTAATATGTTTCAAAGAGCTACTGTAGGTCTGCTTCCTCAGCCAATTTCACCAAACCCAGGGAACCAGGGGGACCGACCACTATCTGACCACATCTGAACACCTATATGACAAAATTGGTAAAGTCCAAAATAATGTCTCCTTACTACACCAGGATTTTCAAACAATCTGTAAATAGGTGAGTGAGACATAAACCCATATCTCTATGCAAGAATATTCTACGGCAACTAAGAAGGGATAGTGGGCTTCATTTGAGTCTCAGATGGCTGCATTCAAGATATCCAACATTGAGGGTCATCTACACTGTAACAATGTTCGCTTTTTTGGCCTTTAGGGGTCAATTTGCAATGGAATGGGCATATAGGATACCAACGCAGCAGGCCCTCCTGGAGCTTTTCCAAGCACTTTTATCCAAGGTGATGCATTACAAGGACAGAGATGATATCCTTCAATTGGCTAGGGTGTAGGGTACATATTGGATTTTAACATCAGCAGGTGGCTGTCTTTACTGACTTCTCAGTTGAGGTCAAGAAGAATAGAGCAAAGTTTGTTCAAGTAAAGAGGTGAGCTCCAAATGCCCTATTCTTGCTTTTCCACCTAGAAGAGTTCAATTAAACCCTTAAAATGTGATATTTACTTTGTTTGCTTTGAGATTCCACTGTGCTTTCATACCATGCTTATACTCTACAATGGCAGGGATATATAAGAACTGATACCTGGCTTGTCCATTCTCATTCTGTTGCTGGGGTAGGGGGAGGTCCTCCTTGTAGATAGGGATACTAATAAGGTTTTTCTTGTGTTATTGACCTGGTTAGAATCACTATTTAGTCTGTGGTCTGGCTGGGGTTGTTCACACCCCTAGGTGATTATGCAGGCCTTCTATTCTAATGTATACTTCTACTGTACTATTACTATTATATCTGGTCATTGGGGTAGCTGAAGATTCTTTAGTCATGTTAACCAGCAACTCCATGACTGGTAGAGTGAGATTATTCTCTTTTTAGTGGGTACTCTTTTATCAGAGATAAATAGGTATACCTTAAGTTAGTTGTAGGCATGATGAGTGGGTTACAACAACATAAAAAAGGAGGGAAGCGCTCTGTGGTGAGTGGGTTAGATCAGGCAGTATGTGTAACTACCTAAAGATTCCAATACGGTAAAGTTAATATGAGTGATATATAAGATGACTGGTCGGCAAAAACTTGAGGCTGGAACTTGGTGAAACTAATACAATGTCCCAAACAAAAAGAAATGTCTGTTTTAGAAAGCTGGTAGGCAATAACTTGTGGCTGAATATTCAATGTATGTCAAAAGTCCCTATATGGACTTGGTGTGTAGTGATGATGGTGCTTGACCAGTCAGATTATGGCTTGGTGGGCAAAAACTTGCAGCTGGGTGTTCAGTAATAAGATCGCCTTGCTTGTTATTCGTGTTGTTCCTCCTTCCGTCAGCTCACGTCACCTCAGGGGATATGAATGCAGTGTCAGAGTGACAGTGACACTATATTGCAGTGTGGTATAGGTAAGAAATTGTACTTACCAAACAGTGTTCCTCTACTGGTCCGTCACTCCTCCACATGTCCTCCGGTGCATGCATGCATGTGAGTGAGGGGTATGTGAGATATGGATACTGAGGCTAGTGAATAATAAAGTAATTTTAATGTAACTCCAGTTACAAACTACAAAGCAATGCACAAAGTACAACATGAATGGGATATAATAAAACAAATGGGTAAAGTCACTGTTGCCCAACGCGTTTCGTCCCTAAAAGGGACTTTTTCAAGGGCAAATGTCTGCTGTTGTCCATTCTCCTGTTATATAGGGATACCAATTATCAGTTCAGAACTCCGGTGTGCGGTGTAAGAGCCGCATTTCCGGGTATCATATTTGCGCATGCTCAATGCATGTACAAATGTGCAGGAATCTGAGGACATCCATTAAGGATTGTTGGCGCCTGTATCTCTACAGTTCCTCAATGTGATATAGGCTCTGTAGTTTGTGCTTAGGACTCCATTCGCGGCAGCGGCCATCTTTGGTGAGTCTAATTGTTGCTCTATAGTCTATGACGTCAAGCGGCCATTTTTGCTGTGATTTCTATCCCTCTAGTTTTCATTTAATTCGTCTCTGGTTATCTGTTGTGCAAAATGGCCGCTTGACGTCATAGACTATAGAGCAACAATTAGACTCACTAAAGATGGCCGCCGCCGCGAATGCATGCGGCATAGCAGCTGCGATAGCTACTGTGTCCTCTGCTGAATCACCCCCATTGTTCTAAAACTTTGTTTTATAATATCCCTGTTCAACGTTAAGGACACAATTTATACTGTGGTTCATTGAGATTGTAATGAGCAAGAAAATAAATCCTACTACTCCATTCTTAAAATGAAGTTTTCCACATATTGAGATATGTATTTATTCAGAATAATTAACTTTTTTATGATACTGAATCTAATTTGTATTCATGGTTCACTGAAGTTGCAATGAGTAAGAGAAAAATCCCCTTTTTCCACTGCCGCAATAACCTGGATTATTGCTGGGTCTGCCCAGGTCGCAACTCAGTGGAAAGAGGTCCCAAAAAAATAAGGGGCAGTGTAAACAGGTAACCTAAGTCGGACGTACCAGGTCCCGTTTACAGCATGGGTAAATCCGAATTTCAGCAGAAGAGTTCCACTGCACTCGAGTGCAGTGTAAACGGAGCCAACTCAGGGATTTTGTTGGAAAATGGGTATTAATGCAGGGCTTGACAAATGTTTCTAAAATCTAGGAACCAGGATGAAAGTGTAGGAGACATACCCCCCCTTCCCCCGGGGCAGAATTACTGAGCACCCATGCCCCGGCAACCAAACCCCATGGCCACACCACTAACTGGGTACCCCAGGTAACCACCCTCCCACAGCCACAATACTGAGCAGCTAACTCCCCTCTCCAGACAACCAACCCACAGAAAGACCACCCCTCCACAGCCGAAAAACCCTTAACAAGCAATGCCACCGCAGGCGGTGGCTGAACTAGAGAGTGGTGGGCCCAGGTGCAAGAATATGCTTTGGGCACCCCAATGCAGTGCCCACAATAGTGCCCCATATACAGTGCCCCCAGTAGTGCCCCATTAACAGTGCCGCTTGTACAGTGCCCCCAGAAGTGGTTCCCCCTATGTATAGCCCCCAGTAGTAGTAGTCCCCCTTATACAGTGCCCCCAGTAGTAGTTCCTACTATGCATTGCCCTTAGTAGCGCCCCCCTATACAGTGCCCTAGTAGCACTCCCCCTTAAACAGTGTCCCAGTAACGCCCACTTCCCCATACAGTGCCTCCAGTAGCGGCCACCCCCGCTATGCAGTGCCCCCAGTAGTGGACCCCATATACAGTGCCCCCCTATTTAGTGCCCCTTTAATCAGTGCCCTCAGAAGTGGTTCCCCCTATGCATTGCCCCCAGTAGTAGTCCCCCCCTATGCATTGCCCCCAGTAGTAGTCCCCCCTATGCAGTTACCCCAGTAGTAGTCCCCACTATGCATTACCCCTAGTTGCGGCCCCACCCTGTACAGTGCCCCAGTAGCGGCCCCCCAATATAGTGTCCCCAGTAGCGGCCACCCCCCCTGTGCAGAGCCCCCTGCAGCAACCACCCCCCATATGCAGTGCCCCTTACACACACAAAAAACCCCACAACTTACCTGATCCCCGCTCCTGCCGACGACTGCCGCTGTCCACTCCTCCGGGCCCGCTCTCGCTCTGCACTATGGGATGCGAGAGACGTCATGACGTCTCTCCCATCAACTGCTGCGGGGGGAGCCGGTAGGCGAAGCTCTTGAGTGAGCTCAGTTGGCTCCCTCTGTGGACGCAGCAGCCAATGAGAGTCTGTCTGACTCTAATCAGCTGCTATAACAAACACACAGCTGCGGCTGGAGGTGCTCGCAGTCTGCACTACACTAGCGGCGGCAGGGGGTTGCCTGGCCCCCGGGTTTTGTGGAGCCCTGTTTTAGTGTGATCATTTTTATTCTAAAAACAGTTTTCCATACATTTTACAAAGATTCCGTATTACTGACTATTTTATGAATTGAAGCGCCTGTAAAACATCTACTCTCCAGTCTCTTCACATTACCTATATGTCTAATTTGGCAATCCTGAGCCATCTACTTGGCTAAGATCAACTCCATCAGTTTTGTTTACATGTTTTTCTCAAACCGGTGCTAGTTGCGTCACCTCCTTTTTTATTCTTTAATGCCGGTGGAGAGAAAAATTGCTGATTTTGCTGGATCAAGAGATTCGCCCTAATTTTATGAAAACAATCAGGATGCGATTGCTATCGCAGGGTATTTATCATTGTTAATCGGAGGGGTTCCTCTACCTGTAGCACCCATACTGTAACCCTCAAATAAAGCATTGTTTTTTCTTCTAACTGTATTAAAATATTATTTTAGAAAATGTTTCCATTTATTATTATTAGTAGTATTTATTTTTAACAAATCTGCACCTGGATACCCGAGACTGTGTTACCCGGCTGGCCACTAAGTGTATCCTTACTGCTGATGGCCAATGTTTCAGGGAAGCTCATGTGCCCCAGTGATTATTTTTGACAACTAGCCCAGAAAAACACTTTCTATCAACGCAATGAATGACAATAGAAAATAGGTTTCTTCTATGCAATTTGATAAGCCACTGCGCATGATCACATTTTCTGGTGTATTACTATATACTGTCGGCCTTCCTTTCTTTGGTGATTTTTTTTATTACTGTAAAAGTTACCACCACACTAGTTCATAGGTGGGATGAATTCATTGTGCTCCAGTATAATTCCCCCCAGCACAGAAGTCTGTCAAAGTTAACTGCAAGCTCAGTAGGAGTCTTGTATTTGAACCTTTCATTAAAAATCAAGTAGCTTCCATGTAATTGGTGCTAACTGGCGAGTAATTTGCTCCTTATGATTAAGTCATAAATACACTGCCTGGTTTGTGCTAATCTTGTGGTGCTGTTGTACATGCTGTAATGTAATTCTTAAAGATTAAATGAAATGGTCTAGCAATGACTAAACTAAGCTCCTTAAGAAACCTTACAGGTGAATGCTCGCAGGAGCTGCTTCTTTATGCAATCTCTACCTTCCAAGAACCTATCCCAATTCTTTAAATGTCAAAAGCAACCTGGTTTTGCCTTTTAAATAATTACCGCTTTAAAACTACATGCTTAATCGCGTACATTTCCCGATTGCCTTCAACTCCCATGCTATTGCATACACAGTCAGGTGCATAAATTTTGGGACATTGACAGAATTTTCATATTTTGGCCTCTATTCACCACCACAATGGCTTTGAAATGAAACAAGATGTGCTTTAACTGCAGACTTTCAGATTTAATTTGAGGGTAATTACATCCAAATCAGGTGAACGGTGTAGGAATTACACCGGTTTCTATATGTGCCTCCCACTTTTTAAGGGGCCAAAAGTAATGGGACAAACTAAACAATCCTAAATCTAACTTTCACTTTTTAATATTTTGTTGCAAATCCTTTGCAGGCAATTACAGCCTGAAGTATGGAACGCATAGACATCACCAGACACTGGGTTTCATCCCTGGTGATGCTCTGCCAGGCCTCTACTGCAAATGTCTTCAGTTCCTGCTTTCCGGGGATTTTCCCTTCAGTTTTGTCTTCATCAAGTGAAATGCATGTTCAACCGGATTCAGGTCAGGGGATTGACTTGGCCATTGCATAACATTCCACTTTTTAGCCTTAAAAACTCTTTGGTTGCTTTTGCAGTATGCTTCGGGTCATTGTCCATCTGCACTGTGAAGCGCCGTCCAATGAGTTCTGAAGAATTTGACTGAATATGAGCATATAATATTGCCCGAAACACTTCAGAATTCATTCTGCTGCTTTTGTCAGCAGTCACATCATCAATAAATACAAGGGAACCAGTTCCATTGGCAGCCATAAATGCCCACGCCATGACACTACCACCACCATGCTTCACAGAGCAGTTACTTTCCTTCTCCATACTCTTCTCTTCCCATCACTCTGGTACAAGTTGATCTTTGTCTCATCTGTCCATAGGATGTTGTTCCAGAACTGTAATGGCTTTTTTAGATGTTGTTTGGCAAACTCTAATCTGGTCTTCCTGTTTTTGTGGTTCACCAATGGTTTACATCTTGTGGTGAACCCTCTATATTCACTCTTGTGAGGTCTTCTCTTGATTGTTGACTTTGACACATATACACCTACCTCCTGGAGAGTGTTCTTGATTTGGCCAACTGTTGTGAAGGGGTTTTTCTTCACCAGGGAAATAATTCTTCTGTCATCCACCACAGTTGTTTTCCGTGGTCTTCCGTGTCTTTTGGTGTTGCTGAGCTCTCCGGTGCGTTCTTTTGATTTGGCCACACCTAATGTTTTTGCTATCTCTCTGATGGGTTTGTTTTGATTTGTTAGCCTAATGATTTCTTGCTTCACTGATAGTGACAGCTCTTTGGATCTCATATTGAGAGTCGACAGCAACTGATTCCAAATGCAAATGTCACACCTAGAATCAACTCCAGACCTTTTCCCTGCTTAATTGATAATGAAATAACGAGGGAATAGCCCACACCTGTCCATGAAATAGCTTTTGAGTTGCTAGTCCGATTAAGTTTGGCCCCTTAAAAAGTGGGAGGCACATATAGAAACCGTTGTAATTCCTACACTGTTCACATGATTTTGATGTAATTACCCTCAAATTAAATCTGAAAGTCTGCAGTTAAAGCACATCTTGTTTGTTTAATTTCAAAGCCATTGTGGTGGTGAATAGAGGCCAAAATATGAAAATTCTGCCAATATTTATGCACCTGACTGTACCCCATAGTTGTTGGTGATAATAAAATCTATAAATCTATATTCTTGTAAGTAAAATGGCCCAAACAAATGTACTCTAACTGCTTTTCAAATAAACAGTTTAATAAATTCTTGGGTGGTGAATTCTGTAGTCTTCCAGAAAACATGCTAATGCGTTTACCCTGCGTATATCACAGAACAATGTGCATTGATGTTTGGTCATTTAAAAACAGGAACTAGAGAAAATTAAGTAAGGAGGTCAGTAGTGTCTGACACCTGGTTTCCCCATACAGAGATGACTTCAGAAAATAGCAAATAGTACAGAGCATGAATACATACCAAAGTTTGTGTACTGCAAACCTATCTAATGATCCTCGCTTCTTGTATCTATCTGGGGCAGTACAGAGGCCTGATATCTGACTGACCAGCTGGCTGTCTCCTACTTAAGAAACATGTGTGGCAGCCATACTATGGCTGGTGTTGTCCCTGCAGGAATAATTCACATGCCCTGATTTGCTACAGTTATTTGCCACATGGCAACATTCTTTTACCTTCTTTATAAGGGCTGTATACTATTGTTTTATCTATGCATTATTTGCATGTCTTTCAGGCATAAATTATTGAATATACCACACTTAAGTTCAAACATACTATGAAATTATGGCACGTTCTGTAATCATCCAAGTACTTCATTCTCATTGGGACCTTTGTCCATGGCTCAAATTAATTCCCCATGGCTATACTTTAAATGAATCACTTAAATCACATTTCTTCTTCATTCTTGTGTTTTTCTGAATAGCAACTGACATTCTTGACCATCTGCATACTCTTGTCCATTGCGTTTTTGCTACATACAGTAACTAGCTGATTAGATATTTCCATCAATATCTGCATCAATAAGTATGTAGGTGCACCTAATAAAGTGGCCACTGTGTATTCATTTATGTGTGTGTAATATATATATATATATATATATATGTGTGTATATATATATATATATATATATATATATACATACTGTATATATACATATATATACTCATTATAATAATTATATTTCCTGTGGCTTTCCAATGGCTTACTAACTTATTCCACACAACATACATGTACATTGTCTCTGGAAGAAAGCATAGCAAATATACACAGGCATTTTTCTACTATAAAATGTGTTTGAAGGCCATTTTGAAATGTTGACATATTATACTTTTACAATCTAAACTTTTGATTGCATTTGCATCTCCAAAATTCTAAACAAAAATATATATTTTTTAATGTCAATAGATTTGCCGAAAAATGAATGGGGTTCGATTTACTTGCTGCAAAAGTGCCAAGGACCGGACATCTATGTCAGTCACTTTGGAGCAGTGCTCAATCTTGAGAGATGAACATGACCTTCACAAGGACTACTTCATCAAGGCCCTTGACTGCATGAGAAGGTGTGTATGGATAGATGTATTTGTTCTAGCACTCCTGTTATTTGACCCAATTAGTAGGGCAACCTTCTTCCAGGCTCATTTGTATTACATTGAAACAAAGTATAAAAAAAACATTCCCCTCCCTTACGGTCCTGAGACCAGCCTGCTCAGCATCGGACTAGGACTTTATGGAGGAGGTCCGTAAAAATGTTCAGAGAACATGATTATCAGGCAATATAGTAGCTCAGTTTTGTAACTGTAGTACTTCTTACCCGGAATGTCTTGAAGACTCTTGAATTTCTGGGAGCTGCCTTGGACTCCTGAGATAGCACTGTACTTTTCCGGATCCCGTCAACTCCGCTACTTTTGAGTCTCATTGCTTCAATATGGCATCATGTAGCCAGAGCAAGCACATATACACCTAGCGCTAATCAAGCAGAGGGACCAAATATCAATGCAACAGTAAAAGTAAGAGGTGATTGTCAAACTCACTAGCAAAAACAAAAAGTAGGTAAACTGTGCTCTAATACTTATGCAGGAACATGAGATGATAACACATATATAAATATAAATTGTGTTTTATTACACTTTGAAATAAAAAACAAAGAAAAATAAAGCATAAACATATAATTAAAAAACAATGAGTATCTGAAACAAATGGAGTTGATCAGACTCATGAAAAAATGTGTATCCCAATAGCCAGATACAAATTGCAACATAAAAACTGTTGTACATAAACAATTAAACTGTAGTAAAAAAACCCAAGTGATTGGTATAGTATCCAAAAATATAGAGTTCTTAAAGCATTCCTAGGTGGACAGATTCAAGTGTCTGTCATTAATTTGCAACTCTCTCTATAGATGTTATTCAGTATGGGTAGAGATATATCCGTCACAATAATTGATAATAAGCTGTGGTGTTGATAAGGAACTCAGTCAGTGAATCACATTGCAGCCATAATGTTAGAGGAAAGTCCAATCATATTATTATTATTATTATTATCATTTATTTATATGGCGCCACAAGTGTTCCGCAGCACCTTACAAAGTACATAGACAAAAAAGTAACCATTGACTTACAATACAATACAATACAGGACATGGATAAACATTGCTATATTAGTGACATTAACGCCCGCATAAGCAGCCAAGTGTTGGTTGCCCTAGTGGCTAGTAAGAGATAAATTAAATTACAGTAGGGAAAAGCACAAGAGGGTAGAGGGCCCTGCTCGAAAGAGCTTACATTCTTTAAATCATAGACTTTTATAAGGACACCTTGGCTGATTGAAATGTGACAGTCCCATATATAACACTTTAGTTAGTGCAATAATGATAGTATTAGCGCTGGCTGGCTGTGACCAGTACTGTACCAGTGGATGAATCAACACGGTAAGTGGGATAGCTGGATGTACAGGAAAATAGCACTCACATTCGGCATTTATTCCTGGGCAGCCGATTAAGTGAGAGGGCAAATTAATGCCCGGCAGTCAAGCGGCAAGTTGGACCTGCTCCGTGGTTAAGGCTGATCATCGTCCCTGTGGTAATCCCAGTGGAGCAGCGAGGTGCCGCTGGAACGGCAGGTGGCTCCCTTCTCTGTGTAATTGGCGGTGTAATGAGCCAGCGGGGGGTGATCCACAGTCAGAAAACCATGTGTGCTTACTCCGTTGTAGGGACCTGTCTCTGTCTCAGCAGTAACCCAGCAATGGGGATTGACTTGCCAGTAAATTCAGAGAATAGTCAGTGGCTTCTGATGGAAGCTCAGCGGATATATTGAAGAGAGAGTTCCCAGGAAAACTTGGTATGAGAGCATCAACGCATTTCAGCTACAACTGTAGCCTTTTTCAAGCTAGAAACCAGTGGATTGCACAATAGGGGTTGGTCTATGATGGTATAAATGCAGTTGCCTCTTTCAGATCCTCGAGGTTCTAAAAACAAAACAATATATTGTAGTATTAAAACAAAAAATCACAGTGAATAAAAACCAATATTGGTTCAAATTATAATCAAAAGACAGGGCCTGTTTTATATTGTAAAAACAGTATTCATCCATCTTATTCTTCGTGTAATTGTTCATTCAAACATTACATTTTGAAAATACAGAGAAGGACAGTTATGTAACAACTACAGTAATGTCAGTATTCTGTTTGAACATCAATAATAACCTTGATCATATGGAGTACTTGTAATTGTGACAGCTTTTGTAGTGCAGATTTACAGTTTCTCATATTCTCTAACTTGTTACAGTAATGTAGATCAGGACTAGCCCCTTTTTCCTGATAAAAGAAAATTAACTATTGGAATTATCATGTTAAAATGTACCATTCATATTCAAAACCAGTACTGTAGAGTCCATCAACAGTGGCTTGTGAAACAATGACTGGTGGTGCACTGGGGGCAAACAGGGAGAACAGAGGTTGTCCTCTAAAAGAATAGTGCAGAATCATAATTAAGGAGAATATGTTCTAACCAGGGATGTGCAGGCTCGGATAGGTTCCAGTTTGCATGCCGAGTTCGGATTTTTCCCTCCAAAAATCGGGTCTCAGAAAAAGGCAAAATGTCATCTTTCATGGACAAACATCATCTTCCATGGATTATTTAAGCACTTTATGGTCACCTACTGCCTATGTCCATCAGCTGATGTAGCTACATGGTAGGCAGTAATGGCTGTCGCACATTCCCTTCATGCCACCATTAAGGGACCTAGGCTGGAGTACATGACAAGTGGATCCTTTGGATTGTCCCCTTCCACTCATTTGAATTTTTTCCATGTATAATGCTCATTAAATAAAAACATATGTCTTACACTCCTCTAGAAAAGTAAATTTTATTAGTTTAGCAACAAAAACAAAAAAAAAAGTTACCATAAGGCAGACATCAAAATTGGCCTGGTCTTAAGGGGGGAAATGCGCTTTATCATAGAGTAGTTCAATGATTGATTGAACAACAGACATATCAGCCTTTTGAAATTCGGGGAGACAATAAAGTTGCTGACTAATTCCTCCCTGATTTAACATTACTGAGAAATATATGCTAAGCTGCTGCTATGAAATGCTGCCTAGATGCATTATATTGTTTTATGAAAACAGCATAGAAGTGTTTTGAAAAAGATCAGTAATCACTTCTGTTTGACAAACAAGGAAAGAGCATGGAAAATGTTCCCTGCTTTAACACATTCTCCTTTCTGCCAATTAAATGCCAGGGAAAGCTGTGTATACCTATTGTGTGGAATTTCAAGCTTGTTATGAAGCTGTGGTCTTAAAGAAAATACAGAATATGCCATGTCATCCCTGCCCATTGTGCTTGTTATGATCATTGAAATAGTGTATTCATCTTTGATCTCCTAGCACATCTCCTTTTATTGAGTTGAATGGAGTCCTTCCAATGCCTGCTTCAGTGCTCTGTGAATTGGTTGCATACAGAGGCACTGTATATGAATGTGTAATGCACCTTCACATGTATATCTAAAGCTATTAATTAAGAAGGATAGGTAAGACATGTGCTGGCAATTAAATATCATGGCTCTGACTGTATTTACACTAAATCACCTTTTATATGTCTACTAGCTGGAGTACCCAGCATTGCCCTGGATTTTAAGAATGTTTGTTTACACATCATCCTCCAACAAACCTCTCCTTAGGCAGGCCTCACAAGAAAAGTGCGACAAACTTCCCCATCAACA
This sequence comes from Taudactylus pleione, assembly GCA_031769625.1. Lineage (NCBI taxonomy): Eukaryota > Metazoa > Chordata > Amphibia > Anura > Myobatrachidae > Taudactylus > Taudactylus pleione. The sequence continues at coordinate 2,499,947 of JAUIMM010000387.1, forward strand.
GTCCTAAGGTCTTCGAAGGAAGTAGGACCTGTAAAGGTGTAAAGCAAACTTTGGAGATAGAAGCATTACAAATTTGTAGGATGTAGCTTCTGTTGCTCTGATACCAGGATGACCATCTACAGCGACTCCCTGTTTTCTGCGCAGAAAAACTTTTGGAGTAGCATTCCATGTGTAATATTTTGGCAGCTCACAGTACAGCAGGGTCCTTGCAAAGTCATCATTTTGATACAGTTGGAAGAAAGAAGTGAATGTTGTTGCGGAATTTGTTATAGTCAGAGAGCTGATAATGCTGGGAAAGCCTGCTAAAGCTCTCTTCGATAATAAACATTAAGATCATGACAAAACATGACAACACAAAACGCTTGCTCTGAGGCCCTACCCATATGCCATGAGGCCTCACAATGAGCGTCCAGCAAATATTGTGTTTTTTAATTAATTAAAAGTTAACAGTAATTAATTTTGATTTAGTAGAGAAGATAGAAAAAAAAAATAGTAGATAAGCTAAATCCATTTGTAATTCTGTATCTGACCTGTAGAGGGCGAATGCTATGCAAAAATTGTAGGTTTTTCATGAATTAAAAATTAACAGTAATTTCGATTTTTTTAGTTGCCTCCGCCGTGTTTTAATACGCTTGTATGTAAAATTTCATGATCGTGGCTTGTAAACTGTGGATTTGTATAGAAAGACAGAAGGACAAATTTTCACTTTTATATAGTAGATAGACAATGCCAGCAAGGCATTTCTATATGCTAGGAGCCAGCCTTGGTAGGGCATTGCCTGGGGAAGGCACCAATGTGGCTTCTATATTAATAAATAAGAGAAGGATGTTAACAGTATAGAGAAGAAGGACCAGCCAAATAGTATGGATGGAAGTAAAGGTAGCACAATAAGTAGATACAGAGGGCCTGATTCAGAGGTGGTGGTAATGTAGCCAGGACTGTGTCTATATACGCAGCATGACTGCATCTTTATGCTAATGCCACAGCTGATCGGATTTGTACAGAGACACCCACTGGCTGTGATTGAAATCCGCCGTTTGTGTAATTAGCTGCACCATCGGACGTACATCGGTTACACCATCGGACATTAGGGCAGCCCTATGGTTTCTCAGAATGTCCATTGGAACATGGCTGCCAATGCCAGTGCAGCTGAGAACAAAGATGCAGTCTAGCTAGCCGCCCCCATTTACCACCCATGAACACCCACTGAAAGTGTCTCTCCCTGCATCCCTCGGCGGTAACTATCGGGACACATGCGCAGTGCAACTCGGATGTACGCACAGACTGAAAACATCAGCTGCTTGTGACTGAAATGGGCACTGTGCACACCTCTGATCCAGCCCATAATGAGTAGATAAATAATAACAAAGGTTATGTGGGTTTAGTTAAATTCGAGTCAGGAGGAGAAAGTGATTAAAAACAACAGCAGAGTGAATAAAAGACTACTGGCCATTTCCTAGGTTTTATAAGGATATCATTTATACTGTTGCAAAAATGCCTCAACTGCAAAAACACCTGGAAGTTATCAGTCCACTAGGCATATTTACTTTCACTACATGTGGGTAACAGGTAAAAAGCTCTTTTGTTCACCTCTTTAGACAGATTGTCGCATTTCACCTACACAGAATGGATGCAGCCATTCCGTAGGCTGAATTCATGCTTACAAGAATGCTTATTAATGCAATGGACTGAGAGGCAGTAGTCAAAAGCGTATCTATAATGGGTGCAGGGTGTGCGGTGCACCCATTTAGTCTTCATACTTACTCGTCCGTTGTTTTCAGACTGCTGCTCTGCAGCGCCAGCAGCAAAAATCACTGGGGAAATGGCGTCGCTCATTTTCCCAGTTTCTCGTGCATGCGCAGTACTGATGTCCCTGGGAAAATGGCGCGGGCATCATTTTCCTGGAGACCCGCCCATGCGCAATAGATTCTGACACTAAGCCAGAATCTACAGCACCCATCGGCCTCCGCAGCATCACTAGAAAGAGGAGGGGCTCCCCACCGAGACTGCACACGGGCCCCCTCCTCTCTTAAAACGCCCCTGGCTGTACTTTAATGGTACCAGCCATGAGAAATATCACTAGTAGACATATTTATTTCCCAGTTTGCAGTACAATATTTTAGCTACAGTGACACCTGCTAGCTGTCTATTTGCAACCCAAACCCAGAGTGCAATGTTATTATTTGAGCCACATGCTCCTTTTGCACATTTGTACCCATTTATACTTATAAGCACATGGCTTTGTGGGCCAAGATAGTTAAATCCATAGTGGAGCCAATGTTTGCGTTGTCCATCGGGACTCGGGAGGAGTGGGCAGATCGGGATAGTTCTTATCTTGAATACAGACAGATCGCACAACATAGAGAAGGCACATTTCATTTTGCACAGGGACATTAATTGAACAGGAGAAGGCACTTTTACAGAAGTTTCCTTCTTTTTTATCTCCCTGTAAAATGACTGTACTGTACTTGATTTTTCACCACCTGTGAGGTGGCTGAGCTCCAGTACTGTCCTAGGGGTAAATTTACTAAGATTCGAGATGGTCCCGATTTTC